>CM073761.1:94893810-95629041 GCA_037127475.1 Arma custos
TACTCTGGCAAACATGAAAATATTATAAAGTTTATTATTATTAAAATGAAATAATAAACTTTAACAATTCTTACACAGTTTGATTATATATGAATGAAAACAATATATGTTATATGTGTGAGTATATGAAACCTGTATTACTTACTTCATACAAAATTGAAATCGACATTCATGTTTGCGATTAGCAAGTCTAGTAAAAAGTTTCTATACTTATGACGAATACGAATCCCGTCCAAATCTGATGACGAGATGAGTAATAATTTAGATGTAATATTAATGCTCTTCATACTACTTTGTTTCGGGGTGAATTTATCACACGTTCTAGAAATGAATAGGCAAAATACTAAAGTGATTTTGGAAAAGTCTTTTAAATTCTTAAACCGAGACCCCAGAAATTGGAAGAGAAAACCTCCTTGAACGCCATACCAACTGGAAAATCCTCCCTAGGTAAAACTGCTAATCTGAGAAGAAAAAGAAGAAAAGCCCTCCAAGAGATGAAAGCGTTCCCAAGGAGCAGAGAAAACTGACTAAAATAAGACGAAGAACACAAGGAAGAATTTTAATTACATTAGTTCTATATAGTAAAAGGTACCTAACAAGTACCTAGTTATTAATATCTGATAGAGCTTAATCTCTGATTATTTAAATGATATTTTTAGATAAATAGAACCCGTTCACTTTTTAATGAAACGAGGCACCAACGGAAAAGACAAATATGTAAAAAAAATCGTTAATTTGTTTTTAATTCATGTAAATATGCCCTATACCACTATGATCCATGGAGGCTGTTGGTTTTAGTACATAGCCTGTTTTTACGGTTTGATGGGCAAAGGTTGTGCAAGAAGGTGATTTGTCCCAGATCACGCACAATGTTCAGATTATCGCCCCTTATTTTGGGTGCCCACTTTATAGAGGCTGGGTGAGCCCCAGGAGGGCCATAAATCATACATCATTTTCATGAATGATATACATTACAACATAATTAAAGATGTTTTTATTTTTTAAAGAGAAAAGATAGGCCCTCGACCGGGATTTGAACTCGGAACCTTTGTCTCACCGTGACATCGCTCTGCCAATTGAGCTATCAAGGCCCCTCCCGGTCGAGGACTAACCTTCTCTCTTTTAGATCCTAAAGCCCCAGTGTACTCCCGCCATTTTTGCGATGAATACACTAGAACGAAGTTCTTTGAACATTAATTTTAATTTAGGATCTTATTGACTTTCGTCATTTATTATTTATAATTTTTTATAATAAATTTTTTTTAATAAAAAATAATTAAAGATGATTTGTTCAATTTTAATAATTTCAAATCTTAGCTTTATTTTTCACTGTTCAAATAGGCAATGATGTAATAGAATTATATATTATATATCAAATGTGATAGAATTATATATTGAATTTTATATGTTGCAGTTTATATGGATTTTTTAATGTACCCCAGAATAATAACCTCAGGTGCTATTATTTAATCATAATTTTTAATGTTATTGTTTAACAATAATTATTAACTATCAGAGAATATTAAGAAAACCAACAATCAGACGTTGACTTGAGCTGCGCGAACATCCCTGGTTAGAAATGATAAGAGCGCCATGACATTTACTGACACGCCACAGAGATGTTGATTGACGTCCTTCCCTCGGAGTTTTCCCCTGCACTAGTAACAATTTAATTAAGTTTTAATGAATAATTTTGCACGGACCATGTCCATTCAAATCATCTTATTTTATGCTACCTGAATTTCAGCCAACAACAGGAATTATACGTGGCTAGTGATTATATTAAAAGGTATTGATCGAACTTGTGAGCGTAAATTTATTTTTCATATATTTAATATAATATATATAAATATATATATATATATATATAATATATATAAATATATATATATATATATATATATATATGTATATAATAAATAATAATAAATAAATATAAATAAAAAGTATTTATATTGAGGACTACAAGTGCACCGATTCTATGCATGCCTCGAGCAACGAAATAGAAATTTTCGCTCATTTTTTTTACTATCAGTACTAGTGTAAATGATCTGAATTTTTGTTACCCGGTTGAAATAAATATCCTGTATATTTCTAATATATATAAAATACATAGGTTTTAAATGCTTAGTAGAGTAAAGATGCAAATATTTTATATTTGAGGTGGTTCTAACTAGTTCAAATAATCCTAATGCTATGATTTGAGTATATTTATCCTACTACCTGCAAGTGAATAGGGAAAAGGCTAAAGTGGTTATGGAAAAGTCTTTTAAATGGATATGAACCCTGACCACAAAAACTGGAGGAGGAAACCCCCCGTGAACGCCTCCATCTGGAAAATCCTTCCTAGGTAAAATTGCTAACCTCAGAATAAAGAAAAGAAAAGTCAGCCGAGAGATGAAAGCGCTCTCAAGAGGCACAGAAAACTGGCTAAAATAAGGAGGGACACAAGGTAGAACTTTTATAACACGATTTCAAGATGGAAAAATATATTTTATGAATAATCATTGATTGTTTAAAGTATGTCTTTTAAACAAACGTTTAATTATAACATTACTTTAACTTATTAATTTATATTTTGATGAAGACAATCTTGAAATAATTAAACCGTTAATGAAAGCCTCACACAAAACTAGGTATCAAAAAATAGTGTAAAATTAGTTGAAAATGCCAATATAAATATTTCATGGAATGACTTTTAAGGGACCAATAAAAGTAAGTACCTGGTGAACTGAAAAAAATTAATAAAAATAATAATAATAATGAATAGTTTAATTATTAGTTTACAAGTTACTTCGCGACTTAATACCTGAAATTGAGTTTTCTGTTTATTAAAAATTATAATTTGGCATAATTATTTTACTTCTTATTGTTTCTTACGATCGAAGAACGGATAGAGGATTTAGGGTTAAATGAAATTCAGTGAATGTCAGACCTGGTTCCCTGATTTAGTTTTACTGCATAATATTATAATATTAATAATGCAAATATTATTAATTTTAATATTTTTCATAGTACAACAGTGGTTTTGTTCACTGGATACCAATGTGGAATCTTGATAATCCCAATATTCTTAACAGAAAACAATATAAGATAAAATCGATACCATTAAAAATAGACAATAAAAATTTACTTTATTTGTTGAAACATTGGCACTATATACTCATAGATCCAACGATAAATGAACGATTTAATTTTTAATTATTTTTATTATTTTGACAACTGAATTCAAAATACACCTTTTTATTATTTATTTTCTAAAATAATATAAATCTTTTATTTTACCTCAACAAGAGTACTTTTAATAAATAGTAGATAAAAGTTATCACATTATGATATATTATTTTTATTTATTTGAAAGATGAGTCTGTTTCAACAATATATTTATATATAGTGTACCTTTGCATATTAATTAATCATAGTACCTATACATTTTTTCATTCTCAGTATTATTTTTGTATTCAATATGAAATGTCACAATTATAGCATAGGTTCTTCCAATAACTCCCTGTTCATAGGTTATTGAGATTATTATAGACCCTCATTTTGGCGCCTATAATAATTACAAATTAACGGTACCTATGGACAATGTCTCATGGTAAACTTAAATATTATTTTCGCCGTTTCAGGCTACTGTAACACTTACTAGACAAACGCTCTGAGCTACCTATTAACTCCAAAAAATTCATATACATGACTGTTGTAAGACCTATTTTGATTTACGGAGTTGAGCTTAAGGATTCCACTGAGCCATCAAATTCCTCTCGTATACAATCATTAAAATCCAAAATCCTTAAGTCATTCATAATGACGCCAATGTACCATTTGTCATTATATTTACTTGTTGTATTGTGATAATACAGTTGTAGATTTCAATAAATTAAATAGATATACTTTATTGGATTATTACAATCTGCCACTTATGGGCAATAAGTAATAGTGCTATGTAAGTATACAAGCATTCCTTAAAAACAAAACAAAGATAACCTAAACAAAAATAAAATAAGTAAATATAATACAAATATATACCTGCGGAAAAATATATACATGTGGTATAGAAACAAAACAAAATAAATGCGAAAATGTAATAGAAATAAAGTCTAAAAAAAATAAAATAATTCTAGGATTCTAGGATTCATTAGTTGCATTTCAGCCTTGGAGGTGGAGGGATGCTTCTTGGGTGCATTATTCATGTTTTGTTTTGTTTTTGTTCTTTTTTTTTTCTCTATCTACCCTTAGGATGCCTGAATAGGCGAAATATTGGACAGATAATTTCAATTCTGTTTTAGTTTGGAGACTTAAGGGCTTTTCGTTGGAATTTTTTCCACGGTCTTAAAATAATTCTTTTTTTTAAAAAATAATTTATTGGTATTTAAACTGTAATTATATTACATCATGTAAATCTGCTGTATGAACAAAGGACATGAAAAAAAAAACACTTGTGGAGAAACTACCCATTGAAAGCACTCCAATAAAGTTCTACAGTAGAAGGTCTCGAGGCCATCTTGTTTTACAGACGCCTCGGAGGGTTATCAGGAATATTATGGGAAGCAAGTTGAGAGACTAGCGGATTCAAGTGTGTATGGAGCTTTTCATGGAAGGATAGGTATCTAGTTTGAGCCAAATCATCAACATATGGGCTATTAAGATCATGATGGATGAGTTTGTTTGTGACATAGTAAGGAGCATTGAGGATTTTACGAAGGATTTTGGATTGTAAGGATTGGATACGAGATGAATTGGATGGTTTAGTAGAGCTCTGAGGTCTGATAACTGTCAGGTAAATGAGTCTTTTGTAATTAATTGGGAGCTTTGAGCGTTTGTCCAGTAAATGTTGAAGTAGGCGAAAACATCGAGCAGTTTCTTGTCTTTTCAGTGTTGTATTCACACACACAGGTCGTGAGTGGACAATCTGGCCTGTGCCAGTACTTGAAATAACATTATTACAATAGGTCTTGGGGCCATTGACGGTTTAGACGGTGGGGTGGGTTATATGGATGTGTGGAACTGGATAATGACTGAGCTAGGGGATTGGGATGACAAGCAAGGATGTGGTAAAATAATTTAATATGGATGAGGTCGACTACGAAAGGAATGATTTCAATAAATATTTTTAAAATATTATTTTATTACTCATGAGTTGATTGACCAGTAATTAATTAGGTTTATCATTGTATTACATAATTAAACAAAACGTGTTTTTAGGTAATACACGATTCAATACATAATTATTCCTAAGAAATATGTTTTAAAATCACGATGATTTCTCGTTTTCAATTAAACAACGCGATTATTTGTTTTATTCCCTTTTATATTTACTGAGCTTAGGGATGTATGAGAGGGGATTGCCGTACGCTGGGAAATAAAGAAGTGTAGGAATCCAATAGCGAATCGGCATACAACCGAACCAATATACACTGTATTGTCCTATCCTCCAACGGCCCAACGCGCTGCCCGTTCAACCTTCTTTTTTTTCACTGATATTTCAGTCTATTTTAAAATTGGGATAACATGTTGTCCGTATTCATTGTATATCGACTGGGAAGGAATATGGTTTATAGCCATTTTTATTAAAAATCTTCCAGCGCATTCAAATAACTCGTAAACATATGTGATAGTTTATAAATTATATGTGATAGTTCCCTACCGTCAAATTATTTACATGGAGAACATTTATGGATCAATAAAATAGAGAAAATCCATTACCATATTTTAAGTGTAGGCTTATTGGTGTATTAGGGATAATTCTATTTAAAAAACAACAACAAAAATTTCATCAAGGATTTAATAACTTATCATCATGTTATTTTATCTTCAGCTCCGAAAAAATAGTGATGTATGCTGTGATATATACATGTATAGTGATGTATACATCATACCCGATATTCTGAATACTATTATACTATACATTATTAGAAAGTGTAAACAATAAAATTTTAAGTTTTATATACTAGTTTGAAATAACTAGAGCTCATGTTCTGATAAAAAACCTACGTTTTTTTAATATATTCGAAACGAAATAAGTAATAGTTTTTTTTATATTTTTTTCACTTTTTACATATATATATATATATATATATATATATATATATATATATATATATATATATATATATATATATATATTCCAAAATAATATGAAAAATGTAGACCTTTCATTTTATTATGATTAGTGTGTGTACAGTCCCTTTCATAAGCACTTTTTCGTCATTGCATCATTACTTATGCATGTTTCTGTTCAACAAAGAAGTATAAACTTCGACGAAAAAATTGGCATAAATTTCCATAAAAATCTGCGATTCAATTATACCATTATTTTTATCTCGATACGGCATCGATAAACACAGAAATATATCCGCGATCCATCAATCATGCCGGATTTAAAAAAGTTTATGAAAATCCCCTTCCCCCACCTCGGCTATTATAAACGAATGGAAAACTCTTACAGTTTGTTACGGATATAAAACGACTCCCTGAGGAGGGGGATTAAATTATTTGGTAGGGGGAAGGGGTGGGTTGGCAGGATCTGCTGGCCGGAGTCCATCCCCTAGGAGGAGATTTTGTAATGTCCCCCCTAACATAGTGTCTGCTCGGGCTGACTCAGCCCTTAACCAGCAACAGGGCCCGCTAATTAATTCCTTATCAGTGGCAGTTCCCTTTGAGCTCCCTTTTGTAAGAACTTTATCTTCTACTGCCTTCCTCAGGGCTCCCCCTGCTCGGGGAAATTGCCATAATTGGATATTAGGGGCAAAATTTGTCCATTATGTCATTCCGTTAGCAACTAACAGATGTAGAGAGGGTTGGGGAAATTGATGGGTACATGTGTATGCGACCCGCTAAACCCAGCAATGGTTTTTTTCCATTGAAATATTGCTTTCCAGCGGTCGTAAACATAGAACTCATTTCCATGGAATATAGACATTACAGAACGTAAAAAATGAGAATGATTCTGTATGGCTTTGAATGAGACATTCATACTTATGGTAAAAATAAAATAAATCACTATTATAGCATAAACACACACTCACACATAATATACTCATATTATTCTAAGGATCATAATATAATCCCTAAAGACTTCTGGCAACGACTTATTTACGAAATCAAATCAATACGATCGCGGACAGAAAAAAATAGAATAATGCTAAACAGACAACATACATAAATAGTACTTTTATATTTTATTATAATATTAGCTAAAACGTAAATATCAAATTTAATGCCAGTAACGCTTTCAGACACGAAATCCTTTTCATCAAACCATTCTAGAACATTTACGACTTGAAATACAGTAAACAACTCTCAAAATCATCTAAATTTAAACATTTTTTTATAAAACGTTGAGAATGAATAAATTATTCTACTAAATTTATAAAGAAGAAATCGTTGACTTTAAATTACATTTATAAAAATATTTTAAATGTCAATTTAAACCCTTTTTGTAACAAAAGATATTTGTTTATACAAAAAAATATTTTCATATTCCTTTAGTGAAGACAATTTATTTCGATCTAATTGTAATTTCTTGACGACTACCTTACAGTTGATATGTAAATAGATAAAATAAACTCGATGTATATCATATCGATAGCTATCTAATAAATCGAAATAGCAGCTCGATGTAAAAATATATAAGTACTAATATATAAGTATATATTAGTACTAATATATAATATATAAGTACAAGGTAGCGGTAATTTTCTGATAAATAATTAGAAACATATTATTAATTATTAATTCTATTTTATTTTTATTCCACCTGTATAATAGACGTTTTTTTCTTATATTAGGCAATTTGGTGGATATACCACCTATTATTTGCAGATGACCAAGTCATCATAGCCCAAGACAAACAGGACGTAGAATACATGTGTACAAAACTGATGGAAGAGCATAATAGGTGGGGCATGAAAATGAACATTGCAAAGACTGGGTATTTGGATACAGAGGGCGGACCATTAGAGGTGAACGGGTTCTAGATCAAAAATGAACCCAATTTTAAATATTTAGGATCTGTACTTCAAAACGATGGAACATCTGAAGTGGATATAGACCGAAGAACCAGATAAGGACGAAAAGCCATAGCAATGCTCAATTACGTTCTGTGGAGTAATAATGTTCTAAAAAACACAACAAACATTGATTTTCTATGCTATTATAATTAATTAATTGTTGTCATAAAAACGAAGAAATAATACAGTAGATGTGAATAACTGAAGGACGTATGCAAATAAAACTAAGAAGCAATAAATCCCTGAAGTAATTTTATCTATGACAAATTTATAATGTATAATCATTTTATATATTAACACTTTATTGAAATATTACAATCTGCCACTTATGGGCAATAAGTAATAGTGCTGTGTAGCTTATATAATCATTACTTATTCATTCCTCATATAAAGGAATAATGGCTATTCATATTTTTTTGTCCGTAATCTGGATTTGAGTTAACTTTAATTGAGTTAAATGTCACAGTTTGTATAAAAAAAGCAATTTTATTTTTTTATAGTATCAGTAAAAAAAAAATGTAATGTGTTGACAATAATATTCTTTGAAACAATGACTGTTATACACACCGTTTGAAATCAAGTTTGGAAATTCAAAAGGAGTCGATTGCAGCATTTGGGTTAATGGTAAAAAATCATTAATTTTATGTCACAGTGTGAGAAATAATACCAGATGACCTATATACTAGGATCGTCTAATTTCAGGACGAGATTTCTCCCTTGTCTCCATTCTACACATGACTAAATACCTCCTCTCCTCGGCCATCCCAATGGAATTTCGTGGGAGACATTCGCCTGTTTAAGCCAAAAGCCTGGAGATTGACAACAAATCGTGTCCACAACGTGAGGCGATTATCTTTGCCACCCTACATTTAAATTTGATGAGATGATATTTTAAAACATGATAAACAATAAAGCATAATAATAATAATAAAACAAAAAAGCACATAACTTGAGCACATTGTTTGCTTTATTATGCATATATATACATATACAAGATTAAACACAAACACATGAAAAACAACATACAAACACAGTTACCCATTCCGCCATGCCATAACCGATCCCTTTGTAACCGATTCAGCAGTGCCCTCTAACTCGTTTTCAAGGACAGTGATAAATTGGCCTAGATCCACGGCTGTTCGGGGTCAGCAGGCACACGAGGACATATATTTCTTTTCCCCGAAGCAGACCGTCTCTAGACCATATACCACCGGAGGGCATTGAATCCAGGAAAACCACTACGCAATTTTCGACTTCATCCCTCCTACGTCTGGTCGCCGCAAGTTGTCTCGAGGATCTTCCTCGTGATCTTGATGGGTCTCACATACACAATTAGTGGGGTAATTGGCTGAAGAATCTCGAGCTTCGTGGCCATCTCCATAGACTGTCCCAATTTGGATGATCGCACCCAAGAACGAGCAATGGTCAACAATGCTAAGCGCCTTATCCTACTTGGTACCCCGGTTCCCTATATACAGGGTGTCCCGAATTTAAATGGCAAAACTTCAGGAACTTATAGGGGACCGAAAAACTAAGACAAAAAGTCCTTTAGAGATTTGCTCGTTTTTGCTTAGTTTTAGAGAAAATCGCAAAAAAAGAAACAAAACAAGTTTTCATTATTATTATAATTATTTATTTACATTTATATTTATGTTATGTTCTTTTCAATGTAAATATTGATTAAAATGTTGTCCTCTTGCACCAATGCAAGCATTACATCTAGCACTCACTTGATAAATTGCAGCTAAACATTGTTCTAATGATATTTGGTGCACTGCATCTATGATTCGGTCTCTTAATTGCTCTCTTGAGTTGATTGACATCGAATAAACTTTCTGCTTCAAGGTTCCCCATACGAAGAAATCCATGGTTGTCATATCAGGTGATCTGGGTGGCCAAGGTACTACTCCTCCACGTCCAATCCATCGTTGTGGATAATTTATATCCAGCCAAGCTCGAGCAACTCTGCTATAATGAGCTGGACATCCATCGAGTTGGAACCACATTTCAATCCGCTATTGTAAGGGAATGTCATCTAAATAATTAGAAAAGTCGTTCTCCGAAAAATGTGTAAATGTGATACCATACAATCTTCCAGGTAAAAAATATGGTCCCACCAGTAATCCGTTCCAAATTCCAAGCCAAACGTTAATAGCAAATGCATGCTGAAACCTTCATCGGTCCTATTTGGAAATCGGCGCGCATACTCCCGCACCGCTTCTAAAGCATTACCGTTACAGAAACCATACACAAAAATCATATCAGCGTATTCAACATTAGAATATGTATGCGGCATTGTGGCTGATGCTATTCACACAAAAATATCTGAGTAACTAACTGAAGACTGATTTAGGAATTATAATCCTAGAAGGAAGGCAAAATGTAAACAAATAAAAGAATGTAAAGGATAACATTAAGTGTTTACATATCTCACTGCCTAGCCTGACGAACTTTGAAAGGTGATAATCGCTACCTGTAACATTTTTGTTTTGTTTCTTTTTTTGCGATTTTCTCCAAAACTATGCAAAAACGAGCAAATCTCTAAAGGACCTTTTGTCTTAGTTTTTCGGTCCCCTATAAGTTCCTGAAGTTTTGCCATTTAAATTCGGGACACCCTGTATACAGGGAAGAGTGTTGCACTTAGTGTCATTGTTTTTTTTTTTAAGATCTTTTTCAAAGTAAAGAAAAGGAATGTAGTTTAGCCTTATGTAATATGTGATTTTCTGTCATTTCAATATCAGTAGCTATATAAAGGCTGTCAAAAATATACTTTCAATTTAGCAATTTGCCACTGGTCACGCCCTAGTATAGTACCTTGTATCATTCCATTACTATAAAACAATACTTTATACCAACATTGGCATGTTTTATATTTTTCATTGAAGAATACAGTAAGATAAAATAGGAACTTCTTTTTTGGCTACCGGCTTTGACACACCTTTCGCTAAAGTGTAAAAAATATCTTTTGATTAATTCACGGTTAGTTTTCCTCCTGTTGATGTCTTTCATTTGTTCTCTCAAACATTTCTAACAAGGGTAGTTTTATTAAATATGCTATAATTTTCTTTTAGTTCACAATAAAATTTATGAAGTGAATAAAATAACAAAACATTTTAAGTGGAAGTTTGTCCTGTATCACAATAAATGGTTAGGTTTATGGTGTTAGTACGAGTTTCGTCATAAGATGCTTACTTTAGCAAGTAAATGCCAGGTAAAACTGGTTAACTTTGGTTAAATTGGGGTCGGATGTATTGAGATACTTCAAGAAAATAGCTGTGATATTTCTTACCCGCATACTGCAACCTTTCAGGCAAAGCAATTACCGGCACTGCTATTTAAATTAGAGTAGTTCTCGTTCTGTTCGACAACTGTGAAAACTGGGTGGGGTTTTTTCACTCCTTCGAGGAGTAACCAATACAGTTCGCAATTAAATCTCTTTAAACGACTTTTTCCGCTTTCAAGTTTTCAATGCGAATTTCCGCTTCAATATTTGTCTGCTATCTTTTTACCTAATTAAAATAAATAATCCTATAATTATTCAGTTTTTCAAGATCTAATTAACTAAATAATTAGATAAATCGATGAAATAGGTTTAAACAATAATTAAATATGGTTCAGTTTACGTTGTATGTCTTGTACTGATGTAAATGATCTTTTATTATTCGGTATTGAATAATGATAACGATGATTGGATAGTTATGTCAGATCCTCGAGTATTTAGTTTGAAATATTCCAACGATACCTGATCTATCTAGTATTTTTTTTCATTTCCCCGAAAAAAAAGAAGAAATGTACCTTAGCCGACATACAATACAGCTAAACGACGTTAGACCTCTCAAAATAAAAATATTCTCAATCGGAAAAATAATTAGGAACTGTAGTAAGTAAAACTGCAGTATTGTCAGGAACGTGTTGAAATCACTGAAATTGTATCCTAAGACTACATTTGATTATCCATTCTATCAATAAATATTTGGTTGCAAAGACAGAGAGCCAACTTTTTTAACAAGAAATGACCTCATGTTCATATCTAGGGTTCTAGAAAACATAGTTATTACATGCAAATCTTTACCGATCGAACTATTAGTGAATCAAGCTGATTCTTTATTAAAGCAATAACACGCTTTAGACTATTAATTATTACTCCAACCAAATGTTTCAAATAAATTTTATAAAATCCATTCACTGCTTGAGAAAAACAATAAATGCATATTAATACCAGAACAACAGCCCGTGTAAAAAAAGGATTTTACTCAATAATAAAGAAAAATAACTGTACAACTACAACCCAGAATATTATGCTCAGTATATGGTATGGGCCAAACTATTTCTTCAACGAAGGTGTTGCAAGGAAGTAGTTTGCTCAAAATCAAGCTCAACCACCAGGTTTTTTCCACCAAATTAGCTTACCCAATTTACAGGAAAAAGGTTTTTTTTCCGCTCTGCTATTTTTAGCTTCGTCGTTTCCCGCTGTACAGACATAGCGTACACGAATCAATCCGATTTATATTTTATATATAACAATAATAACCTCCAAATACTCATAAATTATCGATATATAGACAAATATAAATACTTAGCAACAATTATATATACGAATAAAGGTTGTTACGAGGAAAAGTAAACAGTGCTTTCTGGCAGCAAACACAGTTTGGATATAAATATTAGGGTGGTTCGATGTCATGCTTTGTGGTTGTTTGTTTATGGCACGGTGGCGTAGACTTTGGAAAATGGGGTATGAGACAACTTTTGCATTCGAACATACATTGGAGATCGCAGAAAGCAGAGTGGACTAACAGGATGAAGAACGTGGAGATCAGTGGAGGAGAGTGAGATAGGAAAATATATCATCATTACTATAAATAATCTTAAGCTGAAATATCTGGTGCACGTCATGAGAGTGGAAAAATATCACATACTGCAATTGATAGTACAGGGAAAATTCCAAGGATAGTATTTGCAGAAAGATACATCCACACCACTGCTTCAAGCACTATACAAATCAAATGTTTAGAGCGACTTCATCAAAAGAAGAATGCTAGATTAACATTAATTATAAAATAGGACATTTCTCGCTACGGATACCTGGCCTATACCCATATTTTTGGACGGTATAGGGCAAAAACAGGCACAACTCCTATAAACGAACCTTTCGTTTCCGGGATGATACTCAGGATCGAGCTCCCAGCTCTTTTTCCTATAACATCTGAATAATCTAAGATTTCTAATTGAGCGTTGGGGATATAACAGTATTTGCCGGGCGAAGGGATTAGAGGGCACCACAAATCAGCAGCCCTTGACGGATACCCCGCCCGCTTGCTCCCAATTACGCTCCCCGAATCACATCCAATTTAGCACACCCCCTCCCCCCTTCCCCCCTCCCATGTTAAACACCTAAGCCACTGTTAGTTGATAGTTCCCCCGTGTACGGTCCTCTCGCATGTAAGGCCATTATCCGGTCCTATCAATCTTCACCATATAAATAGAGATTATATTAAATTGAGGCTAGCATTAGGATATATGATTACTATTGGTCTTTATACTTTCGTTTAATTTCCTTACCGATGGCATTGAACTAGAGGCTTAATCCAGAACTACTTTTTAATGCGGAATCAAAACGATTTTTGGGTAAAATGAATTGCTATTCTTCACTAATGTATTTTTTACTCATTTCGGAAACAGTAACATTACATTACACCCCTGTCTCAATATTCTCAACGTATAAGTACGAGGTTTCTCCAATTACTGATGGTCCCTTTTGATAAGAGAGATTATCTGTCCTAAGACTAAATCTGCGTCCACTAACTACCTTATATACAGGGTTTTATGAACGCCTTACAACATTATGTTTTGAAGGTCACCTGTGGTCTAGTGGTTAGCGTAACAAACTACTAAGCCCAATATCGCGGGTTCGTAGCCCGGCAGGTGGCCCTAGGATTTTTTTTAAGGGAGTAAAAAATCCTTAGTTACGCCGTCCTTCGGAAGGGACGTTAAATGGGGTACCCGAGCCTGTACGATGTCAGGTACTCGTTAAAAATCCCTATCCTAATTAAACCTGGATAGGCAAAATTTAGAGCTCCCACTGTAGCATCGTCCGATTAGCCATAGCAGCATAAAGTGACGTTAAATGAACGAACAACAACATTATGTTTTGTAAAATGTTACATAACAATGTTTCATAACATAGTTAGCGTATAACAGTTAGCCAGTGAGTGTCAGTTAGATCTAAAGAAGTTATACATTATCGTCCACTTGTAATCTATTTGAAGCTTTAATATGTTCAAATGCTATTTTTATTAAAAAATAATAAATAAAAATGATAAAACTTTACCACTACAACACTTGAAAGGGTCTTGGATTGAGTCCATGGCACAGTATGTCCTCTTGCCTAGACTACGGTTGTTGAGAGAGGTGCCTTGTCTGAAATCAAACAACCACCAGATTATTCTCCAGATTTAGAATATTTTCTTTGAGGTTATTTGAGGTTGAGTGCATGAATTAGAGGAGAGCTTAATGAGGTTCTGCAGATTTCACAGTGCCGTTTATAGAGCAGAATAAGAGTTGTGTTTAGATCTCCGAAGAGGACGGACGTTACTTAGAGCTCTGAGGGATTACCAAACAGCTAAGATAACTAGCCAATAATTATTGCATTTTTAATTTCCTTTTTACAATATAAGAAGAATAGATTTATTTTATTATTATTATTTAATTTTTTTATCGATATTTGTTCCTGTTTTTAGTTTTCTTTTTTCCATTTTCTTTTCTTTTCTTCTATTTTTTATTTTATATATTCATTAATATTAGTGCGTTACTAATCTCCTAAAATATGGGAGACCCAGATGACGCACTTAGTCCTCTGGCTAAAAGAAAACGTCATAGAGGAAGGATGAAAGAACCACCTGATAGGATGTTTATACAGGAAGGGGAAAAAAACAGTCCCACATTCATAACTATTAAAAGAGATGATGACGAGGGGTTTACGAAAGTGTCCCCCTTTTTCATCAATAAATTTATAACGGGCCTGGTAGGAGACGTTAAAAACATTAAAAAATTGAGGGATGGTTCACTATTAGTTGAAACATTTAAAGGATCTCAATCTAAATCCTTATTATCTTGTAAGGATTTTGGAGGACAGTTTCCTATAATAGTAGCCCCCCACGAAACTTTGAATTATAGCAAAGGCATTGTAAAAGTTTATGATTTCCAATATTTGGAGATCGATGAAATAAAAAAAGAACTAAACGATACAATTCACAATATCACAAGAATTAAAATTAAAAAAAACGGCACCGAAATAGCCACACATAACTATATTGTTACATTCCCATCACCAATAGCCCCCAAAACAATCAAGGTGGGTTACCAGATAATACCTGTCCAGCCTTACATCCCTAATCCTCTTCGATGCTTCAAATGTTTGGGCTTTAACCACACAGCCATTAAATGTAATAAGGCGCCTGTTTGCATACAATGCGGAAAGGCTAGACACAATGAAGGAAATAAATGCGAAGAGGCACCTAACTGTATTAATTGCTCTGGTCCACATAACGCCCTTGATCGCTCGTGCCCGATTTTCCAAATGCATAAGGAGATTAAATCTATTCAAATAAATAATAAAATATCCCTAAATGACGCAAGGAAAATATATAAAGAGAGATTCCCGAACTCCCAAAACAAATCGTTTGCCTATATAGTTAAAGGAAAAACACAAAAAGCAGAAACGAAGGAAATCGGCATTCAAGTCGATGTTCCCTTCTTCTTTGGAGAAATTAGAAAAGAAAACATAAATATCGAACATAAAAAAATTAATTGTTCAATTAAAAGAACAGTAAAAACTAATAAAAATAATGCATGTCCCGAGCCTACCCGAGGTCGCACGAGGAGCTGCTCGGCGACTGCCCCACTCCCCCGACCTGTCACCCCCCCTCCTACCTCCTCCATGGCATCCACATGCGAGCCTCACGGGGCTAGCACTGAAGGAGAGAGTGTAGCAATCACTGACGCTAATCCTACATCCTCTTCAGGCAGCACGGTGATGCCTATGTCTGAAGACGATACAGGCCCACTTATTGACGAAGAAGGCTACACTAAAGTGAAAGGAAATAGAAAACCGACAAAGAAAAAAAAATAATAAACTTCAATATGAATAACAACCATCAAATGCTTAGAGACCATCTTTCTGATTTCCACATAACAGCAAAGACTCACTTCCTGAACTGTAATGAGAAATTTCAGCGGTCATACTTACATGACCCTATAAATGCTGATTTTTTATTTACCTTCAGTACGACTAAGCATAATTACAATAACTTATCAAAAACTCGATCTTTAATTTATTTTACCGTTCTTAATTTCATGATATTTCTTATTTATCAAGCTTTCTCGATTGCTGAATTTGAGAACCCTTATATTCATATTTTTTCAATTTGGGTCAGATACTTATTTTTACTTAACAATGTATGTATACTTTTATTTTTATTCTGTTTCATTTATATATATTTATGTCTGTATTATCTATATATTATTGATTGTAGTATGAATATATACATGCTTTTATGCGGTATTCGTTCAATCTATAAATATTTATGTCTGTACTATTTATATATTATTTATTCTAGAATTAATGTATATAAACTTCTGTCCGAATTTCGTCTAATTTATATATACTTACTAACTATTATTAAATATTTGATAGTCATCTGTTCTGAACTATCATTTATTATATATCCACTCTCTAGCACTCAGCTGGCCTTTTTTTTCAATACATTATTATGTCCATTATTTCTTGGAATTGCAATGGTGTTGCAACCCAATTTGAAGAACTCAAACTATTAGTCACAGATAAAAACCCAGCTGTAGTTTGCCTGCAGGAGACTCACCTAAAACCCTGTAAAAGCTTCTCCCTGAAAAATTATAAAATTTATAGAAATGACAAAGTCTCAAACAATAGAGCCTGTGGTGGCGTCCTCACTGCTGTCCTGAAAGATTATCACTCAGAACCTGTCGACAGCAATTGCGAACTTCAGGCAGTGATCACCAAAGTTAATCTTACATTCTCAATTACAATCTGCAATATATATCTACCCCCAACTGAAACTATCGACGAACCTGCTGTCATTCGACTGATTAACTCTTTGCAGTCGCCTTATATAATAACAGGTGATTTCAACGGCTCCCACCAAACCTGGTCACCTTCACCATCCAATACCAGAGGCAATATTATCAGAAGAATTATTGACACCTGTGACTCAGTACTGTTAAACTCTGGTAAAATAACCTACCTCAGCCCTGCTTACGGCAGCGTTTCCGCAATAGATCTTGCTATAGGCTCAGCAAACCTAACCACTATGTATTCATGGGACACAATTAATAACCAATACGGCAGTGATCACTTTCCAACTATCCTACAGCCCACTCGAACACTACCACCGATAAGGAAAAACCCTAAGTGGATTACTGAAAAAGCTGACTGGGAATCCTTCTCTAGTAAACTTACTCATTCAACTCATAACCTGTCGATTGATAACCCTAATCTGATTCATGCATTCACTCACCATGTAAAAGCAGTTGCCGAACAGACCATTCCCAAAACAAGCGGGCAACCAAAGAAAAACTACACCCCGTGGTTCGATGCTGAATGCCACCAAATAGTAAAAGAAAAGAATGCAGCACTGAGAGCTTTTCAAAGAAATCCTACCTCCGAAAACCTGATTGTGTATAAAAAAAAGAAAGCCTGGACACGAAGACTTATAAAACAGAAGAAAAAGAACTCATGGATAGCATATGTAGAGTCCATTAATATCAATACGCCTATAAAGAATGTTTGGCAAAAGGTACACAGCATATCAGGCTCAAAATATATGGATATCCCCGTACTAAAACATCAAGACCGCATAGTAACCGATCCACAACAGCTTTCTGAAATATTTGCAAACCACTTTTCCGACATATCAGGTTCTATTCCAGACTCCCTGGAAGAAATGAAATTCAACACTATCAACTTTTCAATAGATCCGCCGACTGAAAACCAATTACAAATGAACTACAATAGCCCTCTAACATTCCTCGAACTAAACTCTGCAATAGAAGACCTAAAAAATTCATCCCCTGGATATGACGAGGTTCACAATAGCATGATTAAAAATTTCCCACACGAAATAAAAATGCTTCTCCTACATATTTTTAACAAAGTGTGGGACACAAGCGAAATACCTGATGAATGGCTGGAAGCAATTGTGATACCAATACCCAAACCTGGAAATGACAAACTTCAAATTAATAACTACAGGCCAATATCTCTCACAAGTTGCCTTTGCAAATTGCTAGAAAAAATTGTAAATAAACGTCTACTTTGGATTCTAGAAAAGCAAAAACTCTTAACGCCAGCCCAATGCGGTTTCAGAAAAGGCAGATCCACCATTGACCATCTCATTTCTTTGGAAGCTGATGTTCTAAACACTTTCATGGAAAAAAAAGAAGCAGTAGGCATATTTTTCGATTTTGAAAAAGCGTATGACACTATAAGAAGGAGCAAGGTACTTGAACAGCTTTTTGAATGGGGTTTACGTGGACAACTGCCAAACTTCATTAAATCGTTCCTCTCAAAACGATATATCAGAGTCCGAATTTGTAGCACACTTTCTAGCAGAAAGAGCATATTTAATGGTATCCCACAAGGTAGCGTTCTGAGCTGCGTACTGTTTGCCATAGCCATCAATTCCCTTGATTCTGAAATCCCTCTAACAATTAAAAGGTCTTTATTTGTTGATGACCTACAGATCTTCTTAAGATTTAGCGATCTACAATGGGCTACCAGACTTCTTCAAAACACGCTCAATAAACTAAACTCCTGGGCCAAATCAAACAACTTAAAATTTTCATTGAGAAAAACCAAGTCTATCTTGTTCACCAGGAAAAGGTACCCTAGCACACCCCTTAATCTTACCCTTGAAGGTACATGCATAAACTTCGTAAACGAAACCAAATTCCTAGGACTAATAGTCGATAGAAAACTTACCTGGCTCAGTCATATCAAAAGCATTAAAGAGGAATGCATGAAGAGACTAAATCTCATGAAGGTCCTGTCCAAAACTTCCTGGGGCGCAGACAGACACTCGCTTCTCATTATCTACAAGAGTCTAATACAGTCCAAAATAGATTACGGTTCGATAGTCTATTCCTCGGCTAAAACCAACCATCTTTTATCTTTGGACACCATACACCATACAGGAATCCGATTAGCAACGGGTGCATTTAGAACTAGTCCCATCACAAGCATTTGTGCTGAAGCTGGGATCGCTCCCCTTTTTATCCGACGACAACTATTAATAAGCTCTTACCTATCCAAAATTATATATCAGCCCTCGAACCCTGCTTATGATCACATTTTTTCTCCAAAAAATTTACAGCTTTACCAACAAAAACCAAGACAACCTGCTCCTCTGGCCATCCGTCAAAGAAATTGTATTCTCTCTTTGCCGAAAATCAGCGTCGACGAAGATAATGTAAACTTCGGTGAACCACCTTGGAATAAAAAGATACCTCAGATTGACCTCAGACTTACGAAACTCAATAAAGAAGATTCGAAAGAAGTTAAAAAGAGAAAAGCCTATGAAATAATCCATACATATCGCAATAAACAAGTAATTTTCACCGACGGTTCCAAACAAGGAGATAATGTTGGACTATCAGTCGTCCTCAACAACACTGTCATCCAGCAAAGACTTACGTCCATAGCATCCATTTTCACTGCAGAAATGCAAGCAATTCGTACAGCCTTATACTATGCTATTTCCTCGGATCAAAAAAACTTTTTGATATGTACAGACTCACTTTCATCATTAAAGAAAATGATTAAATGTGATAAACAGGGACCATTACTTCAAAAAATTTTACAATACATAAGCATGCTTAAAGAGCTTGGCAAAACAATAGTGTTTCTGTGGATCCCTTCACATACAGGAATCCTGGGAAATGAGAAGGCAGACAAGGCTGCTAAAGAAGCTGCCCTAATGAATACAACTCCTGAAAATATACTAGAGCCGGAAGACATCAAGGCGTGGCTGAGGCGGAAAACTAACTTAGAGTGGGAAAACATGTGGAAATCTGAGTCGACTAGAAATAAGCTGCGAGCCATTAAAGACACTACCAAAAAATGGAACAGCTCTGAACGTGGAAACAGAAGAGAAGAAGTGGTGCTAACCCGAATGAGAATAGGGCATACGAACTTAACCCATGTTTACCTCATTAAGAGGGAACCACCGCCGAAGTGCCCTACCTGTGATATTCAACTCACCGTACAGCACATCATAGAAGAATGCTCTTCCTACCTAATTAATTTCGATTCCAAAGAGCTGCCAAGGCGACTGATTCAATCTCTTGGAAACAACCCCTCAAACGCAGAGAAACTTATTGCAATTTTAAAAGAAACTGATCTATACACCAAAATTTAAAGCATAATCTAAAGTCCTAAAATTAGGTCATGCCCAATCAAGAAATCCTGTTAAAACCGATTTATTCTAGTGAGTAGAATTAATGTACATAATACTGTTAGTTACCAAAATTGCCTACAAATATATATGCGTTTGAAAGGTTTTGTGTGTGTGTGTGTGTGTGTGTGTGTGTGTGTGTTTGACTTAGAAACATATTTATTTAAAACATCCGACTATATATAGTTATAATTAGTTAATTATAAGACATCTGATCTAATCTATTGGCCGTGTATGTAATGTCGGAGAACACTGAAAACATCGTATAACTCCTCATATTAAAAAAAAAAAAAAAAAAAAAAAAAAAAAAAAAAATTAAAAAATAAAATAAATAAAAGATAAAAAAAAAAAAAGGAAGAAAAAATGGAGGGATAAAAAATTAAAGAAAAAAAAAAATTCAGTGCTCCAATACAAAGATTATTCCTTAATATTATTATATAGTATTCTATATACATTACTGTACAAGTAATAATAAGTATCATTCCGCACAGTTATCAATTCAAAAGTAAGGGCGTAATAACCCCGCTGTTGATCGCCCCACAACCTCATCCTAATCCTAGAGCAGAATAAATAATTTATATGCATCCATCGGAATCGAACCAGGGCCACTTACCACAGATACCCAGCGGTATCTTTAAACTCTTGCCAAAATTACCTACAGTTGATGCATTTATAGCATACACCCAGGCTCCCATGTGGTGTTTAACAAGGATTGATTGCACAGGAACCCTATAGAATGGTTAGATGCGGCGGGTCTTCTAGCACTGATCCATTGATTTAGTGAGTCGTTGCTCTCAAAAGTGGATCGACCAAAATCACTAAAGCACCTGTCTCAAACACTAAATCATTTGCTTTGTCCGTTTTCTTTAGAAGTTTCTTTCATTATATTTTTTTTGTAAATCAATCATAAAATTTAATTAATTTTCATTTACACGATAAGTCATATTTGGAAATTATACCTACTATTTATCCTTGAAATACTTTGTTTGAGCATTCCATTCCATTACTAATTGTTTTCTTCAATTTTATTATATATATATATATATATATATATATATATAAATATAGTATAGTGTGTTCTATATATATAGTATAGTGTGTGTATATATATATATATATATATATATATATATATATATAGTTTTTTATATATATTCGATGACTTGATGCCAGATGTCGATGGGCGAAGCAGTGCTCCTGGTAAGTAGTCATGTGGACTTGATTCCCAGGCGGTTCATTTAATATTTATTACTTTGCGATCCTTGGAACAAGTTCTTAAAGCACCGATCCTTACTTAAAAAAGAGTTGCAACTTCTGGATAGCCACCTGCACTTGGCTAAAAGCACTGGAGCTCCCATTTGCGGGCTCTTCTTCACTACCTACTACAACTGAATACAAGCAGTATCTATGCTATATATAAAATTATGTATTAATGTTTATGTCACTGATATTAATTAAATAATTGTTTTTATTGTCCCGGGTTTAAATCCGGTTAGGCCAGGTAAAATATTTACTCTGTTGCTATAGATCGACCGTGTGGGAGCATCAGACTCTCCTGGGGCTCTCCCAGCCTTTATAAAGTAAATTCGAATAGCTTAGAATGAGAATGTTGTGTTATTCGTGCCCTGAATTCATATTTAAATAATAGTAGTTAATTAAGTAATAATTTTCGAAATATAGTTTTAGTTTTTTAGACTGCAACAACATTATGCATTTCTTGGATTCATGATTTTATCTTGTTTAGGCATATTTTGTCTATCCAATCGGTTTCAAAACAAAGAATATATTATATTTAAAACTATGTAACACAACATATTTTATTATGTATCTTGTTTATATTTAATAGAAATTACTTTAATATATTAAAGAGTCCCGAATTACTTCGCAGCAGTAAAATAATTAAATTTTATAGATTATAAAAGAGAGATAAACTTGTCTGGGTAACAGTGTTTGTTTTTGTGATTTTGTCACTTAGAAAATTTAATTTACCAGAGAAAGAGAGTAATCTACTAATTAAATGTCTGTTGCTCGAGTCTATTTTTTTTAATTGAATGAGATGGATAATTATTAAAATATATGAATTTATTCATTTAATATTTTAATTTATAGGGAATACACACAATTTTTCTTCCTTTTATTTTTCTGTTGGTTATAATATTATTTGTTGAAATTTATAATATTTATACAACAATTAGAATGAAGTATAGTAATAAACCAGTGTATACTTTTGTTTCTTTTTTTTTTTAGTTGAGTGATCTTTCAAAAAATTAATATTCAAAGCTCATCTTACTGAATGAGTGAGAGATTAGTAATTAGGGGAAAATAATTGTAGCTTTTCTTAATGAATCACCATCACTATTTTTTTCTTTTAGTGTATCCAATAAACCACACTAACTGGTCATAAAATTTTTACTAAATCGAAACTAGTTTATTTTATTGTTTAATACTAGGTTAAATATTTTAGATGCATTATACAATGCGACCACTAGCGGTAGACCAACCTCCATTCAAAGTCAAATTCAATCCTTTACGATCTATTTTTATCTTTTCCCACCTTGTTTATTTATAAAATTGTTACACCTTGTAACCTTTTTTTATAAAATAGAAAGAGAAATTTAGATGTTCACAAATAACAATATCATGTCAGCTACTCCCTAAAAAAATTATGATAATTAACGCGAACGATTGAAGGAGTGGAAAGAACGTGATTATTTTTTTTTTTTTTTAAACAACCAGGACTAAGTAGCATTTCCATGTTCCGTCGTATTAAATCTTACATGATGCTTGGTTAAACCACCCCCACATCTTGATAAATTTATTACTAGATGGAAAATTTAGAGACAATAAATTCAAGGGAGTCATTATTAAGCGGGAAAATAAGATAATATTTTTTGAATAAGCTATTTAAAAACGCTGATATTTCTGTCCTAATGGCGTGTTCAATCCTTGTACTAACCAAATTTACTACTTTTAACACAAAATAGTCAATTAACCTTTATTTAAACAAATAATTTCTGTTAATAATTCTACTTTTCATTGCCATGCAAAATTATTACTTAATTTGCTTAAGAAAATATTTAATTAAAATAATAGTATACATTAGAATTTCGACTAGATTAAACTACTGTAGACATTTCCAGTACTGCCTATGGAGGTTCCAATGCTCACTCGAGCGTGGACACGAAATGATGCAAACTAATCGGAGGTTGAAGATAAAGAAGGATGACATAGGGCGCGGTTGGGGCGCCGGTGGCCGCAAAACATGAGCCGGCCCTAAAGGGTTGGTCCTGTAATTGATGGGGGGTTACGTGATGTAGCTTCACAAAGGGCGTCTCAGTGTCCCTTCCTTCACACACTCCTCTTCTCAATTTCCACGTCCTCATTCCTACACTGCGGATTCCCGTTTCCCTTTGCCCAGGTCAACGTTGGCCTTGAGATTGAGTTGTAATGACATCGTTTCATCTAGAGCGTAATGTTAGACAATTTCGATGAACTCTATACTGCATCATTCATCAGCTAACACTAATTAATACTTTTCGTTTCCTACAAAGTTTTTCGAAATCTTTCATTTCACAAAATAAGCAAAAGCTCATAAGGGGCATAAAAGCATTATGACATGAGAAAATTAAAGAAAAAAAGTTTCAAGTCTCCAAATCAAAAGCAAACAAAGATATCTTCTACGCTATGAGTAGTTGGTGTAGTAAATTTATACATTACATCAAACCCAACAATTTTATGGGTTTGTATACAATTAATTTTGCTTTGCGATTTCAATTATATTGCCAAGCCCAATTTAGAATCCCATTCCTCTATGAAATGGGATGACTTCAAAATCTTATATATTTTTATTCAACTCTCCCCAGGTTTTTTCTGATAGGAGACTTTCAGGACTTAGAGATTGCGATGTACTTTGTTTATTTTAACGT
This sequence comes from Arma custos, assembly GCA_037127475.1. Lineage (NCBI taxonomy): Eukaryota > Metazoa > Arthropoda > Insecta > Hemiptera > Pentatomidae > Arma > Arma custos. The sequence goes on from CM073761.1 coordinate 94,918,237, forward strand.
TTTTTTTTTAATTCTTTTTCTGGGTTGATGAAGCCTGAATAGACAAAATACTTTTGTATCATGTTGTTATAGATTGGAAGCATTTTGTCTGGAATTTTGTACTCTTATCTTTATTGCATTAAACAAAAAATGGATAATTCGAATGGTTATGTTAAATTTCATTCAATTATAACCATATCCCATTTCTTGCAAAATATAAAAAATTATACATATTTTAAAAAAATTTAATTTATTGATATTTACAACTATAATAATATTACAATAAGTAAATCTGCTAATATGTACAATATGACATGAAAAACACTTGTGGAGAAACTACCCATCGGTAGCACTCCAATTTTACATATAAATATAAATTATAAATCTACCCGTCTTTCATGATAGATGGATAGATACCTACAATTATACATCCATACGTATAAATACTCTTTTAATTTAGTAAATACTGTAAAAAAAATCGGTTTATTGTTTTGAAAACATCCTTTCCAGGTAGCATATCGACATAACTTATATACATTTTATTAAGTTAATTATATATAAATCATAAAGTGAATAAGAAGATACAATATAATTTTAAAAGATCACGAAATATGCAAATGAGCTATTCATTGCCAGTGAGACTAAATTCGTTTTAGAGGAAAATGAGATCACATTTTTATACTAATCCATGGAAATAAATTTCAAGAGCTTATTAAATCTTCTAGGATCATTAAAGTTTACTTTACTAAAATTTTGAGAAGAAAAAGGAATATTTTTTTTTGTTTTTTTAAGGGGGGATACGAAAGGATACACGCTAATAGATACTACAATGAATGTTAATTATTTTATGCAGCTACGAATATCTATTTTTAATTTTTCAATAAAAAATTAGTTTCATTAACAATGTAAAAGTATCATACAATGTTATTAAGATTTTATTCAGTTTTTTAAATGCTGCTTCTTAAGTGAGGCGATTATGTTAAAGGAACTGGAAGTGTATAATATGTTCATTCGTGGCACCTGTGTGACATTCCAAAATGTGGCATTTAAGTGCTTGGATAGATTAGGATGACATAAAACATAATTTTAGATATGAAACAATAATAAATAAAAAATATTCTTTTATAAATAAAAATAAAAATTCTTTCAATATAGAAAAGCAAAAATTAAAAAATACATATATATATATATATATATATATATATATATATATATATATTTATTTTTTTTTCTGTTGGCTCTACAGACCTTGTAGATCTTTGGCCGCCTTTACCAGTCTTCTCCACCTCTGTCTATCCTGGGCCACTGATTTCCAGTCTGCCACATGTAGCTCCTCAGCATCTTTGTTGACCCTGTCTATCCATCTGGTCTTTGGCCTCCCACGTGGTCTCTTGCCAACTATTGTGGCATACATTATTGCGTAGAGGCGTCCTGACGGATTGCTTCGAGCTACATGCCCCGCCCATCTTAACCTTCTTGATTTCATATCCTGAGATATCGCCTGACCAGTTTCTGTGAGCAATTCCTTATTGGTCCTTCTCCTCCAAGAGTGCAGACTCTCATCTCAGACCGCTCCGGTTATGTATTTATATATTATCATAGCCTCTATTCAAGATAAATAAAAAAAAATAAACACATAAAGGAATTTACTTTCACATACTTCAGTATATATATATATATATATATATATATATATATATATATATATATATATATATATATATATATATATATACATTATATATGTATATATACTAGCTCTAAGATTAGTAGTAGAAGGTAGGAGGTAGGAGAGTATAAAGTAGAAATGAAGTTGTTAGTTATAGTACGTAATAGAGTAGTCTCTAAGTTAGGTGTAGTGTGGTCAATAAGTTATAATGGTAGTCAATAGTCAATAGTTAGTTCATGAGAATGTCTTTTTTATATCACATGTATATAACACTATATCTGTTAAATATCTCAATAAACTTAGATATTTCTTACAAGTCGTCCACCGTTCTATAACTTATCGAAAGTTTAGCTTAGTTATTACAATTCTTATATCCATCATTCTTTAAAACTCTTCAATTTTATAAAAATTGAAATGATAAAGAAGGGAAGACACGCACTATTTTGTATCGTTCTGTTCTTCTTTTATACTGAAGTATGTGAAAGTAAATTCCTTTATGTGTTTATTTTTTTTTTATTTATCTTGAATAGAGGCTATGATAAACGATGCATATCCTACATTCTCTATGAATCGATGACTGATGGAGGTAAATAAGAAAGAGAAGCATCACGTGTTTGAGGCCGTGTAGTGAATCCCTCTAACGAGATTATACAACAGTTATTGAGCTCCAATGAACAAATTGATGGTCCTTCCAACCGGGCTCACTAGTCAGATCCAATTCCCTCTCAATCTCTCCCATCTCTTGTCTTCGCCAACAAGGGCCATTCTACCAGCCGTGAACGAAGGACAAAGGGATCGCCCATCAAAAGAGAATAATGAATACAACAAACGCTCCATCTTATTTCATGGAACCGGTATTACATTATTATGAGACAAAACATAAAGCTTAAAAAATAGATTTAATTAAAATTATTAGTAAGCCCTGAACCTATATATATATATATATATATATATATATATATATATATATATATATATATATATATATATGTATATATATATATATATATATATATATATATATCCTATAGGAATAAGATGGAATGTAATTTTATATAATGATAAAATTAAAAAAACAGTATAATAGGAATTTAAGACAAAAGTTTAATTAAAAATACTATAGTTAAACGTTGTTTGTTTGTTTATTAATTCAACATTACTTTATGCTATCTATAACGAAATAGAAGAAGAAATAAAATTTAGGATTCAGTGTGGCAACAAATGCTACTGGGCTCTCAAGAAATTTTTTATAAATCGAAATATATCCCAAGTGCGATATATAAGACCGTTCTCCGACCAGTAGTATCACATGCAAGTGAGGCGTGGACTCTTACAAAGCGACAAGAGAGTTTCATTAATTCTTATGAGAGGAAAATCCCGAGAAAAATATATGGCCCAACCAAAGTCGAAAATACATAAAGGATAAAAACTAATAAAGAACTAAGATACCTGTATAAAGACCCCGATTTAGCCTCACATATTAAAAAAGGGAGGATAAGATGGTTGGGTCATCGAATGGATCAGGAAAGACTACCTAGGAAGATAATGGAGGGACGCCCGGACGGAAGAAGAGGAAATGGTAGACCAAGACTACGATGGCTCGAAGATATTATAGAGATTCTAGATACTATAGTCTAAAATATTCTCGAAGATGGAGAAGAGCATCAGAGAATCGCTCTGAGTGGAGGAGAATTGTTAAGGTAGGCAAGGTCCTTCAAGGACCATAGTGCTATCAGAGATAGATTGATTATGCTACTATGGCTAGTCGGACGATATTAGGAGTCCTAAAATTTGCCTATCCACGTTTAATTAGGATAGGGATCTTTAACAAGTACCTGACACCGCACTGGCATAGGAGGACCGTCTATGGTTCCTTTCGAAGGAATGAATAACTAAGGTTATTTTACTCATTTGAAAAGTCCTAAGGCTACCTAACTGGCTGCAAACGCGATCTCGGACAGGGTAGGTTTTTACGCTAACCACTATACCACCGGTGACCCTAATTGTTAATATAGGTACTGTTCTCGCATTTTTATGTAGAGACTATATTTGGATTATTATGTATTGCGTATTTCATTTTATCATCACTCAGTGAACGTTTTCAGAAACTGAACCTTCCAATACATTTCCTCTAAAGGCCTGTAAGATGGGGTGGACCGTCGAGATTTTGCAATTTTTTCTATAATTATTGAACTCCGATCTGACCATCTGTTTGGACGCACATTTTCATTAAATTGGAAACCCTAGTAAACATAAAAAATATTGCATGAATGAGAGTTAACGAAATACTCAAAGGACTCCTCGATGAAAAGGGTTTTCGACGCAGTAAAGAAAGAAATATAAATCTGTGTGCTGTCAAATACAATTTATAGAACTTTTAAATATAAAAGTTTCAGTTCAATCAATCAAAATAAAAATTGTTTTTCTTACGAAAGAACAAATATTAGAATCAGATATTCCTTTGGTACCTGTAAAAAAGAAACATTAACCATTTTTCATTGAATTCATAACAGTTTATGACCTGCCATCTCAATTTTCAATAAGTTGAAGACCTCAGGTCTTTTTTTTTTTCTATAAATATTTAAACCGAAAAGTTTATATATCGATTCAAAACTTGGGGGTTGACGTTAATGAGATATTATTCCTCAAAAGACGGAGAAAAAAATAGCTCTTTGTGAATAAAAGCATCGATAAGTATTTACATAATATTATGTAAAAGGTACACAAAATCTCCTTAGGATGCTCACTTAGGCCCGAACAGCCCTCGCAGCCTCGTCGAAGCATAATCCGTTTATAGCAGAACCGACCCCTTTACCTCACCCCCAACTCCCCCCCCACCCTACGATCTCGTCGAGTATTCACAGCATCCATAAAATTAGTCATCATTGTACACTGAAAACTGATTTAACAGCCTTACCCGCCAGATGATCCATATTAAATGAAGGTTTCCAAACGTCATAGGTTATTTATAGGGGAAAAAATACTCTTCCTCAGGGAAAAGAAATTTTATAAATCAGCCAAGTCTTATTTCGATAAAAAAGAGCAAGGGATGTTTTATTATAATATATTTTGAAGGCAATAATCCAATACGTTTTTATCCTTTGTTTTTCTTTAAACCTCGTTAGCTTTTCAACATAAAAGAGAGATAATTATTGTTTTGAATTCTCGAATGACTTTTCACAAAGTGCAGTCGCCAACTTTTAATCGGCAATAGCAAAAAGGTAGTGTCGCCAAACAACCGGAAAATGACTCCCTTAGGAATTAAACGGAAAATTATATTATCTTGAACATTTAATTTTTGTGCTTCAATTATTTTATAGGTCTTAGGGCCTCATTAGTAACTTGAAAGGTCGTTTAATGTTTCAACAATGCTTGAAACGAGAAGTACAATAATTTAATATTATTTTTTGAGAACGTCAGTTAATTGCTTAATAGCTAAAAGAGATAAGAGCGAACAAATAGTAGATAAATTATGTTTTTAAACATCCAATGAAAAGAATAAACACTGTATGCTTACACTACGCTCTTTATATGGGATATTTACAAGTTATAATAAACGAAAGAGTTACCGAATAAAAAATGTCGCAATTAAAAAATTGGTAAACCAAAGCACATTAGTTGGCACCATGCGAAAAATATTTAATTTTATCCCCGGCCTAACTGTTGTAACAATTAAATTACGAACAGACATTATAAGCCATCCGCTAGTGCCTTCTGAAATAAATTGCTGGATAGGTAACATTTCGAGGCCTGTTGCAGACAAATGGTAGCGGAGATCCTGCGAGGGGGATGGTGGTAGGGGAGGGGTAGAATAATTTAGGATGGTGCCAGTTGGATGTGCTCCATGATCCCCCCATCCCCTCCCCCCCCCCGCCTCTGCCCAGTTAATTATTTTGGTAGGGAACCAATAGAGGTGTGGATATTATCAATGATGGAGTCCCCTTCGCAATTAGTGAAAAACGGTTGACGTTGAAATGACGGGAGAAATGTTGCCGCCCTAAAGGGTATTGCCGCAATTAATGTTCAACTTAACTAATAAAAAATGAACTCTAATAGGATCTAAAACATGTTTAATTAATCTGAATAATTATGATTATCTTTAGTCTTGAATAATAAAAGGGAGGCGGGTTTGCTCAGTGGCAAAGCGCTGAGTTGCCGTGCTGAAATCCCGTTCAAATCCGGCTGTGGCAGATAATTTATTTAGTCTGTTGATAGTATGTTTTAGTGGGTGGATCCTTTTGGATCTGGTGACCCTCCGTTGGCTCACCACCACTCTATTTAGTATTATGTATCGATGTTTTTGTTTATGTCGATGATAGCAATACAATTATTGTCCTTATAATTTTATTGGAGCAATGTAGCTCTATGCGTAGAGCAATGAGTTTCTGAGTTAAGTTTCCGGATGGTATGTAGTCTATTCAAATCCTGGCTGTTCCAGGTAAAGTATTTACTCTGTTGCTAGCTACAGTTCGACTCTTCGAGATCTATAGACCTTACATTACCTAACCCCTGTAAAGTGGTTAAATTAGGAGTAACCCTCTAAAGGAGGAAACCTGGGAGTGTGATCTAGGACAAATCTCCGTCGTCAGGTTGCCTAAAACACTGCCACGTACTGAACCCAACAACACTCTTCATGTGCCGTCGTGGTGCAGGTTTTTTTTTTTTGGGAATGTTTGGAAAGAATTTGACAAAACGAAATTGGGAAGATACGATTGTTATTCATTTCATTTACCTTTATATAGTGTATAATATAATAGCTATACTGTAATGGATGGAAATATTTTTAATGTTTATCCTTCAACGGTTATGCCCCTTTTAAGGTCCTGAAAGCCCAAATAACCAAGTTCCGCCAAATGGTTTGTATGTGCGTCTGTGTGTGTATGTGGTAAGTCTAGCCCCAAGATGAAAAGTTGTACAAAACTGATATTACGTATTCAAGGAAGGTATAAGCTTGTGGTTTCACTCTCGCCTGTACTTGGTTCTGTTTTGAAGGTTCCCGCTATGGTTCTTAGCTTTTAAATTTTAGGTAAAAGCTAGTTTTTGGTGCGATATTCTCTTACTAGGTTCCCTAATCCTTTTAAAAAGCAATAACTAAATTACTGTTATAATAAAGATAAAAAACGTTTTTATTTCCCTCCAAATAATACATGTCTTAAGAATTTTTTTTTTTGTGAATGTATCAATTGCAAATTTTGAAATAATTTTATACTTATTATGTCACTAATGATATTGCGCTGTATAAACATATTATTGATTAATAGTGATGTGCCTCATAGTATTACTGAGGATAAGTGTTGCAAACACAATACAATTACCTGTTGATTTCTCTCCTTATGTTAAGTTCTAATTTACATTTTGGGTGGGCTTGGGAAGTAATGTAAACCAAGTTCAAACTAGTAAACCGATTTTTTGACAAAATGACTTGCTTGCGCATGGGTAACTTAAATTACTCAGTGTGATTTATTTAGCCCTTTTAAGTACAGACAATTTTCAGTGCAACATTAGCTTTTCCTTCCGCAGTTTTAACTGCTGTTATTCGGTTTTCTGTGCAGGTTATGCGAACATTGGTCAAATTATGACTGATTAGGTATTCGCACGTGTTTGAGTGTATACCACTACATTAATATTTATTAATCTCTTGAAGAAATGAACCTCTTAACTGATTATTGTCTTCTTTTGGATGGTATGTAGTCTATGCTCCTTCCAATTATTTGTATCAGTCCTATGCTCCCAGTGACAAATTAATCTAGTTTTGTTTCTTATCTGTTAACGATATTTTAACATTAAATATTTTTTTGAATAACCATGTTGAATAAATGGTCGAATAAAAGATACGTTACTCCTCCTTGGCCTGTATTGCCTCGACTGACAGTGAGGTAAAAAGCCGGCCTGGGGTCCTGAATCAAATATAAAGTTGGAAAATTTTGGGAAGGGGGGGCCCTCCTGATCCGATTACCGATCGAACTTCCCTCCTACTTCTGCTCCCGAGGAATCCTATTCGACTTAAGTGTATTTAACTCCTTCCGAGTTTCCAAACTGCCTTTCATAAAGGCATCTTATTCCGAGTTTAGTTTTTTATGATTAATTTAAAATAATCAGTTGACTGTTTCTTTGAGTTTATTTTAGTCTTTTTTTTATCTCTGTATGCATTAAATACGCATCAATAAAAATATATCTTAATATGCTATTTGAAATCTTCCTTGAATAGCATGGATCGTAAGAACTCATTCACGGAGTACATTAAAATGGCATTTGTTATTTATAATTAACTGTTCCAAGATTGAATAATTATTTAAATCTGGATAGAAAGACTTGGAAAGAAGTAAGCTAATATTTGAGTGGTTTTTAAAGCTTTTCCTAGAGAAGTTATAAAATTGTTAAGTAGTTACAAAAGAATCTAGGGGACAATTCTATGGAGGGGATAATGTTACATTTTAGGCCTAGATCTATTTTTATAGAGTTGAACAAAGGTGAGGTAATTAAGGATTTATAGAGACTCCTTGGTTTAGGAGGATTGGAAATATAGGAAACTCGGAAGTAGCTTGGTAAAATCACTTCAACTCGGAATGCCTACTGAAAACATAACAATGACGATTAACGTCGAAATTATTCGAATAAATCAGTTCATTTATCTTTACAGCCACATTTGAGAAGACAGCTGACGTCCTGTTTTCTTACTCATATAATTTTATAAATATTTTCTGTTTTAGATTTCTCATTTCTGTTTTAGTTTGGAGACTTAAGGCTTTTCGTTGGAATTTTTCCACAGTCTTAACATTTATGTAAGGTCTCTTTTTTACTTTTCAGTATTAATATATTTTGTGGAGTAGCCGTAGGTCCACCGGTTTCTTGATAATGATAATTTTTTTTTTCTTGCTTTTTTACTTTCATTTGTTCATATGGTCTTTCGTCTTAAGTTTTGTGATGTTTGCTATTATTTATTTTTCCTGTGGTGCTTTTGAAATTTGGTGAGTGTATATTGAATTTTGAATTTCTGAAGTATCTATCAGCTGTTTTTATCTAACCTTAACCAGCTGGGGTCGAGTAACCTTCCTTATGATTCATTAGTTGCATTTGAGCCTTCGAGGTGGTGGGATGTTTTCTTCGGTGCATTATCCATGTTTGGTTTTGCTGTTACTCTCTTTCTACCCTGAGGATGCCTGAATGGGCGAAATATTGGACAGATAATTTCTATTTCTGTTTTAGTTTGGAGACTTGAGGCTTTTCGTTGGAATTTTTCCACGGTCTTAATAAATATTTTCTAGACAAACTGATTCGGAATCATGCTTATTTCCTGCCAGTTTTTCAATTGAAGAATAACTATCATTATAGTTGATTCAGAGGAAGATGTATATCTGGTAGTATTTGAGACATTATCACGCCTTGGTTTTGATAACTTGATCTTGTTGATATCTCTATTGTAGAACCGAGGCATTTCCTGCTTCTGAATGTATTAATCACGAATGTTCTTGTCTCAGCCGGTTCATTAAATTCAGGATATCTGTGACATTAGGAAACAATACCTGTCTTTAACGAAGTCTGTTACGTGTAATGTATCCCATGTAGGCTGTTATGCGGCAGGGTATATCTCACCCGCCTTGCTAAGGTACGCGGTCAAGCATGCGTGATCAGCCATCATATTTGTGCAAAAATAGTCGAAATTTTGTAAGATATTTTTTTCAACTACTGTGGTTTAAACATCCTCTAAAATAAGAGTATTTTTCTGCTTTTTCTAAGTTGAGAAAAATCTTTCAACCGCTAAAAGAATATAATTATAATTTTCGTCGGTTAAGAAACCGGAAATTAGACTAATTATTAATTATACTTTTCTTATGGGGGAGAAATATTGTTAAGTTAATATAAAAATAATAATTTATCATTTATGTATAAATTTTGTTGCTTAAGTGGATAATTAAGATAATTCTAGCGGTTAATTTAAGGGTTTGAACCTATTTACGGGTTTCACCTGACAACCCCGTCCAATTCCAAGAAACCGTAATTTTGCGGTTAATCTTTCATAAGAGTTTGTTATTCCATGTTCGATTAATCCATTTCGCTTAATGATATTTTAAAACATTTTCGGCTTGGTTCTTCAATAATCCTTAGATAAGTTTCCAATAAATAAAATTTGGTTTTTGAAGTAAAAACGATTATAAATCAGCATTTACACCTTATTTTACGTTGTTTTTTCCCTCAGAATAAGTCAAAACCTTGTACATCATTATTGTAGCTTGTGGTACATCATTATCTAAGTTGAAATAGACTAAGATCGAGTATATCATTGATCATGTTCCACAGTTTATCGCAACCCTAAGCAAATAAAGTTTTAAAATAATTTTGGCCCATTATAAATGCAATTCCAGGTTAACATACATCATCTTTAAAATATTAATCAGTAACCATTGTAATGTGAACTCATTTTCATTGTAAGGGATTATCCCACCAATGTTTTAAAATTTGTACATATTTTAAAATAAAATAAAACAAAATATTTTAAAAAAATACATCATCATTATACGTGGTAATTCATTTTATACTACATTATTTCACAGCTACATGTATTTATTTCATATATTTATTTATAAGTGTTTTTTCTCCCCTTCAGTAAAAATGACGTTTTAATCATTGATTTAGTTGAATCGCCAAACCATGAAGCATCATTTTCATTACAAACAGCTAATTAAATATTTCATTTAAATAAAATTATTATTTCTCACATTCGGCTTCATTCAGATTGTATAACACACATTATCAAAATAGAATATATCTTCGTGCACTCTCAATCTGAGACCCAGATAAAACCAAAAAGCTTATAAATTTTAAATGTCAACAATATTAAATTATGACCGTATCAAACTAATACTGTATTAAATATAAATACGGATTAAATATTATATAGTGTACAATAGTGATAGACTAATTAATTATATTTTTCATCTTAGGAAGAGATGTGTGGATATATAAATAAAAAGTCAAACGCCCATAATTGTTGTTTCTTTTGGCTTTTATTGATCATTCAAGTTTATTATTTTGAGCATTATTCGATATTAATAAATACACTCGTTTTGGTAATATAAAAGGTATATTTGTTATATTATTATAATGTTTATCAGATGATAACTCACTAATTATAATTTGGTAATAATTAATGGACCCAAAAGTAATTTCCATTCATTCAATTATTAAATTTTGTTATACTTGTCAATGTTATTTAAAAGTAAACGAAACTCTCTTCATCACTTCATGAAATAAAATTGTAAGAAGACACGGCTTGTATTTTCGTTTGGAAATTAAATGTAAACATTACCTGAATATATTCTGGAATTTTGCACTAAATTGAAAGTTGACTGCCGTATATAAATTTAGTAGTAATTGCTATTTTTTCTCAAAAGAATATGAACTTTTTATCGTTTTTTTTTTAATTAATAAAGATTATACTAAATTTTCCATCATGAATTTGAAATTTAAAGCGTAATAATTAATTCAAAAATATTAATAAATCAGTCTGAAATTGTCATTGGTTTGTGTTTGGTAAATTTAATGTCGTGATGTTTCTTAAATCAGTAATATTACATTTATTAGTGATTATTCAAATTATTTTTATTTTGAAAAGAAAAGATTTGTCCTAGCCGGGATTCGAACCCGGTTCTTACGCATATCTAGTGCGGTACTCTTCCACCTATGCTACCAGGGCTCGTAAGCCTGGTAGGCTTAGTTGGAAGAGTGCCATACTAGAAATGCCCCGGGTCTTCCGCATTGATTATTTTCAATTATTATTATTGGAGGTGATTATTTTTAAACGTTTTTATTTTGAAGAGAAAATATTTGTCCTGGCCGGGATTCGAACCCGGTTCTTACGCATATCTAGTGCGGTACTCTTCCACCTATGCTACCAGGGCTCGTAAGCCTGGTAGGCTTAGTTGGAAGAGTGCCGTACTAGAAATGCCCCGGGTCTTCCGCATTGATTATTTTCAATTATTATTATTGGAGGTGATTATTTTTAAACGTTTTTATTTTGAAGAGAAAATATTTGTCCTGGCCGGGATTCGAACCCGGTTCTTACCCATATCTAGTGCGGTACTCTTCCACCTATGCTACCAGAGCTCGTAAGCCTGGTAGGCTTAGTTGGAAGAGTGCCGTACTAGAAATGCCCCGGGTCTTCCTCATTGATTATTTTCAATTATTATTATTGGAGGTGATTATTTTTAAACGTTTTTATTTTGAAGAGAAAATATTTGTCCTGGCCGGGATTCGAACCCGTGTCGTCGGGATTCGAACCGTTGTTAGAGCACTGCACTAGAGATGCGGAAGACCCGGGTTCGAATCCCGGGCAGGACAAATCTTTTCTCTTCGAAATTAAAAATGTATTTATTAGTAATTTTGTATATTGTTGAAAATTTTAAGTTATATTTAATTTGTTTATTTATCCTTTCGTAATTTTATTAACTAAACATAAATAAATGCATGTGTATTTCGGGTTGGCTCCACAGACCTTGTAGATTTTTGGTTGCGCGTTATGGCTTTCTTAAAGCCTTACATTCCATCCGGGAGCATGGACAATAGAGAAAGACCACCCAACCTAACGTTGCTGCAAACTATGGTTTTCAGGCTGTCCATGGCTCTATAACCAGTTACCTTTGTGACCGATGTACCAGTATTATTCCCACTGACGTATACTTTGTACAAGGACGGTGACGAATCAGTCAAGACCCACGGATTATGGTTGTTCGAAGTCAGAAAGAGCATTGCAACAGCCAAATTTTCGAAGATTCGAACTTGGTTTTACATCATTGCAACTCGGGTCTATACCCACTGTGCTATCTCACTACCAGTAAACAATAATATCCGTCCTTAAATGGATAATAACTGATTCATTTTAATAATTCAAAGCCAATGATTTCGCTTAACATTATACTCAGGTTATGATGAATGGAAATTTAGCACTAACATTACTTGTAGTTCTCGTCTGATGTTATCTTCTATTGCTTTCATGGCGTTTTCTGCTAGGGAAAAAAACATGATTGAATAAAGGACTCTATAAAATGAGATTCGGAATAGCACGCAATATGGCGGTTATGAGTAGCCTAATTGTGATGAAATGATGCTATATGCTTGCATTTGATTGCGTAATCTAGGTTTGTTCGTTTGCTTTATTGGAGAAGAAGGCTAGCGTAGAAAAACATTTTACGGATTAATATTCGGTCACCAAGTTGCTTATGTGCTTGTGCTATCTCACTTCACGACCATTTTTTTAAACTATATTTCTTTTGTTCAGTATGAAATAAGTAGTTCAGGGCAGATGAGTATTGGGGAAGAAAATAAGTGGCGTTGACGAATAAATGAATTGGGAATCCGTGATGATAGCTATTTCTAACTAGTTATTAGTTTTACGTTTATCGTGTATTTTTTTGGTGGTTCAGTGTCTTTTTTAAGTTTAGATGTACGAATTTTGTTGATGATTTTTTTGAATTTATTCTTCTAATAAGTTATGTCTTCAAAAGTTAATTAACTATAATGGTTCATGTGTCTATTTATGCTTGTATATATGTATGGTTCATTTTATAATTCAAGTATAGGTCATATAGGTCTTTTGAGCATGTAAAATAACTACTACTAAACTGAAAGGTAAACTGTATCAATTACTGTATTAGGTAAAAGCATAAATCTATACACACATATTTATATATCTACTTAATAATGATAAAATAAATGATAAAAATCATTGCCATATAATTATTTCGGTCCCAACAACATATTTATATTACATAATACACTGTTGGGAGCGTTAGTCAGGACTTAGTTGGGAGCTTCCACTAACCATGTTGAGCGCAGAAGTCGAACATGCTTCCACTTATAATCTTCCTACCCTGAAGAATATAAGTCTTTTGGCTATGCGTTTAAAAAATTGCTATGTCTAAGTCTCAATTTAGTGAATAGATATGGAAGCTGACATTATGGAAGCTTTGGCTCTTGTCTTATGGTAACAATCAAGATTATAAAATAAGAGTTCAATATTCCCTACAAATTTGGTAAGGTCGGCTTCATTACACACCAACGATGATAGCAAGGCTTTGTCAGTTCCAAGGAACGAGGGGCAACGTTTTTCAATTTTCTATTTTCTTTGAGTGAGTCATTCTATTTAAAACTGGAAAAGTTGAACCGTCAAATAGAAAACGTTTTTCAGGCGAAGCGGTCCAATTTTCAACTGCTATGATAATATGAAACGCTTTCTCGTTGAAATGAAATTCCTCCAAGCCCTATATTATCAAGGACTGTCTGAAAAATGGGCGAGAGCCGGAGGGGAGTTGAAAAGTGAATACCTGATTCTTGACAAGTCGGTGGGAATAATCGAGGTGAAACTTGTGGAAACTGTAGGGGGAAGATCCACGGTGAATATGAATTATCTTTGAAAGTTCTATTGTAACCTGTGTTCCCGCGAGTTCATGACCCCCACTTTCTAGTTCTTGGGCAAAGTTATAGGCTCCCATTTTCGTGGAATCGCATATCTCAAGGGTACATGAATATTACAAGCGAATAATTGTTACTTCAGCGACTTTTGTAAACACATACGTTTCGCCTTGGCAGGACGCAGATCACGAAGAACAGTTCTTTCTTCAAAAATGAATCTTTAAAATGCGTAAATTTTTTTATTTATTATTATTTAATCAGCTTTATTGATAGACTTTTCTGCTTGTATTTTTTCTTTGTACTCTAAGGCCCTAAAGCCCACAATAATGTTCAGTTATGTTATTCTAAAGGAACTTGTCCCAGAATAAATAAATAATTTATTATTAAATACCTTTTCATAAGTAAGCTGAAATAGGCACAGTGCATTGTTGATAACTGTCGATTGATCTCCAACAATTAATCTCTTGTTTTTAAATTCATCTTAATATATGTCTGCGTCGTGCTTAATCGCGTCATTAATTTTCTTTTTATACATCATACTTGATAGCTTAACCTAGAGTCATTGCAAGGTAAGGTCAATGAATTTTATTCCCGGTGAATAAAAGTTTATTATCACTAAACGAGAATGAGTACTCAAGGAAAGGTCGCTAATAAAGAGTATTGAGATAAAGGTGATAACTTTTATGCAGTCGGTTAACAATTGACAGTTAATGATGATGAAACTATATTGGTTCAAATATATTATACTTAGAAGACGTTTTTATTTGTTTGTGTATACAATAATAATTTGTCATAACTATAAGAAAAACTGTTTTTACTTTTTTTATCCAACGTGACTAAATATGTTAAAAGAAATCATACGCCTTCTTCAGGGTTATGCATATTTATGATATTAATACATATTTATAGCTTACTAATACATATTTATAGGTTAAACATTGTTTGTGTTAAATGGCGTAAATCCCTTAGGAGATAAAAGCCTTAATAGGTTTTTAATAGACCATAAAATTTTATTTTATATAACAGATGAAGATCAAATTCATCAATATAGTAAATTGTTGTATTCATTCATGTATCAAATATGCGGAAAATATTATAAAATTACGCGGAATTGATGATACTAGTTTATACATACATTTTAGGCTTATGTATTACAAGGTCAACAATACATATACTTAATACTAAAGAATAAATGAAAACCATTCTCACTGGTATTACGCGGACTAATTCGAGTGAGCAAATTATTCTCGATGGATTTCAAACCAGCAAAAAAAAAAAGTGCAATGGAAAGCAAGTCCATTATTCGGCCAACGGAATTCCCAGTATTGTTAGTAATATTAACAATAATAATAATTGTTAACACACTCAAATGTCCAACCCAGTGTTGACTGTTGGATGAGACACGCCACTTCGCTGTGTAAGGAGCTATTGGACGGGACAACTATGCGCCCCCCCTCATTTAAATTTCGTTTTCTTTCCAACATGGAGTTGATAGCGTGGTGAAATTCTGCGTTGGATATAAATAAATGAGCATCTTGAGGCTTATTAAGAATAAATGATTGACGTACGGTTAAAGTTTTCGACCTCTGGGATCGTCTCGTGATAAGACAGAGTGTTAGCTTAAATATTTTATCATGTTATTGATAACATCATAGAGAGTTGTGGATAGGTGGGAGAAACCGTTCTTTTCTGTGAAAAGTTCCTTTCAGATGGTATTATTATTTATGAACCTAAAAATAACTAGATGTATTTCACTGTTACAGTGTTTTTTTAATTATCAGTTCCATTTGGCATAGTTCTTCATTTAAGTGCATAATTAATTATTATCATGCTTTAAAAACTAATAAATAATAAGTCTACTAATCAATCTTAGACCGATGAATTATTAGGCAATACTAACAATATGTAATATCTACCCGCGACTTCGTCCGCATTGATTTTGAATAAAAACTTATGTTGAGATAAAACGGAGAGTGAATTTTGAACTCCATATTATTCAAAATGACTTAAAGCAATAGTGAATTCAGCTAACCTACCATTTCTTTTCCCTTTGTTGATCGATGTTAATAAAATGTCCTTTAATTATTAAAAGGCCTATTAAATATTAATTGGCATAAATACAGAACTGCCGATGTGTTTTCGATTGAACTCCAATATGCAATATCCAAAAATTTTTAATCTCTTTAATTAAAAAGTATACTCGGGTGGTATTGAAGGTATTCTTGGGATAGAAAAATTTGCTTCTCGACCACATCCCGTAATTACTGTAACTTCTATATTTTGATACAAAAATTTTACCTGCAGTCTATTCCCATTTCAAAATTTTGGAGGTTTTATTATGTAAAGAATTATGTGCTGCCAAACCACATGGATTTAAAGTATTCTAACTATCAGTCGGATAGTGCGGGACATCCTCAATTTCGACTACTGCATTAACTTTTTTCCATCAGTTCACCTTCGAATGCCCCTAGAAGCATGTAATTAATTTTAGATGCACTCTCATTTTTTGGCGTCACTAAAGACTCATTAGTAAATATGTATGGATACATATTTTTAGCTTGACTTACCGAAATACTGATATAACATTTGGATTTATAAGAAAATGTTTAGATGTTTAAGTTTTTTTATATATTATAAAATTCTATTTATAATTTTTCTTTCATAAAAAGTAATTTTTGTTCATCAGAAATCAAAAATATGGAATAAAGAAAACGTTGAAAAACTTGGTAAAACTCAAATTACTTATTTTAATTTTTTTTTTCATTACAAAATCTGTTTCAAATATTTCAGCAGTAACAACAAAGTGAGATGATGGGAACCATTTTATTTATTCTAGGGGTTTTGGCACCATGAAGGCTTCGGTATATGGTAGATATTGTAATGTTTCTTATCCAACTCTTGTATCCCTAAACGGGTACCATATGAAGGGTACCCACTTTAGGTAGGCTGGTTGGACCTCAGAAGTACTTGCAGTATTCATCCATGGTAGTCGATATTTTAAATAATTTATCTACCACTGATTTCTATCCGGTAGTTTCAGCAGAGCAACTTAACGCTATCCCGCTCCTAATTGTAATTTTATATATTCTAAACGGATTCCTCCCAATGATGGACGGAATTATAACCACTAAATGTGTCAATTTTAAAGAAACTGCACCGTTTTAACAATATCTATTGTTACTAATTTGATTTATAGGTTCCTGAAACTTTTTTGTTTTTAAAGAAGATAGAGGAATTAGAATAAGTTTAAATTTTCCCATAGTTCCCTGCCACTTTTGTATAATTGGAGTTTTTTCATGTTTTATTTACTCAAACTAATAATTACAAACTAAGCGTGATATCTATTTGATCTTTCTCGCTTAGAAATTTGGTTGAAAACGTTTTCAATAAATAATTACTCATTTCTTCGGGGATACTATTCAAAGGGGAAGAATTAAAAAATAATAGTGTTCTAAAAAAATACTTGATATGACAACTATAAATTTTTGTTCAACAATAATCAGATAAAAAGTAAAAAAGATAAAAAAATACATTGCACTCACTGCAATATTTGCTTTCATTCCGAAATTAAGCTGATCGACAACAATGACAACTAATGACTCACTAATGGATTCATGGGGCATGTGGGGGGAGATGGTGGGGGACATTAATGTTTAATATTGACTATTATTATCCACACCCATTTTTCCGCCATCTCAATCAAATTTATAAAAAAATAACAAAAAACCGCTTGTTTCTTAAAAAAATTTATAGATATTTCTAAATTGAATGAAGTAGTCATTAATATCAACTACGGCTCATTCTAATTTAAGTAACCCAACTGTGCTTTCCTGTCAAATTCACTTCCCCTTAAAGTATCGTTTTTCTATGTTAACAAATTATAGCATATATGATTGCTTACGGGAGCACAAACAGTATGCAGAGATTATATCATGCTGCTACGATTCTCCTGAGTTCAATTCACAGTAATCACCGCCCTTCACTCGGGTACCAGGATAATGATAAATTAGTCTAGATCCTAGGATTATGTTGATAAGAACGCGAATAGGGGTCATAAGGCGCAAGAGGTCCTCTATTTCTTTTCCCGATATAGACCGTAAGGACAAAATCCAGAAAACCATATCCCGATTCCTGATCGGATCAATAGATTGTGATTCTTACATCTGGTGGTTATGAGTTGCCTCTAGTAGGATGGGCCTCTCCTGCACGAGGTGTGGTGGGGCAATGCTCGAGATATCCTGAAGATTTCTGGCCGCGTTATATACATTCTACTTTCGGGAGGACTGACACCCTTGAGGAGATAACTAACTTCACTCTGTTGCAGATCTGCGTGCAGCGGCCGGCTATCCATAGTCCATAACCAGTCCCTTTGGGGTGAATTCACCAGTTACTTTCCCACCGACTTACATTGTGTTCAATGATAGTGAAAAATCGGTCTAGATCCACGGATTATGGCTGCTCGGATTCGGAAGGCGCATCAGGACCTATACATCATTCCCTGCAGCAGACCGTCCTTGGACCAACCTCCTGCTATTGACATGAAAAATCACAACACTGTTTTCCATCGTAGTACATTCCCAATCCTTATTTACACGGGGTAAGGTCATCAATATATGAATGCAAATTTATTTTAAGTTGTAGCGTAAATGAAAGTTGTGCTTTTATTTGCTAAATATGCTCACTGAATTTTTACTCGTTGTTCGTAGATTTATTTTTATAGTGGGTTTAAAATTGTTCTCGGATTGTCCAAGCTGGAAACCTATCTAAGATCTGTTGTTTTTTTGTTTTTTTTTAGTTTCGTTTTTTTCATCCAATCGCCTTCCGAAAAATAGTTTGGTAGGCCAGCCGCGGGAATAGTTTCCCATTGGGAGGGGTGCTATCGAAGGCTTTTATTCCTACCCCTGTTCCTTACTAAACCTGTTTAGACGCGCGGGGCCTCGATGTTCTTCCTCTCCCCATCCCCTTCCCTTGGGGCGTTATTTTACTTTTTACGACTCCGGCGCATGACGGCCTCATAACTCGCTAGCCTTTTCTGTTCTATAAAGGATGATCGAATTGGTATCACCTCCCTCTCTTTTTTCAGCATTATTTGGTTGATTCAGTTTATTTTAAACCTATAAATTTATAGATTTTACGGTAATTTATTGAAATATTATCTCATTTCAGGGTTGCTCCAAAACCAGAAATCTGTATCGTAATGAAACACCAAAGTTTATATTTGTAGACTTGAATAAAATGTATTCGACGACAGTAGCTTAAATAACGCGGAATTGCTGAGCATACACCCGGTTAATGCAAAGATATAGCATCGCGAAGGTTAAGATGGAATTTTAAATATGTTGGCCTAAGTAACGAACGGACTTCTGGATGCTGAGCAGATCTAGTGTATGTTCGAGAGGTAGACCGAGCCGTAGATGGGAGAATTGCTGAGGAATCAGGATGGTATTGATTGTGTGATTTTACTACAGGTTTGGGTTCGGGTGATAATCCGTGAATGGATATTAGTAAGCTGCGATTTGTGGTATCGGCCTCGAGTCTTAGTATCAACCATATGCCGATGGCTTTAATTTTTTTCTGATTGGTCAAATGGTTCTTATTTTATAGGGATTTTTTTTTTTAAACTTCAAAAGCTTTAGAAGTGTAGACACTAAACAAAATTTGTTTGGAAAATATCATTTACAATTATCCGAAATATTTGAATCTAGTAATTTTTTCTCTCATTCTTGGTTATCAATTCTTTGATACCAAACAATATTGATTCCACTTCCTTATAGGAAGAAATATGAAAACAGCCATTTTTTTTTAGAAAATAGCCAATTGAGTTTTTGAGGATACTTATTTTAAAACCTATTTAAAAGTGAACAGGTAATCGCAAAAACATTTACACCTCATTTTAATCAATCATAAGGCGCTTAAATTTTAGAATGATTATAGATTCCCCATCAAGCGCCTAGAACTTTGACGAATGAGAGGTTAATTTCATAGAAAACGATGAATCCTTATTGATTATTTTTTTTAAAGAAAGGTATGATAAGTAAATGATCTCAAACTATTCGCTTCGTGACGTGTTTTAAAAGTGTTTTAAAAAACTCCTTAAAATAGAAAATTAAGCAGTGTTTGTTATATTTGTCTCAACTCTTAAAGCCCCAATTATAATTTTGTCTATTTCCATGAATTGATTAATAGTTACTATATTTAACATGTACGGATATAAAAATCCGAATGGTATTTTAACTTTCCGAAAAGGAGAAAACTTGAAGAAAAGAGATTAAAAAAAAACTACACCTGAAGAGAAATTGTGCTATGAAATCTTATTAACCACATTAACACAATAGGACTAAATGGACATTTAATCAAATAAAAATAGGTAACATATAAACAATAACAAATATTGTTTTGAACCATCATAAATTAAACATACATAAGTATTAATAAATTTATAAACAAATATATCGTTTACATTAATTGAACGACAACTATCAATTAGCTCCAAAATTGTTCACTGAGTTTATTTTTTTGTTCTTTTTATGATTATATACTCGCATTATCTTATCATACTTAAGCTATATTACTTCATCTCCTTAATGGTGGAGTGTTGGACAAGGACAATATTTTTTGAAAAAAACAGCAGTGCAGCGATAATTGCAGCAAAAACCAGTACCTCCAGAACATAATTATTATTTTGTGATGAACAAAATTCAAAGTCAAATGATCTTTTTAAATAGTATCCACACAATTTATCACGTTAATTGTGTTGGAGTTTTTTTTTTTTGTTTTGTTTTAATGTAATGCATGAGGTACTAAATTTTAGTTATTTTTAGGAAATAATTATTGACATAAACAATAATAATAATTATTGTAGTGCATATAATATTGTAGTACAAATAGTTTGTGGTTTTATTTTACTAATTAAAAGCAATAATTGGAAAATGTTATTTCAATTACTAGTAAGATACACGCCAGTCTCAAAACCTTAATCTGTTTAAAGTCTTGTCTCTGTTAATCATTTGAGGAAGATACATTCATTTTTATCAAATTTTAAAATCAAAGCGACTTAGGAGTCGTTAATGTAATAAACTGTAGTATGTTTAATCAAAATATATGCTACCTATGTTATGTTTTTCAAGAAATAACATAAACATAAGGAAAAATATAGTTATAAAACTGAGAGTTTTAGTCTACACACAGCTTCAAATTCGATCATTAATTATAGTCTCGGAACTTGTAGGAATTTAACCAGTAGTTTTGGGAGTTGATTCAGTAGTTTTGGAAGTTGAATCAGTAGTTTTGGGAGTTGAATCAGTAGTTTTGGGAGTTGAATCAGTAGTTTTGGGAGTTGAATCAGTAGTTTCAGGAGTTGAATGAATAGTTTCAGGAGTTGAAGTAGCTGCTACACTAGTTGAAGAAGTTGCTGCAGAAGTTGAAGTAGTTGCTGCAGAAGTTGAAGTAGTTGCTACAGTAGTTGTAATTGCTCCAATGGTTGGCTCAGTAGTAGAAGAACGACTGCATACTAATGTACAATTGGTAACAATACCACTCTTATTACTTTCTTCAGAAGAATCGTCATACCATCTATACCAGTCGTACCAGTAGTCTGAAGTATCTGTAGTCTCACACACAATCGTGCAATTTTTTTGGGTAACCTTAACATAATCAACAATAACTATAATTACTGTTATTTTTTTTTTAATTTCATATAATATTAACAATAGAAGAATGTGAAATGGTCGGGTGGTGCAGTAAATTTTACACAAAATAAGTTTAATTATTTTATAAGCTTGCACACCTCTCCCTCTTCAACTTCGGGTTGTTAATAGTTCAAAAAACTGTAACGGAGAAATGTATATTAGGGTCGGCCTGGGAAGCAGATCACAAAACTCTCCAAAATCTCTATGTAGGCAAAGTCTGACTTGGAATATGGCATAACAAGCTGGGGTACATCGGCAAGCACCAACTTCCAACATGTTTCTACAGCCCAAAACCATGGTCTAAGATTGATTACCGGGACAATGATGTCAACACCTCTCAATAAACTTGAAGCCCAGACAAAACTACAGTCGCTCACTGACAGAAGAGACCTCAAGTTCTTCAACCTGGAATCAAAAGCCGAATACATTCCGGAGCACCAAAAGAGAGGCTTACGCACGGATACTCAGCCCGAATCAAGAGAAAGAGTCCTCTGCACCACATCAAATCTCTATAAGAAGAGTTTAGTATGCGAGATATACTGCTAGTGCCGCTTGACTGTTAAACTCTTCCCCCACCCTGAGAGGTTGCTACAAACGCAAGAATATAAGACAGCATACCAGGCATAATTAGCAAAAAAAGAACTCCTGTCAATCAAACTGCTATATGAGACTCTAATATTTATCCATGATTACCCACCATTAGAATGGACAAGAGCCTTCACGGACGGTTCGGTTGCAGAAGAAAACAAGGGCAGTGGGGGCGGAATCTATAAAGAATTTCAGTGTGGTGCAACTGTAGAAAAGTCTATAGCTACGGGGCTAAACTCTAGCAACTACCGAACTGAGGCATTCAGTATAACTTCCTTTTTTCCTATGATCTCCAAAAGGTGGTCATTTTCACTGATGCACGCTCTGTTCTCCAAGCAATACAAGATAAGTAAAAAGCTCTTGCAAGCCTAAAAAACCTTGTCTCCGCAATAAATGCGATGGCAAATCTTGCTAGAGCAACAGTCCTCCAGTGGATCCCGGGGCACTGTGGAATCGCCGGCTATGAAAGAGCGGACACGCTGGCGAAAGCAGGATCTCTGATGCCTCAGTTTGCCCCAGTACTTCAATTTGACGAGGTCAAGGCATTTAATAAGGGCATCATGGTTGGCCGATGGTTAGAAACACATCCCACACAGGGCTCCCGCGAGGACTACTACAAATTAAGAAGAAGAGAACAAGTGCTGATAATTAGACTTAGGACTGGGCACAACCGGCTCAAATCGCATATGTTCAAAAAGTTTAAGATAGGAACGAGCCCCCTATGCGATTGCGGTGAAGAGGAGCTAACAGGTGTCCATATCCTCCAGTCCTGCTGACTCCACGAAAATGTCCGCAAACAAATTTGGCCAGTGCCAGGGCCATTAGACAGGAAACTTGCAGGATCTCAGGAGAACAACCGAGCTTTTGCCTCTGTTGACTGACATAGTCATCTAAAGAAGGATCGAAGAAGAAGAAAAAGAAAGAATGTATATAAAATATCACAGTTTTCAAAAGAATATTCATTCTAATAACAAAGTGAACTGTCTGAAAATTTATTGCAATAAGGATGCTAGTTGTACAAGTAATATGGCGAATATCTTTATTTAATTGGTCCATTAATAATTGATTATCAATTATTGATCTAAAATATTTAGTTAGATATTTTTGAGTTGTGAAAGAAATACATAAATCGTGTTACAATCCAATATGACCCTTCAAAAAAAAAAAGGAATTTGGAATGATGCCACTTTAGATATATGAATTATATATAGATGGTTTGAGATTAGAATACGAAATAGAATTTATACTAGAATTAGAATATCACAGTCAGAAACAAATAGAAACATCCCAGTAAAACTTCTATAAAACCTGAGATGTTAGATTTAGACGTTTTTTTTAGATTTTTCTGATATACATTAGTAAAAGAGATACCTGTATTTATTCTTGGGGCTGTTGGCCTCAATATGTTTTTTTTAAACTTCATAATGTTGCTTCATTATCTTTTAAAAAAATAAATATATAGAAAAAAGATGGAAATAAAAGTGCAACGTACAACATCAAAACAATGAGCCAACTTTGGCTACTGGCTGTCTCCAAACTTGCCCAAATGTGGCCAAACTAATTTGGAAGGATCAGACCTTCACATAAGTCTTACAATGAATACTAATTATTATAATTATTAGAGCTATAGTTGGATAACAATTTAAATTATCACTAATTACATTTAAAACGATTAACTTTGCATATAATCGTGTGTACTTCCAATGACTTAAATTATATGCTGATCATGTTTCATCCTGACATAAACTTCTCTCTCATTTAAAAAAAAAATGTAATTCTTTAAAAAAAAAAAAAAAAAAAAAAAAAACATATATTAAAATAATACATAATAAAATCTCCTAGCACCATTACTTATTGCCCACAGCTGGCAGATTGTAATGCTTCAATAAAGTGTTTTCAAAAAAAAAAAATAATAAAATAAAATCTCTTGATGCACTTAGTTCACAACAGCTATAATTAATGTAATTTATTGATTAATAGTGTATGAGAAATGACAACTTTAGTCTATAAGAATAAACAAAATTAAAAATAATAAAAAGATTTTCAAAAGGAAACTTACATTTTGAGGATTCGTTTTTATCATTAAAAAAGTCGATTGTAGAATGAAGCCAAAATGCCACATCTTCTTTATTTCAAGTAACATGGCTTAGACCATAGAAATACCACTTGTTGAAATAATGTTTCCATCTTGTTGCTTTATATATATTTATTTATATTTATGATCCATTAATGTCACTGAACACTTATTTATCTCTGAGTCATATTCTATTTTATCTGTAATTATATTTCTCTTAAGTAATGTAATAAATACAGGTATTAAAACATAAAAATTATGAAAAAGAAACTCTTGATACTCAATGTGATGGTAAGAAATGCGTTTATGAGTAATAATTAACAGGTACTTATTACTGACTGATATATTTCATAACAATACGAATATTACTTATTCTTTATATTTATAAAGGGGAGATGATCTTAGGTGTACGAAGTTAAGCAGATATGTCTAAAATTTAAGGTTTAAAAAATAAGGCCTATTTTCAGTTTTTGCATAATCAAGTTTTTGACTTAATTACTTACTACATAGTATAACTTTTCGTCTTCATTTCATTAAGAATATAAAGTTATACAGAAACTAATGATTCAAAGCTTAACCACTTACATCAGTTGGGTGAAATAACTAATGCAAAAAGTGGTATTATGGAGATATCATGTGAATCAAACTGGAGACAAACACTGAAAATGAAGCACTTAGTAACCTTCAACGGCTTTGGTTATTCTCTAACTCATTTAGAAACTTGAATGGACGTAAACTGTGCCGTGTATGGAACTGCTCATTGTGTTAGAGCCAGCTCTGGGGTAGGTTTGATTTAAATTCCCTAATATGTCTGCGTGCAACGGTTAATGTAGTTAGTTATAGGGACAAAGACTTTGATGTTGTGGAAGTTTCTCTAATGTGTTTCGTGGGGCAGGACCTACCATTGAGAAGGTCGGGTTTTGAGACAATAGAATGTATATTTTTAATATTTAGTCACTCAACATTTTTCTTTTCTGAAATAAAATAAATACATGAATGAAAAATATAATATTGTGCAACGTAAAAAAACAAAAAGTGCCACTAGGCTCTAAAGTTAAATATTTGGTAGAGTCTGTAGCGTTTCTAAGACTGTTGTGCAGGGAGGTTATTATGACATCACGCTCAACCGCAAATTTTCCCCAAATTGAGAGTGCCCATTTTATAGAGGCTGGGTGAACCTTTGGAGGGACTAAAGATATAAGGGTTCAACAATAGCTGTTAACAGATTTAATAATGTATCTGTCACAGCGGGATTTTAACCCGAAATCTTCACTACAGCATCTCAGAATTCCACGATTACACACTGAGGCACCCCGCTCACTAGCAAAACATAATGGAAATACAAATAACTGTTACATTATACAATTAAATTCAGTATATTTTAAATATAATTATCATTACGTTATTTTTCGGTCTTTAAACAGTTCAGTTGTTAGTTGCTCTCCATCTTCCTGGAGATGGCCTTTAGGCTGAAACTTAGGCACAATATAATAAGCCATTCTTCTTTTATGAAATAACTGGCTACATAACCCCCCGGATCATTTTACACCACTCTATAGCTATATTTAAAACATCGATAGGTTGTCATCCTATAAAAAATCCGTCAGTTTTTAAAGAAGGAAGAATTAAAAAAATTATAATGCCCAATGCATCGAAAGAACATAATTTTTGTGTGTATTGAAGTATTTTCGCTTATTTGAAAACTATATGTATTATTACTTTCTTATTCATTTTCTTTACTTTTTCTAATATTCCACCATTTTATTACTAAAATTAGTGTTTGACATGATACTTATGACAGTTTATTTTATTTTTAAAAGAAATAGTTTATTTAAAATTAAATTTTATTAATTTAATATTTTAAGCCCTTGTGAAACTTTTATAAAACAATTACTATTAAGTAATTGTATTTATCATAAGCTTACATCATATTCATCAATTGTCTTATTTTAGTATTTTATCCTTACCTACCAATTATTATTTAAAGAAAATCGATGCAGAATCACAAACTTTCTTTAACTGTTCACCCTTTCTCGTTATTTCTTATTTAGTATCGAATTTCATGATATTTTAATAAAAAAGTAAAGAGAGTTTTAATTAAAACCCTTCTTCTAATTAGCTCCTCCACTCCAAAGAAAAGTTAACTAACGGACAATATTTTTAATAGTTTATTTTAACACAAAGAAATTCTATCTGTCTCCAAAAAATCTTAAGAATCTGAAAATTCTTATCAAAATTCCATTTAAACTTACTTTCTATATTTGCTGATTTGGATTGTTTCTTCAATATTTATTTTTTTGTATATTTACGTTATTTTTTTGTTAAATACCGAAACAAAGGATCTCATATAGTGCCGATACCTGCTGTATAATTCGTGAACAGTATTGAATTTTATTATGAAAAAATTGTCGAAGTTAATATTGACCTAAAACTTTTTGGAGAGCATAAAACATAAAAGTAAGTTTTTTGTAAAAATGTAAAAATGTTTTCAATATTTAAAAAAATAGGTAGCGAAACTTAAGGCTCAATGCCAATACCTCCAGAGGCTGGAGGAGTTATAGCTATTCTCCCATTGACCGAAGTGTGTCAACCTTTACACGCTTACCATTCAGCTCAGCATTGTTAACTTTTTATAGGCTCGTTTGTTAATAAGCACAACTTCAAATCTTGATGCTGTTACTTCTATTATATTACCGAAAGATCAAAATTCAGCATTGTGTGCTCCCTGAGTTCTCCAGCTCATTCTTTTTCAAATCCTGTTTTTTCCACAATATTTAATTCACAAATATCTTCTAGCGAAGACTTTTTTTTTTTTGTGCTGACACAATGGCCATTCTTCTCCCTAACATTTACACATCAAACATTTCTTTAATAGAAAATTAAATTTTAAAAAAAACCAGAGTCTCAGAAACGCTGTTTCTCATAATGTTTTTTTTTTCTGTTAACTTATTGATAAAGTATCTCATCTGTGAGGCGTCATAAAAATTTTTAATAAGTCAGTAATCTGGTAGAAGGGAGAACCATCAGGAAATCAGAAAGGATTCAATAAAGCCACTAATGGTGCAGGATCAGTTTTTCCATGACACAATAAGGGGCCTTGTGAAGAAGATGGTAACTTTATTAGTGGATATTGGTTCTGGGGAGGGGAGAATGGGGGGGAGGTCGATTCCGGATGTTCTCATTAATACTTGTGCCATTGGCGAGGACACGTGTGAATCGTGAAATATAGGGAAAGTTTCCCTGTCCCTTGTGGAAAAGTCCCCCAGTGGTGGGGGTGGGACAATATTTCGATGACTCTCCCGCTGTTTACCTTCTGTTAAAGACAGCTTCCCTCTTCTTCTTCCCCGTCCTCCAATCCGAGCCCAGATAACAAATACTATTTGACCTCAATCACACTTCTGCAATTTTTTTAAAAATTACTGTCACTACTATCTTACACTAAATATTATAACATGACATTTGCATCACCGTAGAATAGACTTTAGCAATATAAAACGTAGTGATGAACATAGTTTGTTATGAAATGACAAGGTTGTAGCTCGGTTCAATAACGGCTGCCTTAGCATCAATACACCCAGGGTGGGGTAATGATAAACAGCAATAGTCGGATCACTCAATCCCTCGAATCAGGGGCAAACCTTTCCTAATTACCAATTACCTCTGAGACTAGTTGAGTAAGTCGTCAAAGCCCTTGCCGATCCCACCTACTCCATCAATAGTTAATGCAGGCGACAATCTACATCATACTACTTGTTCTCTGATCCATTAATTCAAAAACAAAATCGAAAGCAGCAAATACTAGATATAAACTAAATTTAGTACTACTTTCCGGGCTTAAAAAAAATGTAAATATTTTTACCTATTATTTATTATTGTTGCGGGGCTACAATCCGGTGGTGGTTCTGGCCTCCACGAAGCGCCTCCGCCATTCGTCAAGCTACTGTGCTGTTTTGATCCAGTTTTTGACACCAAGGATATCCCTCAAGTCTGCTGCCACTCCATCCTCCATTTAGGCCTGCCTCTTTTTCGGGTACCATGGAGTGACTTTATAAACATTTCCTTAGGCATTTGATTTTCTTCTATTTCTTCCATTCCGTCCCGCCCTTTGTATGCTACCTAATTTTAAAATCAGAACGATGTTAGGCTCTGTAAATGCTTGGTATACTATCTGGTCAGTCTTCTCCACCAAACATTCGTCGGAGGATCTTTCTTTTCAAGATAAGATCTTGCTCATTGGTTTTTTCCAGAGTCCAAGTTTTCGAGCCATAAAGCAGATCAGAACAAATAAGGATTTGATTCTCCCGGTTATGGCCGATGAACTGTTCTTAGAACAAAGCACCATCGGTTGGCAAAAGTGATTCTCCTCTTCACTTCAGTACTCCCGTCATTATCATGGGGGTCTTCTGCTGTGTACCTCGCTGAATCATTAATGGGTAAGCATCATTCCATCAACGCGTTACATTTTCACAATCATTATCAAACCAAAGCTGGCTCTTCTATAGCTTATGAGAAAGATTGCCATTCTTGTTCAATTTTCTTTTCTCACAATTTATATATGCGCAGCTTAAGGTGCTGACGAATATTCGTTTAACACATCTCGATCCTTTAGTTACTGAAGATTAAATCCCTTCCTGGGATTTTTTTGGGGATCTCCAAGTCTTAGAATGGAGATCCTTTTTTTGAGATTTGCTTTTAAGAGGGATTAGCTTTTGCAGACTCCTAAATGAGGAATATTAGTCCTGTGTCTTCTACCAATTAATATGTGACCTGTTTGATAAACCTTTGTCCTGAAGGGGGTGGTCCATGTCCGTTAATGGATATCCTTGCGGAAGAAGAGAATTGAAAAGAAGAGTAAAAAAAAAGGAGAGTTGAACTAATAATGCGAAATTTACCAATCGCTCATCATTATTATTCGTGTTGTGCAAACTGTGTTTTCCTTTCGTTAGTGTGAAACATATATTCTTCCGATCTTAGCATTGATTTCTCCTGCTATGATATTTATATCGTATCTAGGATAGACGTTGTACGTTCTCGCGAGATTATAGAGGAGGATCTTCTCCTCACCAGTTGCTATCTGTACCTATCTTCAGCAATTAAGCCAATACCAAATTCATACAGATGGTTGTCGCATTTGTAGATGAAGTACTTATGTCTTTCGAGGATACCACTCCCTGTCCAACGTGCTTCTTGGAAAGCAACTTGGTCCAGTTTTTCCTGTTAAAATTACATCTCAAAACTGCAAATTTTGAATGCAACTTATAAACTAATAATTTTTATAAAGATTATAAAACATCGTAAAATATTGATTTCAAAGCTTTTAAGTTCCAAACTCTTATTAAATTTGAAACAGAATGTCATATATAAGGAATTTTGATATAGAGTTTAATCAGGCAATAACTTCAAAATATTTGAGATCTATTTTAAAAAATGATTTATTTATTATATATCTACTTATTTTTAGAAGTGCATGTTTGGTTATTTATATATTTATCTTATCTGCTAATTTATATTAGATATTTATAAATTTTATTGATTTATCTCCATAAAATATTAATTTGATCTTTGTACATTGAACGATTACAGAAAAAAAAACAATTACATTTTGACGCTAAAGATGATTTTATCAAAATTTATAACGCTGGAACGAAAATGATTTCGTTATATAACTTTCACATCTCATTGCCACAAATATCTTAGATCTATCCATCCCACTATCGCAAACATTCCAGAGGCCTGATGATGACGTATTGTGTTAAGGGAGGGTTTCACAGAGTTGGAACAGTAGTCATTGCTGGCAGACTCTATCAAAAGCCTGATCGATGTCTAAGCCCGTACGAGGTTTAGGATGTCGATCTACGGATATAATTCAATACAGCCAATGGAAGGAGCATCGACTGGAGATGACTATCCAATCAATGGGTTAGATGTTAATAGAGGATCGCGATTATTATTTTAGCCGCCTCACGAAGGGCAGAAGGCCCCCCTCCCACCTCCATCTCCCGTAAATTACGTTATCCTGTTTTTAGCTCCTACCTCCAACTCCCTTTAAATTGCTTACTCCATAATCCCTCTTTTCACTAAAGTTGATAATCAGCGGATTCTAAGGATAATTGTATAGAGTTAGTGGGATATTTTAAAGTGGCCTATTCATTGCTTGGTAAGGAGTTTCGCTTTGTCACACCCACTGCAAAGGTTTACGGATCAGGGGTTTTATGAACGATATTACAGTGAAAAATTCGAATTTTTTTTATCTGATCATTATAATAATATAAAAATTAAATTAATTTATATTTCTAATTCCATAGAGCAAACACTAAAAGCTTTTTGTGGCTATAAAAAAAAATATAAAAAGAAACAAATTCACTGTTATTTTTCATTTATGTACCACTACAACCCATGGAGGGTCTTGGGTTCAGTACATGGTGATTCGTTCTAGATCACGCTCACCCGCCAGATTTCCCCCCTTATTTTGGGTGTCCTTTTTATAAAGGCTACGTGAACTCCAGGAGGGTCTTAGATCCCATATGAACTGTTTTTGGCCGCTAACAGATTAAATAAAATTCTGCCAACCAGCGGGATTTGAACCCAGGACCTTCGGCATGGCAGCTCTGCTCTCTACCAATGAGCCACTCCGCCCCCCTTCATAAACATTGCTATGCTTGTATATTTCAACACCAAAATCTAAATCATCAAGAGGATGGAACTTTTTAGGGCCTATATAATCACCCCCTTGAAGGGCTGGGTATACCAAGAAACATATTTCCATCGAAACATTTAGCCCGCCGTGAAGTTCAAGGAGTTTTGCCTAGTCCTTTATCCACACTTTGGATTCGTAATCGTTTGTAGGAATTTGACATTACATCTTATGACAATTTGAGACGGCTTGCAGGAACGATTCGCCACCAGTAGCTCAGATGAATGTGGTCCATCGAGCGCCTAGAAGGGGACTCCTACTTGAATGCTGTCATGCTTACCGAAGAGTTGTGTTTTTGTCTATGTAGTGATAGCAGATGCCGAGGATTCTACATTGAACATGGAATGCGTACAATGCCCCACTTCATGCTCTGTTCAGTGCAGTTTGGAGGAGGTATTGTAATAGTACGGCCTGGCATTCACACAGGAGGGCGAACCACACCCCATATTCTTGCAGATAACCTGACAGTCCGTTGCGTACAAAAAATATTGTGGAATAAATCCCGAAAAAAGGTTGGTGAGGGTTTTTTTATTTCTAGATGACAACGTTCGACCTTAAAGAAGTATTTTGGAGAACTTAGGAATTCCCCCATTGTCTCCAGACCTCGATATTGTTGATCTTTAACAACTGGGTGTAATTCCAACATCTATGGAGTGAAATCCCTCAAGAAACATGCGACAATATTATTGGCAGTATGCCTAATAGGTGCAGGTTCTGCCTAACAGAGGACAACAAACAAATATTTAATTGTTCCTTAAAACTATGATGTTCAATGGTGTATATCCATGAACTATGATGTGATGATAAAAAATATTTATGTCATATTGTCATTTTTAAAAATCCCTTACTTCAATTTTCCTGTAGTCGAAAAAAACATAATAATTTTTAGTAAATGTTAATGCAGTTTACAATACAATAATATTAAGATGGTAGCAAAGTAAATCCACAAAATTAGCAACATCCCTATTCAGTTTTGCGCAGTTTAGTTAGCCAACACTACAACTTATATTTAACTTTATCAATTTCTGAGACGATGTAGTTGAGGCAATGACCGTAAGATATTTAAAATAGAATATGTGTTATGATAGAAAAAAGTGAAAATTAATGAATTTATACATATAATCGTTAAATAATATATAATTCTTATCAGAGGAAGAGAGGTGACTTG
Organism: Arma custos; assembly: GCA_037127475.1. Lineage (NCBI taxonomy): Eukaryota > Metazoa > Arthropoda > Insecta > Hemiptera > Pentatomidae > Arma > Arma custos. The sequence goes on from CM073761.1 coordinate 94,950,505, forward strand.
GATTGACCGCTTGGGGCCTAAACTTCCATGACAAGACTCTCCATATACGCTCCCTCGGCATAATTAATGTTCCCCGATACAATCGGGTTTGAACCGTTCGAAAAGGATGAAAGATCACAAGTTAAAAATAGTCTCACACCACCGTGGGCCGATTGTGTAGGCACCATCGCATTGTTCGCCTTAATCGACACATACACGGACACGATTGCATGTTATAGCCCCAACATAATAGCAATTGTAGAGGATACACCATCTGTTAAAAGGTAGATTGCTACTGCCAGTTATTAGAACCGCCTTGAAAAACCATCTCGGCAACGCATCGTCCATAGTTTGTATTTAACCAAGTTTGAATATAAACTATTACTATTTAAAACATCATTAATAAAACCTGCTTCATTTTTTTTTAATTTACGTAATAAAAACATGTTTTGTAATTTGTTTATAACATTTATCTCTTTAAATGATTAATTTGTATTTTTATTAAAAAGTTTTACTTCCAGTTTCGCAATTGCTCTCGGATTAAAATTATTTTTATTTTTTTGTTAATAGATGAATTATTGTTATTCTCTATATTATTATACCGAAATTCAAATTGCACATTTTTAAATTTGCATTGTAATAAAACATTCTTATATCTGAATTTAATTATTGAATGCAAACCATCATTAATAAAATAAGTATAAAGAGCATGTACTTGATAATTAGATTTTCTTGATTTATTTTTTTATCATATTTATTATCATAATTATACCTTTTAATTCTAATTTTGCGCGATTCCTTCAATAAAAAATAGTTTTTCGTTCACTTAATAATAAATTAATTATTTTTATTCTATTCCCTATAATGAAATAATTCGTATTTGTGGTTAAAAAAATTTCCCAAGGACAAACTACATACCGTAAAAAAAATGGCCTCGGAAATGAAACCGTGGTTACATTTACGTTGTCATAAAAATAGAAAGAATGTTAATCTGTTAAAACACAAATTATAAATTATTAAACAATGTATTGGAAAATAATCGTTAGATCTAATCATGTACGCATTATCTCTTGTAACTTTTTAGATATAATGAATTAAAATTTCATTACCTATAAAGTTATACGACTTACGATTTCGATAAAACTTGCATTAAGTCGTCATCTTGCAAAATTCGACTTTTCATAAATATTAAATACTCGGTATTACAAGAGCAGACAAAAATAAAATGAAAAGTAAATTTCATAAGTGTATAGTTCAAAACGCATATTTTTTATGGAAAATTAAATGAACCCACTCTATATAATGACAAACTTGACCTAAATCACAGCATGAGAAAGCAAGTTCGTCCATGTGATACTACTTCGATTAAAATGATTATGAAATTAAAAAAAATAAATAACATTTAGCTTTTATTGTATTATTTACATTATTACATCATTTTTTACATGATATTTGCATTTTATGTTCTAACTGCGTTCGGGTAGCTCATGCGGACACATGAATCGTTCTTATCAGGATAATTTAAAGTCTGAAAACGTTTATCCGAAATCTAACGCAGATTCTCTGACTGTTACACGAGGGTCATGCATGATCTTCGATTCATGTTGGAGGCCACCTCATCGACCTTATAACCTCTTAATATTGTTTGTAAAGCAAGGCCGAATGGTTCCTTCACTAACGCCCTTTTGCCAAAAGCTTTATTGATGATTGATTGTGTTCCTCAGCGGGCAATGGAATGGCCAAGTTTAACTCGTAAAAAAAAAATCACTAGGAGATCGCGTGTTTCAATTTTCGTGTTTGAAATCTGTGTACTTGAGAAAACACAAACACTTATTAGCGATGGCTTATTATACATAATTGTTTGTTGAATATTTTGGTTAAATCAACAGACAACACTTCAGCCCTACCAAATAATTAACATTTAAAAAATTATACTTTTCGAAGATTAGAAAAGTCATAGAACCTTTTAATATATTTAAACGTAACATTACTTAGGGTATCTCTTCCTTTTTTCTCATAGAAAGCACATATAATTATTATTTGGTTTTTATTCGAAACTTATACCTCCTTTTTTGTTCTTAGAAATATAATTAAATTTCATAACTCCTTGAAGATAATTAAGTATCGAAATAACTGAGCAAAAAGGTACTCTCTGCCTGTCAACCTCAGTGGAAGGGAATGAGTTAGGACTCAATTTAAAAGGCAGTGCTGTGTTTAACTTGAACCTATTTTCGTTTTAGGAAAGAAAAAAAAAGAGAATTAATTATGGGTATCTTTTACCACGGCCTGGCAGATTAAAAGTCCTTGATATATTACATTACCATACTATCTAAGTCACTTTATAATTTACTTATTTATAATAATTATCGCTTAAATAAATGAAAACATAGTAAAAAAATAAATTCTAGCACAATTAATATGGTATAACTATATTTTTACTATATTCGAAGGATTAAAGGTGTGACGGAATATCCTAAAATAGTTGATGAAATATAATGTGAAATAAAACTACTCCAGTATGCAAAAACAATAATACGAAAATAAATAAAATTCATCAGTAAATAATATTAATTTTATATAAAAGGTTTATATATTACCATATTACGATTTCTTATTATGCATGAAATTTTGTAGAATGGGTAATATAGCAGTATCGCAACGACCAATAACAATACTGGTTTACGACTCACGCTCCATAAAATTACATTTACGCTAAATAGTCTCAATTTTATTACATTATGACAGACTATGACTTCAGCTATGAAGGGATTTCATGACTAAATAATCGTATACAAAATGGCCATTAAAGATGAACCGTATGAAGATGAATTCTGGACCTTGTAAGGCGATCTTCGGAAGACACTTCTGTGCAGAAAACCAGATTATTGTAACTAGAATATTCAGAAGGAAAGTCAAAAATAAAACTGGATAAAATATTGAAGTATAAAAAAGAAAATTTTGGTGGTAATGGAGAAGAAATGCCTTAAATAGTATCGGCATTTAAACTGAATGTGTAAAGATAAACTGACAAATGATATTTACTCGTGAAAATGGATGAAACATAAAGGGTTTTGGATGGTATAAAGATTACGATATGAATATCCATAGATAGAATAGTCTGGAAGAAGCCCATCCAAGATCATAGGGAAATCCACTGCTAAAATAGAAAATTCTAAAAAAGTATTTGATGCGCTGTTTTTTTTTGTTTGTTTTTTTTACTGATTTAGTGTTCCCCTAATATTTTTTTTTTGTCAGCAGTTCTCTTCTTAGTTATTTTATAAAAGTTAATTCTATATCGCAGCTATATTTAATTTTAAGTTTTAGCAGGATATCGTTTAAGTTTAATTAGAATAAATATTCTGGATCGGGAACGAGGCAATTTATTTACAAAGCTCACCAGTTATTCGAAATGTAGCCTATTGTTCTTAGTTGGATTTTTTTTCTTTTACATACAGAAATATGCGGGGAAAATAAGACATTTAAAATCTCCATTTAAGAGCATTTAAAATCCCCCCTTTAAAACCTTCGGGAAAGGCTCTACTTATAGACATTTTATATGAAACCCTTCTTTTGTTTTTTGGAATCCAACCTTATCCTTTTTTGATAGTTGAAACATTCTTTATGGAGAAATGTTATGTATTATTCAGGAAAGTGAAAACGGCGAGTTCACTTCCACCACCCTAATATCCAGAGTAGACGCTACCTTATCAGGAAAAGTTCTTCAAGTACATCTGCCGTTTCTAAATATTGCAGAGCGTCTTGTTTATCTTACAAATGGCTTTCCCCCTTTGTGTGCCAAGAAGTCAACGGGATCCACAAAGGCGGGTGCCGCTTTGATGTGGCCGCTATCACCCCCTGATCTGGGGCCCCGGCTGCATAAAACAAGAGTGTCAGGGGCACTTAACAACTTGTCCGAGGGCCTAGTGAACATCCGATCCCTCCCCAACATTAATGGACCTATTAGTCAAGAACACAGAGCATCTGACAGGTTGCCCTAGGGGTCTTGGTTTTTACTGAAAAAATAGGTTATAGGTATTGCTTGTTTAGGTTTAACCTTTAGTTAAAACTGCTATTTTAAACGAAATATATCACTATTAATTAAATAAACCACTATAATTCATTAAGGGCCTTGTCTTCATTACATGGATAGATCCTACTGAAAAGTACTTTTAAGGCCAAAACGTATGTGCAGACAGGTTATTTGGCTGAAATCACACTCAACCAAAAAGTTTTCTCCTGAGGGAACCCACTTTATAGAGGTCGGGTTTGCCTCAGTAGGACCCAAGGTTGTTAACTGATTCAATAATGTATCTGCCATAGCCGGAATAGAACCCGGAACCTTCAGCAGAGGAAGTCAGCGCTCTATACATTGAGCTACCCCGCTCCCAACTAAATATTATTATTATTATTATATATACATATTTTAAATGAAATAACAGTTGAACCACGGCCAATATTTTTAATACATTCAACACTCACGTCTTCTGGCATCTGCGGTGTCAAGTTCTTTGCCGACACAGTCAAAACCTAAAGATATGTATGATAGATGTATTAATAACTAATCATTTTCTTATTCGTCTTCTTCTCTTCCTCCTTGATGCCTTTTATCGGAAGGAACTCTAACCAGGCAAATCAAGTTTTCTGATCCCGAGCCAGTGCTTTCATGGTATTCCAGTTTTTGCCTTTGTACTATAATTGCCTTCGTTTCGGCGCTTTCCTGCTTATCTGGCCTCGGAGTATTAGCTTGGATCTCGGTCCTTACTCATCCGGCAGGTATGTCCAAACCATCTAAGTTGTCTTCTTATTCTTTTGAGCTACAACTCCTAGCTCCTCCCTAGTCCTCTCTTATACAATCCATCATAGTTCGACCCGGTACTTTTCAGTTGTAGGTAAATAGTTTGAATATGTGTAGCTTAACGTTTTTCATCTCTTTTCTTTATCCTAACACTGTGTTGGAGAGGTAGTAGTTGATTGAGTTTGCCTTCTTTATCCTATTGCATGTCTCCTAGTCTATCTTTTCATTCCTACTCATCACATTTACATAACCATTGCTTCACCGTTGCATAGTAATTCAACCCATCCCTGCACCCGGGCCTAGTGCATTTAATTATTTGTAAATAACAATAACTATTTCTTAAGGAAATATGTTTCAAAACCAAATCCTTCAATTCGATGTATTTGACACAATAACGGTCTACAGTACGCACACACACACACACGCACATATGTATATTATGTTTTGGTTCTAATTTAAATAAGAAGTAATTAAATTTGCATAATACGAGCTCGTTATCATTTCTTTTATATTCCGTTATAATATATATATATATATATATATATATATATATATATATATATATATATATATATGTGTGTGTGTGTGTGTCACTAAACTACACCAATATATGATATATATATATATATATATATATATATATATATATATATATATATATATATATGTGTCGGTATAGTTTTAAATTTTGTGATTATGCCATTCGTTCAAATATTGAAGGCGTTCAACTCTATGATCACCTCTTTATGTTATTTAATATGTTACTTAATTATCTTATTTTTTATTCTCCGGGTCTTCTTTCCTCCCCGCTCCATTCTCCCATCCTTAGGTAAAGCCAAGAAGAAAGCCCCTGTTGCCAAAGTAGAGACTGGGAAATCGAAACAAGAGGATTAAAGGGCGGCGCGAGGGCTATTAAACCCCACCTGGGCTGGGAAGTGGACGAAGGGCCAGGTTACAGGAGCGATCGTCCTTTGGTCACTACCTTCATTACAGCTAGCGGAAGGAGCCCCTTTGAACTCTGATCCCTTCTTCTTTCTTTAATTCCTAGATCTTGCTAATTGCAGACCTCCTCTAGAAGTGATCCCAGTCTTCCAGCCGGCTTTTGCCTATGGAGTGAAATCCTTACATTCACTTTGTTAGAGGTAGCAACAACAAGTCATAGTTTTTACCGTGTTCTGCTAAACGTATGATAAATATTCAGGAACTCTGTTTTTAGTGATGTTCCGTTACTCCCTCTCCTCATCACCAGTGGCAGTCCTTCCACTGTTCCGATTCCTTACGGGTTTTATTTGCTTCATTGAGTTTGAAAACAAATAGTTTATTACTAGTACTGCTACTTTCTGTATTAATAAAATGGTATAGTGAAACCGAGGTTTCAATGTAGATAATGCTAATTATCGATTGCCTTACTTTGAACAACTGGAGAACCAATATCTGGAAGATCAGACTTAGTCCCAGCTTGGTTTTAATGATTTCATAACTCCTTTTGTTTACCGAGTTCATATGTTATGATGTATATCTTGCCGCCAATTATAAGCTGTTAAGATAACAAACGACTTTTTTCGTTCATAATCTGTCCAGTAGATATTTTATTTAAAATATTTAATTAATCAAAATCACCATTGCACTTGTTTTAAAAGCACCAGAAACATAAAACTTTGATGGCAATACCTTTATAGATTCCTGCATTGGATCACATAATACGTTTCGGTCTAACTCCGCATTTAATTTAAATGCGCAACTAATTTAAATTTTAAGAAGTGGCAGTGGTCAAACTGGAATCTGGTTTTAAAATCACAAACTACATTTAAAGCTGTTTTCTCTGTTATTGGTAGTTTTCTTTTTCTAAAATTTATTTCAAATTCCGACGATCTTTATTGAATGCAGGCAGATCTAAAGGAAATAAATGTTTATCCCATGGTGGTGAAATATATTTTGTATTCTCTTATAGCGGATCTCCTTCCTTTTATTATCCTTCTTAGAATAATAATAGGGGTAGTTAACTGCAACTTTAAAATAAATAAATATTATAGGATTTATATTTATGTTTATAATGCATTTATATATTTTATAGAATAGGATTTTGCTGGAATATAACTAAATGTGTAGTCATTATTATGTCTCCGAAATAAATAATAGCATTCATTTTTATTTGTAAATAAAATGGTCTTCTTTTATATCCATTATTATCTCCAAATAAAGATGCCTTCATGTGATGACTTTTAACATCTGCCATTATTGTGCGTGCCTCAATTTGATTCAGCACAACTCGTTCTGTAGCCTCACTTATTCTTATATAGAATAGAACACAATAGAACCTTAGGAAAGAATCTGTCAGCTTTTATCTTTGCGATGTATTTTAGATTGGAGTAGTGGTGATGCTTTCTAAATGATATAATTCCTTCAATTCTACAACCGGTCCCTGATGTTTCCTCTGTTTTTCTACCACGGTTGAGCTTATCGTTGGGTCTCTCGACGTCAATAAGTTCTCCTTTTTTCTCTCTTAAATCTGGTCTATTATGTCGCCCTGTATGGTCCATTATAGTTGATCCCAATAGAGCACCTCAAGCTTTTTTTAGTTTATTTTGGGTGGTAGTTATAAAATGAGGTGTTACATATACTAAATTGTAAACGCCAAGGCCTTATGGAAAAATTTTGGCAACATTGTTCTGTAAAATGTTGGATTGATTCCGGAGTTACCAGGCATAATCTGCTTTCATCCTTTGCATCACTAAGTAAGTCTAATATAAGATCTGGAGGCAATAACCTGATCCTGAATGTCTATCGAAAACGTAGGAGTTACTAGCACATTTTCCCAATCACATTATAAAGTGATTTCAAGTGATTTCTATGTCAAGTTTCTGGTGTATCCTATTTTTTTCAGATCTGGTACACATTATGTTATTATCACTTGGGGCTGCTACATCTATGATTGCAGCCATTTTCGTTAAAATACCAATCAACAACATATCCGGGCGGTGATGCATAACTCTGCATATTTTTAATAGGATTTCTGGCTTATTGCTATAGTACGGTACCATCATCCAATAGTCCCAAGAGTCTGCACGTACTTTGCCGATATAAGATCCGTTACAGCCAATACTTCGCGCGCATTTGTCACATGTGAATAGATTCGTGAGTTTTGGAGCACAAACGGCATTTATCCGTGATCAGGTTTTCCTTAAGAATATGTTTTCTATATACTCATTTGGCAAATACTTGGTCCTGTACAGCTATTGTAAAAATTTCGGTCTCTCCAAACAGTTGATGGTAAAACCTACCCTGCAGTTTTTTCTTTATTATAATTATTATTATTATTATGAAAATTAAATGTTTATACATGATATAAACAAATTAAATAAGAAAATTTGGCTTTCCTTAGATTGTAATCGTCATATTTGTTTCAGGTAAGAGCTAAATTTATCCTATTTAGATGAAATATCAGACGTTTATTCACATTCAGGTTTGTTGATTATTTATTCAATTTATATTTTTTTGTTATTATAATTTTCTAATAAAATATTTTTAAAATTATATTTTTTATTATTATAATTTTCAAATAAAATATTTAAAAAATTATATTTTTTATTATTATCAGTATTAATGATCAAATCTCTGTTTCTAATAATAGTTTTATAGTTTCCTGAAACTAAATACAGAAACATTGATGGAAGCAGATAAGGAAACAGGGCTGGAAGTAAACTCTGATAAGACTAAGTATATGGTTATTAGCAGAAAAATAGGTGATTTTGGGGATATTGTTTTAGGAGGGAGTAAGTTTGAACATGTCGAGAAAGTTAAGTACTTGGGGTTTATGGTAACTTGAAAAAACGAAATTAAAGAGGAAATAAAGTTGCGATTGCTTGTTATTATTCGGTCTCGATATTAATAATCTCGAGTATTTTGTCCCGAAATCTAAAAATCAGAGTTTATAAAAATATCATCCTTCCAACTTTTTTTTACGGTTGTGATACGTGGCCGCTAACGCTGAAGGATGAACAACGTCTTAAGGTATTCAAAAATATGGTGTTGCATAGAATTTTAGAGATTACACAACGCGGAATTTCGAAGCATGCATCCGGTTAATATTATTCAAGCGATTACGTCACGAAGATCACATGGGCTTGTAAAGTTGCTGGGCTTAGTAATGAACATATTCCTAAAACGTTAATAAGTACACTGTGTGACTGGGAAGCGTCTGAGCGTAGATCATGTATGAAATATTCATATAAAACAATTTTTTTCAAAATGTTATTCAATTTTTTTTTATTTTGGTAGGAATAAATAATAATATTACATTGTATTATGTAAAAAATTTTAATTTGTCTTATCTGTTTCTGGCTGATTGACATTTACATTAAGAATTTCAGGTTCAAAACAACTAGATATCAATGGAGTTTTTTTAACTCCTTAATTCTCAATCAGATTTACGTATTTTTATTATTTACTTTTTATGGATAGTAAGCATATGAGTATTTTATCATGTTAGTTTTCTAGGAATTATAAATATATCGAAAATAGACAACCAACATGTTAATGTTTAAAAAAAATACTGTTTTTTATCTAAACAAAAAAAATGTCCTCGTGTGATTCGCTTTTCTGCTATATTACCATGTTTATAGATATAGAATAAACAGTGAATCCCTTGAGATGGAACACTGTTATCGATCTCCCCTTCGTTTGATCTGGCCGGAAAATCATTAAGCGCTGTCAATCATTATCCCCTAATAGTTTTAACGATTAGCCTCGAGTGATCAGAAATCGACAACGACCAAATTTACATGTATTTCCCTGAGCTAAGGAAAGGAACGTACTTTATCACCTTATAATTTATGTAACTTAGGTAGAAATGCCGATCATAGAAGAATGAAAAGAAATAAATATTCAAATATCTCCTTGAGTAGTTTAATATAGTTACCACATGTATCACATTTAATCCTAATCTTATCATTTGCTCTAAATTTTAATTTCACTTCACTGCGAGCTGATTTTGTTATAACATCACATTATTTATGACTTGTCATTAAGATTTTAACCGTCTTGTAGTTGCTTAACCTTCAAATACAGACATTTTTTTTTCCGACGCAAGTAACAACACTTGCCTTAAGAATTTATATATTATAAAACGAAATAAAATATTTAAACATTTTATTGTTTGTTATTACATACATATACCTTCTTGCATTGCCCGAAATCAATGAATATATGATATTTTTTATATTGAATAACAATAGTTTACCTTGTATATATATGAGGAAGAAAATAGTACGGGTGGAGGTCAAAGAAAGAAAAAAAGGAAAAATTAAAAACTACATGTTTTAACACCTTGGTTAGTTGCAACAAATTAATTACAATATCTTTAATTTTGACTTTTAACGATTAAGAAACTATTAATTAAACTAAAAATACTTTTCAAAATTAATATTCGCAGGATTTGATCCTATATCCTATATCCTATATCCTAAGGATTTGATGCTCAGTTTCATGGAACACTTCAAGCAAATGTGTTTTGCATTTGTCACGAAGAAATCAGGTTTTGCTTATTTTTTTCTTTATTTTTTTTTTTTGGCTCAACTAGCTGGTAACCTAATGTATAAAAAGTACTTTTATCCGTAAATTTCATACCTTTGCTTGACTTGTAAAGAGCAAATGCATTGTTTGAACTCGTATCCACAAACGAAGGGTACCATAAGTTCCCAGAGACCTTGTCTCAGTACTTAAGGGTTAAATGAGTAATTAATTTTGTTGAATAAACATTTAACGGAGTATCTGTTGGATTCTGGGCATTCTAACTATTTAGTTTATCAGAATAAAGACCAAAAACCAATTGTACAAGAAAACATTTAATAAACCAAGCTATGAAAAAAAAAAAGTTATGTTAATAAAATACAAAGTACTTTTTCAACATATTGATATCTCAGAAAATAAATATGTATCAACTACCTTAAATTCAACATCTATTAATTTAAGTTTTCTTAACTTGACTTGTTATTCTTAAAAGTTTTGTTTTGTTAACAAATAAATAATCTTGATCAATAAACATATTTATTTTACAATTATAAATGTATTGGAAACGGATATCGCTTAGTATTGGAAAGGCACTGTATTATTTAGTTAATTAATCATCTAAGTAAGTTGATTTTTTATTCTGATATTAGTGGTAGATCTAATGTCTACCATTAACCTTACCATGTCTACCATTTACCTTACCATGTCTACCATTAACCTTGCAATGTCTACCATTTACCTAGAACTAAAAGAGATAGGGAGGCTCTCCCCACTAAACCTCAATATAAATGAGAGCACCTAATTGAGGGAAAACCTTGTGTATGGATTTAGAGACAATGCCGCCTTATTATTTATTGAAAAATCCTAGATGGGTTGTAGTTGCATAAAAAACATAACAACTCTTCGTTGACTTGAAATCATCTTGTGATGCAATTACTTAACTATGTAAAGATATATGCTTATTGGACTGAATAAGTTATTCATATAGGTTATATATCTACATATTTATAACATTTACATATCTACATACTGCCCCAGTGAATAAGTGGTTAAGTCTAATTTTCTCCAAAATGAGTTTCTTGTACTTAAGTAAGCCAAATCGATTTATTTTCGTAGTGATTAAGGGGCTAATTAAGACATTGGCTTGATAAGGAGTTATTGTTTATCAAAAATTACGAAAATGATAGGATTCCGATTATCTGAAATCACAAAATCCGACTTAACCACCTATTCACCGGGGCTGTAGATATACTAGGTAATATAAACCTGCTAACAACACCTACAATTTATTTTATACATTACATTTTGTTGATCGAAAATTTCATTTAAAAAAAAAAAAGTTTGTAGGTGTTAGGATCATAAAATTTGAAAAACGGCATGTTTTTTTCTGAGACAGGTTGGTAAAATAATAACCATTTCTTTATTCGTTTTTCCTCTCTCTCCTCCCTAGCTTCTTTCTTCCGATTTGAATAAGCAACCCCCTACTCATGATCTTTTAATATTGAATTATGATAAACAGAATCCTTCATTAATTCCGGGTAAAGGAACAATAGAAGTTGGAACTTTTTGCATTATCATTTGGATTAGCAACATTCGATAACAATATTCAGGCACTTAGCATTACGGAAGAATGCATTAATAAATTATTCATGTTTCCAATTGAATAAAATCACCACTGCTCCCCGGTGATAAAACCCGGGCTTTAATCGTTATCATTATAACTAAGAATAAAGCGAGTTTCTAACGCATTTAATGTTTAATTGTACTTTCATATTTTCCATTGAATAATAAACAATATGAAACCGTGATTATATTTCATTTATCGAACTAATTTGATACCTAATGAAAAATGTAAAATAGATAAGAACGGAAAAATTATGATATTGTAAAAAAGATAAATTTTTCCACGATTATTGCATAAGTCATAGCTCATATATAATATTTGTAATATATATATATATATATATATATATATATATATATATATATATATATATATACACACACACACACAGAGTGGCTTGTAATTAGTGGCGGAGCCGCTAAACGGCAATTCCAGTCGATATTACCATGAGACCTACTGTCCTAAAGTGAACCCTTTCCAAGATAATCCTACTTAAAGAATTTCAATAAATTCCTATTTAAAAACACAAAATAGCTATAAATCCTAAAAATTGTTCATTCTGACCCATTTTTTGTTTTGTTTTGCAACAAAGATATTCTAAATAAGGAATATTAATAGTCAAATGTTCGACATTGTTTGTATCATACGTGAAAATCGTTAAACAGGAACATTAAATGAAAAAAAAAATACGATTACTGCCTCTAAAACGTCGATTTACTCAAAAAAAGAATCACAGAAAACAGGGCACACAGTCCAGGGTCTCGGAAAAGAATCAATCACAAAAGTCTAGGAAACAGCCTAGTCGTTAGAAAAATCCAATGTGAGAGCAAGTAAGCTAGGAGAACACATCGGAACTCAGTGAGCCCCTAAGAGTGGACTGATGCAGGGAGGGTCTCAATACCTGCTCAAACTTGTAGAATCCGACCAAGCAGTATTAACTTTACCGTACATTATTAAAAGCAAATAGCTCTGCTATCGCACATTATGAATCATTGTATAATGAACTAGAATTAGGCTAAGTGGTGAATGCATAACAAGCATCTCTCTTTCTCCCTCTCTCGCACCATTATGTGCCCAATGCATAAGAAGGGTAACTTATTGAAATGCACTATCGTACGTATTATTGCTCTACTTCCTTGCGCGTACTTTAGTAGGATAGGAATTATCTTATCTAACATTTTGTTTAATCGGTTTTCACCGTTTGCAGAATGAGAACTGGGCCATTATCATTCTCCATTTAGACTTAGGAAATCCATCTGACCCATTAGATTTCATTCTTGAGGAGAATTTGGAAACACGTCGTAAGATCTTGATTAAAACATATCAACCCTTCGTTGACTTAAAATGATCTTATGATACAATTCACTAACTATGGAAAGATCAATCCTTACTAGATAATCCATTCGCTCGCAAATCTCCAATTTATTTAAAACAAATTAGACACAAATTTTTAAAAAATCAATAGAAGAATATCCGGAAGAAGATATTCTTCAATCAAGCAAGGGATATTTATATAATCAGAGCTTTCTTATAACTTATAGGAGGAGGTTATGGAAACTAATTAAATAACATAATTTGATAAAAGAACATGTTTATTTCTAATAAACATTTATGAAAAAAAAACAATATGAATTATAAAAAAATGTAATAATGAACACATTATGGTGGTATAATTATAATAATGAACATACATAAGATGATATTTTAATATTTATATAATTATACTTAAATTCTAAAAATATTTTCAGTTTAATTATTAAAGTCCTTTGGCAAACAGACATATAACTGATTTTTTTTTATTCATGTTAGAGAAGAATTGGTTGACTTTAACTTCTAATATAAGGAAGAAATAGTTGGGGGTGCATTTTATTTTTTATTATAATTGTTTTTTTTATTTTATTATTTTTATTATTATTTTATTATTATTATTATTATTATTATTATTTATTATTATTATTATTATTATTGCATTTTATTGACTGCATCCCAACTATTTCTTCCTTATATTAGATTTTTTTTATTATAAAGAAACTTACAAGTTTCTATTTAAACATAATTATAAAATGGTTAGTAGTTGACAAATTAAATTCTATTGGAAATTACTACAACTCACAATTTTCAATATACTATATTCATCCTTATGATTAGTGCCATCCATTTTACATGGAAATTTGTGAAACTACAAGATTAGTCAAATTGGTTAAGAGATTCATTGAAATAATAAAGATTGAAATAGCATTCATTGTAAGTAATAATTTGAAGGAAAACACACACACACAGACACACACACATACACACATATCTATATATATCTATATACATATATGTATATATATATATATATATATATATATATATATATATATATATAAATATATTTCAAAACTATTTTAATATTAATTTAAAATTATGTATGATATTTTATCAACATTAATGAAGAAAACGAACATGATAACTTTTTAATCATGAACTATTAAAAATAAAATATTGATTAATTTTAAAACATGTTTTAAATTTGAGGCCAAATTGAAAAGCCCTCATTTGAATTACATATATAGAAGAGAGATTGAGGAATTACTTTTACACACACACACACACACATATATATATATATATATATATATATATATATAAGAGAGAGAAAGATTATTTTTCTCAGTCATCCTTAATAACTATTTTTGAAAACTCAATGTCTATTTCAATGAAGTTTTCATCTGATGTAGAGTTAATTATTAGCTGAAACTCTTCTGGCTTTCCTCCATCTAGATACAAAAGTTATTCAGTGTTATAATCATACAAAGACATAAATAAATAAATGATTGCTTAAATGATCTAGGATATCAAAGATATTTTTTTTCTTTAGTATTAAATTCATAAATATTGCCAAAGTATATCTTATTGTATTTCTTAAGTGATCACTTGAAAAAAAGAAACTAAATATAAAGTTATTTATTTTTGTAAATATGAGTTATTGTATTTGTAACAATCAGTTAGTAATTGTTGCAAGTTTTTTAAATGATCATGTGTTATATTTAAATTGTAAAAATTAAAGTGTAATCTTACTTGAATGATTACTGCATGAGTAATTTCATTTCAATAAATTATTTTTTTTATATATATATATTTCTACTACTTATATTATAAAATATTCTATCATGGATAGTTGATATAATTAATTTATTCTAGGAAATATTTACCCTTTACTTCTTCGCTTTCCTTCAAGCCCTCTTCTTCTATTTTCTTCAAGCCGTCTTCTTCTTCTATTTTCTTCAAGCCCTCTTCTTTTATTTTCTTCAAGCCCTCTTCTTCATCTATTTTCTTTAAGCCCTCTTCTTTTATTTTCTTCAAGCCCTCTTCTTCATCTATTTTCTTTAAGCCCTCTTCTTTTATTTTCTTCAAGCCCTCTTCTTCATCTATTTTCTTCAAGCCCTTTTCTTCTTCTAGTTTTGATGTTTCCGCTTCTTCTCTGTAATAAATTATTTACAATTAATTACTATGTTTTATTTTAATGGTTACTAAATCACTTCTAACTGATTTGTAGAAAATGAACTTAAACAGATGTTATATTATGTTTATTATTCTTCCTAAAAACTAAAAATTATCAATAATATCTTAAAATATCTATTACTTACTCAATAGGTGATAATGATAGGGGATCATCAAGCTTTATTTTCTTCTGACAAAAAACAAAAATAAATAAACGTATAAATAAAAAATAATAATTAAAAGAAAAAAGTGATTTCTTTATGAATAAATATTTTGGTGTGTGTGTGTGTGTGTGTGTGTGTGTGTGTGTGTATGTGTGTGTGTGATAGTTATGTATAATGATTATTAAAAAATAAAATGATCTTAAAGTCATGTAGAGTTAGAATGGTTGCCCCTTCGGGGTAAGAGGGTAAGCATTGATTTGTTTTACATTCAAATATTTACAATAGGTAAAGAATCACTTTATAAATTAGGTCTTAATTTCTTGGTATTGATTCGCTATGTTCACTCAAATAACAACTCATTTTCCTTAATTTACAAGGTTTGAGTTATGTTTCAATATAAGATTGCAGCATTATTTGATGCTTTCATCCTACTTGAATCAAACTCAATGTTAGTTTTAAGCTTACATTAATATCTTTTTATAGATTTTAGTAAGACCAATAATACAGATTTCTAAAAATTCAAATTTTTTGAAAAATGTAATTTGTCAATAAGTAGATTTAATAATAAAGTCTCTATTTATTCTGGCACAAGTCCCTTTAGAATAACAATACACTTAATAATAGATAAGCTAATTGCTAAGAAGTATTTTTGATACCTTTATGGATGAATCATCTTCAGCTGATTGATTGGTACGTTTGAGTGCATTGTACAATGGAAGACCCAATGTCCCATCTTCCACCAGATCCTGAAATTTCAAATAGTTGCCATTTGCTTTTTAAGAATATATTTGTTAATATACTTATCACTTGTATATATATTAATAAACAAAATTGTTCTCTAATTTAAACTACCAATAGTTCCACAAAAACTTGTTATAAATCAGCATGGGATCAAAAATTAGTTTTCGAATTGGCTAACCTTTAACTATACTACAAGACTTTGTGGCTACTGCAATCTAAATTTTTAAAATCTACTTGCTTCAACATAACTAATTTTTTATGCCTTTAAGTATATAAATATTAGTGGAACTATTTGTGGTTTAAATTAGAGAACAGATTTTTTAAATTATGACCCACAAAGCCATTAAAGGATACCCAGAAAACATTTTCAACCCAATTAGTAAAAATAAATTCTACAGGATCATGTATTTTTATATTTTTTGTTCTCAACTATGTTCTAACAAAATTAAAAGAAGAATTAGTAAAATTTTAAATGTTAGAATCGTTATAATATGATAGGAGGTCAGGATCGTGCCGAAAAAAATAAAATCAATAAATAAAAAAGCGCATGTCTACTAAATTACTTTAAGAATGCTTGAATTATAAAATATTTATGGTGTGAAGTACTCTTTTGAAGTGGTCACATTTTCAGTTCAGTTGCTTAAAACATAATATGGATATCGTCCTTATTTTTCTAAAGATTACGAGCCTAAAAGCCATGTTGCATGAAAAATTCCTGACAATTCTGAGGATTGTCATTTATATGTAAATCAATTGACATGTAACCAATAAGTACTGTATATCTTTAGATAAGTTATAGATTGGGCCTTTGTCTTTTAAAAACTAATAATGTATAAGCCAAGTTCATTAATGAAAAATTATAACTTAGGCACTGGATCAATATTAGAAATAAAACTGATTAGTTAAATAAGTTTCCCTAGATTTGAACAATATTTTACACATTCTGCAACAGTAAATACAGTTCGATGCTTTATATGTACAGTCATTATTGCAGAATTTTTTAATACATTTTTAAATGGAAAAAAAGGTTCATTGAATTTTATTTAGAGTTTTACCTTGTAGAATGTCTCCCACATCATCAATTTCTGCTTTCTGTATTCCTCTTCGTCTATATTTATCCTATCTTCAACCGAGGGAATTGAAGGGGTAGTTATCAGAGGAGAAATCACAGCTTCCAGTTCTTTTGTAATCTAATTAAAATATAGATTTTAATTTTAAATATAACTTGCTTTTTTAATTTATACTTAGAAATATTTATGTGATCTACAAGAAATGAAGAAGTTTATTACCAACATACCCATTATATCTATATAAATATGTATGTAACTCTGGCATGAGTTAATTTAAATTAAGACCTATTTGTCATTAAGGTTATTATTGCTTCTATGTGATAACACACGCACCCACAAACAAACACACACAGATATATATATATATATATATATATATATATATATAATGGATGTTGTAAGGACTGCACAATTATGTGCACTTTAGAATTTTATACAGTCACTGTCATGAAACTATATGAAATATGCTAATGTTAATTAATCCTTATTAAATGTTTATACTCACAGCATTTGATATTTTTAGTTTTAATGAACCAAACCAACTTTCCCTGTCTGTTGATGATAATGCCAATGGTATATTTTCTAATCCATTAACCCTTATGATTAATGATTCCCAAGGTTGACTCTGAAAAGCAATAAAATAAAAATTTTCTGAGAATGATCATATTGTTACTCCTTATTTTACTATTACAATATTCAGTATTCAGTACTGGATCTGAGTTTCCTTTCTCTAATAGATGTAATAGGTAATTTGATAAATGTCACTCATACTTTTATGTAATTTATATTGCAGATTTTAATTTTAAATGGTTATCGTCATGATAACTATTTTTTGGAGAATATTAAAAAAGAAACGAATTAACTGTTAAAACTTGTCGTAACTTAATGTTAAACGACAACCTGTGGAACAGATCCATAATATCTCTTTCTATAATACTTTAATTTCTTGTAGTAAAAGCTTTATTTAGCAAACATTTAAATAGCAATTTTACAAATAAGTTGCCAGGATGTCTCAGAATACAAAAAAAAATTCCTGAAATTCAGGAAACTTATTTAAGATACTGTAATTAAAATTTATTACATTTTGAGCATATTATAAAAAGCATGACACATTTGTAGCAAAAATTATTCTTGGGTTGATTCCAGCCCAATTCCATAAAAGTATAATACAAGAAGATACTTTAACTTGTATAAAATCTGATTTTAATATATCTTATTTTACATAAAATTAAATAAAATGACAGAAAAAAGTAATTCTATACAAAACTTGAATATTTAATATTTCAAATATTATTTATTTAACATTATTTATCTCAAAAGCAACAAGTTAGATAACATAACAGATGTGATTATCAATGAAGAAAAGGTTGATAATATATATAGTAATTATGAAAAAATAGTTTGAAGATGAGGTCAATGGAGAACTGACACACTTATGAAAATTTAAAACAAAACGAAAAAAAAACTTTTAAATATTGATGAAATTGATAATACAAAATATAAATTTTACATTGACTGTCCCTCCAACCAATATCCTCATAATTACTAAGGTTATTAGTCTTGTATATGTTGTATTAGGGAATCGGTGTTGGAAAAAGTATAATGAAAAACTTAAATTTTGAAAGTAAAATCTTCTGAAAGTATAATAACACTATTAAATGTCTGTATTATCAACCCCTCAATGTGATTAATTAAAACCAAATCACCCTAGAATATTAGTGTATGTTTTTATAATGTGCTTACATATTCATGCCCCTCATTATTATCCTCACTTTTTCTCATATTCTCATTATCCTAAAAAAAAAAGAAAAAAGAAATACATCTTAGTCATTATAACTCAATTTGACTTGGATTATCTTTATTTGCTACTTATTAACGAATTGTCTGGCTAGCTCAAAGAATCTTCGAAGGAAGTATGAAATAACATTTATATACAAATACACACCCACACACACACACACACACACACACACACACACACACACACACACACACATATATATATATATATATATATATATATATATATATATATATATATATATATATATATATACAGGGTGTTTCAGGGTTAATGGCCAAACTGAAAATTTGAAATCTAAGGACCTCAAAACAAGAAAAAAAATTTTTATGAAGGTATGTTCGCAAACACTTTGTTTAGGAGATATTCACATCTTAAGATTTCATTGTTATGAATTATTTAGGCATAGTAAATAAATAAAACTTATTTTATTTGTTCCAACTACTTTACTTACTGATTTCCTTGAGCAATCAAACAGGCTCGGTATCTTTCTTCAACAGCAGCAGTAGCAGAACGGCACTGGATATGTGTTATTGTTTCAGAAGACTCAATTATCCTTCTTCCTAAAGAATTAAGGTCATTCACTGGCCTTGCTTAGACTTTTTGTTTACTGTCACCCCAAACAAAAAATCCAATGGTGTCAGGTTTGGAGAGCGAGCAGGCCAAGCCACTGGTCTTTCACAGCTAATCCATTGATTAGGATAATTAGCATTTAGCCATTCGTATAACTCTTCCGTAATGTAAAGGACAACCATCTAATTGAAACCATGTTCCTTCTCAGTTGTAGTGGAATATCTTCAACTAAATCTTGGTAATCATTATTAAGAAATTCCAAAAATGTGTCTGCATTGAGTCGAGGTGGTAAAAAATGCGGGCCTGTTAAAATATTGTCTATTATCCCAAATCACACATTGCACTGAAATTTGCGCTGAAAATGATGCTGACGAATGCATTTGCGTGGGGATTTTCATGCAACCAGAGATTGAAGATACCTCTCCATAAAATTTCTCCTGAAAAGTGTGGATTGTGATTAGCTTGATTTCAATACTAATCTGAAAAATTTCTTCTTTGCCGTAAATCTTGCGGTAATAAATTTTGTACCCGTTGATAAAAATATGGGTGACGTTCATCTGCAATGAGAGTTCTCCATACTGTTGTTGGCGTAAAATTTAATTCTGCTCCAGCTCTTCGTACACTGGCAGATGAATTATCATCAAAATATTGTAATACGGTCGCACTCCTTTCTTCATTTCGTAAAGGGGCTAAAATACCTCAGCATGTGGTACGATAGCAAATTTACCAGTTTCTCTAAGATGTTGAAACGTAGAGTTAAAGGTAGACTTACTAGGTAATCTTCTATTTGGAAATTTCATGGAATATTCACGACGGGCAGCATTGGCATTACTATTGCAAAAACCGTACACAAACACCACATCGGCATATTCAGTATTAGTATAAATGGAAGGCATAATGAGTACTCTGCGAAAGCCTCAAACAAACTGATAAATGTTATTGATAGTTCTATTCTTCTTATTATTTGTTATTGATGTTCTATTCCAAACAGTATTAATCCTAAAGTCCATAGTTTATGTACAGTTAGGGAGGTAAGGTCATATTAGTATTCTATCTAAATTTATCTCCTAAACAAAGCGTTTGCAAACATACCTTCGTATGAAATATTTTTTTCTTGTTTTAAGGTCCTTAAATGAGTCTTAGTTCATATTTTCAGTTTGGTCACTGCTGCTGTTGAAGAAAGATGCCGAACCTGTCTGAATGACTTCCTGTCCTCCTGTATCATTTAATAACATCCCACTTATTCATGCAGGTCTAGCACTTAAGACTACACCTTGACAAACGGTTAACTTGGAATCCTCATACTAAACTGAAATAGATAATTTCAATTTCTGTTTTAGTTTGGAGACTTAAGGGCTTTTCGTTGGAATTTTTTCCACAGTCTTAACATTTATGTAAGGTCTCTTTTTATTTTTCAATATTTACATATATATATATATATATATATATATATATATATATATATATATATATATATATATATATATATACATATATTAATTTTTTAATATAGTAATATAATTTACTTATAAATATACACACAAAATCTTGCATACTAATCTTAAGCTACACTACACCCAACTAAATATAATTCTAACCTTTAAAGCACTATTAATTGCTATATTTAATTCATAATATTGGTTTACATCTGAAGAGAACTATTAATAAAATTATTTGGTTTGCATAATATTAATTTTTTTTCTTAAACCATTTTCAATTTATTTATCTATTTATAAAAATTCTAGCTCCAGTTCCTTTTTAAAACCATAAAAGTTAAAAAGCTATATCAATGTATTACTTGTTTCTTATGTGATGTCAGTTAACATTAAATGCAAGTGGTTATAATACTATTTTTTATAATTTTTTGTTAATTGTTTTCATTTTTAAATATTTTTATTATTCTTATAATTTTTTTTCTCGAAGATATTTTTATTTTGAAGAGAAAATATTCGCCCCGGCCGGGATTCAAACCAGGGTCGTCTGTCTCTCCCTGATAGCACTCTACCACTCCGGTAGCTCAAATGTTATAATACTATTTTATACATTCTTAGATATATGTATGGACAATGGGAAAAAGTAAAAAAAAAAAGAATCAATTAATTAAAGAATCAATCAAATACAACTAGGTGAGTAAGTGAAAGTTTTAAGATAGAATAAAAATAAAAAATCATACACCCTTACTTCTTAAGCATTCAATAAATAACTTTATTGAGATACAACATACCGGAGTTGGTCATAGTCATAATGACATTTAATTCCATATGTTGTCAAGAGGACTTTTATTAAGTTTTGACATGTAATATATATATATATATATATATATATATATATATATATATATATATATATATATATATTTATAAAAGTGGAAAATTACTAACCTTCAATGATATGAGATAGGAAAAAAGTATAACGATAAATCCAATAATCAATATTTCTACAACTTCCTAACCTCTAGACATTACATGGTCAAATAAAATAGTTATAAAATAGAATTGATTTCATTTAAAGAAAACTTTATAGTCAATGAATTAATCATTATTTTCTGAGTTGAGGATGTATGAGATTCTAGTTTAAACCTCATTATTATCTATTTTTCTAGATACAAAAGAAATAGTTTATGTATTACAATCTATGACTGTATTTTTTATAAAATAAATCTCTCTAATTAAATAGATAGTAAATAATTTATTTTTCTGTCTATTGAAAGTACAAAAAAAATGAATAATTTATTTAATTCAATTTTTACATATAATGTGGAATAATAATATAGGGTCATAAAACATTGAAATCGTAAGGGAAGAAAATAAAAAAGGAAAGAAAAATAAACACGGTTATCATGATCACTAATAACAGTCTACACATATATTACTGAGATAGTATATAAAATTTGTTTTTAGATGAAATATAATTACCTCAATTTCTTCTTCACTAATTGCCAATGGGCCATCAACAACAGACATATCATCATTCTAAAAATTAAATAACTATTTATTATTTGAACATCTAAATATTCCATATATTCCTACCTCCTACATGCTTTCTCATTCTTTAATACTATCTCTCCAACAGGTCATTCAAAGTAAACCACAATAATGCACTTTCATCCCTCTTTTCTCATGTTTATACACCTTAAATCTGAACCCATCCTAATACTATCCTTACCAAGTATATTTATTACAATATGTGTATTATCAGCCAACAACAATCAAGTTATTACAACACATTGTTACAAGTTATACTCTTCAATCGCATATCACTGATCTTGAAGAATGGTTCAGAAGTGGAGGATTAAAATAAAGTCCCACAAATCCCACCAATTCACCTTTACCCTCCATCGTAAACCAATGACTTCCTGTCCTCCTGTATCATTTAATAACATCCCACTGATTCATGCAAATCTAGTACTTAAGACTACACCTTGACAAACGGTTAACTTGGAATCCTCATACTAAACTGAAATAACAAGAAACAGCTCGCCATTTCAGGCTAATTCAACATTTACTAGATAAACCCTCTAATCCCCCAATTAATTACAAAAGACTCTTATACATAACAATCATAAGACCCATATGGATTTGCGGAATTGAGTTTTAGGTTCCACTAAGCCATCAAATTCCTCTCGTATTCAATCCTTGCAATCCTTACTCAAATATTATCTCATTAATTTTTTATATTTTCCCCTGGGTTAAAAAAATTAGCTGCTGCAATGTTCTACTCATAAGGTAGTCCCATCTTTGATATGTAGTTTGCTGGATTCTTTTTCTCATATTTCCTAAGTAATAAGTCAATATTAGAAATATTTATAATTATTTTCATTCTTGTGAGATTCTAGTTTAAAATACACTTTCATCTCCTTTCCTAGATAAAAAAGAATCAGTTTATGTTTAAACTAGAGCTGGACAAGTCCCTTTTGTTTTTATTGTTTAACTAATCAAATCACTCAAACTCCCATTATGGTGTTGATCTTATTTGTGTACTTTTCTGTCTATTATGACAGACAATTAAAATATAATTAATTCAAATATTTCTTCCCAACCAATTCAATTTTAAGGTGGAGCAACAAAATTTGTTTGTAAAAATTATTATTTCTTGGTTGATATAATTTATTTTATTTAGATGAAATATAATTACCAAAAGTTGTTCTCTTCTAATGGCCAGTGGGTCAGTAGCAGCAGTCATAACACGCCTCTAGAAATAAAATTACTATTATTTATCTGAACATACAAAAGATTCTTATACAGTAGTAAAGTAGCAAAGTACATTTTTTACAGGAGTAAAGCTTGAATATGACTTTTTTAAGAACTAATTCTATGAAGCATTCTTTCTGTTTTCAGCTTTTAACTTTATGGAGTGTTTTTAACATGTAAACTACAGTCATTGCATATATACTTTTGTATCTATTGCAGTTAAGAAAAGTAGAAACTGATACATACATACATACAAGTACATATTAATGGATCCATCAAGTAAAATATATAAAAACAGTAAAGCTTATTTATAATAAAGTATAAAGCTTACTGCATATAGTCGATAATCAGAATTTATATGAATCCACCTCCGAGACACTACATGGGCTAATTTTTTCAAAATAATAATTTAACGTTAATTATATTTTATAGAAAAACTTAATTGTCAATATGTTTTTATTATTACTTTATGACTTTTGGAAA
The DNA here is from genome assembly GCA_037127475.1 of Arma custos. Taxonomy (NCBI): domain Eukaryota; kingdom Metazoa; phylum Arthropoda; class Insecta; order Hemiptera; family Pentatomidae; genus Arma; species Arma custos. The sequence goes on from CM073761.1 coordinate 94,974,919, forward strand.
TATGAGGTTCTGGTTTAAAATTCATTTTGATCTCTTTATCTATATGCAAAAGCAATAATTTATGTTTAACAATCACAAACCTGTTATTATTGTATTTTTTGTAATATTAACCTTTTATATTAAATATATAGTAAATCATATAAATTTTTTTATTGTAAGAAATGTATTTACCAGTGCATGTGGAAAACATGACAGAGGAAACTCATCTTCAGACTCATAGTCATCAATCTGGAAATAAATTGATAAATATAACTAATGATTATCTGATTATCAAGATAGTGGGATTTTTCTTTTTAGAAAGTACATTGTTTTAAGCATTGATTATTTTTCTGACATCCTGTATAGTTGAGTTGTTGAAAAATTAAGTATATAAAGTATTATAAAAAAATAAAAATCTGTATATTTCTTTGATATTTATAGGGCAAATATTATCTGTTACTTAGTGTTGAGATCTAGAGTTTGCACATGTCAACTACAGGTGAAAAAAAATTTGTTAGATGACATATAATTACCCCCATTTCTTCTTCACTGTTTACCAATGCAGCCCCATCTTCTCCAGGAATGTCATTCTAAAAAGAAAATAAGTAATGATTATCCCTTTTTCCACCTGATAGGTATTTATTTTTATAATCCATATTGTTTCAAAGAATTAAATCGTCATTCTGTCATTTTATAGCCTAGATACCGAAAGATGATTTGTTAAAAAATTAATTCTATTAGGTATTGTATCAGCATTTACATTCTACATCAGTAGATTTCTTTTGTAATAACAGAATAGTATTAATCTGTTACTTATTGTTGTGATCTAAAAATATTTTGCTTTTTGCTGAACTATAATTACCTCAATTTCTTCTCCACTACTAGGCAGTAATGCCGCCTCATCTTCAGGCATGTTCTAAGAATAAAATAGCTAGAGGTTATCTGATTATCCATCTAATATATTTTTTTAATGTACACTGTTTTAGATAATTGAGTCATTATTTTGACATTTTACAGCAGTTTATATATAATACTTAAAGATGAATAGTTAGAAAATGAACTCTAAAAGGTATTGTATCAGCATTTACATTATAATATATATCAGTACATTTCTTTTGTAATTAGGATAGTATTGATCTGTTACTTATTGTTGTGGCCTACTGCACTTGCACATGTCAACTACAGTTTGTAAAACAAAAAAATCATTTTCTATATCAATATATTTGATAATATACAGTGATTGCTGGACCTGACTCAAGACTAAAAAATTAAACGGGGTTGGTTTCCACAATTATTCTTTTAAACACACCATAACTTTGTTAGAAAACGGTGTTCATTCTTGAACTATTAAAAGCATGTGAGTTAGTGAAAAGTAGAGGGACAAAAAAAGAAAGGGAAATCAATAGAAACTGTTTAGATACGTATCTAATTGAATTTATATTTCAAGAAAGTAACAAAGAAAAGGACCTATTTATTATTTTAAGGATCTATAATTTGTCCTTTAAATAATGTTTAGATTATTATTATTTAAATTTAAATGTTATTAAAATGTATTTAAGTTATTTCTTTTCACTATATTTCTTTACATCAAAACTTTTAAACAGAGACAAAGTATTAGAGGGAAGTACAAAAAAAAAATTATTTTTACATGAACTTTAATTACCTCAATTTCTTCTTCACTATTAGCCATTAAATCCTCCTCTTCTTCAGGCATGCCATCATTCTAAAAATAAAATAACTAAATAACTAATTCTGTAATTCTTCCTTGGTACTGCAACGTTGTATATAGTCTTTTTCTGTTTCTTTCTTAGCTCTGAAGATGGCCTACATTGTAGGCGGAAACAATGGCACAATTAAAAAATAAATTTCACTTATTTTGTGTTTTCTTGGACTCCACCCCTGACCAATGCAATCCATCATTAAAATAACTAAGGATTATTGAGCATACAGATGATAGTCTTTAGTTTTTGGTTATTGAGGTTAAAATTTCATATTCTGTTTTATAGCCGTATGAAAGCAGAAAGATGACTAGTAAAAGAATTAGCACAGTTAGGCATTATACTGGCTTTTATAAAAACTTTTGCATATTAATATTTATCTACATACATGAGAAATAATTTAAGCTTAACAATCTCACTTCTGTGTACACACACACACACACACATATATATATATATATATATATATATATATATATATATATATATATATATATACACACACATATGAAATCATTAAAAATATGTTTTAGGTGAAATATAATTACATCGATTACTATTCCAAAAAAAAAGCACTAGCATCTTATGGATATACTGATACAGAACTATCACCTTTACTCTAGAAATAAAACAACTAATAATTATCAAAACTAACTCAATAAGATATTTTATAAACTTTTTGACTCCTATATTCCTAAATTTTACAATTGTAGTGTGATGGTGAGGACCTACTACTTATTTTTGTTGAACCACCATTATATTCTTGCACACATTGCTTACATTATATAGCCGATAATCAATATTAGAAATATTGCCTACCACCAAGACACTATATAGACTAATTAAATGGTTATAAAAAAAGTTGATATTTATAAAAACATTTTGAGTCATTTTATGTTTATCTTTAATTAATTACTACTGGCTATCCTTAATTTTGTTTTAAAATTCATGTCCATCTCTTTGTCTAGTTAAAGCTAAACATGTTTTTATTTAATGCAATTACATTAAATATATAAAGAATCATATAAAGTTTGTTGAAATATTTCTACCTTAGCATCTTCTCCCAAACTTGATTGTAAATCTTCTGTTTCGGAATTAGAACCTTCTTTCTAAAAATAAAAACTAGAGATCATTTGATTTTCCAGCAACATTATACTTTATTTTGTATAAAGTATACTTTTCTAGAGGATTGATTCATTGTTCTGACAGTTTATAATCTATAGAAGATAAATATATAAGATAAATTGTTAAAACATTACCTCTGTAAGGTATTGTAATTCTATATCAGTACATTGTTTTTGTAATTATATAATGGTATAGATCTGTTACTTATTCTTGGGATTTATTAATATGACCTAGAACATTTGCACAGTATATATAAATAAAAAATAATTGTTTTAAAATAAAATATAATTACATAAAATGTTTTTCCACAGCAACCGCATGATGATGTTATATTTAATCCAAGCTTTTCACGTATACTCTGTAAATGAAAAAACTTATGATTATCAAAACTATAAAGGTATTTCATTAGCTTATTTGCTCTTATATAAGTACATTTGTTTTTCAATCATTTTTTATTGTGATATGGATCTGTTACTTAAATATAGGGTCATTTCAAATAAAATGTTCGTTAAAAAACCTATTTAGTAAAACAACTTAAATAAATCAAAACATTTTAACACATTTTACATAAATTCATCCTGATGTTTAATCAAATTTTCAATCTCAGAACTGAAAAATCCAGGGTTTTATCATTAAATATAGTCTGAAAATGTGTTTTTGATTTAAGAATCATTTTCAATATTTTTACTCTTAAGGAAGCTGTCCAAACTTCTAAAATCATATAGAAATTTATAGGAGATAAGTCTGGGGAATAAGGTGGGTGTGGGAGGACTTTGTTACCCAACTCTTTTAGTTTCTCCATTGTCTGTGGTGATACATGAGGTCTGGTGCCATATAAGAGTATAGATCCCTTCCAATTAACCAACACAGGTATTTTTTTTTTTAATGTTTTTGTTCCATTATGTCAATATCCCTTAGTGTAATGTTTTGTGTTAGTAAAATATGGATGTGATTGAATTAATTTGTGTCACCAACTGAATATTTATCAAACTAATGGCTAATGTTCCATTCAATACAAAACCCTTAATCGAACATGGAGGTAATGTTTCTTGCAGGTTGGGCTGCTGGATGTCCAAGTTGAAACCAATATAAAAAAAATTACATGAAAATTGCTGTTTCCCTGGTCATATTTGATGGCCTACTAAACAATATACGTTTAATTGTAGCATATTAAATATTGCCAAAAAAAGAGAGGTTTAATATTGTGAAATATTAACTCAATACACTCAATACAATTTGAGAAAGTCAACTAATTCTACTTTGAATTTTAGTTATAATGAAAATGAACTTTTAATAAGAAACGACTCAATAGGTTAAGCTTAACAATCACAAACATGTTATTATTTCATTTTTACTTTTATGCTATTGCACATAATATATAAAAAAACATGTAAACATTGTAGAAATGTATTTAACTTAACATCTTCTCTCAAACTTAGCTGTAAAACTTCTGATTCAGAATTAAAAACTTCTCCCCCAAAATAAAATAACCAGGGATTATCCGATTTTCTGCCTACATTTTTTATCTGGTACAAAAATTCTGACATTTTATATTCTATATAATTAAAGACAAGTTGTTAAAATATTAATCATCATCATCATAGTCCATCCTCTCTACCGCTCATGTGAGTGTGAGGTTTGTTAAAATATTAATTCTAGATGGTATTGTATCATGTTTTTAATTCTGTATCAGTACATTCCTTTTATAATTACAGAATGGTATAGATCTATTGCTTATTCTTGTGATATATTGACATGACCTAGAGCATTTGCACACATAAACTACAGTTTATAGATAAAAATTAAGAATTTGAAATGTGTGGATAACCAATCCCACTCTTCTATTTATATAAACATTAACAATAATTGTTTTAAAATGCAATATAATTACCAAAATTAAATTGCACCAAATACAAGCTTCTGGTGGATCTGCTGATGCAACACTATCACCTTCACTCTAGAAATGAAATAATTAATGATTATGAAAACTATTTAAGTATTTTATCAGCTTTTATGCTCTTTTATGTATACATTTTTCAAGTATTGTGTGCTGTGATATGGATCTGCTACTTACATTATTGATCCAATGGTATGTTTGTTGTACACATTGCTTACACTGTATAGCTGATAATCAATATTAGAAATGTTGCCTTCCCACTAAAAACTACACAGGCTACTTGAATTGTTATAAAATAATGCTGATTATATTTTATAAAAACTAGCAAGGGTGTCTTGTGAATGTATGATTTAGAACAATTACTTTCATTCTAACACCATGATACTATATGGACTAGATAAATGGTTACACAAAAAGTTGTGAATATTTCTGAAAATATTTGGAGTTAATTTATATTTAACTCTATTCTCTTCCATAGGAATGTATTTAATTCTGCTTTAAAATTAAACATTGACTGTAGTGAGTTTTCTACATTTTGAATGTGTTCAACAACTTGTGCTTCCACCAAAGTATATTGCACATCCTTGTTATCACTTTGCTCCTGTTGAATTTGACTATCCAAATCAGCAGGTATGGTTTCCGTTAACATAAATTGTTTTCAATGAAGATTTATTACTAATAATTAATGTAAACAATTTGAAATGTCATAAGTTTATGTCCTTTTTGATACCTGAATATTAGGTTGGTCTGACATTGTTGACTGTTGTGAGTTCTCTTCTTTTTTAATGTGATCAACAACTTTTGCTTCCATCATAGGATGTTGTACATCTTTGTTATCACTTTGTTCCTGTTTAATTTGAATATCCAAATCAGAAGGTATGGTTTCCTTTAACATAAATTGTTTTAAATAAAGATTTATTACTAATAATTAATGTAAACAATTTGAAATTTCACAAATTTCTATCTTTTTTGATACCTGAGTGATAAGTTGGACTGACATCGTTGACTGTTGTGAGTTCTCTTCTTTTTTAATGTGATCAACAACTTTTGCTTCCAACCTAGGATGTTGTACATCTTTGTTATCACTTTGTTCCTGTTTAATTTGAATATCCAAATCAGCAGGTATGGTTTCCTTTAACATACATTTTTTTAAATAAAGATTTATTACTAATAATTAATGTAAACAATTTGAAATGTCACAAATTTCTATCTTTTTTGATACCTGAGTGATAAGTTGGACTGACATCGTTGACTGTTGTGAGTTTGCTTCTTTTCGATTGTGATCAACAACTTTTGCTTCCATCATAGGATGTTGTACATCTTTGTTATCACTTTTTTCCTGTTTAATTTGAATATCCAAATCAGCAGGTATGGTTTCCTTTAACATAAATTGTTTTAAATAAAGATTTATTACTAATAATTAATGTAAACAATTTGAAATTTCACAAATTTCTATCTTTTTTGATACCTGAGTATTAGGTTGGTCTGACATTGTTGACTGTTGTGAGTTCTCTTCTTTTTTAATGTGATCAACAACTTTTGCTTCCATCATAGGATGTTGTACATCTTTGTTATCACTTATTTCCTGTTTAATTTGAATATCCAAATCAGCAGGTATGGTTTCCTTTAACATAAATTGTTTTAAATAAAGATTTATTACTAATAATTAATGTAAACAATTTGAAATGTCACAAATTTCTATCTTTTTTGATACCTGAGTGATAAGTTGGACTGACATCGTTGACTGTTGTGAGTTTGCTTCTTTTCGATTGTAATCAACAACTTTTGCTTCCATCATAGGATGTTGTACATCTTTGTTATCACTTTGTTCCTGTTTAATTTGAATATCCAAATCAGCAGGTATGGTTTCCTTTAACATAAATTGTTTTAAATAAAGATTTATTACTAATAATTAATGTAAACAATTTGAAATTTCACAAATTTCTATCTTTTTTGATACCTGAGTATTAGGTTGGTCTGACATTGTTGACTGTTGTGAGTTCTCTTCTTTTTTAATGTGATCAACAACTTTTGCTTCCATCATAGGATGTTGTACATCTTTTTTATCACTTTGTTCCTGTTTAATTTGAATATCCAAATCAGCAGGTATGGTTTCCTTTAACATAAATTGTTTTAAATAAAGATTTATTACTAATAATTAATGTAAACAATTTGAAATGTCACAAATTTCTATCTTTTTTGATACCTGAGTATTAGGTTGGTCTGACATTGTTGACTGTTGTGAGTTCTCTTCTTTTTTAATGTGATCAACAACTTTTGCTTCCATCATAGGATGTTGTACATCTTTGTTATCACTTTGTTCCTGTTTAATTTGAATATCCAAATCAGCAGGTATGGTTTCCTTTAACATAAATTGTTTTGAATAAAGATTTATTACTAATAATTAGATATATATATTAACACTTTATTGAAATATTACAATCTGCCACTTATGGGCAATAAGTAATAGTGCTGTGTAGCTTACAGTCATTCCATAACAAAACAATAATATAAACAAAATAAAATAAAATAAAATAAATAAATATATACATGCGGAAAGATATATACATGCGGTAACAGAAAGAAATTAATGCGGTAATAATAATATTAAAGTAAAATAAATAATAATAATAATACTAATAATAAAATAAAATAAAATGCACACATTCATACCCTATTTACAATTTGCCTGGGGTCCCCGAACTGAGCTTCCCCAGGAATGAGGGCAAAGCAGGAGTCCGGGAAGCCCCAGCCCCCTTTCCCAGCCGCGTCACTGGCATTAAACGCCAATGGAAGCTGGTAAGGGCGCTTCACACGACTAATAATTAATGTAAACAATTTGAAATGTCACAAATTTCTATCTTTTTTGATACCTGAGTATTAGGTTGGTCTGACATAGTTGACTGTTGTGAGTTCTCTTCTTTTTTAATGTGATCAACAACTTTTCCTTCCATCATAGGATGTTGTACATCTTTGTTATCACTTTGTTCCTGTTTAATTTGTATATCCAAATCGGCAGGTATGGTTTCCTTAACCTAAATTGTTTTCAATGAAGATTTATTACTAATAATTAATGTAAACAATTTGAAATGTCATAAGTTTCTGTCCTTTTTGATACCTGAATATTAGGTTGGTCTGACATTGTTGACTGTTGTGAGTTCTCTTCTTTTTTAATGTGATCAACAACTTTTGCTTCCATCATAGGATGTTGCATATCCTTGTTATCACTTTGCTCCTGTTGAATTTGACTATCCAAATCAGCAGGTATGATTACCTTTAGCATAAATTGTTTTCAATAAAGATTTATTACTAATAATTAATATGAACAATTTGAAATGTCATAAGTTTCTGTCCTTTTTGATACCTGAGTGATAGGTTGGTCTGACATCGTTGACTGTTGTAAGTTCTCTTCTTTTTGAATGTGATCAACAACTTTTGCTTCCATCAGAGGATGTTGGAAATCCTTGTTATCTCTTTGCTCTTGTTGAATTTGATCATTCAAATCAGCTGCCATGGTTTCCTTTAATATCAATTGTCTTAGTTACATTGTTTTAACAAACGAATGTCTAACTAAGGTTTTATTACTAATAACTAATTTAAATAATTTGCATTATTATAAGTATTTACTAGATATCTATTTCTAGATATCTTGAGTGATAATGTGGCTAGACATCATATTTTTTAAGAATATTTTTGCAAATCATCTTTTTTGCTCACTTTTATCCTATAAATCACTGGTAATCATTTCTTTCAACATGGAATGTTTGATTGTAATTTAACATAATACAACATTGCACAAGTATATTATATCAAATATATATATATATATATATATATATATATATATATATTTTATTATATGTATACACCCAAAATGTATTTTATCAAATTAAATACTTTTTACTTAATTTCATTTATTTTACTGCATAAAGTTTATATAAGTTACATAGTAGATATATTTATTAAAAATTAATATGTTATTTTTGTATCATTTTAATATAGTAGCTTTGTTCTCTAACATCTGGTATCTAAAAACAAAAAAAAATCTTTTAATCTGGAATAGAATATGTGAATTATCTTTACGATGTCACTTACCTCCCGGTTATCCTTAGTGCTGATGTCCATCTCAAACTGAAAATATATAACATTTTTCTTATAAATATTTTATTTGAAAAGAAAAGATATGGCCAGGACAGGGACTCTTATTTAAAAACAAAATAAATTATAACATTTTTCTTATACATTGAGAATAATTGTAATAATATTGGTTTGTTCTATCACAACAAATATATATTAAAACTATTTACACAAACATAATTACTAATATAAACAAATCAACCGATTATTCAGGAGGAATGAATTTAGTCAATTGGTGAGGTTTTTGTGTGTCTCTTTTTATTCCTTGAGTTGTTATGTTCTTGAGTAAATTGGTGAAATTCTAATGAAATATAGATTGTGTTACGCTATTCACGGATTTATGATCCTCGCTCCTAAGTTTACATAATCATACTAAGTTCCTTGCACCCATTATTTTTTTAAAAATATATGACCATGTTATACTTCGAATAACTGCAACTAAGAAGTGAATAATAAAGGTGAAATGGAAAGAACAGTTTAGCCCATTTCAGGAATTAATAAATAAATTAATACAATTTTTTTCTTTTTTACCAATCTTTATGTTAAGGTAAGAAACAACAAGTTTTTTAAAAAAAATATATATCCATCTATAGGCCAAAATGTTATTAATCAATATATTAAAGGATTTATTGTTCGAAATTATGTGGATTAATAATGGTGATCTAATATAATTATTGCTTATGATATATAAGAAATAAAAAAATATAGGTTACGGGATAGAATCTCAACGGTGCTAAAAGGAGTTAAGCATTTAACCAGCTGCTAAGCTCGGAGGGAAAGAAAAGGCAGAGTCTGATATTTAACGCTGTAAGACTTGCTCGGAACCGTTTTTGCTGCATTGAGAGAAACTCCCATCACAGTTTTTCCGCCCGTTGGGAGTTTGGGACCCGTTTTTCCGGTAAGAAGGCGCCAATCTGAACCTTGCAGCCTTGTAATTATCCCTTAGCTTCCCACGTGTCATCCCCCCCACACACATGACCCTTTTTCTCTTTTCGTCGTGGACAGGCTTGTCAGGCTGTGAGGCAGCGGAAATGGGCTGTAGGCGTCTTCCAAATTGAATCAGAGTCGAGGTAGCATTAAATACGTTAAAAGCCATGGGATAGAACACTTCTTAATTCAGAAAAATACAAGCTAGAAAAAACAATTTTGTAAATACATTTTATCGTATTTTCAAAAACAAAATTATGAATGCCTAACTAGTTACTTTTTAAAAAAAGTATTGCGAAAGCCGAAAAATAGGTAGCATATCATGCAAAATATTTTTTTTTTTCAAATAAATATTCATTAAATACATTTTCTTTAAAAAATGGCTATTATTTTAGAAATATTATTTTAAATAATTTATTAGTGACTGAAATTCATTTTCATATATGAAAAAAGTCATAAATAATGACAAATAAACAATAAAAATACATAAGTCTCTAAAGATTTTTATTCTAATACTTTGAAACCTCCTGGCACTTTTTAAGACATTATTTTCTTTAATCATATTTATTAATTCACAAAATTAACCGCAATTATTTTCTACTCGTCTGTCATAAGCTATCAAATGTTTATAAACATATTTCTCCATCGAATGTTATGCATTATTGTGTGTTAGAACAATGGTGCTTTGAATGTCCGTATCTTATAATTATTATTTTTACAGTCCATTATAATATGTAGTCATTGTAAACGAGAATTTGTTGAGGATCAGAAAGAGCCCTACTTTGCTATTGCATCATCATACACTGCCTAATATTTCCTCTTGTCTGATAATATTACGCGCATCAATCATCCAAAAAAACAACAAATATATATGGTAAAATATCTTTGTAGGTTTATTGTCTAGGCAATTTGTCTGTCACCTCGACCCTTTTCCTATGTCTAGTTCTCAGGTTTCGTTTTTTACGAACGATCTAATTATTTATGAATCTTTATACTGATGATGATGATAAATCATATTAAATAATGAATAATAAATATTAATTCCCGGAATATATGAGATAATTTTTTTTCTTCATAATTAAATAATACAATAAAATTAAATAAAGCACCAGACATTTCCAAATATGTATCATTTCGCATTTGGTACAGTATCATGTTTCCTACCAATGTTTGCATATTGAACAGTTCGTCAAACTTTCAACATCCAGAGGGAGTAGAATTTTCGCAGGTACTTTCTTTTAAATTCTTAAAGCTTGGCTCTCAGAAAAAAATGTTTAAAGCTTTTTTTTAATAATTATCTAATTTACAATAAGAAATATATATATTTCAAATATTTATAAAAAGAAATTATCGACATTTTGGTAAAGCACCGTTCCCTTCTCCATTACTGAATTCTTAGCAATCTTATTGACAATGCAGAAATAAAGCAGGTGGAATTTGTACATTTTTATCGCAATAAATTCTCACACGTATATCACTTTAAATTTAGCACACGTGTTTACGATCATAATTTTAATTATAAGATAACTGATCTCAAGGGCGGATCCAGGATTTTTTTCTGGGGGCACAACGGGCAGATGGGCAAAAAAAATCAACAATAACTAAGAAATAAACTTGTATTATTTATAGAAAGGTTTCAAAGGTTTCTTAAAATATCTAAACAATTGTTTCATTCATGTTATTTCTGTTATTTTATTCATATATCTTCACAACTATCATCACATGATTTGCCTATAAGTATGTACTGTAAGGGATTCTGCACAGTACACATAAAACCTTCTAGGGGGACACGAGCCCCCGTGCCACCCCCCCCCTCCTTGGATTCGCTTTTGACTTATGTGATGATAAATCTATTGCGTTATTAAAACTTAATAAATAATAACAATAGGTTATAGCCGAATCCTCAAACATTCATCACACTTCTTTGAAATTATTAAAATTCCTTAGATTTAAAAAAGTTAAATATATAGTTTTTTTTATTTTTATTGACAATGCAGAAATAAAGCAGGTGGAAAAGAATTACGGTATTTATTACCCACTCCTATCGAAAATTTATTAATAATTTGAAACCTTCAGTGTCATAAAGCTATTTATGCAAATAAGGTACACAAATGACTGCATTTCCATTTTCATATATAGTAGACCGACCTCCCTCTGTGCACAGCATTATTTTAAACTTCTATTTAAATATTCATGTGTGCAAAATAAAATCGTATCCCTTATTTAAATTTAAAATTAATATTTAAAGGAATTCTCCTTACTTTTAATTTTGAATTAGATTATTATAATTATACGTAATGTAAGCAAAACATAATTGTGGTTTTTATCTCACACTTGCTGATGGCTATGTATTGCTCTAAAGAAATTAAGTAAACATTTTCGATTTTCAATATTTACTAAAACCAATTTGTCCTTAAAAATGAAAATAATGCTGACTAGTATTTTGCGAGCTCTTAGAAACCCCTGTAAACTAATATGAGAAAGTCTCTTTTTAAAATCTCTCAGTCATGTTTATTTATTATTATTAAAAATAAAGTGCTTAATAAGGAACCCTATTCCCAGTGCGTAAATTAATGAAGTTTCTCACGTATCTAATGTAAATAAAAAATATCCGTAGTAAGAAGTTTTTTTTTTTTCTTTCGATGGTAGTAAGATGTTGAACTTGTATAAAATCCTGTTTAAAGCTCTACTATTTCTATTATTACTCATTATAAATCGTAATGCATACAATTTAAATTGGTTTTATTTCAAGTTTCTTTTTATTTTTGAATTAAAGGAGATTTTTAAAAATATTTTTGTTTTTAGTGCTTGTCTGCCAAGGTACAAATCAGTTATAAGGAAAGTCGTAATTATTTTACATTTTTTTTTTTAAATTTCTCATCAAGGCCAAAAATATAAACTTTCGTTTCTAGACTTCATCATCATCATAATCCTTCCCTCTCTACCGCTGAGCAGTGTGGGGTATCCTCTATAGAGGTTGACCCAGGTGTTCCTTTCCCGAAACAACTAAAAATAGACTTAAGTTTCTAGACTTAAAATGTTTAATTACTTTTTTTCTGTAGATGTAATAGGATGCAAATGTTTATTTTAATGGCTACGTATGTGGTATTTTTTTTCTTTCCAAATTCTCATATTTTTCGTGAATTTATTTACTTTTCTTCTCTATGTATGTTTCTGGCTAGAAACTTAAATGTATAAATTGGAGAGACACACAGTTATTGAATTTAAAAATAAGATACTCCTCATATTCGTAGGTATAATAGGAAACCCCCATTTCAATTGGGAGACCTGTTGGTTTATAGAGCTCAAAAAATTTTATAAAAAGATTATAACCATTATGAAATGTTTTCATTGGCGTTTAAAACTTCCATTTTAAATTAATTATATTTCGAGTTAACTTCATCACGAAATATTTTCATCTCCCTCCCCCCTGATTGTGACAATGGATATAGGGAGAAATATTGAGGGGGGCAGACATTTCCATAATATGGAAACCTGCCAGATTACATTTGGCTGCGTATCTTTCATACAGTGAATATCTCTCGGATCATTTACATATTAAAATGAAAAAGTTACAAATTTTTATTGGAGTTCGTATTATTAATTTATCATAACAAGATCATATTGAAATCAATCGTTCTGCCAGTATTTTCTGGTCGCGGGGGTTAAAATTTTAAAGCGAAAGTGAAAAAAAAAAACGTTCCGATATCAACAGAATGAATGAACAATTGATTCATTTTTCTTAGTAGTTGATTTTCAACGATTAACTTACTTCTTCTAATCTAATTTTAGTTCTCATTTTTCCAATAACAATTCAAGACAATAATAAGACAATAATTACTGCTTTATTTGGTATCCGACGTTTCAACCCACATTGCAGGTCTTCTTCAGGGCTGGTGAGATCAGGAGTTGACACTGGACTGTGTCAAGTACAATAAAATTAAATAAATTTAATTTATTGGCAAAAGCTTTAGCCCTATTTTGTTTTAATTTGTTAAGATTTAACAAAAGTTTTTTTATTCCATGATATGCAGAAATTTTGGACTAATAATAGATATACCAGCTCAATGAATTACAGGCAGGCGAATCAATATTATAATATTAGATATTAAATATCTATGTGGGAACCAAACAATTACTATGCCAAATGATTGATAATGAAAAATAAAATAAGTAAAAACTATAAACTTCATATCATTAAGAGTCAAATTCACGATAACGGCATTAAACATTCTATAATGAATTTAATTCATTTATTTTTAATTATAGAATTGGTCATTCTTATAATTTTTTTTTCTTTTTTTAAACTGGATTTATTCTTCATTTATTTAGGGTAAGAGAAATAAAACCGTTACTTATAGTGTGTTATCTTCGGACATTTATGTTAAATAATTTATAGTATTGTAATTATTGTTAATTTATTTATTTAAAGTTAAAAGATGCAGGAGAAGAAAAGATTGAGAATGACACCATAGTGTCGAAACGTCTCTAAAGAGTGAAAATTAATGAATAAACAACAACTGCAAAACGGTTTTATTTCTCTTACCCTAAATAAAATTATAAAATTGGTTAATTGTCAGTTTATCGATAAAACGTTTGGATGAACTTCTGTTGGCAGTTATAAAATAGTAGTAAAAGAAAATAATTACTCATTCAACCGATCCTGAACCCTAAAATATGAATACCTCAACTCTTATTTTTTAATCCCATTTCTTACTTTTTTTCTTTACTTTTACAGGTTTTTCCCCCTCAATGGGTTGCCTGGTTAAGTCAGAGCGTCCCTCCATTTTCTCTATTCCGCCAGTCATCCTCCTCAAGTCCCTTGCCGGCCATCTCCTCCTCCACGCAGCCCTTCCACCGGGTTCGGGGTCTTCCTCTTCTTCGTTTGCCTGGCTCTTCCCATAGAAAAAGTCTCTTTAGCCATCTACGTTCTGGAATCCGCTGGCAGGTCCGTACCATCACAGCCTGTTCCTTCCAATCCTCTCTGTAACCCTTCGGTTACGCCCAGCCTGTCACTAACATCTTCGTTTCTGACTCTATCCAGGCGGGTGAACCTCAGGCATCTCCTCCAAAAGTCCATCTCTGCAGCTTGTAATCTAGAGTAGAGTCCCGGGTTAAGTGTCTAGGTCTCTGAGGCGTAGCTGAGGGAGGGCTCAACAATGCTTCTGAAAATACGCCTTGAGATTTTCAGTCCGTTGAGATGACTGTATTCCAAAGAACTGGGTGCGACATTCTAGTCACCCTTCTTGCTAGGTCAACTCTCTTCCTAACTTCGGTCGCCGACTTACCTTTCCCATCTATTGTTGACCCTAAACACTTAAAGGAGTCCATCCTTTTCCACATTTTCCCGCTAATATGATGGTCTGTGGCTTCTCTGCAGTTCACTGCGAGGTATTCGGTCTTATCAAAATTTATTCGTAGACCCCATAGGCTGTATTCTTTTTCCAGGTCCATCAGCGCCTTTTCCATACCATCTCTGTTATATGTGACCACTGCCTCATCGGCAAAGAAAAGAGACAAAAGCATAATAACCATCCATTTCTTATTTGATAAATAATAATAGGAATTACAAATTTAAATTGTTGTAATGAAATTATAACAACGATAATGTTTTACAGAACATTTATTTTTTTTTAAATCCAACTTATTTATCAATATTGCTATTCTAAAATCAAGCAGATCTCCTTACTCCGTTACATAGACAGATAAGTCTTTCCTCGAGCCATAAGTTTTTGAAAAAAAAACTGCTTTAAACTTAATCCAACTCATGCCTGAATCCATAAAAATCTACTTCTAAAATATGTTATTTAAACAAAATTGTTTCTATGTTTAATGTTATTAAATTCCTAAGAATAAAATTTGAGCTCAGTAATAAAAATCATTCATTTTTTGTATACATATATTGCAACTTAAATGTAGATTATCCAATATTTTTGTATCTAAATTCAAGTGAATAAAGCGCACAAGGATATACAAAATTAAACATTGATTTGAGTTCTTTCTAAATAACCAAGTTAGTGAAAAGACGAAGGAACACGATTCTCCACTAAAAGTTTTAGCTAGTGTTTACCGAGAGGGATCTGTGTCTCTAGACAAATTCATCCTTCAAATAAAAATAATTGGGAAATTAATCGACTATTCTGTTCATACATCCCAATGATAAACTTTTTAATTGTGGTGACGGTTTGTTATTTGATAACATTTTGAAAATACTGTAATTAAAAAAGAATCAACGCAATAAGGCCTGAAAGTGTATAGACAAGTTTATATATATATATTGTAGTATAACAGAAAATATTTATTACATTTACTGAATTAAAAAAAAAAAGAAATAGAAGAAAAAATCACGACTGAAAAGACAGGATATTCTTAAAGTTTCAGTCGTTTTTATAATAAAAAAAATCTTGAATATTTGAAGACTTGTATATATATAATTGTTTGAAGACTTGTATATATATAAAAATCTCCTGTCACGATGTTTGTCCGGGCTAATCTCCAAAACTACTGGACCGATTTTAACGAAATTTTGCACAGATACCTAACATTATATTTTATTTCGATTAACGATATTTTTTTGCAAAATTATATTTTTTTCTAACCGGCTGCAATTCGTATATGTTGTAATGTATGAGTAGTGTAAATCCAAATTTGTATCCGAAAAAACTTTTGGTGACCGAAAAACCGTAAAAATTTCGAAGTTATTTCGGTGTTGTTCGGCCTGTATCTCGTAATCGTTGCGTTTTTGAAAAAAACGTACTGGAGCATTTTTAAAGAAGATTTAATTTGCTACAATTTGAGTTCATTCGCAGCTCTTTAGGTATAATAGAATCTAAGTTCAGTCCAATCATATATCAGATAACCGGATTCTTATCTATCTATATATATATATATATATATATATATATATATATATATATATATATATATATATATATATATATAAATCTCCTATGACGTTTCCCATGTTTCTCCTATGGGCAATTATATGTTGCATGCTCACGTATTTTCAATTCTAATTTAAGGTAAAATATCTAATATATTTGTATTAGCAACGCACAGACTAACAAAAAATATTGTGCATCGATTACCGTACAATTAAATTGAAATAAATATTTATAATTTAAAATTATATTACTAGCCATAATTAAAAATCAACCATTATGTACCTCATTCATGAAAATAATGTTTATATTTTATCAGTTATGAATTTTGTGTATTATTTATTTATTATATACTATAGTTTGATATAATATGAATAAAATGTAAAATCAAAAATCTATTTAATTCATTTTTTCATTATTCCTTTAAATTCAAATTTTAACTAATATTTTTTTAAACTATAAAACAGTCATAGCAACGCGTGGCCGGGTCAGCTAGTAGATACATATGTGTGAGTGTATATATATATATATATAATTAATAAACAGCAAAAAAACCGGCGCACCCTATTTTTTTCGATAAATATGTATTTAAATTGCATTCTGAGCGTATTGTTTGTTTTGGTCTGGTTAGATAACGTCTAGAAAGACTTTCATATCAATAATTCCGTACAAAGTCCTTTATCGCCCTAGGAATAATAATGAGTTCTACATTAGTTCATCTGGAGTTATTGCCTAGTTACGTATCATTTTTACATTCACGTTCATTTTCGAATTATTTTTTTTTTAAAGCCATTTTTTTCTTCTTATCTGTGAATATCCTGTTTGCTGTTCAGAATGGTTTTACCATCCGAAACGGTCGCGAGGATCGTCGCGTTAGTAGAGGATGGGAGAAGCCAGCGTTATGCGGCTAGTTCCTTAGGCTACCTTAAACCAACATTAGCAGGGCAGTACAGAGGTACAGGGAGACTGTTAACATAACCAGGAGACCAGGCTCAGGTCGGCCCAGAGCGTTTCTTCCCGCTGATGATAGATTTATTGTGATGCAGACGTTAAGAAATCACTTTCAGACAGCCGTGGAGACCAATCAAAGGCTTCGAATTGCCCGAAATGTGAATATCAGTGTGGATATGGTGCGGAGGCGGCTTTATGAAGTTCACCTTTAATCAAGTAAACGAATCAAGACAGTAAACGACTGGGCTCAAGTACTGTTTTCAGGCGTATCGAGATTTTCACTATTTGCTTCAGATTATCGGGGTTAGAGTGTGGAGAAGGCAATATCTCTGAAAGGGTTCCTTACGGTGGTGCGTCTGTAATGGTTCGGGGTGGGATCACTTTAGTTGCGAAGACTAATCTCCATGTGTTCCAGAGAGAGAATCTAACTGCACTTAGGTACATATCCGAAATTCTGGAAGAGTATGTAGTGCCACTCGCCCCTTTCAGAGGCGATGATTTCATGTTAATGCATGACAGCGCACGGCCACATGTTGCAAATGTGGTTACCGACTATCTTTATGAAATCGGTATACTCACACCTATGAGATGAGTTAGGGAGGTGCATCCGAAGACGACTCGATCTTCCAATGGACCTTCAACACCTCAGAACCGCGATAGTGGAAGAATGGGACGGCATCGAACAGGAAATAGTTGCCAGCTTAATCAGCAGCATGCCAAGGAGAATCCAGGCTGTGATACAAGCGAGGGAAGGAATCACCCGTTATTAAAAATATAAAATAAAAATAATAACAGAAATTTAATGAAGAAAAATTGCCGAAGAATATTTTATACGAGTTTGGAGTTTTTGTGAATAAAATTGTTTTTCTATGTAGATATTTCTTGTTTTTCAATCAGTTATCTCATACGATGTATACTTTACTTGGCACATACAGAAAAAATTAAATTATATCTATAAAATAAGATCCATTGACGTGAGATGTATCCAAGAATTATATCGAATTTTATTTCAAAAATTATAAATATTCTATTTTAAGATGAAAAAATATTTCAAGGGATAAGGATTAAATCCCAAAATAATTAATTTGGACTCCACTGAACATAATTCCATTGTTCTAACATCAACTGCGTTTGATAGAAAAAAAAATGTTGTTTTTTTACAGAAATTATTGTTAAACACCAGAAATATTTTATGTCTCCCGTTCAAACAAATGAAATATTAAGTATTTAAGATACTTATATATATTCCTTCCCTCTATCATTCATCCTATTTCATTTCTCTTTCCGTATATTCGTCAACATTTACCTAATTAGATACAATTCGGGTTTGAAATGTATCATATACGCTGATAATTTATTTATTATGATATTATGTCATACTTCATTATGGTTTATGACCCTGAAAGACATACCGCCTGTTGAGCTGTGATATGTTGAGCAGTAGATGTGGCTGACATCCAATAGGAATGGGGTGGACGGTTTGGAATGCACATTGGAGTATGGAATGGGCGAACATACAGTGCGCGAGGTACAATACCGAACACCACAATTACCGGAGCGATTGCTGTTGTTGTACTCCGCTGTTCTAGGAATGGTTTCCCACGTGATGTTCTTGCCATTAGGGCACCGCTAATGGGAGAGAACTTCTTAAATAGATCGATGAAGAAACGGATTCAGGAAGAAAATGCAAAAAAAAAAATTATATATTTCCCGACCTAGCAAGTTCTGTTAAAATTAACCTCTAAAGTAAAATTTTAGTTCACCCCTTCTAATATAACCATTTAATCGGATTAAGCCATCCATAAAAATAGTATAATAAAAGCCTTTGCTATTTATAGAAGAATATATATATATATGTATTATATATATATATATATATATATATATATATATATATATATATATATATATATATATGGGAGCGGAGTGGCTCAGTGGTAGAGCACCCCCTGCAGGCCATGATTTGTATTTAGTCTGTTTGCAGCGGGATATGGATCATATGGGATCTAGGACCCTCTTGGGGCCCATCCAGCCTCTATAAAATATTATAAAACTAGGTTACTCAAAAGAAGGGGGGAAAATCTGGCGGTTAAGCGTGACCTAGGACAAGTCACCTCCTTGCAGAACCGTTGTCCATGAAACAGTACAGTCTCTACCATGTACTGAATCCCAGACCCTTCATGGGTTGTAGTGGTACAGGTTTTATACATACATATATATATATATATATATATAAATAGTTTATGGGCATAGGAGTAATAATGTAAGCTTTTGTGTAACCTACACTTAATAGTTAAGTATAAATAGGATAAAATAATAAAAGGATAGGATAAATAGATAACGGAATATTGTGATAAATGCATTATTTGTGTGAAGAACAAAACACGAACCAAAAGAAGAATGGGTCTCTTACCGAATTTAGGTCCTCCAAAGGAACCATTTGAATTAATGAGTCTAGATACAGTGAGAGGTTTCTCCGTATCAACAAAAAAATATTTGCATATTTTAATTGATCATTTTACTAGGTATTGCTGGTTCCGGGTTTCTTCTTCCCAGAATTCAAATGATTTTTAAATAATTAATTAAAAAAGTATCCCGACTGAATAGTATACTAACTATTTTAGCTGATATATATCCCGCTATCGATTCCCATCAATTTAGAAAATTCTTAAAGGATGAAAATATTACTTTGATCTTTACAGTGTCTGACTACCCTTGGTCAAATGGAATGTTTGAACGTCTCAACCAAACTTTAGTAAACAGCATTAGATGTGCGATAAACACACCCGGTGAACGTCACCAATGGCATAGTTTCGCTGCAGAAGTGATAGATAGATACTTATAATAAAACTCTGCATTCGGTGACGGGTTTTGCAACATTATATGGTGAGGACTTAAATATTTGTCCTCCAGATCTTTGTGAACGTGATTTGCAAGAAGACAGAAAAACGGCATATGGAAATTCAGTAAAAAATTATCAGAAGAACAAACTTCGGACTGATCAAAATAAGAAGCCAAAAGATTTAAATATTGGAGATAAAGTTTTTGTAGATATTGGTAATAAATTAAATAGGGAAAAATTAGACGAACTTAGGAGTGGACCATTTAAAATTGTAGAAAAAATTTCTCCATTAATGTATAAATTATATTCCAATAATAGCAACGGATTTATTAAATGTTTTTCATAAAATTAAGATATTGCTAAGTGAAATTCAGCTTTATGTTTTGTCGTAAAAAAAAATTGTAATTTTCCAACTTCTTTAATTATATATTTTATTTTTTTACAAAAACAATGTTTCAAAGTGGGGGGGATGCAAAATTTTGTATGGGCATAGGAGTAATAATGTAAGCTTTTATGTAACCTACACTTAATAGTTAAGTATAAGTTTTTTTTTTTGTAACATAAGTTTTATTTATATTTAGTCTTTTATTTTATTTTTTTCAATTGTCACTTTATTGCATTCTTATATTCTAATGAAACATAATCAATTCAGTTTATTCAGGTATTATTATTTTTTCTAATTGTATTTTTTTATTAATTTTTGTTAGTTGTTACTGACTTTTTGTTTTATTTAATAAATTTTCAGACATTGGGATGTTTAAACTGTGATTACTCTTTATATAGATACTAGAATAATACATAAAATACAGAATTACATAAACTGACACATACATGCGTTTTAATATTGGCTTCATATACTAATAGGGATACATATTTAAGCAGTTCTATGCAAGATTAAATGTCCAATTGCATCAATTCCCATGTGGCTTAATCTGATATGGCAATTTGATTAAGTTGATATCACCTAAGAATCACCTAACACTAGATAAAATTTAATTGCTAATGCATATCATTTGGTAATAGAATTAATCCTTCAATGAGAAAGAGGTTTTAAAAAATATTTATTATTATTAATTTATTAAGAAGTTTGCAATAAGTTAAAAAAGTTGTATAAAAGTAACAAGTAAAAAGTATGCTTATAATTAAAGTTATTATTTAAATGAACATTAGGAGTTTGAAAAAATATAATAAAAGCAAGAAAATACAAAATAAATAAACAGGTAAAAAATAGTTTGAGAATTACATAGATAAACACATTTTTTGTCTGTTATAAAAATAGAAAGAAAAAAATATGATAAATGCCTAAATTAGTTCAATAATAAAGAGCTTTTAAAAAAGTCTATAAATTACCATTTACATAAAACCACTTAATGTTTCAAATGCTAGTTAAAATCTATAATTTTTAATTTTTAATATATTTTTATTAAATAGTTACTATCTCTCATGGTAATCAAACGCACACACACACACATATGTATATATATATACTAGCTGACCTTGCCATGTGTTGCTGAGACTGTTATAATAGTTTTAAAAAAATATTGCGTTAAAATTTGAATTTTAAAGCAATAATGAATAAATGTAAAAATGAATTAAATTGATTTCTAATTTTACATTTTATTCATCTTATATCTAACTATAGTATATTATAAATAAATAATAAACGAAATTCTTAACTGATAAAATATAAACATTAGCCTAATGAATGAGGAATGTAATGGTTGATTTTTAATTGACATATCGAAAATACAGCAGGCTAGAAAAAAAAATAGTTTTGCAATAATCGCGGTTATTAATCGCTATAAAAATATAGCCTATATTTTAAGTTGGACAATGTTACATATAGGTGCAAAATTTCATTATAATCGGTCCAGTAGTATCGGAAATTAGCCCGAACAAATATCGTGACACGAGATGTATATATATGTATGTATGTATGTGTATATATATATATATATATATATATATATATATACATATAGTGAGTAATTACTAGAAATAGTAAAACTGAATCCTGGATACAGATTAATATTCCAATTCTTCTGGTTTAGTTTGTTTCTTGGTAAACATTCCCTGTGAAATTAAAATAATAAAAACAAATGCTTTCGAAACTGCACATTTGTCTAGAAAAATATTTCGATCTATTAAATATAATACAATTTTAATAGAATATAGAAAACACGAACAACAAAGAAGGACTTCGAAAAGTGTATGAAAATTAATTTTAAAAGAAGAAATTTTGGAGTTGTTGAGTTGCCTATAGAATACATATATGTTATGCTAACAGTGTACCAAAGTTTCATTGTAAAGTAGAACTTATGTTAAATATTTAAAATACTTTATAAGCCTCACTCACTTTAAGCTGTCTTCCTCTACCGCTCTAATTAGAATCAACGAAGTGCACTTGATCAGAAACCAAAGTACTGTGCTTAAAATCTCCGTCTGCTAAGACTGAGACGCCTTCTGAAGAACCGAAGTCTGCAAATACAAAAGAAAAGTGTCATCATCTTGAAGTTTGATGTTGGAAAATTAATGTGGAAATTTAAATTATCAAATATTTATTTTAACATTTACTACCAAATCTTATAATATAGCCCAGGTTCTATTAATAGTTTTATTAGACCAGTTTCACTAAAAAAATATATTAATAAATTAATAGTCCACTTCTACATACGCGCCTGCGCAAAACATAGGGAGGTAATGTTTGGCCCTAATGATCCGCCATTGAATGTATTTACTAAAATACGAGTACATATGGAAAACTGACGGCATCCAAAGTAGAAGCATTAAACATCTGGAAAGAACATTTCCAGAAACTGGTAAACCAAGGGAACTACACGAACGAAGAGGACATGGACCACGAGGAGTACCTTTACCAAATATATGATAGTAAGCCGTAAAGTCCACCCCAGAAAAAGCATCTGCGTGGATCGCAAATCGTTCCCTAAAGTAGATTACTTCAAATACCTTGGCTCTACAATAGCCTCAACGAATGACCAATTAACTGAGATAGACCAGCGTATAAGAAGCGCAACAGAGCATTCTTCGCTCTTTCAAGAATATTGAAATCCCGAAGCATCTCTAGAAACTTAAACTTAAGGGTGTATAATGCTGTACTAAAGCCGATTCTGATATAAGACTGTGAGAACCCTGGAAAGTAGAATAGAGAGATGTGAAAGGAAAATCCTTTGCACGATAAACGGGGCGGCATGAAGCTCGAAGTAATCGGTCGGGACGCCTTTACACAGCTATGTATGCAACAATAGTTGGCTAGAGACCACGTGGGAGGCCAAAGACCAGATGGATAGATAGGGATTGTTTAGATAGGATTGTTTATTTAACAATTAAATAAACTGCTGTTCCTAAAAATGGATTACTTACTCATTGATCATAGCGATTGCAATACAAACATTTTATGCTGTTTTGCGAGGCAACTGATTAATGAAAAACTGATTCATTCTTTGGAACTTGTAAGTACACCCTATCTATTACAACTTACACCGGTCATTTTATATCTATTTTAGTGTGCTATTTAATGTTTTTACTAAAAACTCATTTGTTCACTGTCGGGGCATAAGTATGAGACTAACCTAGTCTCGAAACGTCGCCTAAGAAGTTAAAAAAAAGACTGAAACTCAAGATCTAAACACATATATATATATATATATATATATATATATATATATATATATATATATATACATACATATACATACCACAATACATATATATATATATATATATATATATATATGTATTGTGGTATGTATAATGTATATATACATTATGTGTGTATGTAAAATACCCATCACTTAGGATTTTATACTTCTACTAAATTTAATAATTTTTAGGTATAAATTTAAATGTGGAAAATCTGTAGCTTTAAGATGGATGTAATAACATTCCATAGTATTCTATGTCTATGTATATATACATATATATATATATATATATATATATATATATATATATATATGTATGTATATGTATATACATTATATTCTATGGTATGTAACTATATGCACATATAGATGGGCATAAAATGTAATAAATATAAATCTGGCTAAAGGGCTACATTATATATATATGGGTATATTGGTATATATACATTATCTATCTATCTATCTATCTATCTATCTATATATATATATATATATATATATATATATATATATATATATATATATATAGAATAGAATAGAAACAATATTTTATTCTGGTACCAGGTCCCTTAACAATTACAGATGTGTACACAATTTAGTAAATATATATCTGGCCAAGGGCTACATTATTAGAATAATAAAATATTCATATAATGACATAAAAAAACTAAAAGGTATGTTCTGATAGAGAAAACATAGCATAAACATCTAATATAAAACGAAATAAGCTGAGAAAATAAAAATAAAATGTATTTAAACTATTTTCAAAATCTGGTCAGGCTATTACTTATATACTCTATTTCATTTTTCAAATCAATATACACCATGGTATATAATTAGATCTTATCCAATAAAAAATTAATACATAATAATGCATGTATTTTTAATATATATTATTCAATGATATATATATTCTTTACAAAACTTGGCGCCTATGTAGAATAGTTCTAGGGGTGGATTATGCTTTATTTTACTGAAAAACTGTTGTTAAAAGGTGTAGTTTTGATTAATTCAGTTTATATAGCCTTCTAGAGATATTGATAAAGACAATTTATGAATATAAAGTTCAATTTTGAACCCTAATGTTATTCCTAACTTGAATGGACGCCATTTATATTGAGTGAAGAGGGTTAATTTAAGGTAAATATCAGATAATCATTATTTTTTATCAGTTTATCACCATTTTTTATTTTATTAACGAAATGAAACACAAACATTACCTTCTTTCAATGGATAAAAATGTGCATTAATCTATTTTCTTTCTTTGCCAATCAGTATTTTAAATTATAGACTTATCATCAAACCTAAATATATAGTTTTGAATGATTTCATACCATTATAGAAAAGTGTATTACTTAGCTGTTTTAAGTAATAAGTAATAGCCTGACCAGATTTCGAAAACAGTTTAAATACATTTTATTTTTATTTTCTCAGCTTATTTCTTTTTATATTAGATGTTTAAGCTATTTTTTCTCTATCAGAACATACCTTTTAGTTTTTTTATGTCATTATATGAATATTTTATTATTCTAATAATGTAGCCCTTGGCCAGATATATATTTACTAAATTGTGTACACATCTGTAATTGTTAAGGGACCTGTGACCAGAATAAAATATTGTTATAATATACCCATATATATATATATAATGTAGCCCTTTAGCCAGATTTATATTTATTACATTTTATGCCCATCTATATGTGCACAAAGTTACATACCATAGAATATAATGTATATACATAGACATATATATATATATATATATATATATATATATATATATATATATATATATATATATATATGTGTATGTATATGTATATATACATAGACATAGAATACTATGGAAAGTTATTACACCCATCTTAAAGCTACAGATTTTCCACATTTAAATTTATACCTATAAATTATTAAATTTAGTAGAAGTATAAAATCCTAAGTTCTAAGTGATGGGTATTTTACATACACACATAATGTATATATACATTATACATACCACAATACATATATATATATATATATATATATATATATATATCTATTGTGGTATGTATATGTATATATATGTATATATATATATATATATATATTGTGTTTAGATCTTGAGTTTCAGTCTTTTTTTTAACTTCTTAGGCGACGTTTCGAGACTAGGTTAGTCTCATACTTATGCCCTGACAGTGAACAAATGAGCTTTTAGTAAAAACATTAAATAGCACACTAAAATAGATATAAAATGACCTGTGTAAGTTGTAACCAATATACCCATATATATAATGTAGCCCATTAGCCAGATTTATATTTATTACATTTTATGCCCATCTATATGTGCATAAAGTTACATACCATAGAATATAATGTATATACATATACATTCATATATATATATATATATATATATATATATATATATATATATATATATATATATATGTATATATATATGTATAAAATATTGTTTCTATTCTATTCTATATATATATATATATATATATATATATATATATATATATGAATGTATATGTATATACATTATATTCTATGGTATGTAACTTTATGCACATATAGATGGGCATAAAATGTAATAAATATAAATCTGGCTAAAGGGCTACATTATATATATGGGTATATTGGTTACAACTTACACAGGTCATTTTATATCTATTTTAGTGTGCTATTTAATGTTTTTACTAAAAGCTCATTTGTTCACTGTCAGGGCATAAGTATGAGACTAACCTAGTCTCGAAACGTTGCCTAAGAAGTTAAAAAAAAGACTGAAACTCAAGATCTAAACACAATATATATATATATATATATATATATATATATACATATATATACATATACATACCACAATAGATATATATATATATATATATATATATATATATATATATATATATATATGTATTGTGGTATGTATAATGTATATATACATTATGTGTGTATGTAAAATACCCATCACTTAGAACTTAGGATTTTATACTTCTACTAAATTTAATAATTTATAGGTATAAATTTAAATGTGGAAAATCTGTAGCTTTAAGATGGGTGTAATAACTTTCCATAGTATTCTATGTCTATGTATATATACATATATATATATATATATATATATATATATATATATGTATGTATATGTATATACATTATATTCTATGGTATGTAACTTTATGCACATATAGATGGGCATAAAATGTAATAAATATAAATCTGGCTAAAGGGCTACATTATATATATATATATATATATATATATATATATATATATATATATATATATATATATGGGTATATTATAACAATATTTTATTCTGGTCACAGGTCCCTTAACAATTACAGATGTGTACACAATTTAGTAAATATATATCTGGCCAAGGGCTACATTATTAGAATAATAAAATATTCATATAATGACATAAAAAAACTAAAAGGTATGTTCTGATAGAGAAAAAATAGCTTAAACATCTAATATAAAAAGAAATAAGCTGAGAAAATAAAAATAAAATGTATTTAAACTATTTTCAAAATCTGGTCAGGCTATTACTTATTATTTAAAACAGCTAAGTAATACACTTTTCTATAATGGTATGAAATCATTCAAAACTATATATTTAGGTTTGATGATAAGTCTATAATTTAAAATACTGATTGGCAAAGAAAGAAAATAGATTAATGCACATTTTTATCCATTGAAAGAAGGTAATGTTTGTGTTTCATTTCGTTAATAAAATAAAAAATGGTGATAAACTGATAAAAAATAATGATTATCTGATATTTACCTTAAATTAACCCTCTTCACTCAATATAAATGGCGTCCATTCAAGTTAGGAATAACATTAGGGTTCAAAATTGAACTTTATATTCATAAATTGTCTTTATCAATATCTCTAGAAGGCTATATAAACTTAATTAATCAAAACTACACCTTTTAACAACAGTTTTTCAGTAAAATAAAGCATAATCCACCCCTAGAACTATTCTACATAGGCGCCAAGTTTTGTAAAGAATATATATATCATTGAATAATATATATTAAAAATACATGCATTATTATGTATTAATTTTTTATTGGATAAGATCTAATTATATACCATGGTGTATATTGATTTGAAAAATGAAATAGAGTATATAAGTAATAGCCTGACCAGATTTTGAAAATAGTTTAAATACATTTTATTTTTATTTTCTCAGCTTATTTCGTTTTATATTAGATGTTTATGCTATTTTTTCTCTATCAGAACATACCTTTTAGTTTTTTTATGTCATTATATGAATATTTTATTATTCTAATAATGTAGCCCTTGGCCAGATTATATATATATATATATATATATATATATATATATATATATATATATATATATATATATATATATATAGAATAGAATAGAAACAATATTTTATTCTGGTACCAGGTCCCTTAACAATTACAGATGTGTACACAATTTAGTAAATATATATCTGGCCAAGGGCTACATTATTAGATTAATAAAATATTCATATAATGGCATAAAAAAACTAAAAGGTATGTTCTGATAGAGAAAAAATAGCATAAACATCTAATATAAAAAGAAATAAGCTGAGAAAATAAAAATAAAATGTATTTAAACTATTTTCAAAATCTGGTCAGGCTATTACTTATTACTTAAAACAGCTAAGTAATACACTTTTCTATAATGGTATGAAATCATTCAAAACTATATATTTAGGTTTGATGATAAGCCTATAATTTAAAATACTGATTGGCAAAGAAAGAAAATAGATTAATGCACATTTTTATCCATTGAAAGAAGGTAATGTTTGTGTTTCATTTCGTTAATAAAATAAAAAATGGTGATAAACTGATAAAAAATAATGATTATCTGATATTTACCTTAAATTAACCCTCTTCACTCAATATAAATGGCGTCCATTCAAGTTAGGAATAACATTAAGCTTCAGAATTGAACTTTATATTCATAAATTGTCTTTATCAATATCTCTAGAAGGATATATAAACTGAATTAATCAAAACTACACCTTTTAACTACAGTTTTTCAGTAAAATAAAGCAAAATCCATCCCTAGAACTATTCTACATAGGCGCCATGTGTTGTAAAGAATATATTTATTATTGAATAATATATATTAAAAATAGATGCATTATAGTATTCATTACAGTATTCATTTTTTATTGGATAAGATCTAATTATATACCATGGTGTATATTGATTTGAAAAATGAAATAGAACTGAAGGATTTGGAATTATCTGATATCATTTTTCAAGTATTGAAAATATGGGAAAACTTAATTAGTTTCTTAATAAAAGAGTTTACCTCTTTGAAGTATCCACAAAAGAACCGATACGAAACAATATTTTAGGCAATTTACACTAATTAAACACTTGAAACAAGAATAAAATAATCAATAACAAGAGCACGCAGCAACTCCTCCCAATGGCAGAAAAGAAGAGGACGCCTTCTTTGCCACATCAGTTTATATGGAACTCATAGGCAATCAGTTAATATATTTAAATGTTTTAAGTTTATTAAAGACATATAAATTGAAAAAAAACAATTATAAAGAAATCTTTTCTATGTTTAATAAAAGTTTTCAGTAAAATAAAGTAAAATCCAGGCCTGGACCATTTAATATCAGCGCCTGCGCAACACAAGGTCTGACGTTTGACCACCGACTTTACTGTGTTCGGAAATATTATTGTTGGAATTAAAAAAAAGAATCATTGTTTGAGATAATTATACTATCATTAGAATTCCTTTTGGATAGAAACTTTTGAATTTGCTTGAAAATTTGATACATTACGATAAGCGAGTATTTTCTATGTTTAACAACACTTTTTCAGTAAAATAAATTTAAATCCAGGCCTAGACCATTCTATATCGGCGCCTGCGCAACACAAGATCTTTGTTATGGAACCTAGATGGCCGTGGATGCATAATATTACATAGATGTGTCCTCCATCTTTAATCTGAACACGTGCAGAGGTTTGCGCATAATCCAGTAATACTAAACTTAAAAACCTCAATATTGTGTTCCTATTTGTTCCTTAATATTATATAATCATAATTTGATATATTAAATATAATAGTAGATGTTGTGTAGACATCTCTGTACCTCGGACATCTCAAAAAATTAATCATTGACCTCTTCATATAAGGCAATAAAATGTCTATCATCATTATTATACTATTATTAAAGCAATTAATAAACGAACTATTACAGTTTCCATAAAGTTATCAACCAAAAATTACAAATAGTTAAGATTACTGGTACTTTAAACTACTAGTAACTGAATAACACACTTTTAAAAAATATATATTAAAAGTAGATGCATTATTATGTATTCATTTTAAACTGGATACTACCACGATTATAAAATTATACGATCAAGCCGATTATAATCCATGATATATAGTAATTAAAAAAAATGAAATATAAGAGAAGCATTTGGAATTATCTGATACCATTTTTAATGTATTGAAAATACAGGAAAACTAAATTAGTTTCATAATAAAACAGCTTACCTTTCTGAAATATCCACAGAAGAACTGATATGAAACAAAATTTCAGGTAATTTACACTAATTAAACACTTGAAACAAGAATAAAATAGTCAATAACCAGAGCACGCAGCAACTCCTCCCAATGGTAAGAAAGAAGTGAACGCCTTCATTGCAACGTCAGGATATATAGAACTCACTGGCAATCAGTTATTGTATCTAAATATTTAAAGTTTTAAATTTAAAACATATAAATTGTATATACAACTATAAAGAAAAATTTTCTATGTAAATATTTAGTATAGATAACGATTCAAATGTTTATGATCTTATATACCTTAAAATAGCTGAAACAGCTGTGTTTTTATCGTTACGATTCAAATTTTTAAAAATTTTGTTCTAATAAATAAATAAACGAAATCTGTAAAAATATTCTATGCTACATTTTCAATCAAATTACTAAGCATAATCAAAACGTTATATGGGCAAAAAAAAAGGATTCTAAGGAAGTACTTGTAATTGCTTTTAAGTCATAACGTATTAAAAATTTCTAAATTAGATATATTTTTTATCAATATATTTATAATGTTAGTAGGATAATTATTAAAAAAGTATTAATGACCGAAATAAACATGAAATCAGAAAACTATTTTTTTTTTTTTTTAATTCAATTTATTGATATTTACAACTATAATACAATTACAATAAGTAAATCTGCTATATGTCTAATACGACTTGAAAAGCACTTGTGGAGAAACTACCCATCGGTAGCACTCTAAAAAGTTCTATAGTAGATGGTCTCGAGGCCATCTTCTTTTCAGACGCCTCGGAGGGTTATCAGGAATAGTATGGGAAGCAAGTTGAGAGACTAGCGGATTCAAGTGTGTATGGAGCTTGTCATGGAAGGATAGGTATCTAGTTTGGGCCAAATCAGTAACATATGGGATATTAAGATCATGATGGATGAGTTTGTTTGTGACATAATAAGGAGCATTGAGGATTTTACGAAGGATTTTGGATTGCAAGGATTGGATACGAGATGAATTGGATGGTTTAGTAGAGCCCCAAAGCTCAACTCCGTATGTCCAAATAGGCCTGATAACTGTCATGTAAATGAGTCTTTTGTAATTTATTGGGAGCTTAGAGCGTTTGTCCAGTAAATGTTGAAGTAGGCGAAAACGACGAGCAGTTTCTTGTCTTTTCAGTCTTGTATGAGGATTCCAAGTGAGACGTTTGTCCAGATGGAGTCCTAGGTAACGTACCTGTTCGACAGAGTTCAGAGGAATATTATTAAAGGATACAGTAGGGCAGGAATTTGTAGGTTTACGACGAAGGGTGAAGGTAATTTGATGGGATTTGTTAGGATTAATTTTAATTCTCCAATTTTGACACCATTCTTGAAGGTTTGAGATATGGGATTGAAGAGTTTGGGATGCAACAAATGGATCATTATTTACTGATAACACACATGTGTCATCAGCGTACGTAGTGAGGACAGTGCTTGGATGGGTTGGGATGTCAGCTGTATATATCGTGTATAGGATGGGACCCATGATACTACCTTGAGGAACTCCGGCAGACTGGGTAAAGAGGGAAGAGTAGGTAAAATTATGGTTTACTTTAAAGGCTCTATTACTGAGGTAGGAACTGATAATAAGGAAGTAAGTAGAAGGTAAGAATTTACGGAGTTTGTACAACAGTCCCGGATGCCAGACTCGATCAAAAGCCTGCTCTACATCGAGAAAAGCTCCCGCGCAGTACATTCCGCGCAGAAAACTATAAACATGAAATATTATCTATAAACGTAATAAATTTAACTCAATTATACTTTATTTTTCCTTTAGAAATTACACATGTTTTCTTATGGAAAACATAGATAACGACGCTTCATATATATTTAAATTATAGATTCGATTTTATTAATGATTTTTGAAGCAATCGACTCCAGTTACTCAACTAACGATAGATTGCTCGTTATTAAAATTATTATTTTCATTGTTATTATTGCTCGTAGAAACTAAAACCGAGGCGTCTGAAAAGAAGATGGTCTCGAGGCCTACTATAGAACTTTACTGGAGAGCTACCGATGGGTAGTTTCTCCACAAGTGTTTTTTTTTTTCATGTCGTATTGTTCATATTATCAGATTTACTTGTTGTAATATTATTACAGTTGTAAATATCAATAAATTAATCTATAAAAAAAAGAAACTAAAAAAGCATAACTTTTCAACTTATAATTTAACTTATTATAAATATATTTAATGAGATATGCTAAAAAGGTTGACCTATTCCTTGTTTTCAGTACATTACATTGATTTAAAATGTAAAACGGTTTTGGTTAGTTTTCTCATATACTCATTTTAGGGATGTAAATGGTTATCATCGATATAAACAATTATTCTGAATATGTTAATTCAGATGAGGAGATACCTACAAACTCAAAAAATAAACTAGAAACTATACCACTGTTAGAGCACAACAAGTAGGTATAAAATTCTAAATTGATATATATATATATATATATATATATATATATATATATATATATATCTTGATAGCTAATAAATGAAATCATTATTCTTATTAACAATAAGGAATACCCATGACATAGGTGTAATAACATCAAAATTTACCTTTATTTCCACATAGTTTTGTTAAAATGTACTATTCCTTTTTAACCAAAAGTTATTTTCTACAAAATCATAGCTTTTTACTTTTAAATATTCTTGTTCACAAATTTTGGCATGAGGAAATACACTCAACATACACACACACACATTATATATATATATATATATATATATATATATATATATATATATATATATAAATGATTAATATAAATTATATATAATGTTTTTCAGAATAAGGAATACATTATTGAATTCACAAAATAGGTAGCATAGGAATTTTTAAATGCATGGAAAAATGGAATTTTAACAAATTATTACTAACTGCACTGTAACCTTTAAAACTAACTGTAGTCTTTAAGTATAATCAAGCAATACTTACTATTATAAATATATTCAGTGAGATATGATAAAGAGGTTGACCTATTACTGTTTTTAGTACATTACATTGATTTAAAATAAAAAAAACGGTTTTAGTTAGTTTTCTTGTTACATACACCCTTTAAGAATGTAAACATTTATTATGGATACAAACAATTATTCTTAATATATTAATTTTGATGAGATGAAACCATAAACAAAAACATGTTGTATTATTATACCCTGCTTTTATTTTTACCTATAAACTCTATTGTGCACTATATTTCTAATCCAGGTAGTTCCTTATGAAAATTTTGTTTTAAAACTGTTGTTGAGGTTTCACATTAATCTGATTATTGGAATTGTTTATTGGTAAAATAAACTATAATATACGTTTGATATATTGAAATGATATATTCTTGACTGAATATAAACTAGAATATATATAACAGTTTTAAACAAAATATTTAATAATATAAGTGAGCATAAAACTCTGTCTGGTGTGGGTCAAGATAGGCAATAATAAACAACATATGAAAATGTTTAATTGGTATGCTGATCAGATAATACAGGAATTCAGAAACTCACAAAAATCCCAAACTAGAATAACACCAACATTGAGAAAAAACTGTATCCACAATATTAACACTAGTAAACATGTAACCCTAAAACTTTAAGATTGTGTCATAAATATTGCCACAATAGTAAGTCAATTTCAGTAGAAATCATAAATTCTTGACTATGCACTAACTAAACACCAGATAATTGAGGTATAGAGAATATAAAATTGATAATGAGGAAAAAACAATGTTCTCTCATAACACTAGTATTCCCTCCATAAATGATGTAACCCAAAAATCTTAAGTTGTGCCATGAATATGGTCACAATATTACTCCAATTTCAGTAGAATTCCTGTACTCTCTCACTTATATTATTAAATATTATTGTAAAACTGTTCAGATTGAAAATAAGATTTTCAATATATATTCTAGTTTATATTCAGTCAAGAATTTATCATTTTAATATGTCAAACGTATATTATAGTTTATTTTGACGATAAATAATCCCTATAATCAGATTAATGTGAAACCTCAACAACAGTTTTAAAACAATATTTTCATAAGGAACACCTGGATTAGAAATATAGAGCACAATAGAGTTTATTGGTAAAAATGTAGTAGGGTATAATAGTACAACATGAATTCTTGGGCACACACAAACTAAACATATATTAGAAAATTAAGAGATAAACCATTCAAAAATATTTTATTGAAACTACCTATACCTAACTTAGGTAATAACTAAAAGAAATAAATACTATTACCCTTTAAATTTCTTTAAAAAATAAACTAATGATATAGTCGAGTTGGAAAAATAATAATCAAGTGAATAATAAATGAAGTTCTGAGGGTATGTAGATTGGAAAGTGGGTGGAACCTTAAGGTGTGCTGGCGATAAAGAAAATGCCTGTTAAAGCTGATCCACCGAGACTTTGTGTGGAATAATTTATGCAATTTACTTAATCTTGATGATACCAGTAGCTGATCATCGTTCATAAATTGTAAGGGTTTCCAAACAGCGTCATGCTATGTCTTGTATGTGGGTTTTATGTGGATTTTTTCTAAGATGAAACCAAGGTTTCGGAAAGTGTCGGATCCTTGGTAAAGGAATATTATTAAATTGAGCTGGATGACAGGAGCTGTGACGAAGTGTAAAGTTTGCATTGTGCATTTCGATCCGTTAACTTTTATCCTCCATCGTCCGCCCTATTACTCAATGTGGTAGAGTTTTATTTAGAAATTGGATGAGATTGTTGTTGGATCAGGATGGGATCTGCAAAGGTTGAACGTGTAGGGTGTTGTGGGAATGCCAGCAGTGTAGAGTATGTAAAGGACAATACCCAAGAAACTTTTTTGGGGAACTTCTGTGTAAATTTGTATGCAGTTTACTTAATTTTGACAATAGCCGAACCTGATCATCATTCATTAATTGTAAGAGTTTCCAAATAGAGTCATGTTTTAGGACAACACGAGTAGAGAACATAAGTTTTGGATTTTCGATGTGTTACAATGAACTGAAATATGTAGAACATATTGAAGGAATTCGGTATACCAAAATAACGTCCGGTTGCTGCAACACTTATATGTTATTGCTGAAGGTCTTGTCTCCATGACAACAAGAGTAGAATAAAAGCAGTATCATCATTTTAAGATAGGCTCTCAGGGATGTCTTCAAGGTTGCAATTACCTCCTTAATATTTTCTGAAAGTTTTAGAAAAGTCGTTCTCCAAAAAATGTGTAAATGTGATACTATTCAAT
Organism: Arma custos; assembly: GCA_037127475.1. Classification (NCBI taxonomy): domain Eukaryota; kingdom Metazoa; phylum Arthropoda; class Insecta; order Hemiptera; family Pentatomidae; genus Arma; species Arma custos. The sequence continues at coordinate 95,010,845 of CM073761.1, forward strand.
CTTCCAGGTAAAAAATATGATCCCACCAGTAATCCGTTCCAAATTCCAAGCCAAACGTTAATAGCAAATTCATGCTGAAACCTATTCTCTCCATATTGCTTGCCGCGATATTGCTAATGCAGCAGATGCTCTTCGGATGCTAGTCTCAGGATTGTTATCGAAGTGGCGTTGGACACAATTTCTTCTTCGATAATCTGCTCTTACTGGTGCCTGGAATTGGTCGCCTTCAAAAATGACCCAGTCTCTCGTAGTCTATTTATAGTTAACGAAAAGACTCGTCGATTAGGCACTCTTCTATTTGGAAATCGGCGCGCATACTCCCGCACCGCTTCTAAAGCATTACCGTTACAGAAACCATACACAACATTAGAATATGTATGCGGCATTGTGGCTGATGCTATTCACACAAAAATATCTGAGTAACTGACTGAAGACTGATTTAGGAATTATAATCCTAGAAGGAAGCCAAAATGTAAACAAATAAAATAATGTAAAGGATAACATTAAGAATTTACATATCTCACTGCCTAGCCTGACGAAATTTGAAAGGTGATAATCGCTACCTGTAACATTTTTGTTTTGTTTCTCTTTTTGCGTTTTTCTCTAAAACTAAGCAAAAACGAGCGAATTTCTAAAGGACACCCTGTATATGCCTATGTAGTCATCTCAGAGAAATGTTGCGATTTCTGTAATCTATCACTATCTGTAGGTACTCTATATGTAACTCCATATAATATAGTGGAACAGTAGCTATAGTCTGTGCGTCGATGTCAGTGAAGAGAATTGTTTTAGTACAAAGTAGGAATTTAAATAAAATAATTAAGAAGTTACGAAACTTATGGGAGGATGAACCAAATCATTTGGCAATGATACAAGGCATTGGTAGGGTATCCCAAAGTATAGATACCTAAAAGCAAAAAGCATGGATGAACCATGTAGTTTGCCTTTTTTCCCTTATTCTTGGTGGTACCAACTGGATAGGGAAAATCTCATGAATCTTATGAAAAGCCTGTTTAGGATAAGAGATGAGTCTGCAGTGAGTTTTGGTTAATAGAATAACTGATGACTCAATTAGGCATGTAGGGAGATGTAGAGAATGGTGGTGGGAGGTATTGAATGGTTTGATGTTACTTCTAAAATCCGATCATCGATTGTTTTTAATAAATCGTCTGGTTTTTCACTATGGTTACCACCTAAAACGATCTCAAACAGTTAAGATTTGAAGGGGGAAGAAATTCATTGAGGCCATTAATCCTAGTACCGTCATATTTCGTCGATTAGATGATATGATTTCTTTCCTGAAGTTGATCTAAAGTCGAGCCTTTTGTGGCAGCATCGATAGTAATTCCAAAAACTCAACTGTCCCACTTCTTTCATATAATTTAAACATGGCTGTATGGAAGATACTAATGCCACCTATATAGGGAAACAAATGAAACTAAAAAACACAAAAGTGGAATAAATCTAAAATTATTGACAATAAACTAAAACTAAAAATCCTCTCTTGATATTGATAGGATATTTAGTAAATATTATTTTCATTTTGAAAGTGGACCACGATGGCAAATAAGTGGACCTTAACATCGAATAAAACTGACAACTGAGTGATGTATATACCGTCTATACTTCGGGATATTCTACCAATGCCTTGTATCATTGCCAAATAATTTGGTTCATTCCCTCATGAGTTTCGTAACTTCTTAATTATTTTAGTTAGATTCCTACTTTGTATCAAACAGTTCTCACATCACTCACTGGTGTATACACAATCTTAAAGTCGATAGATTTTTTAAGAAATATGACAACTATATAATTTTTTTTCTTAATTCGACATCGAAAAACTTGGGTAAGACATCTTACGAACCTTCTTAAGCTATGTAAGGGAATAAAAAAATAAGTGTTTCATTCAGAGGCGGTACTTCAAAGGAAAGCTATATTCGGGGTTCACTCACTCTCCCTTTTAGTTGCCAATTCCTGAGCTGGTTAACTTTTGCCTTTGTTTATGAATGGAAAATTGGCATTAAAACATGTTAATAAACTTAAAATGTTAATTTTTTGCCTCCTCTTTCATAAAATGAATAGTTAATTAAAACAAGAGCCTCACACATTTTTAAACAAAAAATTATTTCAATAATGACAAAAAAAATTATACTTATTTAAAAATGCTGACGAGGTAGACGAAACCTTGCAATAAATCTTCGGTAGACTAAAACGGTTAGGCAATAACAAATTGCATAAATTACAATATTACTGAATCTTAATTGAAATACACCAAACCTACAGCCCAGCAACCTCTTTGGAGTGTTTACACGGGTGTTCGGTGTTATTATTAGAGATTTGATTAATTGTTTTTTTATCTTATAAAATAGATCAATATTTGAGGAAAAAAAAAATCAAATTAAGTAGTTTTTTCAACTACTTCCACAGTTTTCTTTCTTCAAATTTTACATATTCTTACTTATTTTCCACAAATATGCTTTATTAGTTATTTTTATTTAATGCTACGAATTATTTTGATATAATTGTTCCAAGTTCGCTTCATTAATGAACAGCAAAACATTAATATGCAAAAATAACTTACTTAGGACAATCACAGTGTGCTCCCACCTAAGATTTTGTGATGTTTTCGAATCTAATGCCATTTAAAACAAAAAATAGACAAAAATATAATTCATGTATCAAATATTAAAAAAAAAATCCAAATCATCATTATAGGATAGTGGTATAATACAACGAAAGTTACGAAACTTACACTTAAGGACAATAAGTATTAGATCTATAAAGACATCAAACATATTTATACACTTCCCTAGGGATCTCGAAGCCCAACTACACCCTCCACCTGTAGAGAGTAAAGCTGGACCAAACGAGATCCCTTGCCTTCTTTTCCAGCCGTGTCCCTGGATTAAGACCGGGGGAGTCTGAATAATAACATTAGAGTCGCAGAAGCTCTGGACATGGGAGGAGAAGCCTGCCATTGCCGCTTCAACCTCCGGAGGATATTAAGCATGAGTGGCGCTGGATAAGGATTGCACTAGAGGATTTGGTTGATGGGATAAGTTCATGTAGAATTTAAGGACTTTGGTTCATATAAGGAAAGGGTTATAAAGGCCATGGTGTAAGTTTGGTTGGAAACGTAGTAGGGAGCATTAACTATGGTTCTTAGGACTGTATCTTGGTGGAGTCTTAAGATTCAGTTTTAGTCATTTAATTTTTGAAGGTTGGTTCCATATGAGTCTTTTTCTAAGGTGATACCGAGGTATCTCACTGTGTCTGATCTTAATATAGTAATATTATTAAATTTAACTAGCGGACAGGAGCTGCGAAGAAACTTGAAAGTTACATATGCAAATTTCGATCCGTTAACTTTTATTCCCCATCGTCCACACTATTACTCAATGTGGTAGAATTGTATTTGGAAATTGGATGAAGCTCCTGTTGGATAAGGATAGGAAGAATGAATATCTGAGTCATTGGCAATGGTTGAACTGGATATGTCAGCAGTGTATGGAATGTAGAAGATAGGAAAACACTACTTTGGGGAACCCCAGCCTGGAAAGGATATCTTTTGGAGTATTCAGAGCCGCTACGAACCCGGAAGGAGCGATTTGAATGGTAGGAGCGAAGTATGAGGAATATGACGAATATGGTTATAGGTAATAGTATTTTTAGGTTGAAAAATAGTCCGGCGTGCCAACCCGATCAAGACCTGCTGATGTGTTTAGAAAGACTGTCGAACAATATTGTTTGTTTTCAATTGAGGGGATATAAAAGATTTACAACTCTGAAGCCTTGTTGTACTGTAGAGTATATTTGGCGGAATACAAATTGATGTGCGGGAAAACTCTGGGATTCGACTATGGATTGGATACGTTTAAGTATGATTTTTTCAAAAGAAGAAGTATTATTGAGGCGTTATGAAAAAATATTACAATAGAGTATGTCCAGAAGACTGGAAAGTGGGTTATTCTTAGGATGTAATTTTCATTATATGTGAGGAATGCTTTAGGAGGTAGATTTCGAGGGATTTGAGGAGTCAGTAAATCATATCCTGGACAAGTATTATTGATATTGCAATCCCTAATGATAAAAAGAAATCCATAAGCAAATATTTTAAATGCAATTCATTTTTTGAAAAAAAGTAATACTAACTACACCTGAAGTATAAAGTAAGGTAGTGTTCAAAAGTAAAAGTTACCTTTTAATTCACATTTTTTTTTTTTTATCATTGTTACCTAATTGAAGTTGAGTGGTATTTAGTCGACTTTTATCTTGTGTATTGACATGCTATAATAACAATCTATAAAATTATCAAAATTTGAACTTGAATTAAATTATTACCTTCCCCAATTAATATTTTAGTCATATAAAGTTTTTTTGATGATTGTTAACTTAAGGTGTATGTATGTAGATGCTACGGTGAAGCTAAGAGTTAAACTTATTATAGAAAATAAAATAAAAAGGAATAGAATATGACGGTTAGCAAACGCAATGAATATTAGTTTATTTTTATTTAAAAAATTATCTATTGTTATTTCATGCATCCGATTATCAGATCTAAAATTTTGAGGCTCTAACCCAAATCTGTAGGGAAGATATATGAATAAATCCAATGTTAAGAATTTAATTCTTGCGAATTCTGGTTCTGATTAATTCAAGCTCATTTATTGTGTTGTTTGAAAAAAATTCAATGTCCCGACTAATTGCGAATGTTGTAATGGACAGATTATTTATCGAAATAAAAAGTGCTCTGAGTATAGTGTACACAGTGTTGCGCCATTAATGAAATCCATTATTCAGCCCGGCTCGGGTCAACTTCGTTCCATCCTAGTTCCAATCATAAAACAACCAATCGCAACGCTAGGTTCTAATCAAGAATGCTTTTCAACGGCTGGAGACTAAAAATACATTTGTATTTCTATTGTCAGGCACCAATCAAATGATACTACTTTAAATGAGTTGATAGGGCTTAGTACAGCGGATCCTTCTGGCGTGTGTTACTAGTTATTTTAAAGTTTTTTTCAGGGTTATCAGCCATAATCAGGTGATTGAAATTGTCCCTTATTGTAAGTTTAAATAAAACAACCGAACGGGGTCGAACGAAACACACCCTTCCACAAGTCATCGAGCGCGAAGTGAACAGATTTCTCGGAGATACTGTTGATTTAAAGCCTATAGATTTCCAAGTGAATAACATATGGTAATAGGACCAAGATATGACAAAGGGTCCAGAGTATGTTGAAAAGAAATAACCTAGGGAGTGTGGAAAACTCTTCAAGAGTCCTCCATAAATTTATTATGCCTAACTTCAAAGGAGGGGGGATACAACCTGCAACAACAAGTTGTGATTTATTCATATTTTTGCTACTGTGCTTGCTTTCACTCTTCTTTGTCTTCCACTTTCTTCTTATATCTATTCCGAATCGGGGGTAGTTGGCCTGTTTGTAGAATATCGTTCTGCTCTTAAAATTAAAAGAGTAAATGTAAGATATACTTTTGGAATAGAATTATCTTATTATTGTTAATTTATTTGAAGATTAAAATATCAAATATATCTAATCAAAAATACAAGGAAGTTTCCCAGTTCTTCCGATTGAAGCATTGTCAGAACAGTCGTCAGAATTATATATTTATATTAATATAAAGTATATTTAGAAAACTGTATGCACACATTTGGTGCATATATAAGTATTTTTTAATCATTTAATAATACAAATAAAAAAAAACTCCACAACCCATGAAATGTCTTGGGCTCAGGTGGAGATTGTACAGTTTATAATCAACTTGGTGTGTAGCGATCACACTCCACTGCCAGATTTTCCCATTAAGGAAAACTACTTTATAGGGACTAGTTGTGCCCAACTAGGATATTGGGTCTCCAAATCCTATAGGGTTCAGTTATGGCTGTTAACACATTAATTCCTGTATAAAACTCAGGACCCTCAGCACAGTAAATCAGCGCTCTACAGACTGAGCTTCTCTGCTCCCCAATAAAATAATGAATATTCATTATATTTTCATCCATAATTTTTATTTGTTTCTTATTACGAACTTGATGTGTCTTCTCCGTATTATTGAGGTAAAAAGGAGAACGTTGATGGATTTGTAACTTGCCACAGCGAGGTACAACAAGTTTTTTTTTTCAAAATTAATTTTCTATGATCCTATATGATGATATTTTATGTGATGAATCGTTCTAAAAGCGAGTAAACAATTCATATAGATTCAAAGAAGTTGATTATTCTGAAGTAGAAGATGTAATCTGAAAGATCTGTAATTGTTTTTCTCTCTTAAAGCTGTGATTGGTGAATGAAACGGCTAACTAATCTCTTTTAATGATTCTCAAAATCGTCAAATTGAAAAATAATTAACACGTACTTTTAGCAGAACATGAGCTATTAGTTCAGCAAAAAATAAAATAAAAATCAGGCAAGTTTAATATCCAATGGTACGAGATTGTTGTTATAAAAATAAGCACAATCCCATGATAAAGTATTGAAGATTTTTGTTGAGAAAGTTCTTTTTCTAAAATTAGGAGGCTAAGACTGAGAGTGCCTGGACATGACAATGAGTGATGTGCCCGGTTCCCGTGCCAAGCTCCTGTAATCTCCTCTTGTTCCTACTGGCTATCACTTCTTGAAGGATTCTTACCCACTTTTATAAGCCCCTCTATGGGAGAATCCATATTGGTTTTATTAAGCATTCGTTAGTATAACGAACTACGACACCACCACAAATCATTAATGGAGTTGACAAATCATTAATCGTTACCATAATAGCTAATGTTTTATTCATCCTAGAGTTTAACTTAGAAGAGATAGTGCTACAAGGAAACAGACGAGTATGCAATGCGCTGTGTTTTTTTAATTTACGGGTGTTTTTGACGATACTCTATTATTAATTCTTTTGTAAAGTAGATAGTTGGGGGGTGCAGTCAATTTTAATTTTTCAAATTCATTAATTCTATCTACTATCTTTCAAACAGACTTTGTACACTTTTGTTACTGTACAAGAGTATTTCACTTATTTTAATTTTTCAAATTCATTAATCCTATCAACCTTTTTTCAAAATAAACATTGTACACTGTTGTTACTGTACAGTAGTATTTCTATTATTCACATTTGTTATTGTACATACAGTTCCATACTTTTCTGTAACATGTAACATCTTTAAGTCCGTTATCATACATTTTATACCTTTATTTTACTAGTTTTTCTTTATTCTTCATGTTCCAACCTTTCTGTATATGTAAATATCCTCATTTTGGTTTCTTTTGTTCAACTCCTCCTTTTGATTTTCCTAAATATTATTATTTTTACTTTACGATCCATTCTGTACATTTATTTTCTATTTTTTTATTTTATATGCGTTATTTATAATTTATCATTTCTGCTCATTTTCTTTAATTTTATTAAATCTGTCTTACTTTATTATATCTGTCATTATTTTCATTTTCTTTTCATTATCCATAATTTTGTTATATCTGTCTTTATCTTAATTTTATTATATCTGTCACTATTTTAATTTCTTTTCATTATCATTAATTTTTAAATCTGTCTATATCAGTATTTTATTATATTCTGGCACTTTTTTAATATTCGTTATCTTCTATCTTCATATCTGCCACTATTTTAATTATCTACATTACTTGTCACCATATTATTGTTACTGTACATTTTTATATTTGTTGTTCTGTTTGTTTCTCTGTTAGCCCTGAAGATGACCTACACTGTAGGTCGAAACGTCGGCACATAATATAAGTTTATTACTTATTCTGTGTTCATATTGACTGCACCCCCCAACTATCTACTTTACATTAGATCATCCAGTCAACTATTTTCATCTCATATATTAATTCTTTTATTTTAAAAGACGTTTGTGTAAATAAACGAGCTATGGAGTATGTATAAAATTGAATTTTTGAAACTTATATTTAAACCCATGTTTATATATCTCGGAAGAGTTATTAAATCAGATATAATAATGAAAATATCTCATTATCTATTTTTGTATTAAAAAAAAAAATCTTTGAGCTCATGTAATATCTATAAACGACGGATAAATAATTAAGTTCAAAGAAAGTTTTTTTTTTTGTTTTTTTCCCTACCGAAAGTTCTTCCATCCCTGTATCAGGGTTTAAGGCCTTGGACTCATCTTCATCGTGGGACAGCCGGTCGTAGGGGGGATCGCTACAGATATCTCTCTTTACCATCTCCACCCTTAAAATAGCCCAACTTGGGGAAGAAAGTTTACGAAAATCAATCACCGTTTTCTCAGATGCAACCCTTATAAAATAATTAAAAAAAACTGTATCGAATTTACTTTACTCGGGAAAATATTGTGTAAAAACGAGTGTTATCGAGGACAATTATTAAAAGATTCATTCACTCTTTGATATTTCACAAAACGTGTACATGGTAAAAATGATAATAATGATAATTGCAAATAATGGGACTCTTAATGGTTGGTTATAATATGAAGTTGTTAATAGGATGAATACGGGTAAATGCCAACTTGGGGAAACTTTGTACTCTGGTACAAAAAAAGTGGAATATAACATCTAGCTGCTTCCTTGTGTGTTTTTTATGCAATTAGTGTTCAGCTAACAATTGTTACACTTTATAAGAACCAACATGTTTTTTCCCATACCATGTGTATCCATTATATTAACTTTTTTTTTAATTCACAGTGTTCAGATTTACCCCACTCTTTCCTTGGTAATCCAATATAAACTGTACTGTAATCCACTATAAAATAATAAAATATAAACTGTTGTTTGGTTATTTCCTGTTCCATTGATTTAAAAAAATGGTATTTAAGCGGGTATGAAGAACCTGACATAGTTTCTTGGATTAAAAAAGCAAGATTGAGATGGTTGGGGCAGAGAATGGAAAAAAAGGTTCCCAAAGCTGATTATGAAGGGACGTCCAGAAGGAGAAAGAGGAAGAGGAAGGCGTACAATGCGATGTGGAAGCAGCCCTTAACCTCCTGGGGATAAGAACATAGAGAAGAACAGCGGGAGATCGTTCAAAGTGGAGGAAATTGTTGAGGAGGCCAAGGTCTTCCATGGACCATAGTGCCATGTGATTATGATGATTTAAGCGGGTAGCGGAGTGGCTCTGTGGTAGAGCACTGATTTGCTATGCCGGAAATCCTGGTTCAATCACAGCTGCGGGCAAGACTTTTATTTAGTTTGTTTGTAGCCGGAGATGGATCATATAGGATCTAGGACCCTCCTACTACATTAGTAGGACCACTAATGTTTACAATTATTGCACAAAGTCCAAATCCTCTCAAGTCCTCGGAGCTAAACTGCTCTATGAGACCGGAGACGTCCCCGATTCCCCGGAACGAGCCTCCAGGAGCCCCAGCCACACACCCTTCAGCACCCCCTTACCGTTACTATCACGTATTAGTAATTAAAAGAAAATATATTAATAATCGAATTAATTGAGTAAAATTATAAAGTAAAATAAATGTATAAATTAGATGAGGGGAAGTAGTTTACTTCTTAAGAGAAATTGAATTACCCTATTTATCATGTCTTGGTCGTCTCCCAGCGCCTTCGGTAGTTCCGGAGGTATGTTAAGCTGTGGCAATATTGACCGATGACGGTGGCATTCTTCGAATACGTGTTTGACAGTAAAGTTGGTTTGGCATAATTGGCATTGTAAAGGTGTTTCTTGTGTTATAACGTGGACATGGGCTAGACGGCTGTGTCCAATTCTCAGTCGGGTAATCGCAACCTCTTCTCGGCGCTTGTTACGGTTTGAGATTGTCCACGGCTTTACCGTTCGTTTTACACTCTTTAATTTGCTTGGTGGATTTTTTTCCCACATCGATTGCAATCGCGTTTTGATAGTTTCCTTCAATGGTCGGGCAAGTTCTGAAATCGTCAAGGTAGTAGTTCTCTTTCCTGGGAGAGATAGCGCCTCATCGGCAGCTTTGTCGGCCATTTCATTCCCGGTAATGCCCACATGCCCAGGGGCCCAGATGAAGTGGACCAACATACGATATACATGGATTCGCAATATAATAGGAAGACTGGAGTGCATGTTACTTAGATCATGAAGTGTGCTAATAGAATCTGATACGATTGCGATATCTTTTATGTTTTTGTCTATGTTTGACATTAGAAATAGATAATAGCACTGTGTCAAGCTTAGAGAGCTATAAAAAACGGGCTGAGCCGTATACGAAGCTCCCAAAGTCCAGCTTGGAACCGATGAGGGTCTTGTAAATTTTCAACATCATACATCTGTCAGCTCCCCATGTTGTTTTTATGAACGTTAATATGACAGCTCCAAGATGATTTCCTGTCAAATATAACAGTGAGGGGTTGCACATAGCAAGGTTTATAGATGAGTAACTACCGAATGTGTGACCTAAATAAGTTGATTCACCCGTATTAAGAAGTGAGAGGTTTGATATTTCAAGAAAGTTTTCTATAACTCTTCCTCGGGAATTTAAGTCTGCCGAACCCCAAAAAGGGCTTTGTCCCTTCATATCTCCGACAAAGAGGACCGATTGTGGTAATTGGTTGTAAGTATGGAGTATGTCTGATGTATGTATAAGTGGGTCTTGAGGTAAATAGATTTTGCAAATTGTGAATGTGATGCCAATGTGTATAGTTATTGCTGTAACTTGTAATGGTGAGTCTATTTCTATTTCTTCAGAGTATATGGAGTTATTGACGGCAATAAGCACTCCTCTAGAGCCATGTTCATCAAAGTTTTTAACAGTAATTTTGTCCCTAGCTTTGAGGTGTGTTTCCTGTATGCTGATACATAACGGGCTCTCATCTTGTAATATTATTTTTAAATCATTAAAGTGGGTTTTCAATCTGTTACAGTTCCATTGTATAAGAGTCATTTAGGAAATGGGGTAGTGGGAGGTAAAGGTTATTGAATTGTTGAAGCCTAAATTACATTGTTTAACAGGATCTAAAGTTGAACTAAATTTATTCATCTCGGTCTCAACGAATAAAACTGGCTGAGGGTGAAGAAAATGAAAATAATAGTCATAAAATGTCAAATTTAAAAACCCGGAAATGTAAATATATTCTCTGATTTTCTGACGTATAAAATAGTAAAGAAATGTAGGTACAGATATAAGCCTGAATTCATATGAAGTATGTGAAATTATATTCATAGAGTGTTGGTAGATCTGCATGAGTACGCAGTACATTGTATCGTATGTGGGTATTTTCATAAATACAGGGACATATATATAATCGCTATGAGGAAGAGTAATAATAATAGGTATGGGCTATTGTTTACAGAGCTGATATTAAATAGTTTATTTATGTTGAACATCACAAACAGAGCAGGGATAAAAACGGTTGGGATAAACAGGGCCAGTATTCTATAAGATATAGCTTTGTCAGTCGGATTAATATTATTGGTAATATTAAATTTATTATGGCTCTTTACGCTCTTATATAAACGATAATTATTATTTAGGTAAATACTTACAGATGAATTAGGGTATAAGTTGTAGTTGTTAATGTTTATTTCGTTGAAAATAAAAAATATTTAGTTAATATGTACTATATGCTACAAATTTTATGCTTTCTCTAAAACATTACTTGCTCAAAAGTTATTTACTTTCTTTTAGGTTTTCCGCCCCAACATTCTTGGAAATATTTTTTAAATAGTTGAATTGTATATGTAGCATTATCCGATGATGGCAGTACCCACTTTGCCGAAAGACAGGCGAACTAATTTAAAATTCAAGCACCCTTCTTATAATTTATACGTAAAAGCAATCCCTTAAATACTTTATCCAGAGCAGTTAGTGCCTTTGTAGAAAGTAATTAGACTTAATACAATACTTTGTAAAAGCTTTGAAGGGAAAATTCAGCTCCTTTTCTTTTGTGAGCCTCTTAAAGCATCTTAGTACGTGTCTTGACGATTTTGTTTTTGGTGAAAATAGTCTTAATGTTTAAAAATCTTCATTTTCTCAGAGATATTACATAGAGATTGGAATAAATCTGGTCGAAGAATTAAGGAAGTAAGCTCATTTTCAATTATATTCATATAATACACATATCATTGTTATATGTTTCTACATCACAGTACTAGTTTCATGAAAGGCAGTGGATAAATTTGATTTCTTTAATGTATAGTTTTTCTATAATTAATCATGTTGTGCTGATTTCAATTCATTTTACATGAGGGCTTTCCACAAAGACAGATATTCGAATAAATTACTATTGCAATGTATTATTCATATAATATTAGTTAATGTTGTAAAAAAAGAATGTATGTTATAGATCCAACTCATTTTTCTGCATATTATTACAAAAAAATAAAATAATATGCGTGCTCTAACGCGGTCATTTTTAAAAATAATTTATCTCCTGTCATTACAAATTGTATTTACGTATTTTGCCGCATAACGTATACGTAAATTGTATAAATAATTAAAAATTAACCTAAAAAAAGCTACAAAACTATTTTGTGATGAACAGAAAATATTCACTGAAACGAGAACGCACTGGTTCGGTTTAACGCACGTCATTTTTTTTTAGAGTAGAACGTACATAAATATTTTATTTCATTAAATTCGATGGAGTGAAATAAATAGTTGATAATTTCTTTGATAATGTTTCAAAAGCTCTTGTATTGTCTTATGAAGGAAATGACTGTCTGCCCGCCAGTTCATCTGAAACAGAATTAATTTAATTTAAAGTTGGAGAAATCTTTCTGGTTGGGGCGAGCTCCCAGTTCAGTTATGACATTAGCCCCCACCTCCCCTAACGACTTAAAAACTTATTATAACGATATTCCAAGTTGCCAATTAGTTATTCATCTAAAATTGAAATTTTCTTTGAATATTCTGCATTTTAAACGAGGGAGGTTAGCTGGAATGGAATTACACCGAACCGTTTGACGTAACACTATTACAGTTTGGAAATGAACAGCACTCTTGTGTGTTTGGTTCCTTCCTTTCAACTATACAATCAACGATGAGCTTTGTCTTAAATGTATTCAACAATTGAGGCGTTGATATTGAAGAGGAGGTATGTGACCAAATTTCCGAAAAAAAATTTTCACTGAAACAGAATTATCAAGGAACTATCAGTCATTCTGTTGCCACCAGCGGGATCTTGTGACATCGCTCAAACCTAAACGAGAGGTGATAGGAACTTGCCTCCTTTTCAACGCTATTGGTCTTGGAACATAGAATCGTTTCAGTGAAAAGAAAAATTTTCGGCAATTTTGGCACTTACCTCCTTTTCAATGTCAACGCCTCAATTGTGTTTCAACATTTATTTCATGTTACACCTTGAACCGATAAATAATAAAAATAAAATAAATTAAATTCTTAATATTTTTAAAAACAAATAATTTCTACATTCACTTAGTTGTTTATATAAGGGAATTTATTGCTATCAGGAAAAAATTCTAATCAGAATTCTTAGGGAGTAATGCAAGTTTTACGATCTGCTGAGTAAAAATATTAAACATTTGTATTTATCAAGTGAGTAATGAGAGAATATCACCGAAGGAGGTAGAGAAGATGAAAATGACGTAAGTGTGGTGTGACGTCACTAAGGTACTGTTAGCGCTGTTTAAAGGTAGCAGAGAACTAACAGAACTGAATATTATGTCATAATATATGATTGTAATGAAAATAAGAGGTATTATAAATGATCTTGGCATGTTGATGTTGCATTCTTCTTCCTTACCCTGCAGGCTGTCTTCTGGGTGTTCTACTCCATAGTATTGTTGTGCTGAATCTGATATATATATATTATTAAGGAGGGAGACTTGCTCGACAGAGGAATTATTTAGTTTATAAAAGGTGCTAACTGAAAAGTGTTAAGTAAGTATGTGAAGCAGGCCATGCTGCGAAGATTTCAGTTAATTAATTTTTGATAATAGATAAATATTAATTAAATAAAATATTGAAAATGTAACAAAAATATAAATACATTAGTACAAAAAATGAAGCATTAAATTAAGCATGAAATAAAATTATAATAATTAATGAGATCAATACATTAAATTTGTCATTATTTTTATTTAATCATATTTATTTATATTTACTTGATTGTTAAGAAAAATTAATAAAAGTTAAATAAGCAACACAAACTGATTATCCATTATTTTTGTTGCAATTGTATGAAGTTTATTGTATATATTTTTTTAAATATTCAGTCTAATAAACACACGTTTAATCATTCATATAGCCGAGTACAGAATATTAAATTTGAATTTAAAAACATCTAGACAAGCTCGTAGGCCATTCTCACAAACGTGAATATTAAACCTTAGATATTGTATTTTATTAAAATTATTAAATTGTCTAATTAGAATGGAATGAGAAACAAAGCCTTAAGTCTCTAAAATATTGGAACTGAGTAATTTAAAGAAGGAAATAATTTCTACTGCATTTTTATGATTAAACGTCGTGGACTTAGACATTCGTTTCTGATGAATCTTCTTGTACGGTCGTTATGAGGTATTCTGCATTTTCTCTACTTTGATGTGGTTTGTGGTTTGTCCTAACAATACCTGCATTGGTGAAACATTGAATGGTTATTTATTTTATAGTATTTCAAGACATAAGGATTTGTTTTTTCGAGTTTCCCTATTTATTTTATATCTTATTTTGAGTTTTTACTATTTTTTATGGTAATAAATAATATTAAATTTCTATTACAACAGAGGAAGGGAGAAGGGAAATCAGACCAATACGATTTCTTCCGAGCGAGAATTCCGGAGATGGCGTTCAGTTGTAAATAATGATTTGACACATATAAACAAAAATTTCCTGGTCCCTTGGAAAATTTGGAAATATCCGGTCGGAAGTAAATTAGGAATCTGAACTGACTTATAAACGAAGCTCCTTCCAGACCTTATTCGCCGTAGTCTTGGAGCCTCCAGAGTTGTGAATCATATTAAGGGATTTCCCAGGGAGCGAAGAAATCGTCTTTCCCTTCTCTCTCTCCATTTTCTTCCAATACCTCTCGGGAATCCTCACAAAACTCCGATGCCAGATACAGCCTCCTCCTTCCTTCGGGCGAAATTCTCCTCTTCATTGTCATTATTTAATTTCCTTTTTTCAGGTTTATTCAAATTTCAAGTTGCTTCGTTACCGACTTGGCAACTTTTTTTTCGCTTTTGCATTTGGATGAAAACTCGTTACACTTACAAGAATAGAAAGGGCAGTATCTTGCGAGTCTATTGTATTAATAGATATTTTTCATTTTCCCTCTAGGATTAACTTATTCTACATCATTGCATATATAGGTACATATACATATACATATACATACGCATATTTAACTATTGATAATTTATAGGAGTTGGGGATGTTAAAAGAAGAGGTGAATAAATAAGCTGTTCTTCAGGGTTCCTCATTCATTCTCACCAATTTTTAATATCGCTTTTAATAAATAAGATGATTAACTTCTGTTATAAAACATGGCACTTTATTTCTACTTGATCTATCTCCTTCGTTCTATCTTCAAGATATTTGTTACTTTTTTTCATAACATTCTTGATGTTGACTTTTTGTTCCATTGTATTATGTTTAAAATTCTGTTTAAGTTAAAAGATATCGATAGATGCTGAATTGGGTGAACTAGGACTTTATGCTCATGTTTTTTCTTTAATTGATTTTGTAGTCTTATAATATACTCCTATTAGAAAATACGTAAGAATGCCTTAAATATTTGAATAGACAGGAACACGAAATCCTGTTATAAAATTGATCTGAGCAAAGTAGCTTAAACAGATATTGAAAATTAATAACAGTTTAAACAGTAATAATTTTCAGTTACCCTAATTTTAATCTTTACAGCTTTACTGGATCATACAAAATGGTGAAGTTAACCTAAAGATCAATAAAATTGATTTAATCCTTGTAACTTAATTGCATCATGAAAATTAAGACAGTTTTGAGCAAAATGTGAGCTCTTGGAGTCATAAAGTTCTGAAGAACGCCTTGCCATGCTAAGGGGCCTTTTAAGGAAATTGGAACTGAATAAAAAAATGTTTAATCCCATCTCGTACAGAAGCCATTTGGTGAATTTAGTGGGGGCTTAGAGGTGATTTGGGTGTGACATAACCAATTAACTACACATTAGTGTACTTATTCTCCGTCACCGAAAACTAAGAGTAGTTCGTTAATCTTTATAATTTTATTCGATTAAATTTATCTTGAAAATTCACACAAGCGCATGCACACCCTTACACACAAACAAACTTGGTTCCTACTTGAATGGTTAATCTCTGTGGCAATGGAAGTTGTTTGTACCTAATCGAATTTTACGGGAACATGGGGAGAGAATCAGAGTAGAAAGTATATAAATAGTGTTTATTCTGTATTGTGGAAACAGTGTAAGTGTACCCAAATGTAATATTTAGGTTAGCCAAGTGCCATGAAACAAAAACTTTTAAATATCATTTTTTTGTTTGAGTCGTCATTTCATTTTTAGCCAAAACTAGTTGAGGAAATGTTCAAACTGATGGTTTTATCATTGATTTGGTGAATTATAAAAGTATATATAACGAACCATGAAAAGAGACTTGAGAAATAATATATCCAAACTTGAATCATCGCACCTTCATAGTGATTCTAAGATATGCATATGCAAAAGTAGAGGTGATCGAGTGGATTACCCATCTTGCAAAAGTGCACCTTCAGACATGTGCTCCGTCAGCCTACTGGAGGCAATTCACAAAGACAAGGTTGTGAGGATGTGAAGAACCCCAGTAGGTCTGAGTATTTCCTGTTTTGGCGAAAGAAATACTGGTCCCCATATGCCTGCTGACCGAATTGTCATAATCCTTGGATTTAGACTGATCTAGGGTTTAGCAATATATATATATATATATATATATATATATATATATATATATATATATATATATATTGCTAAACCCTAGATCAGTGCATATGTGTATATGCATATGTGTATATATATATATATATATATATATATATATATATATATATATATATATATATATGCAGTGTGTCCCCGGATTGAGTTCACAATAGGTGAGATTGACCAAAAATTTTCGGATTGGAATTTTCTATTTTGGGATTTCGCCCTGTTTGGTCTGAAACTTATTTTTAATTTACTTTGATTTTTTTAAATCAAGTAGGCCTTTACAGTTGAGCTAAAACTCTTTTCGTTTCAGTTAAATTGTCTTTTCCGTTCATAGTACGCCAAAGTATCACTAAGAAAAGTTGTTCACAATGAAAAGTTATGGCGTTATGCAAATTTTCAGAATAATCGTCCTACTTTTATCTGTTTTGTTTTGTTTGGAAAACATTCGCTTCGTAGTAAAGCAAGCAATTTACTGTCATTATATTCATTAAACTTCTGTATTTGTTCTAAATTGATGACTTATCTCAGTAAGTTGCAAATTACTTGTTCATTTATTTTTACTTGTTTTGTATTGAAAATGTTGACTCTCGAACAGTGCATTCACCTAATACAATGTTACGGAATTGGAGAAACAGCTTATGCTTATGTTATTAATAAGTTTCACGATAGATTTCCAACGGTGTCAATATCTATCAATGAATTAAAAAAACTTGTGAAAAAGTCTACAGAAACTGGAAGTATCCAAAATTTGGAAAAAAAATCTAGTTCACGAAGATGCTGCTACACTCTCGGTGCTGGAATATGCTGGAAACACTGATAATCAATTATCATTGGGAAAACTGTCTGCTGAATTATCAATAAGTAAACCGCACATGCAAAGAATTCTCAAAGAATATAAAATTATTCCATTTAAACCCACGTTCATTCATAAATCAGAAACTGGAGACTTGTTTATGGGCTGGAGAAAAGATTTTGAACGACAGATATTTTTATAAATATAAAGATGAGTCAATTTTTACAACTAATAGCATCATATCTTCACAAAATTGTAGGTATTGGTCTGATGAGAATCCTAATTTTCGTATAGTAACTAACAGTCAACGGTACAGGAAGGTAAACGGTGTACAATACGCACAATAAGGTGCGATAAAATTAGTGGCCCATATTTTTTAGACACTAATTTAAACCAACATTCCTATTTGGATGTGCTCGAAACCTTTTTTTTACGTTCCATGGAAGAAGTGAATTCAAATTATCATTTTCAACAAGACGGGTGTCCAGCTCATTAAACTCGTTTGATTAAAAATTTTTTGAATCCGGACTTTCCCGAAAAGTGGATTGGACGATATGGTCCAATAAATTGGCCAGCAATATCGCCGGATTTGACCCCTTTGGATTTTTACTTATGGGGTTATTTGAGACAAAAAGTTTATTCATATGATCTTCATCATAACATCGACTTATTAAAACAAAAAAATTAGGGATGCTGTAGCTGAAATTAACAAAATGACCATAGCGAAAGTATACGACAATTTTAAATATATATATATATATATATATATATATATATATATATATATATATATATATATATATATATATATATATATATATAATAACGACTTTATTGACAAACATTGTGTTCATATGTCGTTTCCAAAAAGAATAGTATTCCATTTGTTCTTGTCCTAAATTTTAGATTTAGGTTAGAAAAGTGTGCAGATCGTTGAGGAAGCCAAATATGATAATTGGAGTTTAATTTATTTTTTTGATAAACTGTAAAAATTTGAATTTGAATTTGAACATTTCTAATCACCCTGTTTTCTTATCTAAGATTTATCATGTAATCTTTAATAATAAAGAAATATTTTTCTCCTATTTTCTATTTCTATTATAATAGAAATAATAATTGATAATTGATAATTATCAAAGTAGGCCGATCATTCTGAGATTTAGAGTGCATAACGTCATAACTTTTCATTTTCAACAACTTTACTTAGTGACACTTTGGGGTACTATGAACGGAAAAAGTACTTTACCTGAAACGAAGAGAGTTTTTGCTCAACTGTAAAGGCCTACTTGATTTAAATCGAAAGTAAACTAAAAATAAGTTTCAGACCAAGCAGAGTGGAATTCAAAATATGAAATTCCAATTAGAAAATTTTTGGTCAATCTCACCTATTGTGAACTCAATCCGGGAACACACTGTATATATATATATATATATATATATATATATATATATATATATATATATATGTATGTGTGTGTGTGTGTGTGTGTGTGTGTGTGTGTGTGTGTGTGTGTGTGTGTGTGTGTGTGTGTGTGTGTGTGTGTGTGTGTGTGTAGGTGTGAAGTGTGTGTGTGAAAAAACAAATATATATATGCTATTTGATCTTACTTCTGTAAAATGTCTGCCATCCGGACCATCTCATCCTTGATAACACTTTCGGACAACTGTAACTGCTCTAAAAAATTTAATAATAATGCTTACAACCTCAAGTTGTATTATTGACCGCTATCCGTTGTTTAGAATTCCGAGTAGACATACAAAATAAATATATATACAATAAAAAAAAAGAAGGTATATATGTGAAATTTGTCAGTGGCTGTTCATTTTGAAAGTGCAAAGAGGACATGGCCCTAAGAGATAAGATAAGGCGCTCACGTTCGCCGCCGACTTGAGTTGGACGTGCTAACTCCCCCCGTCTCCTATTTCTTCTTCTTTTTTTTTTTCTATCTTTCCTCTCCTTATTTCATTTTTCTTTCATTTATTTGTTATTTTTATTTATTTTTTTAGTCACTTATACTGAATCGGATGCTATTTCTGGAGTATTTTATTTTTTTCAAAACTCGGCATCAACTTGATTTTAAATAGGTTTCCAAGGTAAAGACTCAGTATACTTAGATAAAATATAAAGTGTTCTATAAAAAACACACAATTAATATTACACATAAGCAAATCTTAAGGCAGTACATCACACACCGACAGTCCAAAACAGATATAGAAAATAACTCCAAGATACGTGCTGAAGGAGAAGAAATAAAAAGCAATATCGACACAACTTAAAACAAAGGATATATTCAAACATATGAACAACGAAATTAGAAACAATTGTAAATACCAAAACCTCACAAGCCTGTATAGTTTGATTAAATAGAAATAAAATGTACCGATATAACCCATGATGAGGTCAGAGCATTGTTCGATTTTTAATCCAACTGTTGTGGATGGATGTGATTTGGCAGAGATCAAACACAACGGCCAGGTGTTTCCCCGATTAAGGGTACCTACTTTTTAGAGGCTGGGCGATCCCAAGGAAGGCTTGCATACCCCACAGCGTCGATCTGTGGATTAAAAAATTCACATGCCTCAGAAGGTTTTGGGTCCGGAATCTTCAGTACAGCAATTCATTGCTCTATACTTTTAGTTTTTTCGATACTTAAAATATTACTAACCAAAATAGTAATTTACCTGACTTACGTCCTCCTTTTTTTGTTTATCCGTTCCGGCAATCATAGCTATACTATATTTATTACTGTATACTATATTTATAGCTCTTCGGAACAGTTGAACGTTTGTGATTCCATACCTTTGACGGGTGTTAGCCAGCCATGATATTCGTTTTATTCCTGTCTCTCTCTTTCTGTAAACATTTCCTTGAATATTTTGTAGTAATCGATTTCCAGTAGGATAAATTGTTTTCAGAAAAACTTTTAGCATTCCTTTTTTTAGGTAAACATTACTGGATAGATATAAGCCATTTCTCGGAATACTTCTGCTTTTGTATATTTTGCTAAAAAGATCTGTTATTGGATTTATTTCTTCGCTTTATATTAACCAAGTCAATAGGAATGCTATAACACAAATCCTTGAAGACATCTCAGGATTGGTTTGGTTAAGCAAAGGTAATATGAAATTCAATGGAATTCCTAAGATAATGATACAATCTAGCTTCATGGGTAAAATAGTTTTTGCAGTTTGTAATTATTAAAATTGAAAAAAATATAAGAACATTTTAAGTTTTGATGACATTTATGCATTGATAATAAATTCCATATTTCGGTCAATTCGGAGTATCTAGTTAATTTATATGTAACCTCAAACGTTATAAATAATCCAGAATATTTACTATATACATGCATATACAATATATATTCAATGCATGTAAATAATAAATATATATATACAATGTACTGATTCGTCTGTACGGGTGAGGCGATTTAGGCTCTATTGAGCGTTTAACTGATGTATAAAAGCTTTTTCGGAACCAGCTATTTTCAGAACGAAATCGACGAGTCAATATCAATAAAATGAGAAAGCCGCTTGCGACTTATAGAGGAATATTGGAAGCAAATAATGTTTTCCAGCGGGTGTAACCTCACCCTGCAGAGATTTGATAGTCTTTTTAGGCCCTAACCTGTTTCTGATGCATCAGCTCTTTGTCGGCTATTGCTTTGATGTATAATCTTCTGGATCACATTGCCCTGGAGAAGTTTGTTTATTCAAAATTGATTGTATCTTGCTTTGCCCCAAAACCATAACCGAAAAACGATTTCAGATTGGAATCTATTAACCAATTCTAGATCTGTCCTTCGTTTATTTTTATTACATGAGTATCGGTTATATATTCTATTCTGTATTGAGTTTATATTAGTACAACCACATATACATTACACTACATGGTTTATTAAATCCATTTTATGAATTACATAGACTTGAACTGGGTATTATATTTACTACTATACCAAATTAATCTTTAAATTCCTTTATGAGCATAAGCCTTATAAATTTATTTAATTTGTGTTTTTTTTTTTTACTTCAATTTTACTGATTTTGCGGTATTAAGCATTTAAAAATAATTTAATAATTTTGGGTAAGATAAAGTGCTGGTCAAGGAATGTACCAATATTTGATAAAAAATGCGCTATTTTTGTTATCAGATAACACAATATAAAAATGATTTTATTGGGTTAATTATTCTAAATAATTTATCATTACTATATTGGTCTGCTTAATCTTATATGCGTATTTTCTAATTAACAATATTTTTTACAATTACAGTGTTCAGACCAATTACCATACAAAAGGCATTTAAAAGCTCCATACTGCTCATAGTTATTAGAAATTATGTATGTTTATAGTAAATACATTGCAACAATAAATTTAAAATTGAGCTCTGAACAGATTGTTAGGGGGAAGTATTGTCTGTGTGACTTTACGGAATTTGAGCATTCATTCATAAAATAATAAACAGTTGTTAAATGCCTAACTTTGATTTATTGTTTAGTTGATAGGATTTGTCGTGCATTGGCTGAGCATGTGATAAATTTATAGATAAAAGCTCGTGACAATAAAATGTATATACAAGAACCAATAAAGTTCTTAATGAATAAGTACATCGTTAGACCACCACATTTATATGCTAACCCTATAAATTCATGGTACCCATTTTATAAAGGCGTTCCCTGGCTAATCTTTAACATATGGTATTGAATAATTATGTTGGAAAAACAACTTTATTTTCATTAAACTGATATTATTGACTGTCTGACAAAATTCATTCACTATTGATAATTATAATTTTTTTTTTAGTTTAAGGTAGTATCGTTATCAGTAACGATAATTTGAAACAATTTAAGTAGTAAAGGCCTCAAGAAATTGATTAAACTGGCAATGTTTTCTCATCGTTTTATTCTAATTTTGATTGCATGGGCATTAACCTTGTACCAGCTTAAAGAGTAAACAATTTTTAAAAGTATTTTAGGATAATTTTTATGCTCGGCAATTCGCTGGCTGCTTAGGAAAGGAACCCTCACATTGAATTAGCTTTAATTAAATCTAAGTTTCATCTGCCTTTTAATTTAATTTTCATTATTAATTTTTCTTCCAGTGAATTAAATCAATTTTCATTTGCGGACCCCAGTAATAATAAAATAATATTTACAGTGTGAGAAAATATAGTGCATCTTTTAATCTAATGACTTTGATGTACATATATGTTTAATATCAGACAAACAAAAATATATTATTTTTCAGTACAGATAAAAAAATCAACTACCAAAACGATAATAAAAATACTAACTAGGAAATTTCATTCAAATATGGCCAACCAAATGTTGTTTTTAATTGAATAAATAGCAAAAATATTCTGTTTGCTATATCAATACTATTCATAGACTTCATCTTCTTCTTCATAGGCCTAACAGAACCAGCAATGGCAGAGACAGGTGAAGACTTCGGAGGCCCTCTGCGATATTGTCCTCTTTACGGTTCGTTGCCTCCCTCGAGTTCTCTTTCTGGAAAACCCTGATATAACCTCTTAACTGATCTGCGATCATTCACTTCATGTCGCTGTGTAATAAAGAAGTATACAAGGAATATATTTCTATATTCTTTCTAAGACGATATTCCTTATTTTCTACCACAGGGCCCAGAATCCTTAATATTCTGTGTCCAATGATCTCGATCATATCAGCTGCTGAATTTTAAGTGGCCATGCCTCATATGCGAAAGCTTTGACTGGTCTAATGAGGGTCTTATATGGCTTATATAGACTTGGCTAAGTGGCTAACCAGTCTGCATCTCATATGGTGAGCCATGGAGAAAATCATCAGAATCCGCTCCAGGAAATAGATCCCATTAACATGATGAGCAACGTTACGATCATTTTCAACCTTCTCTCAAACTAAAGAAAACCGGCAAATATAGAGACCGGTGCGATCCCCTTCCAGAAAAAAAAACATGAAATCGCTACAGAAGGATTCATGAACTTAGAGAGACGATTATTTGATAATCCTACTCTACAACGAAAATACTTCGGCTTCATGTATGAGCACATGACAATTGCCGAATATCCTTGCATCTACTTTATACAGTAACCATTGCTTCTGAAAACGCTCGAAATTGGCAATAGTATTTGATGCATCATGCCCTTTATCAAAGAAGTCCTTATTTCGGTTCCGAAATTTCAGCAGGATATTAACCTTGTACGATCTCTGAGCAAAACTACTTTCTATCATAAGCTCGATAAGAACCTAGTTTTCTTATCTAGAGCAAGAATCTTTAATCCGCTCGGATTCTTATTCCCTGTCATACTTCTGGCGAAGATTCTATCACAAGAACCCTGGAGGGAAAAACGCACTCCCTCTTGCAACACTTTCTTTATATATATATATATATATATATATATATATATATATATATATATATATATATATATATATATGTGCATGTGTGTACAGAAGTCACTTTTTTGTTATCTAGTTTATCAAATACGCGTTACTACATAAGTATTCAAAAATAGCTATCCTCTGAACGGTACTTCTTTATTGGGTATTAGTTGAATGTATAGTGCAAGTGCATCTCACCTCGGACTTCGCATTAGCATACATAAATCAACCACAGTCAATTTAGGCGAGCGGTTGTTCAACGTACAGCAACATGATCATTACTCCTTGGTATATTGTATCTCTTAGCCATAAAAGTAATCTTTAATCCTCATAGGCCTACTATCATGAAAAAATGGCCTACATCAACTGGTACTAGACTAGAAAAAACCACAACAGTCTCCAGAGCAAGGAGCAACTCAACATGCTACCGACATTTGAATGACCCAGAGTTAAATAGACTTGGTAATGATTATTTTTAGTAATAAGTTTCTTTCCTGTGATCACCATCATTAAGTTCGTGCAGTATTGTTATATGTTTTTTATTTAATTTCATCTAAATTAACTGTTAACAGTCCACAACCAGAACGGGAATATTTCCACTTTAAACTCCTACTTTTCCCTAAACAAATCAAAAGTCAGTTTACTCAAATCACAAATCAAAAGTCTGGTACAAATCTGGTCTGGAGAGCTTAGAGCGTTTGTCCAGTAAATGTTGAAGTAGCTCGAAAAGGCGTGCTGTTTCTTGTCGGCTGGAATTAGTCTAGTATGAGGATTCCATGTTAATCTTTTCTCAAGGTGTAGTCCTGAGTACCGGACCTGTTCTACAGGATTCAGTGGGATGTTATTAAATGATACGGGAGGACAGGAAGTCATTGGTTTACGACGGAGGGTAAAGGGGATTTGACGGAATTTATTTTAATCCTCCAGTTTTGACACCATTTTTTAAGGTCAGTGATATGGGATTGAAGAGTATGGTATGCTATAACTGGATCAATGGAATATAAATCGAGAATTTCATGAAATTTTTAACTTTCATCTCATATTCATTTACTTCTTATACTGCGGGTGTTGCCAAAATGCTTAAGATATTATCGTGAACCTTTTGTCTATTATTCATCAGAACTTGCATGACACAAACCGTCAAGTTTGGCTTCTTAATTTTATCTTCTGGTATTAAAAAATATATTATTATGGCTAAGAAAAAAAAAGAAAGTAGAGCTTATTTTACAATTTTTGTATTAGGTCATTGAGGCATATCGCTTTTTTTTTGTTTTACTGTTTCTTTCGTTATTTCTGATATTTCCAGGAAACCTATCGGTTTACTGCCTTCGTCTGTGGCATGTAGAGGTTTACTGTGTTGTGTTTGTCAGGATATGTATAAGTTACAGAAAGAGCTTTGAAATGTCAGGTTTGGTATGACCTAGAAAGGTGTTCTTTCGTTTGGCTTTTGAATTTTCTTCTTCCCGATATAGGCGGTAGGGCATCATTACACGGTTGAATAAACACCATTGTGTGTTTCTAGAAACCGAGTCTCTTAATTTTTTATTAGGCCTTAACGTGACCGTATTATTATCTCTTACTATCTACTACTAAATTGATTCGCTTCCGGCCTTATGTAACTGATTACCCTAAATTCACCTTATTTTCTTAAAAAAGTTTTTTGTAATGAGTAAGCTTTGGTCAGAATAATTAAAATAATAAAAGCATGAATAGTAAGCATGGTGAGTAATTAGAAACGTTTATGAACAATACTCCAGTCGGAATCCGAATGAATTTAAGTGATTTCTGTAGTTAATAATTTTCACTACTTAATGGGAGCGAGATATCTTAGTTTGTTCGAATCCCGTTTTCATTAATAAATTATTTAATCATTTAACAGTCTTAGATGGAAACCATGCGATATGCAGACCCTCCTGATGCTCACTTTGTCTCTAAAATTGGATAATCTTAATTAGGAAGACCAAGAGGCTCAGATTGATACGGCCCAAATCAGATCTCTGCACAACCGTTGATTTAGAAACATTCCATTTCCTACCATAGACTGAACTGAACCCTTCATGGGCTGTAGTGGTACAAGTTTCTTTGTCTATTACTTATTGAAAAGTAAATTTAATAGAACTTCTACTGTAGGTAAATAAATAAAATGTAATTCAAGTAAGCGAATGTTATGTGAAAAGCAAAGCTTACTAAATTTGTTTATTATGGATCATTCTAATTTCTGTAGTAGACTAGTTGATCGTTGATGGTTAATCCTATTCGTGTATATATATGACTTCTCCAACTTCATGGATTTCAGATTTTTGATTAATTATAAATATTTTTTTCAACTATTTTGCATTTTTTTTTTTGTTTTAAACAGAATTATAGTTGTGTAGTGTTTCATATTCCCGCCGGATTTGGGAGGGACAAATGGCTCAAAATATGCAACAAAAAGAGCACCGTAGTGATTTAAAACGGGGGGGGGGGTGTGGGTAGGGGGGGGTCATTTAGCAAAAAATAGGAGTAATTACGGATCGTCGGTATGAAATACGAGTTGCGGTAGACCTTAGCTCGGTCGTCAGGTGGCGAAAACATATAATTTTGTTCACTTCCCCCTCTCCATCCAGCCTTGAATAAACACTGGAAATGTTGAATTAGTGGGCGACTTATTCTCTTGTCGTTGATGCGGTAATTAACGGCTTATACTTAGTCAGAGAATTAATTAGGAGGTGGCATTGTAATTTTAGCTCTGTCGTAACCTGGAATACATAAAAAAATTGAAAAAGATTAATTAAAACTTTCCCTATTCATATAAGCTATTCAAATACAAGGATATGCGAAGTCCTGACGTGCATTTAATGTACTCTTTGAAGTTGAAAACAAAAATTTTAAGACTAAAGTTATCCATGGCTTTTTAAATAAACTGCTTTAATTGTTGAATTTTACAACTTTTCTCAGTTGAAGGCAATAAGTTATAATAATAAGACACTTCATTCATAAAATTTTTATTAACTATAAATAAAATAAAATATATATAAATCTGAAAAAATATTGTTAACATACATCAAAGTACTTAAATTCTTTATTAATGTATTTATACCTTGCCTCAAGATATCTAAAAGTCCCAGTTTGACCGTGCACCTGGGGCTGGAAGCCATTGCAGGCTGAACAAAGGCATTATAGATAAAAGCGTTTAGAACTTGTAGTATGATTCTCACTCGAACTTCTGGCTACATATTTACATTTCTGGGGTTCCCAAGGATTTTGACAGTACAGGGCAGATTGAAGATCAAATTAGGATGAATTTTCACGAACACTGTAACAAAAAAAGTGTTTTTTACTGTAATGGAAAGATTTCTGCCGATGTAATAGAGAGGAAAAGCCACTTTTCTGTTGTGTTTTTTAAATTAGTAGGCTAAAAAAAATCTATTATTTAAAATAATAATCTCATATACATGAGATTTCAAATGAAATAGTTATAATCTGAATTTTATTAATTTAGAATTGACATTTATTACTATATTTCAATTACTAATTATGAAATTCTGAGAAAGACATGTTCAAAATTATGCCTCTGCGTTAAATATGTACGCATCATATCATCGTTACTACCCCTTCCTTTTTGGGGAATTTCAGAGATAGACTATGCAAATGCATAAACCATATTAACACACCTGTACAAGGGATGTGGACCCAACAGTTTGTTGGGGGAGAGATCTAATTTAAAATTTCTCGACAATTTTGATCAGATTTCCCAAATATTTTGAATAATTCTAATTCATCCCACTAGTTATTATAAATTACTACAATTTTTCACATATCTCTTGGATTTCAACTGATCTCTCACCTGTTGCGAATTCGATCACTTAACAGCAACCATTTTTTTTTTTTTTTATTCCAATACAACATTGTATCGATAAAATCCCAGTGTATTTACTCTTAATGTAATGGTAATGATTTTAAATTGTATTAGGTCTTCGAATAAAATGTTTTACCAAAATTTTCGCAATCTGGAGTAGGTTCTCAAATTTTCCGTATAGTTAGGTTTTCGGACTGTTGGGAGGGGGGGCACTCCCTATGATTAAGAAGAGTTATAATCATCTGTTGATGCCCGAACTTTAAAAATTCTAATACTTGTCACTTCCAGGGGGATTGTCTTTTCCATTAAACCAGTCCTGCATTGTTTATTTTTTTTTTCCTATTCCGGCTATATCTAGTTCTCTGGCTTATTATTTCATTGCTTTTTAATGTGGTCATTAAAATAATAAAGTTAATTACCTGAAATTTTGACTAAAGCTTTTGATAACTCTGAGATCTTGAATTGATGTGCTAACAAGCTCTATCACGGACTGTTGCTTACTTCCACGACTCATTTTGTCTGGTACATTTATTTTTTCCGTTGGGTTTATTTAATTTATACCGACCAACTTGGATTATTACCATTTCAACCTCGGATCCTGACACACATTGAAAGAGGCGGTTAAGGAATATGTGGAAGCAGGAACAATCCCCAGAGGGGAAGATGGTCGCCAGGCAATTATCCTATTTAGCCAAGCGAGGAGACCGCTGGTCAGGAGTTCAACAACAACCTCCTCCCCGATCCCTCCAAGCAACTTTTTTAATTTTCTCTCCTCTTGGAGGTCTACTTGCCATATGTTCCTAGAAGAGTAGATCCCGCTGGTAGCGCAACCGCACAGCTCAGAAGTTATGACTAACATTTCAATTCCGTGAACAATTACTTGTTTCGTTCATTCGTAGCAACTTACTAATAACTGTGTGTGACCATTATGAAAGCTGATTTTGGTAGTAACCAGTATTTAGTTCTTTATTTATTTTATATATCTTTCTAAATATGATCACATTTATGGGTTGTGCAGTGGTGGTGGTGCATATTTGTGCACATTAGCAAGTAACCTTCCTTACGTTTATGAAACATAATATAATTAATGAAGTAAATAGACATTTTTTATGGTGACGGGATTCCTTCATCCTCAAAAAGGCAACCATTACACCCTGAGCAGTGCTTCATAATTATATTATGAGGCCGGAGAGAAGTCAAGGTTTCGGATTGGAAAGTGTACGGTTATTCCAATCATCGTAAATGAAATTATATGGTTTTCGAAATTGCATCATAAGATCGATGCAATAAACATTTATAAATAAATAATTGTACAATTTGTTATAACTATTGGAATTTAACCGATTATTGGATATAGGTTATATAATTTCCGAAAATGCAATTGATTTTAAGATTGATTCCTCAAGAATAGATTAATTTTATCTTTAGGATTTTAATATTGGGTAATAAGCGATGCTATTTTTGACAGTAAATTCGATTTAAAGATCAATTGCCACGTAATCGATTTATTTTAATCTTTTCATTTTAATCGATAAATCAGAAAAATGAAAATAAATCAATTATTCAGACTTCGGTCTAATCATTAATTGATTGTATTTTCGAAAATTACATATTTTATTACCTAGTAAATCTCACTATCAATTAAATTGATTGAGTCAAAATCAAATGTCTGTTTTTCATTCTTTCTTAAAATCGATTGTATTTTCATTAACACCATTTATAACCCAATCGGATAGACAGCTGATTTAGTGTACAAAAATAAATAATATCTTTGGCTTCACTGTATCAATAAACCTATTCAAAAAATTTGTATCATCTTTTAACTCTTAATAAAAATTAGGTTGAATTTAATTAGCTCGTTTAACGCCTTGCGATTGTTTGGATACTTCCCGCATTACACTTGTTAACCGGAATAGTATAAACGCATAACTGAAGGCGCTACTACAAGAAAAGCGGTTGATGTCGTTTTTTGTATTAACCCACTTTCTGCAATCTAGGAACTTGTATCTGAGAAAAGTTAAAAATTAGAATATTTTTGAGCAATAGATAAGGTAGTTTTCTGTAATGCAGAATTAAAACAATAAACCATATTTTTTTTTTTTAATATATGTGAATATCTATGGCTCACAATATGTGTTTTTACTTTATCCTGTGCTTTTTCAAGTATATTATTGAATAATAACATAATCTATCACTCGATGATAATTAATTTTTAAAAAGAATTAAAAGGACTGTGTGAGCTTTACTTTCCATATTTCTGGAAATGTCTAGAATGAGAGAGCGTTGTTCTTTAGCTGCCTTTAGTAATTCACGATATTTATATTCTGGATATGTATATCTTTTATATAGCTTTTGGCAAATTATGTTATTTTTATTTACTGATGAAAATTAAATTTATTTTGATGAGATAATCATCTTAAACTACTCTTTTTAGTTTCCACTTATTACGTTGGATATTGGTTGAGCGTCACACTTTTATAGTGGACTGGGGCTATTCATACCAGGGTTTTGATGGCAATGATGTAACACCCGTAATTATTTTCCCGTCTGCTATTGGCCGGAATTACAGCTATTGATCATTTCAAATAATCAATTAAACGAATTACAACCGTTTTCCATAATTGACACTCACGACGTCCCATTTTCCTAATGGGTGAGCAATTTCTACTATTAGTCACACTGTGTTTTCCCCGGCCAACAAAGAATAATTACGAATTTGAAGTGGGTGAAGGATGATTTGGATTTGAGTGCTGGGGGAGGGGAGGAGGCGTCCCCTAATTGGTGTGAAAAAAATCCATTTTTTAATAATTAAGGAAAACATTTAAACAAAAATAATAGATGGTAAAACACTCCTTGTCTTTCTGAAATTTAAGACCATTTATCCCTCTCTTCTAGGGTTAATCATTTTTCGATAATATAAACACCTTAATATGTTTACTGTTTTTACTTACCTCTATATGGAATCAGGAAATAACGTAAAATGGGTGTAAGTGAACAGAAATAAAAAAAAAAACGTTGAATGGAACTGCATTATACGTATATCTATTATTTTTTACTCGAGAAACATATTTATGATGTTTCATGACCTCGTTTACAATATTTAATTAAAAAATTAGTTTACTTGAATTTTGTTGAAATGGTCCGATCAATATAAAATTAATTGTTACATATTTAATATACTGAGATATTATCCTCATTATAATTGTCTGATAATGCATAATTACATAATTTTCAAAATGACCTCCTTTAAAGTGCCTCGGTTTATGTTTGTTTCATATTATTAATTTTAAGATAAAAACTTGATTGAGACTAATTTATAAAATAAATTCGATTGTTAACATAAAACGGAATATAATCGTATGTTGAAAACAAATAAAATTAGTTCCATAAAAGTGTAATATATAACAGGAAAGGTAAATATCTTAGAAAAAATAACATCTTTATTTAATCCGTAAAACCGTATTAGTTAAGGTATATCTACGAAACAAAAGAATAGAAAGGTTGGGAACTACAATTTACCAATAATCGACTAATTAATTATATCTCTTATAAATTTTATCTTTAATTGACCTATACTTTGAAATATAGTTAATATGTTACCAAAAGAGTAAAGAATTGGTTTCTTTAATCTAGTACGCTATAGAATACATTTTAGTTAACGTAAAACCATAAAGTTTGAGTGGTAAGGGTAATTTTTTTTTTATTATTAAAGTTAAAAAGATTTATAATTGAAAATTAACTATGATCATTATGTACCAAAATGTATTTTCTTTTAGTTTGGTCAGGATGTGTTCCTAGATACTATGTGCTATAATTTTTTTTTTAGATTTTTAGACCGGGCAGTCTAACTCTTAAAAATTAGTAATAACTCGTTTTATCCTTTGAATCCGATTTACTGCGGAAAAATTGGTAATAACGCTTGAGCATATATTTTTTAAGGTGGCGAAAAACACTCAAGGAGTTTGCGAAAAAAAAAACTTTTTAGGGGAAACCCATACTTACAATTTTGTTTAGAACCTAAAACGATATTTCTAATGTGCAAATATACTAAAATAAAATAAAATCCTGGAGGCTGTGTGTTTTTTTTATTAGTTTGGAAATAAATCTCCGACATTTTCTATCACAACCGAATAACAGCGTTGTAGTACTATGTCGAAGTAGATTTTAATACAAATTGATTTTTAGATTTTGTTGTGTTTCTCGCCATTTCCCATATCTAGTACTTCTTACCTCTGATGCTGTTTTTTTCGTAAAACCTTGAAGATTAAAAAAAAATATTTTTTGAAAAAATTAATTTTTATATGAAGAAAAATATATTCACTTAATTTTGGATTTTTTTAATCCTCTTTAGCTCAATAAAATGAATTAGAGGGTGGAATTTATTAATGAGAGAAACATAGAATCCTCAAAAAGTCTTCCTAGTCTGAAAAAAAATAATAAAAATTTATTATTAAATTATGTTGGTTGGTTGTATATATCCTTAGTTTAGTTTGGTTTAAATGTATATATATATATATATATATATATATATTAGTTATATTCGGTTTTTAGTAATACTTTTTATAAAACCGGAATAAAAAAAAGTAAAAACACTAAATAAAAAATAATGAATAATTAAAAATGTATATATCAAGAAAAATAATAGAAAATGAAAAGTATGAGATGACTGTATTATATATTCTTAATTAATCCTTCTTTTGACAGAAATACTTTATTAACGTAATTTTTCTCATTTCCCCAAAACATTGATACTATTGAATTATGTGTTTTAAAGAAGATTAACATGAATATTAAAGCTCTGTTAAGACGTAAGGCTTAAAAAGAGTAACATAATATCGATCTCTGAAAGGAGATGGTTATTAATTTATTTTTAAAAAATAACCAAAACACTTCAATTAATAATGGAATGTACTTCCAATACATACATTTATTATAACATAAAATATATTTTATTAGGGCATTACAATTCGATTTTCAATACTTATTTACACAAATGAACTTCATTAAAATTAAGTTATAAGTGATGTTGAAGTTGTCGGCCAAAGGATAATGGATCATGACTTTCAACTTTCCCAGCCAACTTTGCAAGCGCGCTCCTTCCCTCTCGCGCTCCTTCTTCTCGATAAATGACTATTTAAAGGAAATTCGCATCCCCTCCAACCCTTCCGATTATATTTGTATAGGGGTCGATGGTCAACGCCAGGGAAACTTTCCAATAGATCGGTCATTCTTCATCATTGAATGTTAGGAGGTCATCGTTGAACTCTCATAATTTGTCTGTTCGGCTTTGACTTGATCCTTTGTCTGCTAACAATAGATCCCAAAACTTATTAAGACTTACAAGTTCTATTGTCACCCTTAACGAGCGTCCAAACTTTGAAATTACTTATTTTCGAAGGCCATGGCTACAGCTCCGTTCGGCGCTTTCCTAAGTTGTTTCTGAATCATATCTAAACTGAAGGGAAAAATAAAATGGCACGCGCATCAATTAACTTTCAATTATTGCGATAACATTGTAATGAACTTTAAAAGTTTACGTGTTGAATAATATTAGTTGACCTTATATGTATATATAAATGATGAAGAAAATGGTCAAGGTGGAGGTCAAGAAAGATATCTTATATAGGGTGGAAGGGAAAAATCTCTTCTTCAGGGGTAAGGTAGGATCGGTGGCTGACACTAGACGGTCTAGCGCTGCCTATGTAAATTCCATTTAATAAGAAGAAATTATCATCTATAATCTTTCCTTAAGTTTGTATTGATTCTCACTTTACTTTATCGTATCTGATTTAATAAAAAAATATTTAATATACCACTGAAACCCTTGAAGGATCATTGCTTCAGTACATTGCAGATATTGTATTGTTTCTACGTATAGTTCTGTAGGAAGGATGATATGATTGTGATTGCAATTGGAGTACCCACTTGCAAGTGGGTGAGTA
Organism: Arma custos; assembly: GCA_037127475.1. Taxonomy (NCBI): domain Eukaryota; kingdom Metazoa; phylum Arthropoda; class Insecta; order Hemiptera; family Pentatomidae; genus Arma; species Arma custos. The sequence goes on from CM073761.1 coordinate 95,044,648, forward strand.
CCCACATGGAGTACACAGAGACTGGATTAGTCCCAGGAAAGTTTTCTGATCTAACATTAAATAACACAGGCCAACGATGAAAAAACTTTTGCACTGAAAATACCTTATTCCTATAGTTTTTAGGATAACTATACCGAATATGATATTAAAATAGCTGTATCTACCACAATGTCTTCACATTTTATAGTTATATTTGTTAAATTAAGCGATTTTTAAAGAATTGATCAGCTTTAATATTTAAAATAAATTACTGAAAACCTAGGTCTATTGGTGTAGATGAAGCTGGTAGCACTGGTGAAACACATTTGCAGGCCAAAAAAGGTTGATTCTCTTTTTTGTTAATTGCTGATGTTTTGTTTACTGTCAACCTAATCTCACTTTCAAGTTTCCTGTACATGGGCTCAGTGCAATCGCGGTTGCAAAAACTCTACTGACAGTTTTTGTTATATTTGTGGTGAGTTTGTTATTAAAAAGCACCAAAGAAACATTACGGACTTTGTCAAAAAGGTTTATCTATCATACTTTGGAACTAAACTTGGTGATTAGGATGAATCTTGGGCCCCGCATAAGGTATGTTATGCAAGTGTCGAAGATCTAATAAAATGGTCGCAAAAGAAGAAAAAAAATTCTTTAAATTTGCTGCTCCTGTGATGTGGAGGGAGCCAAGAAATCATTTCGATGATCGCTACTTTTACAGTGTCGATATTACTGGTCATAACTAAAAAAACAAAAAGGTAATAAGCTGCCCTAACCTTCCGTCCGACTTCCGACCAATAGGGCACGGTGTAGATTTACCGGTCCCTGAACCACCAGATGATATGAATTCTATTCCAACGGAAATATTTTCTGATGTACAATCGAGTTAGATGAACAAGATGATGAAGAATTCCAATGTTTTACAAAAAATGTAGAGCCTAAACTGTTTATTCAAATCGAGCTTAACGACTTGGTTAGGGATCCTGGCTTAACGAAAGAAAACTCTGAATTGCTTGGCTCTATACTGAAAGAAAAGAACTTGTTGGCGGTTGGATCCAGCATTTACGTGTACAGTAAGAGAGAGAACAATTTACCAAGTTTTTTGAACAAGAAAGGGATTTAGTGTACTGCTAAAACAATGGGTTTTTTAAAACATAAAAGATATGATCTCCCACGTATCCGTCGTGGTGCTTAGCCACCTCAGTCATCCTGGTTCGCTTCTCGGTTAGACATATCCTTTCTTTTCACAGATCCTATATCTCCGTGTTCTCGCAATTTCCGATGTATACACGAGGAGAATGTGTCATTAAACGTTACATTTATTTTTGGATCTGGTTGACTTACGTCATATATTATTGACCCAACCCATCCAAGCACTGTCCTCACTACGTACGCTGATGACACATGTGTGTTATCCGTAAATAAGGATCCATTTTTGCATTCCAATCTCTTCAATGCCATACCTCAAACATTCAAGAATGGTGTCAAAATTGGGGAATTAAAATAAATCCTTCACCCGTGTTCTCGCAATTAGCGATGTATACACGGGGAGAATGTTCATTTATGGATTTTTTTGTTGGCATATTTAATTTATGTACCACATCCAGAATCGAAACCGTAGCTTCAGGACAGCAACTCAGCGCTCTACTCACAAAGCTTTTCCGCTTCCTTCTACGAATTAGGTTTAATCACATCTACACTAATGCATTTTTTTTTTAAAATAATGGAGAATTTTATTGATCATCTTATAAAAAGGTTATTAACACAGATTGATGTGTTTTTTGGCTGTTGATGTGAGATGTGCTGCATTTGATTTTGATTGGTGTGAATTATTCTGGTTTATGTTTTCGTAATGGATTAGCGAAAGGTTTGTATTTCTCAGTATTTTAGAAACTTAAGACATTGTTTTTTTAACAAACTGTTTTTATTTTCTTTTATTTGTTTTAGTAATTGTTATAATTTTTTAATAAAATAATATAAATAATAAAATTATAAATAATATAATGACATAAATAATATAATGTAAGTCAACAAGACCCTAGTTAAAGTAATGTTCAATGAACATTCTTCCCTGTGCATGCATCGCAAAATTGCGAGAACACGGGGATATATGATCAGTGAAGAGAATGGATTTGTCCGGCCGTGTTACGTGTCAGGTTAGCTCAGTTGGTTAGAGCACCACGACGGAAACATGGGCGACCCGGGTTCGAATCCCGGCTTGGACAAATCTTTTCTTTTCAAAATTAAAACTGTATTTTGTTTTTTTTAAATTTTAGATTAAGAAAACAACTATTTAAATACCTATATGTTTTCTTTTGTTTTTTATCAGTGAAATGAGCGGATTATACTAATTTATAAACATATTACCTAAAATACTTTAGTTTACTTTAATGGTGAGGCAGGGGGGGATGGGGATCAGCAAAAATAAGCTTGCCCCCTGGCGAAAATCCTTGTTCCAGCCTGGGTCAGTTACCCTTATTTCTAGAAAATAATTTCCAACCTGGGAAAATATATCTCCTTTTTCCTCTTTGCAATGATTGTTATATGGTTAAAATATGTTTGTATATATATATATATATATATATATATATATATAAATAAGTTATACAAACAAAAACTTGTCAAATTTGATAGATGGTCAACTATTTAAAACAAATAAAAATCATAGGGTTTGATTAGTCTTTGTAACATCTAAGAAAATGGTAATTAATGGAAAAAAAACTTCGTTCAATGAAATACAGTGTTAGTGTAATGTAGTTGTCTGATTTTAGCACACTCACACAAACACACTGAGACCATTTAGGAAGGTTAAATTATTTTGACCCAATAATCTATCTATACTTATAAGTAAATAAATTTTATAAAAGACGGAATTAAAAAATTATTATTCTTGCTAATTATTTCTGTTATTTGTATGCCAATATTCTATATTTTTCCCTGAAAAGGAGTGAAACAAATATTATAAATACAAAAATAACGTTTTGTTTAAAAACCAAAATGATTGAAAAGATCTCTTACAAAAATACAGGAGAAATATTTACAACATAACAATTTTCCTTATTTATGCTTACTACATTTCATATTACATCATAGTTTAGGTTTCCGAGGAATATCAGGATGGTTTCCACTATGGTTGTGAAAATACGGCGTTTGTTTTCTTTAGATATTTCTGTATTGGAGAGGACCGGATGCAGCATTCTGGTAGTCTTTCGAGCTTGCTCCAACTTTCTTCTGACGTCATGCTCGGACGACCGGGTAGCATCCATACACGAACCCAGCCATGAAACATATAAAAAAAAAAGTAAAAGAAAGAAAAGAAGTTCTTATTCTCTTTTAACAATTTCCTCTATATCCGAAATATGTCACATTTATGAAGGTTCTTATAATTTTTATTTTTCTAGATTTCTAGTATATCAGGATATTTATAACAATAAATTAATTTGAATGCTTTCTTTAAATTTATTATTTTATTATTATAATAACTCCTTGTGGAGTTGAAAAGCACACAATTCTGAGTTCCATTTTTAGTAGCTAAGGAGGGAATGTTAGTTTTTTTAACAAGAGCTATTGGAATCATACTATGCCTGGCTCCTGCCTATCCCCAATCCTATTCAATCTGTTCATATCAGATCTCCCAAAACACCCAAAAGTAACCACATCACTTTACGCAGATGACACCGCTTTGTACACAGCATCATACCGAATCGATACAATAGTAAACCGATTACAACAAGCTTTTAATAAAATCCATAAATTCTGTCAAAAGTGGAAACTAAAAATCAATCCAACAAAATCGGCCGCCATAATCTTCACAAAAAGCAGACCCAACATAGATCAGCACATCATCTTGAATTCTGAGCACATCCACTGGTCTAAATCCGTAACATACCTCGGTTTAATTCTAGATAGGTCCTTAACATTCACTGCGCACATCAACAGGAAAACAGAAAAAGCGAAAAAAATCATCTACAAAATGTTTCCCTATTTTAATAAAAAATCCAGACTATGCCCCAAAAACAAGCTAATCATTTATAAAACAGTAATCCGCTCAGTGCTGACCTACGCCTCACCTGTCTGGAGTTCAACCTGCGCTACAAATTATAGAAAGTTGGAAAGGGTACAAAACCTATGCATGAGAATTATTAATAATTATCCCCGCTACACGAAAATATCGACTATGCTCAGAGATCTTGAACTTCCCACGGTAGAACAATATGTTTCAGCCCAAACAAAAGCATACTTCGAAAAAACTCCAGCTTCCGAAAACCCATTAATCCGAGAAATCGGTAACTATGACAAACATTCACAACGACGGTACACGCACAAAAGAACAAAACATATACTTCTCACTTAACAAATAACTATTCGTAGGTAACATAATCTAGTTATCTGTATTTATGTTTAATTGTGTATTTATTTTCTATTTAATTATTATTATTATTATATTTACTTACTTTACTTAGTATTATTTTTATGTATTTTAAATTACAATTACTATTATGGTTAATTTTTCTTTTCTTTTTATTTATTCATTTATTATTATTTTTTTTTAAGCGGGTTTTTTCTACATTTTTCCTGCTATTGTAAAATTTACTTATAAAAGTCAACTTAAATTAATTAAAATCACTGTTGTTTAAACATGTAAAGGAAGTCCGGAACATGTATGTACACTTATTGCTACTTTTATATGTAAAACTGTAAATAAAGGTTTTATTTATTTTTTTTTTTACTATGCCTGGAGATTATTATTATAAATGTTGTTATTATTACTATATATATATATATATATATTATTTATAAGTTAAGCAAATAATAGAATAACAAGTTCTTCTGTTGCTTAGACTTCTAAATTAAATTAGTGCAATAGGCTTGTGTATTATTTGATGATTCCAAAACAAACCCTTAAGTCTCTCTATCACAACTAAATAATTATCTGTTCAACATGTCTCCGATTAACAATCATTAGAGAAAAATATATGATCACATTCATACCAGAAATAGTACATCTCATATCTATAGTTCATTTCATCGACTTTGTTCTTGTTCTTTAGCTGGTCTTTTTTAAATTATAATTTTACAGCTCTGAATCAGATAAACATTTTTTCATATTTTGTCTTTGAGGTTTTTAGAAATTAGTAATTTTTCTTTTATCTTTTGATTTTAATTAATCCGTATTTTGTGTCATAAAGGACTATAAATGCTTAAACCATCACGTGATTTAACTTTATTATGATGATTCCCGAAAATGTATTTTTAATGAGGGATGAAATCATTACCTTACGATTATTGATCTTGTTGTCTTGACCGTCGAAAAACAGTATATTTGAAGATGCCCGATACTTTGGGCCTAGAAGTGGCGTAATGAGAGGTCGAGTCTTCCTGGTAAAGAATGGACGGAAAATATTACCGCTCCTGGCCAGAGTAAATTGCAAAGCTCCAGAGCCTGAAATAATAATGCTCCGTGCAGCCTCCCAGTGGCATATCACATTCTTTCCCTTCCGATGATGTTTATTTAAAGAGTCTCTCACATCCTGAGCTCCGGGAAATTTGAGTGCCCTGGAATGCTGCATTATGAAGAGAATCTTGAAGGGGATTGCCTTGCCCGTTGTCATTAAGCGGGATTATTGATGCATTGCAGGTTCCTCCCCCGTACGAGGACATTCCCCTTTCTGAAGAGAAAGACTGATGTAGAGATCTTGTGTGAAACAATCACTCTCATATATCCAAATGATCATAACCAAAGCAGGTTATTTACCCGATTTCAAGCTCACCAGCCTATTTTTTCCCTTAACTAAAGTTACTCGTTTATAGACGCTTGGTGAGCCCCAGGAGGTTCTTTATATCCCACAGACTCGATTTGCTGCAGAGGTATTACAGCTGCTACAATCGTCTACTTTTTCATATAAAAAACAACTAAAAGTATATGTGAAACATGACAAAGCCTATTCATAAAATAATTTTCATTTCATGTAAACATAACAGCATATATATGATAAAATATTTTTTTTGTTTCAGGTGGGTCACAGAATAAATAGCTTTGACAATTTGAAAACCAGGTATGCTTATTTAACGTTCATGTATAGTTTGATGGACATTTAAAATAAACTTTGATAATTGATAAGTTGGCTTAAGGACCATACGGTCGTTGTTACGAACATGGGTTGTAGTGCTACAGGTTCCATTCATATATATATATATATATATATATATATATATATATATATATATATACAGTAAATGGTGTAAAAAAAATTACGCTATGAACTAGTTAATTTCTGTCTCTCTGTCACTCATTTAGCCAATGATAAATCAGAGAAACAGAGCTTAGGAATCTGAATTATAGGACTCTAGTCAAATGATCGTTCGACAGTGAAACAACTTACTTGAACCATTGCAAATGCTGCAATTTTTAAATTGAACATTGGAAATGGATAAACAATGAGTAATAAACAAGAATGTTAACTAGGGTTCTAGTGTAGGTTAATGCATTGTCTGTGAGGCTGCCCTTCCAACGACTGAGACAACTTCAGAAACACAAGTCACGAAAAATTGAACCCCAGATGCAAATGAACCGCTGTTTGGAATTTAAAAAAACAACAAAAAAAAAACGTATGAAGGTAGAATACTGGAAGGACGAGGAAAATACGAGATAAAGGGCCCAAGGTTGATTAGCCCCGACCGGACTCTGACCCGCTCCAGTGAATAGCCAATTCAACAGAGTCGGAACGCCAATGCAGCTCTGTCAACGTCCGTGGCTACTTCCCTGTCTAATTTTCCATGTTCTATTTCTAGACAGCCGTGTCGCCCTCATTGGTTGGAAGAGGGGGTTCCCTCGACATGTATTCATGTTAAGTCATGTACCTCAGTGGCCTGTTAATTACGCTCGGGTTAGTTCAGACAGTTTCAGAACAAGTTAAGCCATAACAATAAATTTAAACAATATCCTTTATAACAAATTTTTTTTTAAATAATTCATATAGTTATCATCTGAGCTATGCGGAATCATAATTCTCCTCACATGGCTGTAACGTTGCTTTTATATATATATATATATATATATATATATATATATATATATATATATATATATATATATATATATATATATATATTTATTTATTTATTTGACGTGAAACAGCCATGATAGACTAAGCTAGTATGATGCAGGGTTTCTTTTTTGATTTTTTTTCGGCCCATCTTTTCCTCATGGTTTCACTGAAGGCTTTTCTTCTTTCTTCTGTCCAGGTCTTGGATGGACATTTTTTTCTGTCTGCCACTAGATCTCCCTGTATTTCTTTTACCGCCCGAGTTGGGCCTTAAAGTCACCCAGGAGAATTTTCATATGGTTTGGAGGAATTCTGTTAATTTCCTCTTCTAGTTTTTTCCATAAATATCATCTCTTATACTTGCTTTATTTATATCCATTTATTGTACAAATGTCTATATCTGTTTATTCAAACTGTTAGTGTCAGTGAGGGAGTAAAACATTTAATAATATATAAAACAAATATAATAATAATCTGTACTAATGCTTGTTGACATTCTTGGTGTTCAATAGCCTGAAATACAAACAAACATCATTATTAATATGTATAATAAAAACTTGTACCACTACAACCCATGAGCGGGTCTGAGGTTCAGTGCATGGTCTTGAAGCAACAGGATTTGAACCAGGATTTTCGCCATGGTAACTCAGTGCTTTACCGCTGAGCCACTCCACTCCCATTATTAGTATATACTCTTTTTATATCATTTTGCTGTGAAATAAGTAATTAAGTGTGTATATCTGAATATAAAAGAACTTACTTTTCTCCTGTATATAGAAGGGATAGTAGGATATTAATAGGTTGTTTATCCGAGTACTAAATTAACATTTCCATCGAATAGTTCAAATGTCTTGTTAATTAATTAAAGAACATCATTTCATTTTTGAAATTTCGGTTCACAATCGGCCTAAGACAATTCCGAATAATATTCTGAAACTGACATTACTCCGATTACGTTTCTGTGTCCCCGCGACTTCGAAGGCGGACTTCGTCCATTGTGTTTGTATCAAAAAGCTTTGTAAAAGTCTTGATAAGTAAGCCGGAAACTTTCCGGTCGGAGGGACATTGTTAGAAGGAAGAACATTTAAATGAAAACTTAAATTGATCATTTGTGATATAATTTGACGAACAAAGCTCAGCGAACTTCGCAAAGTTTTATAAACATTGGAAGGGGCAGTATTAAAAGAGAAGCTGTCAAGCAGTAAGGCTAACAACATTGTTTATTGCCTGCAAGTTCATAGGGAAAAAATAACGGGAGAAGCCAGGTTTCTTTGTTAATTTATATCGACTTGAAGGCGCGTAGAGGGCTGCTATTATAATAATCTTTCATATAGACATCATTTTTTATTTAATTTTATGAAGGCTATTAAAAATATTATTAAAAATTAAAAAGAGAATTAACTATGATTTATTATCAGAAATTATCTTAACAGTTAAATTAACAACACTTTCCATGAAAAAAATAATTTTTTACTTAAGTTAAAATTATTATTTACAAAATTCACTTAAGTTTATGTATATAATTATCTATAACTAACTTTAATTGCATTCTTCATAGGTTACTTTCGGCTGAGCCTGGGCCCTGGGAGAAACAATACTGCGGGCATCTTCATAACGCATTATGTTTCTTAAAATATTAATCTATAGAATGAGGGCATAGTCAAGACGAAACTCACAACTACATTATCACCAGAAATAAATAACTTTTTTTTAAAATATTATTTGAAGAGTAAAAAAAGAAAACTATTATTACGAATTTATAAGTTGTATGGCACTCATTGTGTAAGATAAATATATGTACTACTATTTACTTCAGAATTTAATGTTTTTTTTTGTAACATCAGTTCAAAAAACTTTTAACTGCATATATTTTTTCTGGTCAACTCATACCGAACCTCTGGAGGTTTGGGCCCCTGGGATTTTGCCCAACTCTGCTCCTCTCTAACGATGGACCATCTATGACTAAATTCGGTCATATTTTCCCTAAAATTTTCATCTTTGTAACATAATAAACGTCTATATTATTGTAAAAAAAAAAAATATATGAAATACTATGTTTTTTTTTTACATCTTTAGCTATTTTTTTAATTCGTCCATAGTTCTTATTTAAACATTTTTACTTTTGATCGAGTCTGGCATCCGGGTCTGCTGTACAAACTCCGTAAATTCTAATCTTCTACGTACTTCATTATTTTCAGTTCCTACCTCAGTAATAGAACCTTTAAAGTAAACCATAATTTTTCCTACTCTTCCCTCTTTACCCAGTCTGCCGTTGTTCCTATGCACGATATTACAGCTGACGTCTCAATCCATTCAAGCATTGCCCTCACTACGTAAGCCGATGACACATATGCGTTATCAGTAAATAAGGATCCATTTGTTGCATCCCAATCTCTTCAATGCCGTATCTCAAACATTCAAGATATCTCTAACAAATCCCATCAAATTACCTTCAGCCTTTGTCGTAAACCTACTAATTCCTGCTTTACTGTATCCTTCAATAATATTCAACTGATCCCTGTCGAACAGATACGTTACCTAGGACTCTATCTGGACAAACGTATCTCTTGTAATCCTCATACTATACTGAAAAGACAAAAAACTGCTCGACGTTTTCGCCTACTTCAACATTTACTGGACAAACGCTCTAAGCTCCCAATTAATTACAAAAGACTCATTTACATGACAGTTATCACACCTATTTGGACATACGGAGTTGAGCTTTGTGGCTCTGCTAACCCATCCAATTCATCTCGTATCCAATCCTTACAATCCAAAATCCTTTGTAGAAACTAAAACCGAGGTGTCTGAAAAGAAGATGGCCTCGCGACCTTCTACTATATCTACTATATAACTTTACTGGAGAGCTACCGATGGGTAGTTTTTCCACAAGTGTTTTATTTTTCATGTCATATTGTTCATATTAGCAGATTTACTTGTTGTAATATTATTATAGTTTTAAATATCTATACATTAATCTATTAAAAAAAAAAAAAAACATTTTTTACTAAAACAAAAAATGATAGCCTCTTAAATATTCCAAATAAACAGCAAAGATACCTTAGATTAGGCATTACAATGTTAAATGACACTCAATTTTAATGATTGTAAGGCCTAGTAAAGCGTTTAATGTTAAATTAATACATCGGGTTTGATCCAAATCGTAAGGACATGTTTCGAGAAATATTCTTAACCGATAAAATAAATGTTATTTCTGATGTTATGACTTTCCAGGCTCACATCTGCATTATAAACGAAATTTCAGTTTCCTACATCTTTTTGTTTTGGAGTTTCAGACTTAATGATTGGAGCATTCTACAATTTATGACTCAGGGACTAAAATGAGCCCACGTTCAACAGATGTTTTGGCGCAAGCTCAAGATATTTTTCCCTGTCCTGGTTGGATTTTATTATTATTTAATTGAATTATACTCATATTTATGATGAATTTGACAAATGACAGTATTGACAGCTCTATCATTGAGGCACTCCGCTCCCACCTATGAAAACCTATAAATTTTCAATACCTTATTGCTAAAAAAAAATGATAAGATAACTATTTACTAAAAATAAATTCTTCAACAGAATGATTTTCGCAAATAATAATTTATAATGAATAAATAATGAAAATAATTTGTAATGATGTTAATTCGTATTGCATTACATCTTAAAAATGTGCTGGTCATAACAACGGCGTTAAACCTGTATAGCCGTTGATCAAGGGAGAGTATGTTCTAGTAAAGTACAGAAGTCTGGCAATTGGTACAAGTCGGATTATTAGTGGACATTGGACATGAGGAACCAGTCAATTTGAACCGATTATTATAATTCCAATTTGTAACACCCATTTCGATCAGGAATTTTACTTTACACTAAATGTGTACTATTAATGCAACATCTGATATTCATTTTATATTTCTATTTATCATTTATTTAACTGATGATTTAATTTAAACATTGTACTTCAATTACTATGTATACAAATTACTTGAAATAATCAAAATTGAAACTAGCTACCGCCAATAAAACTCCTCTAAACAATTTACATTCACGGACGGATTTCTCCCTAAAAGTTTAACGTCTCACTTTACAAGTGTAATGAATGAGTACTAAAGTTATTTAAAGTCATTAAGAGCTAGGCTGTCTAATAACATTTTGTTTCTTTCTAATTCATTATGTATTTAAATGAAGGCGTTATTGGATCTACATAAACCGCTCCTGGTCCCGACGTTCGCTTCCCTTTGTTCAACAACTAAGCTCATAAGAGCTCAAAGGGATCATTCCCTACTTTATGCTATTCAATTACTAACCTTCTTAAATGCATACATATATATGTTGATATATATGGCTTATCCAGCGGGTATACAGTTAATACACTTAATTTGGGGGAAACCTGGTGATCTTATCTCGTTTCTTGGAAAAATCAGCTACCTACACAACCATTGGCTTAGAAACAGCACATACTCTACCACTTACTCAACCTAGTACTTGACATGGAGTGTAATATATTGATGTTGTATGTACATATATATACACATACTTACACACCATTTTACGCAACTGAAAGTAGATGAGTTATATGATAAAAAGTAATAATTCCCTTAATAGTTCATATATACACACTTGAGACTGAGCGAGTTGATAGGCTTACAATGGTCGACCGGTGGTAAGTGATGCAGAGTGTTTTTAATACTTGGATAGTTGACCTCCTCACCTGGGAAACACTGGAACCTATAATCCACTGTTTTACTATTCGAGACCCATCAAATGGAGGCAACCACCACCGGAAGTGGCAATGATGGTCTTACTCTCCTCTTTTGTATCTTACATCTTGTTATTGTCGGTGGAAGCGAGGAAGGGATATAGCTCAGTATATAGAGTATGAGTAGGGTGAAGTTTTCAATGCTTTGGAAACATATGCACAGTTTTTTTTTAATTTTTACATGATCTGTTTCATCAACACTATGATGTACGAAGACTTGTACCACTACAACTCGTGAAAGGATGATAGAGACTTTACTGTTTCATGGACCACGGTTGTGGGAGGTCATTTGTCCTAGGACTTCCTCAACCGCCAGATTTCCCCCCCCCCCCCTTAGATCCCACAGGTTCCGTTTCCGGCTGCTAACAAACTAAATAAAAGTCTTGGTGGGAGCGGGAATCTAACCAGGATTTTCGGCATGGCAACTCAGTGCTCTACCACTGAGCAACTCCTCTCCGATAATACTCCTGGTGAAAGTATTCTATATATTTATACTTATGCTGTGTACAAATAACAAACAATGTACATACTGTAAGGTGTATGGGCTGACATATCGAACTTAAGTGGCGATGACTATTCCTAGTTATGATGTCATCCTTGGGTGACTTGCAACTTTTGTGCTTAATCATACAAAACAATGTCGTGGGAAAAAGATGTGGTTTTATTTGTTCTTCCTTTTTTTCTCGATTAAAAATTGATGTTTTCAAATAATAATCTCGTCAGTCCATATACTCTGATTCGATAAATACCAATACATTTATGTATGGAATGAAGTAAAAACTGTTGACATTACTTTCTTTTACATCTAACTAGTAACTAAACATTAGCTTTTATTCTAGTTTTAAAGCAATTATATTATTTTAAGCGAGGGATCGATGTAATAACCACATACTCGCAGACACACCATTAAAACATCTCCAAGGCGAATAAAGAATGAAGTATTATAAATTTATTATCAATTAATGATTTATTAAAATCATAAATAGATATATTCCGTTGGTCGGGGCACTATTTGCTGAATCGGATCCGCTCTTAGCTTCTGTAATTGTTATAATCAGATCAAAATCTCAGATTCATTACAATAATGAATATTCAGTTGCCTCGGCAAGATATTGTGAGTCTATGCCGCTCATGTACGGCTTATGGAAATGCAACATATATTTACATGCATCTACATATGCTTTATGGAGGTATATAGATTTATGTATTAATTTAATAAACAAAGCATGATTCCATGGGTCTAGAAATAATACAAACTATAATAACATAGAAAAGCATACCTAATCTGAGTTGCCATGCCGAAAATCCTGGTACAAAACCCGCTGCTGGCAAGACTTTTATTTAGTCTGTTAGCAGCCGGAGATGGATCATGTGGGTTCTAGGACCCTCCTGGAGCTCACCCAGCCTCTATGATGTGGGTACCCAAACTAAGGGGGGAAATCTGGCGGCTGAGCGTGATCTAGGACAGATCCCAGCACAACCGTGGTCCTTGCAACATTACAGTCTCTACCATGTATTGAACCCCAGACCCGTTCACAGGTTGTAGTGGTATAGGTTTTTAAACCCAATCTAGTAAATTGCCAAAAATAATAAAATTTTGTAGTTGCTTTTCTCCAAAACGAACGTTTGACATTTATTTTGATTTATATGTACCATTTATCAACTGTAGTAAATAGGTTAAATAAACAAGGCTTTTAAATACTGCCCCCTCATGTAAGTTAGGTAAATGAACCTTTTTTAAAATAATAATATGAATTCACTATATTATATAAAACAAACGAAGATTTATTAGCTGTTTTAAGTATGTATAATTACGGAGTTGAGCTTTGGGGCTCTACTAAACCATCCAATTCATCTCGTATCCAATCCTTGCAATCCAAAATCCTTCGTAAAATCCTCAATGCTCCTTATTATGTCACAAACAAACTCATCCATCATGATCTTAATATCCCATATGTTACTGATTTGGCCCAAACTAGATTTCTATCCTTCCATGACAAGCTCCATACACACTTGAATCCGCTAGTCTCTCAACTTGCTTCCCATAATATTCCTGATAACACTCCGAGGCGTCTGAAAAGAAGATGGTATAATGAAAAAAAAAGTATGTATAATGAAAATAATGATCTAACTGAAATACAGTGATTCTCATATGAAACGGTTCCGATTCCTTTGTATAATTGTTTATTTGATTTGTAGCCCGTCAAGTACTTGAATAACATTTTTTCCTGAAATAAAGATAATTTAAAAGGGTTTGAAATTTTGTAGGGATCTTATGTCTTATGTCTTAGATTATAATTTTACTGGACGTTTCTTAAAATGTACTTATTGCAATATACTATAACAGCAACAATAACTTTAAATACGATATCAGTATCAATTTTGGGTGTATAAAAATTTTAGATCTGAATACAAAACATTTAGTCACTGCGAATTTAGCTAGGTAGCACTAGTGATTGATTGATACCGTGGCAATACACATGAGTTTTTTTTTAATTTGCGATCTTTTATCTTTTCAATACTGTATTTTTCTCCCCCTTTATCTGTTTTTTACTATTGCGATCAAAAAGTAAGGTGAAATGGTTATTTAAAATTACCGGGCATTAGGAAGGCAGGTAAATTTTTTTTTTACTAGGTAGGACTGTCTATAACATTACCAAGCGTCTGTTTGTCAAAAGGATTGATTATCTCCGAGTTACACGTGTTTTTGTAAACAACCAAAAGTGAATTTTTCGATTTTTACCATGGGTGATTTTGTTGAGCAAAGAACTTGCGTCAAATTTTGTTTGCGGAACAAAAAAAAAATTCGAATGACCAACCAACCTAGGAAAAAAAAAATTACCTGCCTTCCTAATGCCCGTTTGAGTATTCTGACTTCATCCTTCTCCAAGGTTTCTTTAACAATCGAACGTACTTTAAAGTTTTAAATTAACTATTATTGACGTTCGGAAGTGGGTCAATAGTTTTTCGATGACTCAATTCACTTAATGATTTACGTTTTTCTTGGCAGAACACTTGAGTTGTACTTTTTATTCGATTTTTTACCTTTTCATGTCCGATGTTTTCCTCCTTTATTTGGTTCAGTTGGTGATTCAGGCTTTAAACTTACATAAAATTATCCTGCTATGTGTTTGGTTTGTTCTGACTACATGGTTCTCCAAGATTTCCTTTACGGTCAACCATCCAATGTTTAAATTACCATACTGCGCAAAAATGAATAGGGATATTGCTCATTTTGTAGTACATATATACTTTACCTAGCATTTATATTATTATGGAAATGTTTACATTTTACTTTATTTAATGTAGCATAATTTGTAATATATATTATTGCTTCTTATAATAAAAATAATATTAAAATGCTAGGCAAATTAAGTACAAAAAAATTAGTGGTATTCCTATTAATTTTTGCGCATTTTATCATTGATGTTAGTTTGAAAGTGGGGTAATATTTATTTGATGAGCAATTCATTTAATGATTTGCTTTTATTCTTTACGAAAGTTTCACTGAAAGCAGTTCTTTTGTCTCGTTATATAAGAAAAAAATACTGTGGAATCTTTGTACTCGCCTATAGATGTAAAGCAGTGAGACAGTAGTGGGCGTTTCCCCCAAATGAAAAAGGCCCCTGATTGAATCAGCTGGGGTTGGGCCGGACTGCTAATAGTGGCTCTCAAGTATTTTTCCAAGGATTTTCGACTTTTCCATTAAGGGCTTTTCCATCGGCATTACTTAAGCAAGAAAAAGCGGACGGAGCTGGTTTTGTCGCTATTATCCCGACTGAGACGCCTTCCTTCCTCGCTCCTGTTTATGCAGCGCCAAGTTAAATGGGGCGGGGGCCGGTTATTTCTGACCCGTTTCCTATCTCCCATTTGTCATCCGACCACAGCATCCCCTCACGGCTTACACTCCAAATTAACGCCCCCTCCGATATCTCACTCTTCCTCTTCCGAATATGCCTCCTGCACCTTTTATTTGTAGTAGTATGGGGAGTCGTAGAGGGAATCGATAGGGATCCAGCCAACTGTGCCTTTCTATGTTCATAAAGTTAACTAACGGTGAATGACTTGTAAGAAACATATAGGTTTACTGAGATATTAACATATATAATATAGATATACAACATATCCGCATCGTCAATAATCTGCTTGTTTTGCAGTCTAGATATTGTTCAGTTTTTCAAATTTGGCAAAAATGTACAGGAAGACGGTGGATGACTAGAATATTTCTTGAATCCGGTTAAAGAAGGCGGTGTTATATCTGAACCTCGTAAAATGTTTTATTCTCAGAATTTCGCAAACAACCCTCATCGTCAAATCTAGATTCATGATTTTAGGGATTTTTGAACGATTTTAAAATTAACAACCTTCGATAAAAAAGCCTTTTAGTTTCTATAACCTTTCAAGTATATTATTACTAACCTCAAGTTTAAATAATTTTATTATCTTCAGAATAAAATGCGATTAAAATCGATATGACTAATTTACATGTAAAAAGAAACATCCTATAGAATTCATTATGGATTATATTTCATCATTCATAGGTTGACCGTGTGAGGTCGATATTATGAATGGCATTATAATTAACAAACGGTGGACGACTTGTAAGAAATATATAGAGTTAGTGAGCGATGAACAGATATAATGTGTTAACAAAATATATAAAGAGATATTCTTATGAACTGACTAGGTGGCTTATTGCATATCCTTATAACCTATGGACTACATTTAACTTAGAGGCTACTTTCTTACGTGCTCTAAACTATCTACTACATCTCCACTTTCTACTCTCCTGCCTACTACCTTCTCCCAATCCTAATCTTAGAACTAGTACATATATATATGTAAAAGAAGAGGGGAGGACAAGGAAGTTTACATTAACAAGGAAGTGCTGACAAAACGGAAACATTGATGAAACTTCCTTGTTACGAAACTATTTTATTAAACGATTTGCTTAAAGCCATTGACCGGTAACTATAAAAACAGAATGGATATTAAAGGAGCAGGCAAAACAATAATTGTTGGAATACGGTCCAAAAATCTAGTGTACCTTTCCCGCAGTTGATCCTATCAGTGCACGTTATATATATATATATATATATATATATATATATATATATATATAAATAAATATATAGTATCACCGTGACTGCCATTCATACAGGTACGTAGGCTGCGTTAAAATGGCAGCTATGGTATAATCGGAAAAGTCATTAATGTACCTGTGGATTTAGACACAATGGTGCAACAGCTTCTGCGCCAATTAAAAGATGATCAGGCGTTCAATTTTAACATAAAGAAGAACGTGATACATAAATCTACGTATCTGAGCGTGGTCAAAAAGTCAGCGGTAAAGGCCTGGCTACAATTCTTACATGGTCAACCATGGTATAATCATTACATTATTTACGACTTGTACGCCGAAGAAATATCGTTTCATTTGATATTATTTATAAAGAATAACATATGATATTATTTATAAATAATAACATATGATATATATATATATATATATATATATATATATATATATATATATATATATATATATATATATTTTTGTGAGTCAAAGAAAGTGCAAGAGAAATAAAAATAAAAAACCCTTTTCTTCGTAATGCAATTAACAGACAATGTTAATTAATTTATGAAATATTAAATTCATAGACAAGAATATCTTAATTATTAGTTTTACTTACCCTTAAAATCTGTAACCTCTCTTTATTATCCTTCGGAGGGTTACTTTTTTCAATAAAAGGAATACATATAGATTCGCCGGAATGTCCGATGATGTCATACTGAATCTTAGTTTCAAATCCTTGAAAATCTTCCATGATTATAACTCCTTCAAGTTGTCTATCTAATCGACCACCGTATCCATTGAATCTGAAAAGAAGAAACAAAAAATCAGATTTAAAATATTAATAACAATAATAATATTAAGATTGAGACAGAATACATAAAATCTAATTTCAGTTAGGATCTCTAAGGATAATAATATCAGCTCAACAATAAAGGAGAAACTCATTATAGTATAGAAAATAACAGCTATATATTAATTAAATAATTAGACTTAAAATAACAACACCATTAAATTATAATTGAAATAACTACACAATTCAGAAAAATAAGTGGTTACAACAATTTTAAGTATTTAATAAAACTGTTGCATCCAGTTTATTGAAACAATTAGCTAAACATCTAATCTTTCCAATTAAATTTTTTTATTCAACATTTTAGGAATTATTTGTTCATAAACAGCTGTCAATATGTTAATACATAGCTTGAACATGAACACTACAACTATAGATAGTAACATTAACACATAAAACTATAAGTCTCTATTTGTTATTTATTTTTTTAACTCCCTGTCCTGTCTGACAAATACAAAAGTTAACATTATATTTGTATTGTCATATTATGTTTATGTTTATAATATAACATAAATGAGTTCTTAGTGTTGAAAGTGATATAAGTCCATTTTTTCATATTTCCGATATCAATACAAATAAAAAAAAATCCAATGTTTAAGCTGTCAATCAACGGTCTTAATCAATTAACTTTATTCAAATAACTAGTTAGTATTTGTTTAAATAGATGGGAAAATGCAACTTATGTCCCTTTTGGTATTGATCCTACTTCTACAGAACGAACGGGACTTAAATGCAACACTTTGAACTTATTTTATGCCTGATATATGCGATCCTAATGATATCCAGACTCATTTGATAAAGTTTCGCAGATACACAAACGAGCGACATCAGGACAGCCACACTTCAACATTTTATGTGCGAAATCCGATTCCTTTTGTAATAATATTCGTGACTTACCCCCTCTTTAGTATTTATATTTCGAGAAAATATGTTAATATTCTGATTTTGTTCTTATATTTGTCAATTATTAAACTATATTTTAGAAACTCAATACTTTTAAATCTTTCTGCATTATGCGAAGAGTGGTTATACGGTCGCTATTTTGTTATATCCCTTCAAATTAGAATTTAAATGGACGAATATTTCCTTTTAATATTTCAACTTTTTCTGTTGGATCTGGATATGTAAACCGTAAGGTTTTTTTTTTTTAAGCTGTAACTTTACGATATTTCAAAGGTTCAGTGAATTCTTATTTATAGAAATTAAACGCCAATATCTTATGTATGTATATGACATTCAATTTATTTAAGCTTGATCAAAGTAAAAAACGAGATAGTGATTTTTTTTCTTCTGAAAATGTGAAAGCAGTAAATTAGGTTTGATAGTAGCTCTGTAGGCTTTTAGTGCAGAAAAAAAGTTCCTTCGCAATTTACTTGAAACCTGAAAATACCTTCGGAGTTTTCATTTCCCAAAAGGTCCAAAGTTGACCTTTTTAAACCTTCTGACCATTAAATTAGGGACCTTAAATGATCAAATTTTAGAAAAGTATATATAGATCTGATTCAACATAGATAAAAAAGTTCATTTACTCTTAATCATAATTTTTATATTTATACTTGACTATTTAAATTACAATATTTTTTTATTAATTGATATTTACAACTGTATTATAATAATGCAACAAGTAAATGACAGGAATGATACTTATTGTATACTCAAGTAACCAATTCAATTAAGAAGATCATGAGGCCATCTTCTTTTCAGACGCCTTGGAGGATTATCAGGAATTGAAGAAGTAGCTAGTATGAAACTAGTGGGTTTGAGTGGGAATACAATTTTTCATGAAAATACTGGTATTGGGTTCAAAATTACAATAATAATATCAATTATTTATTGTAAATCTGCTGTCTTAAGTGTTTGATTCAAATTCATTATATATTTACTTCATTATGACCACAGTAGTCAACCTTAAAAAAAAAAAATCATTTCGACTATTCTTTAATAATTATTTAATTTATAAAATTAAATTTGAGAATATTGTCCAGTTATATGTTTGTCATCAGCGTCATTCTGCCATTAAGCATTATAAACTTTTTAATTATTCAAAAAGCTTAAATATGAAAGATATAATTTGATTTGTGAGATATACACAGATGGGAGATATATTCACGTATAGCGTGAACGAAAGATTATAAGGCCCAATTTAAAAGTGATTAATCTCACATCTTGTTTATAAGATTGTGTTATCTGGGTGCTTGCGTTTATCATTTGCCTTGGGTTAAGGTTATGGAAAGGGCGGGGCACGAAACTCTAACCTGCCAAGGGACTCCTTAAATTTTGAAGGTCAGGAATAGGAAACATTGGGCTTGGTAACTATCCTTGTACAATTTACAATTATAATACTTACTAGTTATATCTAGTCGTGTTTAATCTTCCATTGGACTGTCGTTCTCAGATATAGTTTACTCATTTATGTTGACAACAATTATAATTGTTTCTGAATAGTATTAATTCATGGATTGTAAAAAGTGTTGAGATAAATCTATATTAATCTATTATTTACAGATCGCTGATCTATTATTAAAAGATCAGAATTGAAATAAATTAAACAACATTAATATAAGTAATCTGTTGAGTGACATAAAAATAAAGTTTTTTAAAATCCAATCGATTTGAATGTACCCAAAAGATCATAATTGCATTTAGAAGATAAGATATATCTTATATCTACAGGTTCAAAAGACGACCGCATAAAAAAAAAAATCAGAAAATTTCAAGCCCAACTACCAGCAGTTAAAGGAGCAATAAATTACAACGTAGGAAAGCAGACATCATCTCGAAGACTAAAGCCCAGGTTACTGCAGGACATCTTATTATGAGCTGTATAAATATGTATTCTAGTGACATTAAATTAAATTTATTTAACAGCTATTTTATATATGTCTATTTTTTTATATGTCACAATCCACTGTTTTACTTTTATCCAATTGTTAAACGATGTATTTAGTTAGGGGTGTCTGTTGTACGGACTATACCCCCCCCATAATCAATGGCTATAAACAATAAATAATTAATATTATAACAACCATGTAAAGGCCCACCAGGCCGATCTGGTAAAAATTATATTATAATACAGGTTCAAAGATCAAAGAAATGACAGATACTTTAAGTATTTTTGGAGCTTGTATTTTTTTTTAGCTGATCTTGTACTTTTTACCACCAAATTTATTTATTGTATGATTTATTTCTATTATGTTATACTAAATAATCAAGGAATGACCTACCGGACAGGAACTTTACTGGGGTTTCATTTTTTTTTTTAAAGGAAGGAGGACTATACTTGGAATTTAAATTCGTTCATACACTTAAGGTTACTATTAGTTTCTTGCTTAGGAACTATTCATGTGGAATTTTCAGTCATAATACTTTGTTGTGTCGAGTACAATGGGTGCCAGTTCTTCAATAAATTTGGATAATTTATTTTAACAACTAATATTGAAGGTAATCAGATCTCCAAGAATGGCCCGTCTGAAAAAAAAAAGTTTTTTGATGAGATTGATTTCTTTTTTTTTAGGGAGGGAGGAGACATCCATAATAGGAACCTAAATTCATCCAAAATCTTTTCTACTAGTTTTTCATTTAAAACATCTTGAATAACTGTTTATTCTGAAATTTCATTGGTTCTTTTGATTAAGAAATTTTCTTCTATTCCTTATTATTAATTTTTTTACTATAACTGTTTATATCCACGAGAGGGGTGATCATCACTATCGCTCTACAACAAACCGTAGGGGCCACAGGGAACCAATATTTATGATATAATTCTTAGCCTGGGGACACTCTAAACTTGGCCGTGCGGGAAACTACATATGCAATAATGCTAGCGAGTGGATACCGTAAATTATCGTTAACGCCCTGGCTTGGCCAACCCCTACCCCATCCCAAACTGTATTAATCAACCGGGTTTAAACGGTTGTTTTAGTCGAATTTCAAAATTGTGTATTCCAGATGTTACTAAATGGCACTTGCTGAAATGTGATGCTGTTGGTCCTCTCCAAAGCCTGAATCGGGGAGAATCGAAATCGTCGTTGTTATGGTCGTAATTCCGTTTTTAAATGTATTTTGTTACTATTTATATTTTTACCTTTATTATATTTTCTAATTTATTTTATTGCTATTGTACTTATATATATATACATACATATACATATTGTTCACACACACACACACACACACACACACACACACACACACATGTATATATATATATATATATATATATATATATATATATATATATATATATATATATATATGTATATATATATATATATATATATAAATAAACTAAGTATATGTGAATGAAGTTATCGTGAACCTTGATTACCTAATTACAATATTTCATTTCTGCTATGCGGTTAAGTAGCAGGTCTGTAGGTAGCAGATAATTGAGGTGAATCTGTAGGTCTAATAGTTGTTAGTAAAAGTTTATTAGGGTTTGCGTGTCATTAATAAAATAATATAACGAGTTCCCTCAAATTTGTATTCGTACTTATATTAATTTTCAAATATTGTTTATTGTGATTTTTATTGTGTAAAGAATGGTGTTATTTTAATTAATGAAGATCTGTAATCGTAAGTATATAATGTTGTAATAAAGGTTGTTATTAAATTTTCGCTTCTCTCGAAAACCAATTGTATGTTTACATTTAGACCCATTCCGCCAATAAGACGCGGGCCCAGTAATTAGGGTCGAAGAACTCGAAACGCAACAAATCAAGCTAATGTTCAATCTAATCGGACTGCACAGCAACGTGAAAAGCGAAGTGAAATTGAAAGGATTGGGTTATTACAATCACGTGCAACGCGTCGTTTTCAAACTGCTTTCAGTGTTTCACGAGCGGCTTTCAGTAACGATGTTTAAGTTGACTACAACTCCTACCAATGCGTTGCTATAGGATCTACGAACTCAGTTTGGCCACATTTCAAGGAATTGAAATACAAAAATTAAGGAAATGGATTGTGCTTCGTGAATGGAAATGGAATGGTTTCAGAAACTGGAAGGGATTCCATACATTTCCTTACAAGCATACAAAAATGAAACAACTGCTTACAAATGACTTTTTTGGGGGCAACAGTTATACTTTGCGACAATTTCATGCCAATTTTTAAGGTAACAAGACTTACTTTGTTTTTTCCTTTTCAAGTTTTTCTGTAAAAATAAAACTTTTCTGTTTAATTTGCTGATACAAGGCCAAATATATCATAAAGCAGGTTCGCTGTCCTGTGCCAGATGGCGACTATAAATTCATGCACATGGAATAAATGGGCAATATACCTGAAGAAATTGATCAGCGTATTGGAAATAACAGTTCAGTCTAGGAGGTCAATTGCAGAACAATTACAAACTTTGTTTCAACAACACAATCAGTTGAATACATTGTGTAAAACTGCAATGGATCTTATGCCATCTGGTAATCATAAAGTTGTAATCAGTGCTGGTAAAACTTCTGTTGGAGAACATGTGAGATGTTGGCATTGTGATGGTTGGAGAAAATTTGGAACCCCTTTAGTGAAATGGGGCAGAACAACGACTGCCGGGACAGCTAGTTATTATATATTTATTTATGAATATAGAACTTATATCAAAATTTAGTTTTAACTGTTATGTAGTAATGTGAAAAAAAAATGTTTATAGTATATTATTGTAAACCAAACATCAATTAACATGAAAACTATAAAAACTTTCTGAAGAAATTTAGTTATGCATGTTTTATGTTTGACACACAATAATATAACGTACACTCAGAGTCAAAATGTTAGGCACACTTCAAAAATTGTTATCCCTACCCTCCAATTGTTATCTTTTCAAATTACCAGTAAAACAGTATGAAAATAATCTGAGTGATAGATGACTTCTGATGATCACCTGAGTGATAAAATCAGTCAGCAGCCTGCTTTTATTTTGGTTCTCAAGCCAAAAATACATGCATTTTTTTATTTTTCAAATGAAAGTTAAGGCCATCAAAATGTAATACAAGCTCCTTGGTAAAAATAAATAAAACTAATTTTAATATTTCGTGGCCTTTCCTCCATTTATTAATTCAAAAATTCTGTTTGGTAATGAATCGTACAATTGTTTGATAGTTTCTTGAGGCAATTGTTCCCATGGAGCCAGAATTAAAGATTTCAAATCCTCGATTGTTTCGAACTGTCTTGACTCAGAGTACAACCTTCTTGAAAAAGTTCCTCAAACATTTTCGATAATGTTCAGGTCTAGTGAGACGCAAGGCCAGTCTATTTTGGAAATTTTGTTGCGAGTAAACCAGTCTTTAATAATTTTTGCTGAATGTATTGGGGCGTTATCTTAATGCAAAAATTGGTGTGCATTCCGATATGTCATTAAAATTCAACTTTTGTTCCTCTAACAGATTTTTATATTCAGCTGAGATTACTCTTGACGAAACCTATTCTAAATTTCCTTTCTTTTTCTAACAAATTGATGCCCAAATCATAACTTTTCCTCCTCCCATTTGACGTCTTGATAACATTTTTTCTTCTTTCTTAGGTCATGAAAATAATACGAAAATCCATCTGGCCCATATTTTTTCATCACTAAATATGACTTTCTTCCACAGCTCAGACTATGACATCACATTACGAGCAAAGACCATCCGGGCTAATTTGTGATGGGTACACAAAACTGACTTTCTTTTCAATTTTTTTTTTTTTGTAACTATAGTTTTTGACTTTTTTAATAATCTTTGGACATTCCTTAGTTTTGTTTGAACTCCAGCTCTCTCAGCAATTGCTCTTGCTGTTTTACAAGAGTTGGGTGCGATTCGAAGAATAGTCCGTTTCTCTCGTAATGTCAAAGCAGGGGGCCTCCCAGTTGAACGGGGGGCTCCGTATGTCTCCCCGTGCCGAGTAAACTTCGCGACTGATGAAAAACTCCGCTTGATTCAGCGGGCTATTTCCCCACAACTCACCCCGTCCTTGTAGAGTGAAGAAATCAAACGGCGCTCTTTTTCGGAGAAATACTTATTATTTCCCATAACTCGCGGTCTTTTTAGGTCTATTTTGAAACAAATTCAACACTGCACTGAAGTAGAAATGGTATTTTAACGATTTAAACTCTATAGGATTAAAAAATAGTAAACAACAACAAGTGTGTCTATCAGTTTGACAAGTATAAAATGTCAATATTTACTGATATTGGATTTAAATAATCCTCAAGGTCTGAGAAGTTTGCTTAAAAATTTTAATATCAATCAAAAATAAAGAAAACATAAAAAGTTGTTTTAATTTCAATGGGCGTGTCTAACATTTTGACACTGAGTGTACTATAAACATTTCTTTTTCTTTTTGTATCACTACATGGCAGTTAAAATTAAATTTTGATTTAAATTATATATTTATAAATAAATATATAATAATAAAATAAGATTTTAATTAAAATATTCTTATTGACAATATTAATTCAACATTTACAGGCAAAACCAACAGCTTTTCTGTGAACTAGTGGGTTTTACATGCTTGGGTTAAACACTATGACGTGCTCCAAACTATCTATGGTAATTTCAGTCTGATTAATGTGTTTTATCCAAAACGAAAAGCTAGTGCTAACGTATGTGTATGTAATTTTCTTCAACTCCAATTTAAACCAAATTATAAAATTTTCCTAAGAAAAATACGACTGTTTACTTTTTTGACATAGTAAAAGATTTGAGATTTTTACGACTTTTGAATGGTTGAGCAAGCTGTCAAAAGGCCATATCTGAAATTTAATAAAAACATTCATGAAAAAAAAATCTGGTGGAATAATATTTTTATGTAAGTTTATGTATCGACTTTATAATATATACACATATATGGTCTTAAATTTCTAATTACCCACAGATTTGTTTCACATACTGGATTGTTTTGAAGTTTGAATTTTGAACTTTGTCGCAAGCTTAAAAGGCTAATATGCCTACAATCCTTTATGTTCGAAAAGGCTTTGATTGCTCCCTCCTGGAAGTACTAATAATATCCTTCTTTGATGTCATAATTTGTTAGAACATCCAGTGAGGTAAAGTTCAGATCCCGGGGACACACACGCGAATTATAATCTCTTATAAGCACCAAGAACCGTGTCTCTGTTCTAACAGATCTTTGTTCCTTGCCTAAAAATAAGTATGTCGGGCCTTTATCATTTTTTTTTTTTAAATTATTTGTTTAAGTATCATTATTAATTTTAAAAGCCTCTAGTAGAGCTACTTTAATATTAATAGCGCTTGCTAAATTTAAATAACACTAAAAACTTATCGCGATACAGCAGTTTGTATCTGGTTTCCATTAACATAGGTTTCAGGTATCCGAACCTATCTTGTTCGAGATTATCTTAGTTAATGGGACCCTACTGCGCTAATAAATGTCGAAATGGTTACCATAATTTAGGTACTTAACTTGAAATTAATTAACATCTTTTACGTCTTGTCTGCTGTAATTACATTTGTGTTCCCATCAAACCAACATATTTATATAATGATTATTAATTTATTTTATTTTTTTATAATTTTCGTTCCAATCATTCCAATTACTTATATATAACAGTAAGATTATGGTATCATATCAATAATTTGGAGGGAATAATAATTATAACTTTAAATATTCTATAAAATAATTAAGTTCCTAAGAGATGAAGTAAAAGCAAACTATAGTTATCATAATCAAACGAATTATTAATTAAGTAATTACATTTACGTGTAAAAAAATGGGGCGTGGTTGTGCCATGGACATGCCCGTATGCTGTACAATAAGAAATAAGCTTAATCCGGAATAAACTTATGGAACGGGTAATATTTTTATATAAAATATTGTTATTTATGTATTAAGTAAAAAAAAACAAGTAAACAAATAATTACTGCCTTACCAAATAACAATATTAATTATAGGTCTGTTTGACTCGGTCGTATGGTGTTTTATTGTTACAATTAGATCGCTCTTCCAACCGTATAGGATCCCTATATTTGAATTTGGCTTTTCGACGCGTATAGGACGACATTATATACTTTTGATAATTTTTTTTTTTATTCTAACACGTATATAATAATATTCACTGTTACTGTTTTACACTGATGTTTCATATACAATCGATAGATTTTGACGATAGTTGACGATTGAAACCTAAACGAACGTAGATCAAAAGTTTTACTGAATTGGAAATCTCGATACGCAGCATAATTTCCACAAAATGGCGCGCAATGCTTCACAGTCCTAACTTATCGTAGTGAATTCTTTGATACTTTAGTTATCCAGTTGTCTAATTGAATTTTTGATCGGGATGATGGATATGTAGCTGCAATAATTTAAACGCAATTTTAAAAGCAATTTTAAACTCGCATTCAGGTCAAAACAGGAAAAAAGTGAGGCAATAAAACATTTAAATGCCATTTTATAAATATAGTTCAGATATTAATTGGCAAATGTAGACGTTTCTTTTTTTTTACTAATTATTACATGGCTCATATTTAACTCTTAACGGTTGTTACCATCTCGTTTTCTGATTACAAAATGTTGTTGTACTTTTGACATCACATATCTTAAAAATTCTGACTCTAATATACTATTTGAAACTTACATGGTCGTGATCAGTTGATAAAGGGAAAACAAATCCTTACAGAATTGAATAAGTTTCATTCTATGATCTGTACTAAATTGTCATTAATATTCAAGCTATGTACGTTATCTAATGATGAATGGGTCGCAAAAAAATTACTTGTTTACGAAGTTACAAAAGTATATATCATGTATTCAAAGTTTTCCATTAGCGATAAAAGCTTCCTTAGTAACACATCAAATCTTGTTTAGTTAATGTTTTTTCTTGAAAGTTTTTTAATTATGGATGAATACGTAAAAATCTAATTAAAACAAGAAAGTATTATCCTTCACTAATAGCAAACTAATAAAAAATGAAGTATGCAATATGAAGTATGAAGATTTTTATTTTATATTTCATTTTATTTTTATTTTTATTTAAATATTATTTTTTATTGAAATATGCTTAATGTCATAAATATATAAAAACTATATGATAACAAAATTCATTTCGTTAAATACTCAGTTCTTTTTTGTTCCTTTTACAAAAATTAGTCAGGTAATGCACAATAGCTTACCATACTTGGCATAAGATGGTATCTAGATGTAGTCGTACAAAAAGCAACAAATCTTTTGTGAATGTTGCTACAATCAAGCGGAGTGGTAGAGCGTTGAGTTGCCATGCCGAAGGTCCTGGGGTCAAATCCCGCTCGCTGGCAGACATATTTAATCTGTTACCGGCCGGATTTGGATCCTATGGAGTCTAGGACTCTCCAGGAGCTCACCCAGCTTCTATAAAGTGGGTACCCAAAATAAGGGGTAAATAATCTGGCGATTGAGCGTGATCTAGGACAAATCATCTCTCTGCACAACCATTGTCCAGTGCAGTCTCTACCATGTACTGAATCCCAGACCCTTCATGGGATCGTAGTGGTATTGATTAATTGTAAAGAAAAATATTTTTCGTTGACCCGCGTTTATTTTGATAAATCGATAACATAACTGTGAGTCGGAAGTAATGGATGCATATTAAATTTGTATTATTGTTCAGATGTGGCTATGTTGAATAACGCTTAACCCTTACCACCCCACTCACACCGCACTATTACAAATTTGAATAAATAGGAGTAGTGGAGCTGAATAAAGTTAGCAGGGGAGATGAGAGGGGGGTGAACAACTCTATCCCGCAGAAGATTGCTTTAAAACAATCTTCATGAGAGTGGTCGCCTTCACTTGGAACTTTTTCTTTTAAAGTTTTAATTTTATTTATCCCATGGGAAGCCCCAGCCTCGTCAGCCCTTCACACTTTGGTTGTTATAATTTTCCAACGTTTTCCTTTTCTTCATTACGTTCTATATAATTCTCTAGTTGCCCTTGAAGTGTTCTGAGACTAAACCTAATAAGAAAACTGTCTTCTAGGTTTTAAAATTGTCTCAAAAACTCTGGAAGAACAAAGGGTTGTAAGCAATTACTATAAATAGGCATGGAATGATTGGAGTGTCAGCTAGTGAATTTCGATGCAGATTGTTGAAAACAAAGAATCCAAAACCTCAATAGAGGTGTAAGTACGTTACAAACATGGAAATAGTGGTTGTGACGGAACCTTCTACTGTGTGCAAATAGCACAACTGGGTATGACGAATCGTTGTGCTCGTGTGTACATTGTGAGCTTAACGCTTTGTAATGCAATAACGTTAAAGATAAAGCATTTTGAACTAACAAGCTCAGCTCAGAACTGTATTGTAATTAGCCAAATTGTTCTATATCATGCTTTCAATCAACCTAAGCGATTCACTGCCCTTTATTTCTAAATAAAAATCCCATTTTTTGGTCTCTGGTCTGTCTTTTATTTACTTTATCTCTTGCTCCATGTTTATCTCTTGAGCTCCTAAAATTGTTCCACTTTTAACCTTAATTAATTAGATTTTTTTATTTTTAATTTTATTTAAATGTTCTAAGAATATATGAGCATTATAGCTCTTATTTTAGTATCATAAATGAATCACAAAATTTATATAGCAGTGTAGTCTTGTTCGAATGTCATACTCGTGGCAAATTATTAGCGTCATTAATCAATAATTATATTTTTACACACATTTTTCTAGGCATTCCTATATCAAATAGTGTCGAAAAATGAGTTTGTTCGTAATGCTTCATTCCTTTAATTTTATTAATTATAACACATGTACTTTGTTTGAGGTGCCTAAGTCATCCATCCTTGGCACTTCTGAACGATGTTGTCCTTGGCATCCTCAATAAACCTTCGCCAGGAGGCTCGATCCTGTACGGCCGCTTGCCAGTTGTGGGTTTTAAGTAGTTGACGGCCATCCTTGGCAATAGTGTCCTCCCATCTAAGACTAGGTCTTCCTCTTCCTCTCGTTCGGTGGAGCGTTCCATCCAGCAGCTTCTTGGGTACTTCTTACAGCCTCACTACATAAGGCTCCCCACAAAGTTGATAAAGTTCGCTATTTGTCCTACATCTCCAGGTTTCTTCGACTTTAACCGATAGGGTATGAGGATAAGTATACGGTCGAGTTTGTAATATTTCCTTTTTGTGGATGGTTGTGCAGAGAGTTGATTGGCTATGATCGCGCTCAACCGCAAGGTCTCCCCCAAATTTACGGTCCCATTTATAGATGTTGGGTGAACCCAAGGAGGGTCGATCTTAGACTGTTAAAATATTTAATTATTTACTTGCCACAGCCCAGTTTGAACGCTATACCCAATGAGTTAATCTGCTCCCTTTCCTTACTAAACTTTTAAGAAAAATTTATAATTATGTCATGAAAATAAAATGAATAGCATCGACATTTATAACGTTACATTACATGTCTCAAATGTATATGTATAAATATTGCGTAATACTTTTATGGAGGCATCGGCATCGGCAAAGAGACATCTATATTGCTATATTTTGCCTGCTTAAATATATTTTTAATATTCTGATTGATTTTGGGATGCCAGAATAATAAAGATAATTTTGGATGATTACTCAACTTTTTATTTCCATGTCTTAGTCTTAATTGGATTCTTTTCCAGAGGTCTGTTCTTGTGTTTACCAATTTACTCAGTATTTAAACCTTCAATTTATTAAATACTCTTTTAGGTTTCCACGGCCACTATTTATACACAAGACTTCAGTGGTATCTTCTGGTTTAGACCGTGTCGCTAAATTTTTCTCCAACGTTTCGCCAGACATGCTGCTGACTTCTTCAGGTCCGCTCGTAAATCATCGGGTCCCATCGTTAGTCGATCGGGCCCATTCGTGTCCTGGGACGGAGTCTACTTTTCCATGAACGTGATTGGCATGTTTCTGGTTCTTCTGGTTGATTGGATTTCGACTCTGCTTGGTTAATCTGTTTTACTTTTTCCTTTTCATTTTCTGGTATGTTTGGGAGCCAAAGCTTACTTAATTTGTAACTGTCTTTCCTGTTGAAATTTTCCGGGTGTTTGACTATTTCTATCACTTCCATTACTTTTCTTTCTATAGATTTACTGCATTTCTTAACCACTCTGATTTTGTCAAATTCTATAGTATGATTAGTGGTTTCGAAATGTTCTGCCAAGGTTGATACCTT
Organism: Arma custos; assembly: GCA_037127475.1. Lineage (NCBI taxonomy): Eukaryota > Metazoa > Arthropoda > Insecta > Hemiptera > Pentatomidae > Arma > Arma custos. Next base: position 95,075,456 of record CM073761.1, read on the forward strand.
ACTGTCCATTTTCTTGACTCTTTTTATGTGCTCTGTGAGTCTTGTGGATATTAGCCTACCCGTTTGCCCAATATATTGCTTTCCACAGGAGCATCGAATGCTGTATATCCCTGGTGTCTTGACTCCTAAGTTATTTTTCACATTCGGCAGAATCTGGCAATTATTTTTGTCCGTGTACAAACAATAAAAAATATTGTTTTTATTTTAAATTTTTTTAGTATTTTTTATATTCTTTCTGTGGTGTCCTTGACATATGTTATTCATAAATAAGTAGTGCATCCGGAGTATGTAAGCACCGAAAGTAATATAATAACTATAGTTTATTAATTCAATTTGAAATAAGATTAATGATTCAATACACATATTTTTAGAGTTTCACTTAATGATTCAGATATATATATATATATATATATATATATATATATAGGATTGGCATAAAATACATAAATAAACTTCAATTAAGGCTTATCTGTGTAACAGGGGTAGATTAGGCCTATAAGTAGGTTTTCGCCTGGCCGCGTCCGGGTATTCTGCGCCCTGCATCCACCGCTGGTTTTCGTCTTCCGCGTGTTCCTCACTCCTTCCTCTTCTGTATCTGTTCAGAGAGTCCCTCTCAAAGTGGAGTCCTTGACCCGTCTCTTTTCTTATCTCTTTACCCACCTTGACCATGAGGGTATGACCCTTTTTACCTTATCGACCTATTTCTATTCATACCAAACATTGCTTTTTGTGTAAAAACATATTTGTTTCTGTAATGCCGGCCGGTAGGATACATAGCAATCTGTTAATGGTAATAATAACTTTTCTGAAATGCATTGTTCATTTTTTTAATTCCATAAATTATAATTAAATATCATTATGTTATATTATTATATCATTATCAATATGAGCTGTTCTAGATCGTTAGGTGTATTCATTTGTCAATACTATAATTATATATTTTTGAAACTAACCAATAAAGTAATAAAAAAACGCAATGTTTTATTTTTTTTTTTTTTTATGGCTAATCTTTTAGTGAACTATTCCATTGTAATTACAAGAGAGTATGTTGCAAGATACAACCTGGACTTGGATATAGATAGCAAGAGTAATGATTACTATTCTTTGGATTGATTAGGAATTATGGAGAATTGAATATATTTTTTCGCATATTATGAAGTATGCATACCAATTCATGAATTTTTTATCCCATGCGTATAGCGAATATGTTCTACCCAAGCGTTTTTCGGTATTGCCAAGAAATTTTTCGATTTGTATTGAATCGCATTGTTTTCTATTCCGAGGTACGTTGGGAACACGGATCTGCTATTAGATTGATTGGCGGAATTAATTGTCGTGAAAGAAAGGCGATAATGAAGGAGTAGACGATTAGTGTGACAGAACCATCGCAAAACGTGGCCTTTTTACCAGTCATCCGGTTTTGGGACGGTCCTTCCGCCTGCCAAATTGTTTTCAATTAACCAGGAATCAATCTTCATTATCCCAGGCAATGACCCAACCGTAAAATTAGAACCATTTACCTAATCAGCGCCGGAAGGGTGGAAGGAAATTCCGAGAGAAATTAATGAAATTGTTTTGCCCTTTTCATGTTTCCCTTTCTTTGGTAGCTGCTTTACACCGCCGTCAGTAAGTTCGTCTATTGACTTGGAAAATTCCCTTAGTGCATTATCTTGTCACATCGTCTCGAACAGTGTTATAACGAATCTATGGTCAAAAATTTAAAGAGATTGAATGATATTCTATATTAATTTTCTATTATACATAATTCTAGGATATACCACGTTGATATTCTATAATGATAGAATGCATCTTTGTTAACAAATTTAAAGAATTTGGATGATATACATTTATACATTAAATAATAATAATGATATTAATGATTGATTGATACATTAAATAACACAGGCCAACGATGAAAAAACTTTCGTACTGAAAATACCTTCTTCCTATAGCTTTTATGGTGCTGAATCCAAAATATGATTTTAAACATTTTCTTCACATTTTACAGTTAAATTTTTTAAAATTAAGAGATTTTTAAAGAATTGAACAGCTGTAATATTTAAAATAAATAACTGAAAAACTATGTCTATTGATGTGGATGAAGTTGGTAGCACTGCTGAAACACATTTGCTGGCCGAAAAAGGTTGATTCTTTTTTTTTGTTAACAGCTGATTTTTTTTTTACTGTCAACCTAATCTCACTTTCACGTTTCCTGTACATGGGCTCTGTACAATGTCTAATCGCGGTTGTAAAAACTCTGCTGACAGTTTTTGTTATATTTGTGGTGAGTTTGTTATTGAAAAACACCAAAGAAACATTACAGACTTTGTCAAAAAGGTTTACCTATCATACTTTGGAACTAATCTTGGTGATCAGGATAAATCTTAGGCCATGCATTAGGTATGTTATGCATGCTTCGAAGATCTTGCATCTATTCCTGTTGGTCATTATGTACATATGAAAGAAAACTATGAAAAGCTAGAAACATTGTTAAATCGAATAGGCTATTCTGCTCATGGTTGGATTATATGTGGTGATGTAAAAATAGCATGCATGCTCCTTTGTCAGGAAGATGGTTTTACCATATTTCCATGTTTCTTGTGTGAATGAGACAGTAGGGCTAAGGATCAATATTGGTGCAGAAAGAACTGGCCTGTGAGGAAGGCTTTAACACCCGGTGAGAAGAACATTCTACGCAAAAACGTCGTAGATCGAAAAAACGTGCTTCAAGCACCTCTACAAGTAAAGTTAGGCCTCATGAAATGATTTGTAACGGTTTTGCCTAAAGGTGCACCATGTTTCTAGTATCTCTGCCAAAAGTTTTCTCGCCTTTCAGAAGCTAAACTAAAAGAAGGCGTCTTTGTCGGACCTGACATTAGAAAAATTATGTTTGATGTTAACTTTGAATCCACACTGACCTTAAATGAGAAAGAAGCATGGGTATAATTCAAGCAAGTCGTTACTAAGTTCTTGGGAAATGAAAAAGACCCAGAGTATGTTTCTATTGTAGATAACATGTTATAGAAGTTTATAAAGTTAGGATGTTTGATGTGCCTGAAAGTTCACTTTTTGAACAGCCACCTTGATTACTTCCCGGGCAATTTGGGAGATGTTAGTGAGGAGCAAGGTGAGCGTTTTCACCAGGACGTTAAAGTGATGGAAAAACGCTAACAAGGCCGCTGGAACACCAACATGATGGGAGACTACAGTTGGTCACTTCACCGAGAAGTTCAACAAGCCACTCATTGTAGAAAAAAATACACTAGAAGCTTCAAAGAAAAAAGAAAAAGAAAGTATAGGCCAATTCCAGTTGACAAGTGAAACCTATATTAGCACATTATATCACTGTTTAAAGTAGCAACTGTAAATACAAACCTTGCTTATGATGTAACATAGTGATACATTAATTCCCCCGTATACCGTATAGGGTTGTATACTATAAAATACAAAGCATATTGCTGGATTAAGCATATTAAACCATGGTTAATACAAAAAAACTAAGGCCAAATTTAGATTCAGCACATGAGAATCTATAAAGATCAACTATTAAAGTTAAAAAAGTTTTCACAATTTTTTTTTGTTGGCCTGTGTAATATTATACTGTTATACATTAAAATGTTCTAACCCTTTTCACAATTATTTATAGAAATCTATTCTGGAGTTTTATAGCACGCTTTTATGAAATAATTCAACACTTTATAATTGCTTTATTGTTTTTAAGGATATAACCGAGCTTGCTAAATCTGTTATTTAATTTCGATATACTTATATTTACTTTGTGCTTTTTTCATCTTAGTAATGAGACGATGTACTAGAAGATGTATGTATGGGTTACTATTCACAAGACCCCGATTTCAAGACTGGTTGTTGCAGATAAAGTATTTATTCTGTTAACAATTGACAATCGACCCTATGAGATCTAGAGACTCTCCACGGGCACACCCAGCCCCTACAAAGTAGGTATCCTTAATTAAGGGGTAAAACTCGGCAGTCGATTGTGATCTCGGCCAGATCACCTCCTTAAACAACCGTTAACGTATATTCAGGATGTTCCCCACCATGTTCTGAAAATACCCCCTTTAGTCTTTATCAGTTGTAGCCGTATAGTTTTTTTTTCAACTTATTTATTAATTCCGTATAGTAGTATCTAAGGATTATATTATATTTGTATTATAATTAATTTTACTTTGTGTTATATATGACTTTTAATAATTTCCTTGAAGACGTCATCAGTAGTACCTAGTTTAACACCAACTGTAGAATTCGGTTCCCCCACAGAGTTCGTGTTAACGTGGTATTACTGTAATCCAAAATCGATACAACAATGCGCACCCTAATGTGGGCTAAAACCTCATAATAGATTATACTGGATATCACTCCATCATATTTAAAACAATGATGCAAGTTATACTACTGTTAAATGATTCTAAATTATCATAATTACTTTTTCTTTACATATTAAATAGTTTTACTTAATAGATAAAGAAAAAATAATTTACCTTATTCGTAAATCAGGATAAGGTTTTCTAAAATGATATTTGTTGTATCCCACAGATGCTTCAGAGAAATATGTAATGGCTTTGTTTAGTTGATCAATTGACACTAGGCAACCATTATTTGTAGATCTTGACCGATTTGATTCTAGTGTTGAAAAAATTGTCGTTTTAAGGTATAGGCACCCGAATCGACTCCAGATTTATCGAGGAAAAGATGATTTCCATGGTCTTAGTTACTCAATGGCATAATTTTATAAGTTGTAAAAGGTGTTAAGAAACATGTATAGTTGATCAATCATCTGCAATTTCTAATACAAATATTATAATAAAACAATAAATACTTTTGCATATGCTACTATAAGGGGAGTGGCTCTGTGGTAGAGCGCTGAGTTGCCGTGCCAAAGGTCTTGGATTCGAATTCCGCTCGCTGGCTGACTTTTATTTAATTTGTTAGCTCTCGGTGATGGATCCTATGGGATCTAGGATCCTCCTGGTGCTCACCCAGCCTCTATAAAGCGGGTACCCAAAATAAGTGGAAAATCTGGCGGTTGAGCGTGATCTTGGGCAATCGAGCGTGATCAACTCCCTGCACAACCGTTGTTCAAGAAACGGTATAGTCTCTACCAAGTACTGAGCACCAGACTCTTCACGGGTTGTATTGGCATAGGTAAAAACAATATATATTACTACATTCCTCTTAATACAATAGGTAATAATGATGTATATTTCTATCCATACCATAAACACGAGATAGACAAATCGGCAGAAATTTCTAAAATAGAAAAATGGTATTAAGCATGCGGAAAAAATGGAAATTCTAAGACACGGCAGTGTTTATATTTAAATTAGTTATCGAGCTAAAGAACATAATTTAAAAAAAAAACGTACAGGCAACACTGGCGGCTAAATTACATTCCCTACTATATGAATAAATACAATATTTCAAAAAATTATTCTTGTGATTCTAAACATATTTTCTCAAAACATACAGCATGTTATATGATTTTAAATTACGTTTATATGCCACGGTATTTATTTGTGGGCGAATAGCATTTTCATTTCCCTTGGGTGGACTGACTTCACCAGGCGAGCCGACAAAATTAAAGATCTTTTCCTGCCTAAGTGAGTTTCCTCCGGGTATGATAAATATCGGAGTTGGATTAATAACAGTGATAAAATTGTTTTGTATATATAACAATGTAATACCAATCATTTATAATTTTACATCTAGCGAAAATACATCTGGATTACAAAATCAGCTTCTAGCAAAGATTTTTCTTTTTTTTTTTTATTGAGTATTTAGGCCAATCCCGTATTTAGCAATAGTGAAATTATAGAACGTAAAAAATACATTCTTATATATATACTAGCTTTTGCCCGCGGCTTCGCTCGCATAGAATTTGGATTACCGCATAAAGTTTCTGACAGTGCTTTTTAACAATAATTTAAAATAATAAATAATTTAATTTTTTTCACTATAGGTTACTCGTACAAAATTTCAGATGTCTAACTTCAAAACTGACGGATTCCATACAACCTTTGAACCCTTATTATAATAAGGGTGGAATTATCCAAACTTCTTTCTTAAATCATACAAAGGACCTATCTGCAAATTTCAAGATGCTAAATTCCTGATTTGCCTTTAATTATGTACTATAATGGATCATCCACAGTTCCTCTAAAACTGTCGGGAGTGGGGAGGGGCACGTGCCCCCGTGCGCCCCCCTAAATCCGCGCCTGCTATAGCCCACGTGTTATTCTGATGTATAACCTATATTACTGTAAAGTTTCATACAAATCAGTTCAGTAGTTTTTGCGTGAAAGAGAGACAAACATACAAACTTTCACATTTATAATATTAGTAAGATGTATATATATATATATATATATATATATATATATATATATATATATATATATATATATATATATATATATATATATATATACATATATATATATATATATATATATATATATATATATATATATATATATATATATATATATATAGCACAGCCTTGTATTATGCGTAATGTAGCACTTACATAATTATTTGTTTAAGATTAACTATAAAAGCTTAGATGTTAGTGTTGAATTTGGAGCTGTTGAGTGAAGACGCGGAAACTACAAAATTAAATCAGAAACGTTGATGAATGCAGGTAAGAAAATAGGACTGGAAGTAAATTCGGAAGACTAAGTACATGGTTAGTAGCAGAAAAAGGGGACATTTTGGGGATATAGTTTTATATCAAAGGGAATATGTTTGAGCATCTCGAGAATTTTAAGTAAGCCCTTAGGGTCTATGGTAACTAGAAAAAACGAAATTCGAGAAAATAAAACGATTAAAGAGAGGAAATGATTGTTATTATTCGGTCTTGACAGTACTAACCATCATCCTTCCAACTCATCTTTACGGATGGGAAGCGTGGCCGCTAACGCTGAAGGATGGACAACGTTTTAAGGTATTGCGTAGAATATTCGATCCAAAAAATGATGAGACCGCCGAAGAATTTAGGATATCAAGCAACGCGGAATTACGAAGAATGCACTCGGTTAATATTATTCAAGTGATAGCGTCACGAAGATTAAGATGGGCTTGTAAAGTAACTGGCCCTGGTAACGAACGAATTTCTAAAAATCTAATAAGCGCTATCCCGATTGGGAAGCGTCTTAGGGGTAGACCGAGACGTAGGTGGGAAGATTGCGATAAGAGTGATCTGGGGGTTTTGGGTTTGGGCTGTGAACCGTGTATAGAAATTTGTAAGGAGAGATTGGTGGTACTCGTTTTAGTATCATTATTGAGGTGTGAATAATATTTTAAATGTTAAAGAAACATAAATTTGCGTGTAATTAGGTTATGCATTGGAACAATAAAAAGTTTTCTTTATAGTGTTATGAAACTCCGTACACTATTAGGACTAATTTTTTCTTCAACCCAAGATTCCTAAAACACCAGTTCTAATTTGTTCCAATTATAAAAGTTGTAATTTGTGTTCTCATACATTTTTTCATATGCAATACATTGTGTGATTCGGCATAACTTTTTTATCAAACCATATATGTAGCTAACATCTTTATCCAAGAATAATTATGTCGAATTCGCAAAATTGGTATTAGGCAAAATTTCATTGTTTATACTTAATGGAACGGGTTACTTATTAATTTTAAAGCCATGCCTTTAATTCCTTAAATACCGCCCGGTTTTGAAACAAGCTTTATACAGTTATGAGCTACTAAAGAACCACTGAAAAGCAATAAAAAGCCCTAGTAAATGGCTGGTGAATGAATGGGCTGTCCCTTGCTACTACACAGCTGGGCACCAAGTAAACGGCCTCTTTTCACCTATATAACACACCTATTATATTTCCCTATAATACAGGGGGCTGAATCTGGCTTAATTTTACCAGCTGTTTATTAATTTAATCAACTTCGGTACTTTTTCACGCTTTAGAAATTTAAAAACCTCCATATTGTATGTTGGAATTTTAACCGAGGTGATAGCATAACCAAATTGATCTAATTAATACAAATTTTAATAGTAAAATATTAACAATTATTCAAGTATTCAAGAGTTGATACTTATGATATATTTGTTCTCGAACGAAATCGCAAAAGTTTTTGTAACCGACATAAGAGAACCGAAACTTCTGATAAGAGATGAGTATGTTGTCAGTACAGTTTCGATATTCTCAATCATATCCACAATTTGAGCCAACGATCGAGTGTATGAATGATCACACTACCCTATCAAATAGGGTTTGATCAAGGGACTTGGAATAAATGTATTATAGGTCCTTGTGCGCCTGCAATAATCTTTTCAAATTTTTCACTTTCGAGAGCAGGCAAAATAGTAGAAAACAATTCAGAAAAATACATATTTTGAAAGAATATCAGAAATAGACGGAGTGGATTGATAAAAACTACCAATTCAAAGGTTAAAACATAATTGACTATTTTAATCAGATGATTAAAGTACAAAAAATAGCCACTTCTACAACTTGTTTTCAAGCCAGGCAAGTAAAATTATTTTAGTTATCTGTTCTGCAGGTAGTCGCTTCCAGTTGAGTTACAATAAGTTTTAACTTTCTATTTGTTTCATTAATATTTTCCAAAAATACAAGTTATCGTAAACTTCAGTGTGGAAAAGAGAATATAATTATGAGCAATGACTAGATTTTGGTTATCAATGCATCAAGTATTAAAAGTTTCAACTAACATTTCGAAGTATAGATAATGTATGTTTGTTGAAACGTTCATTTCTAGATGAAGTGATTACCAAAATATTCATACATATTTGATGAAATATACATACATATTTCCCATATTACATTCTCTTTTCCATATTAAAGCTCATCATAACTTGTATTTTTGGAAAACCTTAAAAGGGAAACGAATGAAATGTTACAACTTGTTGTGTATATATACACAGATATATATATATATATATATATATATATATATATATAGTGAATCCCGACAAATCTCATATTGCCAGATTTGTGTAATTAACGAATGTTCCCTTGTTTTTCGTTTTAAATTCATAATTTTCTATATTATGTTACGAAAATATAAGTAACGAGCTTAATTTTTTCTTAGAACTCAAAAATGACCGTGGTTCTTGAAATACATTACTTCATTAACAGTATCCCTTTTTTTAAAGAAGGTTCCAGGCGGAAAGGGCTGGAATGTTAATTAAAAAATTGTGCGCCTGAACCCTCATCAGATGATTAAATTTGGTGATAACGACTACGAAACGTGCCCTGTACCTCCTATTATTTAGTAATGAAATTAGCAAGTCATTTACACTAATTTTTATTCTTATTTTCTATTAATACGTTTTTCTTATCGAATATACATATACAAAGTAATTAATTAAGCCGAAGGTTTTTATTTTTTAATTTGCTGAAAGAGAAATATGTGAGGACTTACGGATTAAACATTTCTTTGAACTTTTTTACCTTTCATCTTTGGTGAATAGGTTGATTAATAACTATAAAATAATCACAATTAATGATAATTGTTCCTTGGAGTATACTTGGATTTTGACTTTTTTCTATTTGAAAAATAATTGTCGCATGATTTATAACAAAAATAATAAATCTATCATTCGATTTTATAAATTCCATACATCTAATTACAATAAAATAGAAAAAATCATTATTCTCGAACTATACAACATAAGAATGACAAAGTTGTATCAACAAATCAATAAGAAAGTTCCTAGCTTGAAACATACTTATTTAAATGAGCAAATAAAAATTTAAATTAAAAAAATATAAAAATGTCCACTAAATTTTAATTAAAACGGCTTTTGTTGTAAATGTTTTAAAAAATTTAAAATTAAGTTATAAATAATGTTCAGCAGAAAGTTCTAAAACATCTTAAATTGTTTCTGGACAACTTGTACTTCTTCTTGGATGTAAGGATTTAAAATAGTACACTTTTTTCCCAGCTCGCTGTTTACTGAATAAGAAGCTCAGCCTTCTTGTACAATAGACATGTTAGAACCCATTGATTTATATATGAAAACCATTATATAAATATTTAATATGCATAATACATTATTGGAGTTGTTCATTCATACTATATTATTATTTTTTTGTTATCACGTATCACGCGAATATCATTAGTTAAGCTTCTTTGGGAGTCTTAAACTATTTTATTTTATTTTAAATCTTTTTTATTGTAATATAAATGTATGTATATTTTATGTAAATATGGCGCAAATGGTTTTCTTTATCATTATTACTTATATATTTAAGTAGGACAGAGCATTTCTTGTCATCAATTAAGTGATAAAAAAAAAAGGTGTAATTCCCATGAAGGGTATTGCATTCAGCTTTATTTTCAAGCCGAGAGTTTCGCATGGATGCGATTCAGATCACGCTCAATAGCCAAGTTTATTCTTTTTTTCGGTCACAAACATTTTTCTATGGATGAGCCCCGTTAGGATCGATTTATAGTTTTTAACAGATTACATAACCTAACTGTCATTATTATTTTTCATTTAATTTATCGCCGTTATTATGATTGATCAAAATCAAAGGATAAAATTCAAAAAGTTTATTTCAAGTCATTCGAACAATCGTCAAAAAAGTTTTCCGAGACTCTTTTAAAAAAATCCTCTATCTTGAATTCTCTTTCTGTTGTAGATTCGAAGCCCATTGTGACCGTCAACTATTCACTGTCCGGTACCGGTCAAAGCAAAAAAAAAAAAAACGGATCCCGGTTCGAAGCATAGGTGGAGGAGGGACGGATGGGTGGGAGGGGTATAACGCATTGGATTGAACCCGACCAACCAGAAAACAGTGAAGAGGATCCTAACCGAAGCATAAGTCGGAGCTGAGTGGGGCCTTTGAATCGACAAGCACTCCTTGCAAAACAATGGATCCCCCGAGGCTCTCCCTGACAATATGCAACACTCAGCATCGCAAATCCGCGGCCAACAATTCCGTGTGCCATTGTCTGCCACTCAGGTTTCTGTGGTCCGTTTGTAAGATGTAATGCATTCCAACATAACGGTAATTTAGACTTATTCCGATTTTGCGAAAATTTGTCATCTTTTTGAAAATTATGAGGACTCGAGGCTTTCAGTTGCGGAACAATGTCGTGACATAATGAATCTGTGCATTAGATTCCAAGAATAACTATAACTACTTATCGCAATAGCTGATTTGTACAAAACGTCATGGTCAGGATTTAGGTTCTATCATAAGTATTTTCTTAATATGTCATTTTAATATTCCTTGGATGAATATTTAGCGGATTAACATCCCTCTAAAACAATATATTATAATTATCTTGTTTTTTTTACTGGAGTACATCTTTCTTAGTCAATCATTCAAGTGAGTAAACTAAAACCTTTTTCCAGTCATATATTATTTTTCTTTATTTAAAAACGTTTCAACAATAATATGTCATTCTCAATTTACATTTCTTATAAGTCCTTTAACGTTATTTAATTTAAAACTATTCTCTAAAATTTTTTTTATACAAATTTGTACGTTTTCAACCTAAAATAAAAGACAAATCAAATAAATACATAATTTTACATACAAACAGTAAAATCCATTTTATCCAGTGTTTTTGGGACATGTTTTTATGTAAAATTATGTATTTATTTGATTTGTCTTTTATTTTAGGTTGAAAACGTACAAATTTGTATAAAAAAAATTTTAGAGAATAGTTTTAAATTAAATAACGTTAAAGGACTTATAAGAAATGTAAATTGAGAATGACATATTATTGTTGAAACGTTTTTAAATAAAGAAAAATAATATATGACTGGAAAAAGGTTTTAATTTACTGACTTGAATGATCGACTAAAAAAAAATATATTATAATATAAAGTATGGAGTACCACCAATGTTTAGCTTCTAATCATGTCATTATATCATTGTTTATTAATTACCAATTGTATTTTTAGTATATAGTTAAAAATTATAATGAATAAATTTAAAAAAAATAATCTTACGTGACCCCCCGATTTTTACCTTATTATTACTTACCACGCAATGAATAAAGAATGGGTGAGCTCTAAGAGGTATCCAGATTCCTATAATCGATACACGGTTGATCTCAGGAAGATTAATCTGTTACTGAGTTGAACTTGGATTATAGCGATCATTAAACCAGCACTTTTCGTACTGAGATACCCTGCTCCTTAATTCTTAATTTCTAAGAAAACCAAACTTCTTTTTTATATTATCATTTGTTTTATATGTATCAGAAGCATTCGACAGGGTATGTATTTAACCAATTATATTAATAATATGGCATCGATTTATGTTAGTTAACAGTAAAGTATGTGAAAAAGGTTAAAATTGGGATATTTCTCTTCCATGAGAGAGTAGATAAGATATTTACTAATGACTATACGAATATATATTATTGTTAGGAAACATTTATAGTATCACTGATGCACAGGACGTCCCTGGTAACCTGCCCATCCATTTAACTTCTAAAATGTTTAGAATATTGAAATGAAACTTGCTTTTTATTGAAATGAAGGATCCTTATTGGACAACCCGATGTTGGCTTGAGACCTGCCGCCGACTTTGTAACCTCCCGGAGTATTCCTTCTGTGACTTTCAAAGCTAGTTCAAACAGAACGAGGAGTACTCTACCTCCGAAAGTCTGTGTTACGTTGTATTGTATCATCTTGTCCACACAGAATGCGAAATATATCACGTTGGTACAATTTGTTCTATTACATATTACATACTTGGTTGTATGGCTATTGAAAATCACACATGAAGATCTAGTGTAATCAATTAAGCCTGAAAATTGACAAAAAGTTTTGAAAGTTAACACATACAGTCCCTGGCCATATTAATGTGCCCACCACGAAAGATAATTTTCTTTTTGTTTTTTCCTAATTTTTTTTATATACTTTCGCGTATCTTAATAAATTGCTGTTTTAAGTAATGGCAACACTTTTATAAGACTTTTAAAGTATTTTTGTTTTATTAATGCCAGCATTGGTTTTAGTACAGCCATTTTGTTTAAAGAGTGAGACTGCGTGCATAATTTGTGTTTGAAATGTTTGTGGATTTATTGTTTCTTTTTCATTAAATACAAGTCGGATTAGGTAAGTTTATTATTTGTATCATATATTTTAACTATTTTGATCGGTTTTTTTTCATCAATATGTAAAATAGGGTGTAAATAGGGTGACACCACAAAATATTTAAAAAAATGAAGATTTATATTCGAAACTATTTTTTTTCAATTTCATATTATTATCAGACCCAACTAACTAACTTACCCATAAAACTAATATTTAAACTCGATTTACATCATTACGCATACAAAAAGATAATGCAAACATGTAACAAGAACGAATCTATCCAGTGGTCACATTAATATGGCCAGTGACTGTAGAAAGGATACATTTAAAATTGTTTTTTTAGTATTCCAATTAATATTATAAGACAAATTTTACTAATTTTCTTATCTCTAAATATGGGCGGAAAATCGTTTAGTTCACGGGAATTAAAGTGAAATCTGAAATAAAAAATACGAAAAAGTTGTACACATACTTTTTTCAATACCTTAAAATAAATTGTTTTACATGCGGAAATGCATCCATCTGTTCACGTGATTATGAGAAAAATCGAAAAAAAAGCGTAAAAATCTTACTTGCGAATTTTTCAATTTTGGTATAAATTTTCTTCGCAGCTGAAAAAATGTTCAAAACTATGTTTAACGAGAAGTATTTTTCATAAAATTCTTTTTGTCTTGACAATAAATCAACTATACCCATTTTCGTATGTAATATCCTTAAAAAAAATTATTTTCAAAAGGATAGTAGCCAACTTGGACACCGGGTTCTGGATTTCAAATAATAGTAGATAACTAAGTTTAAAGGTAACGTCAGAAAGATAAATTACTAAAGTTTAACATTATAAAGATTTTTCAACTTTTAATCGAATGAAATTCTTCTATTTTATTTTAATTTACATTACTTACCTTTCCTTTGCAGGCATTCTGAAAATGAAAGATAGAAATTCTTAATATCAGACATGATAACACTTACACATTGAAGCAGAACTGAATTCCTGTTTCTATATCCTTACAAATAGAGACTCATAAATTTGCAGGTGCGGTGGACAAAGACAAGGGAAGTACATAAAGTTCCTAATGTATTAGATGATAGATGGTCATAATTTTATGTAACGTCCATTATTAATTAATAGATTCCCATATGGCATAGAAAATCACATAGTATTTTTTGTTAAACAAGGCATAATAAGAATGGCTTTGCATCGTTTTGCGATTTATCATAAAAATTAAATATTATAATACACAATACAATCAGTACGCCTATCGATTAGAACAATTCAAGAGGGGACGGGGTAAGGCCATTAAATATACCCGGTAAAACTAAAAAAAAAATATTTATTTACGGTTCTCTTTTTATTTATTTCTTTATGCTGCGTATCAGATTATGTAATCACAACTGAGAGAATGGATTTTCTTCCAATAACACTTCCAATTCAATTTCGGTCAAAGGAACCACATTGCGGCTCAGTTCAAACAATATTACGCCCCATCAAATCTTGTTCCCTGTCGATCCCTTGTTTCTTTCTCATCCAAGGGGGAAAGAAAAACAAATGATTTAACAGAAGAAAATGATGTAATGATGAATGAAAATGAAAACAGGGTCGTATATTATTTGGCATTGGGATCTTTAGGACATTGAGGTTTTTCCCTTCTGTACAAGGGTTCGAAAAGTCAGGGTATCAAGGAAATTATTTTCCCCTGATGATTTCTCGGTACATAAATGCTTGTATGAATAATAATAATAAAATAATTCCTGCTTATTCTGAGCGTCATTGATGGAATCGTAAATCAATTAGGCGGTAACTGAATACATTGATAGAAACAATCTTTATTCACCGTGAAAACACAAATGTCGCTTCCATTCCTTCCTTCCTTCCTTATTACCTCCATGTTTTTATTCATGTTCCTTATTATTGGTACCGCACGACAACATGTTGACGCGTCCAAGCCTCCTCAATCAGCTTCCACCGGTAGTCCCTGTTGATTGCTGATGCCATCCAGTTGCGTAATCCCAGATTCCTGGCGTCCTCAGCCACACAGTTAATCCACCGCAGTCTGGGTCGGCCAAGTCTCCTTCGTGAGTGGATGATGCCCGTCAGCAAGCGCTTTGGGTTTTCCTCCTTGCTCATCCTCGCCACATGACCAGCCCATCTTAATCTGGATCACTTGAACTGATCACATCAGGATCACCTGGAGGAAACTGTTTGTGATCTGGTAGAATGCCTGATTTCCTTAAATATTCTCTTCGAAATTTAACCATCCATCTTGCGTGAGTTGAAAATTACAGTCTCTAAATAGTAATACACCTACTTTCACTACCTCAGGAACTCCCTCCTCCTCAATGTTGTTAACCAGTTGGACGTTCACCTCTTCTATATCTCCATAACCAGCTCTTTACTCTTTTCCAAGCTCTCGGAACCTCCTTTTCCTATTTCACGAATAGTTTCATTTTTGAATCGGTTATGAGGCTAATGACATCCGCTTATAAAAGACTTGTACGAAGACGGTTCTCATATTCCAGTTTTCAATTGCAGTCCAAATTTTAGAGCTTGCCGATAAACTTTTTAAACAGGAGGGGCTTGGACAAACTCCTTCTCACTCAAGGTTCCGATTGCTGATGCCATCCAGTTGCGTAATCCCAGATTCCTGGCGTCCTCAGCCACACAGTTAATCCACCGCAGTCTGGGTCGGCCAACTCTCCTTCGTGAGTGGATGATGCCCGTCAGCAAGCGCTTTGGGTTTTCCTCCTTGCTCATCCTCGCCACATGACCAGCCCATCTTAATCTGGATCACTTGAACTGATCACATCAGGATCACCCTTCTTGCTAGGTGTTGTCTTAGCACGAAATAGGCACGGTTTGCGGACAATATTCTTCTTCTAGTTACTACTCTGATGGCGTTAGTACATGAGACTTGGGATCCAAGATATGTGAACTCTGAGACCCACTCAAAGAGGTAAGTTCCGAATTTCACCTTGTCTCCGGGGTATCTTGGGTGCTCTTCAGCTACCGTGTATTTATTCTTGTCTTCGTTAACCACCAAACCAAGTTTTCTCGCTGCCTCTGCCAGGGAGAGAAACGCTTCTTCAACCGTCTCCTTAGGTCTTCCTATTCATGTTCCTAAACCCAACAATTATTTCAAATCTCAATTCTTTGGTGCAAAGATCTATCTTTACTGACAAAAAATGTTTTCTACCTACCAATATTACCTTTTTTGTTATTATACGATCTTACTTTTTTTTTCAAAATAAATCTCATCACAAATCGCTTTCCATTGGGAAACATATTCAATCCATAAATAAATTATACCGATGGAATTAGCGTTGAATTTAGAAACAATTTTATTTAGAAAGTCTTTATAAAGAAGATTAGAAATAATTTAGAATTAGAAAGAATTTAGAAAGCCGTTGTTTTGCTAAAGATAATTCTAAACGAATACAATATATAAGATAAGGTCTATATTATAACGTTCCAATCATTATTGTTTTAAATATATAACCATGCTGAGAAATCAGGGCAGATTTAAGTTTTACATTGCGTTTAAATAACACTTTATATTTACGTACTGTTACGGGCGTACAAAGGAAGGCGGAAGCGGGGGATTAGCGGCTCAACTCCGTCAGCGGGAGACGTTTAAATAGGATTAAGACTGTTCTAGATCGTCTTCTTTTGTCGGAAAAGGATTAAGAAGATTCCGGAATTGCCTGGCCCTTTCGTGTTCTGGAATGTTCGGCCTTACCTCTTTAAATACTTCCCTCAACTCGAGGCAGTGAGTCTTAGCCTGAGAGTGAACCAGTGAAGATCTGTGATAAGTGTAATAAGTGAGTGTCAGTGTGATAAACTAGTCAGTGTTGAACCGGCCCGTGTAATAAGTGTATCAGTGAACTGTGAGTCTGTGATACTTGAAGAATCTTACGGTCGGTGGACTAGTGAACTGTAAGTGTTAATTATTAGTTATAAATTGTAGTGTAATTTTATAATATTCATAGAAACTATTGTAACTAGTTAAGCTATCTAGAATTAGTAAAATCTTATATTATTGTAATAATTAAATAGGAGTTAGGCCTAGATTATAATATTTAGAATATTGTTATTATAAATTTATATTAGTTCAATAATTTAATTGTTAATAGTTTAATTGTATCTTTTTAATCACTTTTGTTAATAAATATTAGTATCTTTGATTAAGGAATTGTTTAATTCATTTTAATACCCAGTAGCCCGTAACAGTACTATATAATATCAGTAGATATTTCGTCCATAAATGTAATATTCAACATCTAATAACTATTCAGTCTTAAGTATTTAATTTTTCTTGACA
Source organism: Arma custos (assembly GCA_037127475.1). Lineage (NCBI taxonomy): Eukaryota > Metazoa > Arthropoda > Insecta > Hemiptera > Pentatomidae > Arma > Arma custos. The sequence continues at coordinate 95,092,840 of CM073761.1, forward strand.
AACCAACCGTATGCATCTTTATGTTCTTGCATATCTAAATGAGATGCTCCATTATAAATGTCTACCACTATACGCATACAAGGTTCTTGTTTTCAGTATATGGTAGAGACTGTAGTGTTTCTAAGCGAACGGTTATTCTAGAAGTTTATTTGAACGAGTTCACACCCAACCGCTAGGTTTGATCCCTAAGAGACTCTGCAGTTTCTACAAGGTCAATCTATGGCTGTGAACAGGATAAATAATTTATTTGCTTTAGCCGAATTCTATGCCGTCAGCTCAGATACTCAAAGCTCTACACATCGAACTACCCCATTCCTTCCCCATTCCCATTGATGCTCCTTATATTAGTTTTCCCCTCTTTTTTTAAAACTCCTTATTTTAAAAGTCCTACATGCAAAAAAAAGTCTCTATATTCTGAAGATTTTCTTGTTGAAGCAATAAGGAATTAATACAATGAGTAGCATTGCTTACTCTATTGAACACTTCATTTCTTCTTGAAAAGAACCATCAAGTGATGATGGGGACCAGACGGAAGGGGAGGATATCGCGAGACAATGAAGCTGCCCTCAGGGACAATCCTTCCTTAAGTAGGCTGTTCTATCGGATTTAGGGCCGACTCCTGGGTCATCGTATCGCCCTATCCACGCCCCTGAGATCAGCCATCCCTTGGTGCACTTCAATCCACTTTCTCAACCCGGAAGGTCTGTATAAGGAAGAGGGAAATCTAAACAAAGGGAGGATATAACACAACTATTAACATATTAAAATATCTTTGTTTTGAAGAGAAAAGATTTGTCTAGGGACGGGATTCGACCCCTGGTCTCCCACGTTTCCGTCGTGGTGCTCTACCACTTAAGCTATCCTGACTCGTACTACGGTCAGACAAATCCATTCTCTTCACCGATCCCATATCCCCGTGTTCTCGTAATTTGCGATGTATACAAGGGGAAGAATGTTCATTGAACATTAATTTAATTAGGATGTTGTTGACTTACGTCATTATATTATTTATAATGTATTTTATTTTATTTTTTTACTAATTGTTATAGTTTTTAAATATTTTTTTTTTGAAGAGAAATTATTTGTCCAGGGCCGGAATTCGAACCCGGGTCTCTTAATTCATTATATTATCTATAATTTATTTTATTTTGAAATAAAATAAAATGTTCCGGGTTCGAATCCCGGCCCTGGCCAAATCTTTTCTCTTCAAAATAAAAATATTTAAAAATTATAACAATTAATAAAAAAATAAAATAAAACATTAACATATTAGTTTAGTCTTAGCATTAATTAGCATCTTTAACTATTACATTCATAACTTTAAATTTTAAATCAAAGAGTGGGGTATTTTAGTTTTTAGAGCGCGGAGTTGTTAAGCTGAAGGTCTAGGGTTCAAATCCAGCTGAGGCAGATAAAATATTTAATCAACCATTTAACATGTGGAGTTTTAAAATTCTTCTGGAATTATCAACAGACCATTGGATACCCTTAGTTGGGAAGAACCCTGACAGTTGAATCTGATCTAGGCAAAATCAGCCCTGCACAATCGTTGGCTGTAAAATTTTGCCCAAAGTTCCTACAAGTCATGAAAACTTAATCGTCCTACACTTTTGTATCTAATAGTTTTACCCTCCGATATAAGTAGAAACCTCATGTACTCATTTACCTAACTTATGTCCCTGCATCTTGTTCTTCTTATCCACTTCCGGATGGCCGAGGAAACTGTTTGTGATCAGGTAGAATGCCTGATTTCATTAAATATTCCCTTCGAAATTTAACCATCCATCTTACGTGAGTTAAAAATTACAGTCTCTAAGTAGTAATACACCTACTTTCACTACCTCAAAAAAAACCCCTCCCCCTCAATGTTGTTGACCAGTTGGACGTTCACCTCTTTTATATCTCCATAACCAGCTCTTTACTCTTTTCCAAGCTCTCGGAACCTCCTTTTCCTATTTCACGAATAGTATCATTTTTGAATCGGTTATGAGGCTAATGACATCCGCTTATAAAAGACTTGTACGAAGACGGTTCTCATATTCCAGTTTTCAATTGCAGCCCAGATTTTAGAGCTGGTCGATAGACTTTTTAAACAGGAGGGGCTTGGACTAACTCCTTCTCATTCAAGTTTCTGATCTGTGCTACTTATCCTTACACTCCAGTGTCCCCTTGGTAGGTTAAATCTCCATTAACTTATATATTCTAAATTTCTTTTCTTAGAACTGAATCAAACGCTGCCCTAAGATCAAGGAACGCTAGGTACAGGTTTTTGACTCTGTCGAGTTTCTTCAGCAGTGATACTAAGTCTAAGTCTTTCGACATGGACCGAGAACAGGCTCCCATTCTAGCTGCCCTTCCACAATGCGCTGGAGTTTAGTTTTTAAAATCGATGATTACAGTTTATAGACAGTAGAAAGAAGACTAGTGAAACTATAATTATTAATATTCGTTGAATTGCCTTTTTTATAAATTGGGAGAACTATGCTTTGTTACCAGTCCTCGGGAATTCTCTTCATGTCTTGTACGTTATAAAAGAGCTTTTGTAGGGCTTCAAGGGGTTATTTTCCTCCATATTTCAAAGATTTTTGAGCGATATGGATCACTTCCTAGTGTTCTTCCTACAGTCTGGGTTGCACTCTAGCCTTTCTATAGTAAAGGGTGCTCGATGGTGGCAGTTATGTGTTTCTGGATTTTGGGGAGAATCGTTGCTGAAAATTTTGTTTTTAACCGGTTCAGGATCTTTTACTTGTCAGTAAGTACGGATCCTTCACTACCTTTTACATTACCGATGGGCTTATTTTAGTTTTAATCATTTAATTTTTCCTTCATAAGTTCTAATGGATTCACGAAGGTCCTCACTATTTTTTTTACCAAATCCTTCTATGAGCGTTTCTTGGGCTGGCTGATAGGGAACTTACATTTGTTCCTGAAAGATCGGCAAACTTGTAGCATTTCTTGGTTCATATTCACGAGCTATGCTTTCCTGGCAAACTTCTTTCAAGCAATTATTCGTTGGATGTTACTGGCTCACGTGTCAGTGCTCTTTCAATTAACATATATTGTCCTCTTCCCACATACTACATTTGCAATCTCCAGGTTACACAACTTTCAGATCTTTCCTAAGTCTTGATAGAAAGGTATTTGTCTACAAGGTCTTACAATGTCTCCACGATTACCACCACCAATGACAAGGCATTACATAGAATTATGGTTGTATCGGCCACGAGTAGGAGATGGTCACCGCCTACCTCTGCTGATCTCGTGAGCTTGGTATCAGGGAAATTTTGTCTATATTATGCCGCTCAAATATAAAATAGACATATGTTGCATGCACGACATTAATTTTCAATTTGCATGCACAAATTTCATGAATTCTTTTGTGCTGTTAGAATGAATTCCCTATGAAGAGGAACAGTCGACCAATAGACTGTTAGCCGCTGTCAACTGATATTCTTCACATTCTCATCTCCATGCAGTCCTAGGGCATCCTATACCGATCTAACAGAATTTCCCATTCTGATAATATATTCCCCCCTCAGGATTACGGAACTTCCTTTTTCCTTGCATTATTGCAGTTATTTGTGAATCTGAGTAGAATTCTTCCTGGTCCACAACACTTCTTCATTTGGTGCATTCACGTAGACTATGGAGGCGATGCCAATAGACATTTTAAAACCTGCTACGATCGTTTGTGGAAATATTGGTCCCCAATCCTCCCAACGATCAAGCATAGGCAATATTACTAGGCCGCTGCTTTTCTTCTTTACACCAATTTTGCCTAGAATTTCTACTTTGTACTTCCTCATGTTTTCCACCAGTTCTTTTCAAGTTAAAGTTTTAATATCCCGATTTCTTATTCGTATATCCTTCGTATACCTCCAACTCAATTCATAGGCATGCAAAACTTTCAAAACACGGAAATAACGATTTATATCCAACAAGTGGGAGGATGTTGACAACGACCATATATAATACAAAGAAAGCTGCCAAAATAAAAATATATATTTTAATTTAAATTGGATTGGTGATATCACTTGTCCCTGGAAACTTTTGCTAATTCTTTAGTTAAAGCTGTATGTAGAACAAATCGATATATTTCTTCTTGATGGAGTGGCTCAGTGTGTAGAGCTCTATGCTACTGAGGTCCCGAGTTCAGTATATACTCAGTTACAAGTAGGTATCGACCGTGTGGGAGATTCAGATGCTGATCCAGCCACATTAAAGTGGATACCCATACTGAGGTGAAAACATGGCTATTATAAAAAGTTCGACGAAATCACCTCCTTACACAACCGCTGGCTTAGAAGCTGTATATTATCTACCGTGCATCGAACCTAAAAACTATTCGTGAGTTGTACTGATAATTAAAAATAAAATAAAATCAGAACACTATCCCCTAACCTCTCAATACAATAACTATAGTAGTATCTTTTTTTGTTTTATATAAATTAACAGTTTGCTCATTGTTTCTTGATACATTAGGGGTGTTGTTAAGGTTACACACGGCGACATAAGACTTTCAGCAAGGTTTGGGGGAGGTGAAGGGATGAGGGGGGATGCATTATTAGACGATCTATAAACTCGCGTGCTCAAGGCCTTGCTATAGGTGACCTCACGGGCCAGGGGTCATGACCTAATAGGAGCCGGTTAAACACTCCTTTTATTATTTAAACCATAATTTAAATACAATGAATATTTATAAACATGAAGCAAATTCTTAATTAAATAAATGCAGCTTGGCAATTATTATGAACGGTGCAGATGATAAACTTGTGTGTATGTTTAAGGGAATAACAGGGGGAGTAACTGAAATTATAAATGATTATATTCTATTTTATAACTAAACGAATGGTCATGTTTATTTTGGCGCCCAAACAAAACTTTTTATTAATAATTATTACATATGTAAATTATTATATGCAATATAATACGTCAAGTTATCGCGATGTAGTCATAAATAATGTATGTTTATACAACTTGTAATTTTTACTAATGTAATACCTTAATGCAAATGTTTCAATTCGAACTTGTAAAATTATGCGAGAGTAACTGGATTTACAAGATAAGTCCATAATTGCCTCATTTAGCCCAAATTTAGTAAGAAATGCAATTCCAGGAACACGGAGTATATAAACACAAAAAATCGACGACGAAAGGTCTCTAAATCCAATAAGAAGCTGTACATATATTCATTCCAACCTGTTGATGATGTTTTCATTTTTACCATTGAGATCTTTTTTTTTTTTATTTATTCACTACTAGAACATTATTTGTGACTTTTATTTATTCATGATGATTTTAAAGTTTTTATTCTTAATTGTATTCAATGCAATTTAAGTAAACCTTTTGGAATTATTTTATCAATTATTTTTTTCTTGTTATTTAAAGAACCCGCAGATTCTTTAATTAACGTTTAAGTACAGCTTTTTTAAAAATAAAAATATATTTATTCCAAGTTTCCACGTTTTCTGAAACATAAATCCATGACCGACGTAACTACTAATATATAATTGAATTGTACTTTTCTAAATAATAATATACTTTTTTGGGCCTCTCAGCCATTATATAGTTCAAGTGGGTAATGGGTTTTTTTGCATTTAAAAACTGAAGGTCTTTTTTTTTAGATTAATTTATTGAAAAAAAAAACTCTTGTGGAGAAACTACCTATCGGTAGCACTCCAATAAAGTTCTATAGTAGAAGGTCTTGAGACCATCTTGTTTTCAGACGCCTTGGAGGGTTATCGGGAATAGTATGGGAAGCAAGTTGAGAGACTAACGGATTCAAGTGTGTATGGGGCTTGTCATGGAAGGATAGGTATCTAGTTTGGGCCAAATCATAAACATATGGGATATTAAGATCATGATGGATGAGTTTGTTTGTGACATAATAAGGAGCATTGAGGATTTTACGAAGGATTTTGGATTGTAAGGAATGGATACGAGATGATTGGATGGTTTAGTAGAGCCCCAAAGCTCAACTCTGTATGTCCAGATAGGTCTGATGAATGTCATGTAAATGAGTCTTTTGTAATTAATTTTGAGCTTAGAGCGTTTGTCCAGTAAATGTTGAAGTAGGCGAAAACGTCGAGCTCTTGTCTTTTCACTCTTGTAAGTACATGCCCTTCATCCAGGAAACTGTCATCCAGTGGATATCTCCAAGGAAGAGGGTACAGTTTAGACGAGAATTGAAAACGGTAGCAGACGTTATTGGTCCCTCAGAAAGGTGTTCCGAAATAGAACTATACCCCGTGGCCTCAAAATAAGGTTATATAAGATGATACTTCGTCCTGTTTTCATGCATGGTGAGGAAGCGTGGACTCTATCCAAGCAGCATGAGAAGTTATTGAAAACTTTGGAGTAAAGATTCTTAGAAGAGTGTATAGCTGAACCAAGGAAGGAAATGATTTCCGCATAAAAATGAATCAAGAACTTAAGGACTTATATGGAGAACCAGATATAGTTTCTTGTATTAAAAAAGCAAGATTGAGATGGTTGCGGCACTTCCACTGACTGAATAAAATAAGGCTTCCAAACGCGATTATGGAGGAAGAGGAAGCCCTAGAATGAGATGGTTGGACGATGTGGAAGCTGATCATAGGCTCCTTGGGGTAAGAACATGGAGAAGAGCAACGGAAGATCATTCAAAGTTGTCGATGAGGCCAAGGTCCTCCATGGACCAGAGCGCCATGTGATGATGATGATGATGATTTATTTCTTGTCTTTCTTTTTTATCAGATCAAAATGATTTGTGTTGTTTAAAATGTAAAATTGTTTAAAATTAATTATTTTGAGCGCACATTTTTAAATTGTATTTCATTTCTTTTGGAACGTGAATATTACAAATATTTACTTGCAAATACTAGTATTTATTGTGCTAAATATTACTATTACAATATCGCTGTTGTCAAGTTATCTTGTAGTAATGCAGAGCTGAAAGGCTTGTAAGAGGGACTGAAATAACAGCAGTGGATGGGGAAAAAAATCCCAAGTAAACTAGAGCTAATTGGCGGTTTACCTGGGGGAAAACCTCCCTCTTAAAACATCCTTTAGAAAACCACCCCTTTTGACGCCATCCTGTCAAATCCTTACACAAACCATAGCTTCTCAGTCGCTAACTGTCTTTAAATGTTTGTTAATTAACTTATCCCTGCACAACTGAGTTGTTAATAGTTTAAAGAAAACCATTGTAGGGAACGGGAGGAGGCTGAAGATTTGAGTTCCATCCGCACGATTTAGGATCCTTCAAAGCCTTTTACATCCATTAGGCGCACAGCTTCTGAGCTTAGGCCCCAAGGGAGTATGAGGGGGGTCTTGGGAGGGAATTCTATTTCTACTTTGACACTTCCTTTCCCTGCTCCTTTTTATTTCTTTTTCCTCCTTTTTTATGATTTTAATGAGTCTCTGTAAGGACCCTCTTTTGGAATTTCCACTAAGAACTATAATTCTTTCCTTTAAAGATTTCTTTATTTTGTATCCCCTACACGGCCATCCAGATAGGCATAGTGTAAAGAATTTAAGGCTCTCTTGAATCTTGACTTCTACAAACTAAACATTATACCTACATATTCAAGGAGTTTTACATACTTTACCTTTTAGATTAACATGAAATAAAAAGATGGTTTATAATACATTTAAAATGAATTAAAATGTTATAAATAACTCCATAAAAATACTTAACTGAAATAAACTTTTTGCGACTGTAACTAATGAATTTGGGTACGATATGCGGTTACATATTGAGGTGAAATGGTCAGAATTAACGCTTAACTGTCAAGATTATCTCCCAGCTTATAAATGATGGTTACAGTCAATACAAACGGCTGTAACTGAATAAATAAATTAAAGTCTCAGGCAGTACCTATCCTTGATCCTTAATTATGTTTTTTTTTCGATGAGGTCTATTAGCCATCAGGTTGAAGAAGAAATGTCAGTATCTCAGAATTGAAAACTGGTAAGATAGGGAACTGTGGAAGGAATTGACTTAACGTTAACTCTGCACTAGCAAAGCCGGATAATAGAATAGATCTAAATGTCGCACTTCCAACACCGAGTTTGTATTCCAAGTCTAAATGAACCGTTATGGCACATAAGGCTCAGACAAAAGACAAAAAAATGATAAACATTGATTTTGTTTTTTCTTGATTTTTAAAAACTAACTCGTCACTCTAAGCAAACATGGATAAGAAAGAAGAACACAAAATGAACTTCCACGTAATCGAAATTGAGATTGGATTTAATTTTATAATGTACCTATTACTGGAATCGGCTCACTGATGTTTGTACCTAAAGAAGATAATGAAATAAGATGAGCTCCTTATTATTACACTACTAAAGAAATTTAGGAACATCGAATTAAGAGAAAAATCAGAAACAACAAATCCAATTCCTTTTTCAAGTCTATGCTTTTATCAATATACTACCTTTTGCCCGCGGCTTCGCTTGCGTGGAATTTGGTCTGCCAAATAAAGTTTAGTAACAGATCATTTTAAATAAATAATTTAATATGGTACTAGTATGTTTAAGGGCCTGCTGGCATCAGCGCGCTCAGGTGTCACTTACCTCAACTATTTGGACCTTGTCAGGTTATGTATCAATTTGAAATAAGCATTGCCTTTCATTATGATACAACAGATTATAGGAAATGAAATAAATGAGGAACATGTAGACAAAATTAAACTATAAATAATAAAACATTTATTACAAGGAGTATTCATTAAAAACTGTTATTTAATGAATAAAATATAAATATCTAAAATATTATGTTCTGATAAACAATGAAAAATTTATTACAAACAATGCTCATTAAAAAGAGCAATATCTTCAAAAATTGCATGAATTGCATCAAAATCATCTCCATCTAATTTTATTCCCCACTTGCAGTTTCATATAATGTCCATTAACACAACGCATTTTCTGGGGAATGACATTCTGCTCCTGAAGAAATCTAACAGCTGTTTCTTCATCATACACCTTGCGAAAAATCTTCTTCAAATTCCAACTCATATTTAAAGGAAATAATCAAAAACAGATTCACGTTGAACTTGACATAAACAATAACAAAACAAAGAAAGGTTACTATAACAGTAGGAGATGGTTAAGAAAAGTGACACCAGAGCGCGCTGATGCCAGCAGGCCATTAAATATACTAGTACCTTTAATATTTTAAACTATAAGTTACTCGTACAATTTCAGATGTGTAACTTAAAAAATGACGAATACCATGTAATCTTTGAACCCCTATTATATTAAGCGGGAAACCCTTGGGTATGGAATTATCCAAATTCCTTTCTTAGTGCTCATTTGAGCAATACAAAGAACCTATCTGTAAATTTCAAGATGCTAAGTTCAGTGGGTTCAGCTGTGAGTTGACGCTGGGTGTGTTAGTCAATCAGGTTACGGTTTTATATAAACTTCGCCTGTGTGGTGTATTTATAAAAAGTAGCCTATGCTCTTCCCCTGGCCTGAGATTATCCATATCAAATTTCATTACAAAAGGATCAGCTCAGCCGTGAAACATTCATTGACACTAATTCACAAACGGGACGGACAGAAGTTACTTTCGTTTACTGTTGCTAAAGTCAGTAAAGGATTAGTATAACATTTTATTGAATTTATTGAAAAGGATTACTTAGTATAACGGCAGCAGCAAGAAATTAAAACTGAAAGGATTAGAATAATGTGGATATGTAGGTAATTTATTGATGTGTTTTTAGTTTTGGCGGTCCTACTTACCTACTGCAATATACTCTTGCAAACTATGTTACTTGATTTGCTTTGTTCAGCGAAAATATGTAGATTTTACGAGTACATATTTGTGAGCAAGTGAGCAAGTGAGCAAGCCATCACCATCTTAGGGGTAAAATTAGGAAAATCCTTTCTTATCGGATGCCTACGTCATACAAAGAACACACCCTCCAAGTTTCAGGTCTCTACGATCAGCGGTTTATGCCTTGATCCGTCAATCATTCAGGACAAAGCATTATATATATATGACGGATTTCAAATTGACTATACAGAAGAACCCATGTTTTTATAAGAGGGACAAAACGAAAGTAGTAAAAGTAAATCTAGAAAATCAATCTCTTTAGTATAGATATCCTTCTCAGTAAACTGGATGCAGCCATACAGGAATTGGGTCCCTACAAAACACCAAGATCGTTTGGAATTATTGGTCTTATTCTAAAAGCCAAAAAAAAATTGGATATGCACAAAGGAATAAAAAATACAACAACAAAAATTCTTAGTATAAAAAAAAAATCCTAATATTTTAAACAGCTATCACCCAATATATACTTTATGGTTTGTTATCCATTGGATAAAATTATACTTCCGTATCTCGACTATCACTTACAAAAAAAACTGCTTCAAGAACAATAAGACTACCTGACGGAGTTTTCGACTTCATACCAAATTAGTTTGTTAATAAAAAAACCCAGTATGCACAAATTAATAAACTTACTTACACTGCATTTGCTCTTTTTAGGTGTGAATAAGACATTTGGTTAAATTAAAAAAAATATATATATTAAAGTAGCAGGAAAAGTATTATCTAAGGTTTTATTAGAGAAAAAAAAATGATACCGCATGTTCAAAACGGTTTAAAACATTTTTAATTTATTTTCAAATACTAACAGTTGTTGATATAATATGCTTTATGTTGTAAGTGTATTAACTATTTATATTTTTGCTACTAATAAGGTAATTCTATTGTTTCTAGCTGTGTATAATTATGTTTACATCTTAATTGATTAAAAACGTATTAGATGCAGTTTTATTTGAATGCGTATATTTGTCCATACATATGCATGTTGATCTCAACTCCATTTGTAGCCTAGAAACAAAAAAACATATATGCATCTATTATATTATTATAGTCCTTCAATTTTACATATACTGATACTTTTTTTAATTTTAATTATCTTGTTTTTGTAACTGGAGTACATCTTTCTTAGTCAATCATTCACGTGAGTAAATTAAAACCTTTTTCCAGTCATATATTATTTTTATTTATTTTAAAAACGTTTCAACAATTCCATGTCATTCTCAATTTACATTATTTTAAGTCCTTTAACATTATTTAATTTTAAAAATATTCTCTAAAAAAATTTTTATATAAAAATGTTTTTAGGTTGAAAATGTACAAATTTATATAAAAAATTCTTTAGAGAATATTTTTAAAGTTAAATAATGTTAAAGGACTTAAAAATAATGTAAATTGAGAATGACATGGAATCGTTGAAACGTTTTTAAAATAAAGAAAAATAATATATGACTGGAAAAAGGTTTTAATTTACTCACGTGAATGATATACTGATACTTGAAAAAAAAAAAAAGGCATTAAGTAGGGAAATACAAAACAAGGATTTTTGTTGCGGTTACAGTAATCACGTTGAAGGATGATATTCGTAAGCCTCCTTGGAGTTTTTTATGTTACAGAAAAGGAATCATTAGTGAAGTTTTAGCCAGTTGCGTTGTCACAAGTTATTTTTATTTGTGTGCAATAATTATATGCTTAAATATAAATCATTCAAATTGAATACTCGATGAAAAATATTTCTTTCCTGGTATGCCGTTGTATAGACTTTAGGGGGAGGCAATGAATCATAACGCTGCCAGGGGAACGGGTACAACAATGCTCCAACCTCTCTCCTCAATAGCTCAAGGTTGATTGCTCAATGGAGTAAATAATTCCCTACAGTGGGATATCGACTCATGTCAGTCGGCTCCTATCCATTTACATCTTTCTCTTGTCCCATTGGTCCCCAGCCTTCCCCCACCATTCCTCAAGACATAAGGCCATTCGCTCGTTGAGGAGCCAATTATATCACTCCAATTGAAGTTGTGAGGAGGCCGGGGAATTCCAATGCCATCCCCTAATCGACTGCCCCTCTCAGCCTGGATTTATCAACGATAGGCGGTTCAAATTGGATTCCTTCTTTAGGCTAATAGGCCTGTTTGGTCGATAGCCGAATCCAAACACCGAAAATATTTAAAGTGGATTTCCCTGGATCAGAGGATGTTTTGGTTCAGATGCGTGTGTTCGGATTTGAGATGATTAGCTTTAGAAATGGCAACCAACTGGATTTGTTGGTGGTTTAGTTGCTTCTCTAATAATTCATGGATAGTCCGAAGAAAAAAGAAATGTAACAAACATTAACTCCAATAGGCAATTACATTAAGATTTATCGAAAAGTTTCTAATGACTAATGCTCTTAGTATGCTAAGTAAAGCACAACAAACCATCACTCAACTGACTGCTAAAACTAATCACTGACGGAGACGAAATTAATGATATTAAGATAAAGTTGGTGTGTGCAATGAAACGTTTCAAGTTAGCAACCCTAAAAACGTAATGGACGATATATTTGTCAATGAATACTGCAATATTTTATTGGATCATTTTGTTGTATTTCTCAAGCGAAATATATCTTTAATAACGAAGTTAATATTTTTATAACAGAATTAATCATCACTTAATCAGTAAAATGCATTCCCACCTACACCTAATAATGTAAATATATATTACTAGTATATTGCACAATTTTCCTCCAGCTATAGGGAAAATAGATGTGTAGGGACATCGAATATTGATCATTGATGGATCGAAGTGATATATGAACAATATAATAACAAACATATAACCTTCTCATTTTGTTTAACTGAAATCGTTTATTATTCAACACCACTGTAAGTAATGAATGTTTTAGCTTTGTACAACTATTTACCTTGTGTTACTTTCGTAACTAATAAAGTATTTCAACCCTCAAGTACACGTACGGTTAAGATCCTTCATAATCCCTACAAAATCTTAACAGATGGATCAAGCAAATATATTTTCTCATAAAAAAAAGTTATAATAGATGATGGAATTCTACAAAATTGATTTGAGGACGTAGTTGGTAACCCGTAGCTGAAAATTTAATTTAAATCAGATTAACGGTAGTGGGTATTATGTCCGACATATGGAACTGACTACAGACTGTCAAGAGATCAAATTGTTCCCTTTTTGTCTAAAACAATAAATTCGAGGAGAAATATTTGATTCTGAGGAAATCTATTTTTTCAATTTATAAATTCAAAGTTTTGGTATAGAGGAAACGATAATATTACGGAGTGAGATTAAGTTCTCAGGAGATTAAGAAAGCTTGAAGTGAATAATTTTTTTTTTTTTAAATCCAAAGAAAATAAGTCTAAATCCCAATACAAAGACGCAATTTAGTTTGGCTGAATGCGATATGCTGAAAACCCGAAGCAATGAGTATTGCCTTCATACTGTATGAGCAATAATTAATTAACTCAACATTTAGTTAATTGATTTGTAAGAACTAACTAGGTCATAAAGGCATATATTTCCCACATTCATTTTAGTGCTTTAGCTTTCATTATATTTACTTGATGTATTCAGTATACAGTTGTAAATTTCAATAAATACATTAAAAAAAAAAACATTTTAGTCTATATTTGGTTCTTATGCTTGTCTTAATCAAATTTGTTGGAATTGTCTTTTGTTTCAAGTTACTTTTTTATCCATATTTTAATTAATTAAGTTATCCGACTAATCTTTTAAAAACTTAAATCATTGAAAAATTCAATAAGTACGAATTATTCTTACTAGGCAGCCTTCTGTGCCGAAATTGCCTAGACGAGAATCTCACCAACAACTTGCAACTTGCTCTGTGATCGATTGCCAAGAAGGAACTTAGGGTTGGGGGGAGGTTGGTATTTTCTGGGATATTTATAAGATAAAAAGGTACGATTTTATTGCTTTCGGTCTGCCTCGGGAAACTCGAATTTTAAATTGCGGCAACGGATATTTATCACGTTATTGAAATGATAATTTTTATATACCTGAGGGTTGTGTGATGGATGGGGGAGAAGGCTGGGTGGAACGTACAAAGCTATCGGGCCCGTGGGGTTTCTGCACTGAATGATATATAACCCACTTTATTTCATATATTATTTATTTGGGTGGTTAGCTTCAATCCCTGTGATGTGAAAAACATGCGTCTTTTCATAATAATATTGAAATTCATTAAGTCTCTCAAACTCCAGTTGAACGCACCGTGAGAAGGAAATTCTGAAACCTACCATTCATAAGTTCTTTAAATTGCTAAAAATCAGAAAACAAAACCTACTAACACATCCTAATTATTATTATTTCTATAATGTATTTGTCTGGTTTTAATCATTAGTCCAAAAATCTATTTTGTTGTTTGTTGAGGAAAAAATATGCCACTGAAATTAAGAAGATAACATTATTTAAATAATGGGTTGTTTCATTGATAGTAAATTACAAAAGAAAAAAATGATTTTCATTTTCTAAATGGATAAATTAATCAATCATTTTCAGCTTGAGATTGGATATAAGCTTCAATGTGACTATTAAGACATTGGAATGAGAGAAATATCAATTTTTTATAAAATCTATCAACTGTTTTTTATTGTTTTTTTTACTCAAAGATATTTCTTTTTCTTATTTTTAAATGAAAGGAAAATTGTATAAGTGGAGATCAAAAGAAGTTTTTTCGTCTAAAAGAATATTAGGGAATTTAATACAGAATATAATTTTCATTTTTTAAGTTGTTAAAAAAAATATAGAGACAATGATAAAGGCATGATTAAAACATCTACCCATTATAATAACCAGCGATAAGAAAAATGAAATTTCAAATAACATTTTATCCAACAATGCTCATAATTTCACGATATAAATAGCTCATTCCTATTATATAATATATAACAAAATATTTTGAGGACGAAGAAAAGTCTGAATTATGGGATATATTTAAAATTGTATATGAAAAACTATCATGACTTTTAATAGAGGAAGATACATGGATATAGTATTATGTAAAAATTATATGCCTTTATGGCATGAAACTTACATGTCATGTAATACCATATATGGAAAACGTAATAAATATTGTGTATAAAGCTCACCGATCAACAACTTCTGACAGATCTTTCCTTATCTAATGCTTATCATAATGGAATTCCATTTGTCACTACAGTATCCCATCTTTAAATCCATTCTATTTTTATCATTTCGTATAACATTGTTTAAATATAAATGTGATTCGTGTACCTTGATTTAAATTGAAATCATTACTTAATTATTTATCAATATATCTCTAAAGCAATTTTACTTTTCGAATTGACATTATTTAATGAAATTATGGACAAAGACTTTGATGTTTCATCATTATGATTTTGTTCAATAATATAAGAGACAGGATCTTTTAGAAAAGAGGGTTGCCGGTTAAACGATGGATCTAAGGTGTAGAATAATTGCAGAGATTGGACTTAGAGACAAAGTCAGGGCTGGGAGAGTAAGATGGAGGGCAGTAATTTCACGGAGAGGAGAATTACAAGAGAAGCTGCAATAAGTCAGCCAATTATTTCATGGTAGAATAGATGTTTTAAATTGAATTTCATCATTTTTATCATTTTCCCTTCTTTCTTTATTTGTTTAAACCCCATTTTATAACTCAGGATTATTTACAAGGAAGGGAATGGTATTGTATCAATTTTTCAACGCCTAATGGTAATATATTATTCAATAAAATAGAGCCAAAAACTCAAAAAGAAACACTATTATTTATTATAATGCAATTGGGAAAAAACACAATGCAAAGCCTTATGTTTCAAATCTAGTAATACACCCACTTACCAGTCGACGTTTCGCCTATTCAGGCATTATCAAGACACAAAAACAAAAACGGGTTATGTGAATCACATCTCGAAGAAAAAAGTGCAATACACAACTGAACTACTGAGTTGTATGTTGAACGTCTTGGTGGGGGGTGCTGTCTCAGGTTTGGAGCCTGTTTGGGCTGTTGATCGTTGGGATGTATTGCACCTATTTCTTCGAGATGTGATTCACATAACCCTTTTTTGTTTTTATGTCTTGATAATGCCTGAATAGGCGAAACGTCGACTGGTAAGTGGGTGTATTACTAGATTTGAAACATAAGGCTTTGCTATGTGGTTTTTCCCAACTGCATTATAATAAGTAATATATTATTATTTTACAGTTGAATTGTATTTTCCTGAACATAGTAGCGAAACCATATAAATCCCAATAACATTTAATATTTGTAATGGTCTTAATTACGATTATACATAACCATTGGGTTGGGCATCGGAAATAGAAAGTAGTCCAATAATTATGCTTAATAATAATAATAATGCTTAGTAATTATTATACTGCTAACTAATTAATATTTCATTGTTTAAGAGATTTGATTTTTTTTTAATGGGGGTAGTGGGTAGATACCTCTCATAAACCCAGTGAGAAACAGTTCTACTTCAGAGACCTAGCGACCCAGCCCACGCGAGCTCTTGTTATCCCCATCGTCATGGTCAAGCATCTAAAATATTCCGAATGGAATGAGGAGTTAAACAGGGAGATAGCTTGAGCCCCCTCCTCTTAGTAATTTAGATGGATGAGATCCATAAGATTTGTTAAAGAAGGACACCCTGGACAACGATAGGAAAGTAGAATCTCAGGGCAATTTTCACAAAATGCTAATTATTCGCTGATGACATTTAGCTACTTGCTGATACAATAGAGAAACTGCAACAAGCGATAACTGAATGGCAGGAGGAGCTTTTGCGGAAAGGCAAGAAGATAAATACTCCCAAGAGCAAAGTACTCATTGTTTCCAGGGAAGAGGCAAGAAATGAGAGACTTTATTGTCGAGAAGAAATATTGGAAAGTGCTAACGATTATAACTACTTAGGAACAGTTATTACCAAGACGGGAAAGATAGACCAGGAAATTTCAAGCAGAATAAGGAAAGCATATGAATTCTAATACCAGATTTTTAATACCATTGTAGGTAAACGTGAAGTAAGCAAGCAAGTCAAACTCCATACTTATAAAGCGATATTTCTTCCTATCCTGATGTATAGAAGTGAGAGTAGGTTGCTTGCTAGTGATCAGAACATCAGCCAGTACTGTAATCACTGGGGTAGAAATGCAATACCTACGCAGAGTAGCAGGTAAAACTAGAAGAGACTGTGTAAGGAATAAAAGAATTAGAGAAGAACTAGAGATCCCTGCATTAATGGACACCTTGCTCAAGCGACAACTAAGATGGTTCAGATACGTATGCAAGATGAGTCAGGACTGAGACTCACGAAAAATAACCTACCGTTCAGTTCTACGTCAGTCAGACCTACTGGCTCAAGACCTCGAGGAAGAGCCAGGATTGCCTACAATGAATATATCCGCAAGTTGGGAGAAAAGAAGGGGACCAATCTTGCCCAAATGAGACAACTCACAGAAGATAGAGAGGAATGGATGGGATGGGTTGAGGCTCCTCCACACTGATAGGTACAAGGAGGAAGGGAAAGAAGAAGACGATTTTTCCCTTATTAAATGCCAAAATTATTCTGCTATTTCTAAATATTTTTCATTTTCAGTTACCATTTTCAGATTTTTCGATGAAATTCCTATGAGATAGCAACGAATTTGTAAAAAAAAAAAAAAAAAAAAAAAATCCCTGTTAGCCGATTATTACAATCAAAGCAAATAAGTAAAATCGAATGATTTTCAGTAAGGTCTACAACCGGGAATTCAAATTTTACGACTATGGAGTTTGAAAAAGTTGCAATGGAACACTAACATTGCAAAGTTAGTCTAATTTCGAAGAGATATTGAGGTTAAGAGGTTGGATAGCGGCAATTACAGAAGTATCTACTTCTATTTTTTCCCAATTTTGCTTTCTCGATGGGTTTTATTTCTCATGCATAATTATGTTTGGGTTTTACTAAGAAAATCTATTATTAATGCTTTGAATTGTTTGTTAAATATTGAAATTAAATATAAAAATAATATGACGAAGGTTATAACAATGGTGTTCCATTTAGTAATTTACATCGGTATAATCTTTAGTTGTACTATATCCTTTGGCTAAAAGAGCGTTACGTGTTCCTAGATGTAGGGGATAGTAACACATACTGAAAGCTATTCAGAATAGCGACAGGGTTCAAATTAAACGCGGTAGTTGAATGTAAACACTGCAGGTTGTTTTGCGATGGTTGCCTCATCTCTGCTACCGAATCAAAAGGTAATAACATACCTTTTTACAAAGAAGGTGAAGGATAAGACATGACGGTTTTACTTTAAAAACGTATTGGAGAGCATTATTAAAGTCAGTGTTGGATGTTAACCGTAATTTAAAAAAAAAATCGAATGCCATTTCACAATTGGGAGACAGAATAGGTGCAAATTGTGTATGAAAATATATATATGTACTTTATGATACTACTAATAGAAATGTTTAATTTAAATAAATAAAAATGAGGGACAAATCTAACATGATGGTTTAAATTTCAAACAGTTAATTAATTAAAGTTTTGTGCTATTAAGTGGTTGCGACAGGTATCATCAGGTACAACAATGCACTAGTTCTTTCAATTTCTTGTAATGTATTTCTTATGTTTGAGCTGTATTTATAAATTAGTAATTTACCTACAAATTTTAGTTTGTATTTTTGCTATTAACTCGTAGCAGCTACTGCAACTATCTGCATAACATATTTAAAAATATTATACATTATTCCATTTATTTATTTTTTAAAGGCAATTCCTGGTTTCGGTCGAAAGGCTATGTTCTCTGGTAAGACATAATCTTAAATGTACTAAATAAAAGCAACTGCCCATACTTCTCCAAAAAAAGATCTATGTATTCGGTTTGGCGATACTAATTTTCAAGATACTTTGATAATCTAGTCTAGGATCTAGTAGATAGATGGGAGAAACCAGTAGATTGCAGCTGGGTGATAGAATCCCGCATCCAGCTGGTGGAACAAACATCATTATCCGACGGGAAAATAAAGTATTTGCAGTCTAAAGGCAGCTGTATTTTACTTTCTGTCTCTATGTGCTTCCTGGGAGGGTATCTTTCCTTCTCGTACCCAATCCGATAATGGATACACGACCCCAACGTCAAATACTGGAAAAAGCACGTCCTGATTTCATTTTTTCTTTCATAATTTACCGGTATCATTGAACTCTTGAAGTATTTGTTAAACTGCAGTAATTGCTGTTTTTTATAGAATGTTTCAAAATTAATATAGTCCTAGGCTAAGTACTTGAATCTATCATTACCTTAAGATTGATTTAAAAAGAAATAAATTATACCTCTTCCAAAATTTCAAATTCCATGTCTAATATTAAAATCACATTTTTTAATGAATTTTCACTTAGAAATTCTTGTTTTTTCACGAATTTTATTATATATATTGCCAGATTGAAAACAAATTTTCCACGCCTCTCCCTAATCTATTCTAGCTTAGTTATTCATTCTCTTACACGGAAAGAAGGCATTGTTAGGGAAAATAACCTCAAAGTAAAATTTAATGTGTCTTCTCCACTCGTTAATGTCCTACGATTTGCCCTTTCGAAGCTTGCGTCATTCTTAAAAGTATACATTAGAAAATATTATTTAGACAAAGACCTCTATACTCTAATTTTTTAACTTACAAATAAATGCTTATTTAGAGTGGTATGGAAATTATTGAATAGTTTCAAGCCAAATTTAGTAGTTATTTTAACTGCTGGGGATATATTAACTTTTTTGAAATTTCATGCTCAAGACAATCCCCTCTTGTTAGCTCCTATATCAGTAGATTAAGTAATATATTAATAATATTATAACTAATAATCATTTTAAATTAGAAAAACTTTATTAAACGTATCTTAGTTTTATTTTATTATTATTATTATATATAAAAATAATAATATTAAATTATAGTTTTAAATTTTAAGAAATGGTAAATCAAGAAGTTGTTGTTGTTGTTGTTACTATCCATATCTGTTTATTAAAGTATCGTATAAATGACAAAAAATTACTACTATTTTGTCTATTATTTTTTGAAAATATTGAATATGTACTTGTCGGCGTCCTTATACTTTTTTTTTGTTTCTTCGCTTACCAAATATAAAGTTACCGAATCGTTTTCCCATCTCCAGTTCCGTTGAGGACTCGGGTTACTCCTACCTCCTTCCCCTCCTAGCTTTGTGATCCTAATCTTTCCCTGGGATTTATCGGAAGCTCAGCCGGCGGTTGTTGGATGGGATCTTCAAGCTCCCCGGATCAATAAAGAAACTTTAAGTTAAAATGTGAACCGGTCGACTGGCTGAATAGTAAGTCCGATCTGCCCTGCCTTCCTCATTACCTTAAGTTTCTACCCAATTGGATGAAGAGCTCAAGTTTTTCTCATAAATTTACAGTCTTTTTTTTTTTTTTCGTTTTCTTATATCGGTCGAGGATCGAATTATACAATGGTTCCGGGGCCGAAGTCACTTTCTTGGCTTGTTTAATTGAAAAAGATAGGAAGGAAGAAAGGAGAGGGGGCCCATTTTTCCTCCATTTACCCCCAGTCAGAGATCCTCGGTTGATAAGCACTTCCTTCTCAATAACCGATTATTGAACTATCCGACCTAAAAAGTCATTTCAAAAAATTATTTCAGGTAATTTATTGTGATTAAAGGTAACTTTTATTTTTCTTTCGATAACTGTAATAAGAGTTGAATTGGAACTGAAATTAGAATTTAATCAGATCTTAACAGAGCAAATGAAATATTAGTTTATTTTTATAAATATTATAATTATTTATTTGTAATATATTGACTATATTTAGAGTTAAGAATTATTATAACTCTCTTTATTTATTTAGGGTATTGAAGACTCCCTAATCTCTGGTCTACATTTATTTGATATTATAATATTTTATTCTTGATTACGCCTATTATGTTTAGTATAGGAAGATTGTTGACTGGCTAGTTATTAACCCTTAATTAGGAAAGGATATAATTAGAAAAATTTATTCAAAATTTATTTTAAGGTTTCGGTAATAATAAATTTAAGCCAATTTTGGTGTTTTAGTATATGTTTGGTTTAGATTCGAAACATGTTTCGTGAATTCTACGAATAACTTATGTATTTTCATTATTTCATTATCATCAATCTTCTAAAAATATATAAAATAATGGTATAAGCATGACTAACTATTCAACAAGATATGCTATATTTTCTTTTATCAATTATTCTGTGTTATCATTAAACCAAACAAATTACATTAAAATTATAATATTGTAAAAATGTCATGTAAAATTGGACATTTTTTTAGGATTTAATTTAATCATTATTGAACTGTATTTGTTATTTTTTAAAATTGAGGACTAATAAAAACCCGAAATTGGCCCTATATTGGCTTGGCACTGTTGAAATCAAACCATTAAATTTTAAGTTAAATTTATCTCTAATTTTTGCACTATAACCAGCCGGATTTTATCTGATTATTTATATTTAAGTTTCTTTGGTGCTATTGCTTTAATGCTTTAATATGAATTAAATATAATAAATACTTAACCGGCTCAGGAAGTGTTTTAGTTTAATTTCTGAGGTAAAATAAAAAAATAAAGATTAAAAATAACCGCCAGGTCCCGACACAAATCTATGGAAGAATCATGCATGACCCCAGAGGCTATCCACAGCTAATATAAGAGAATTAATAGCCTTCCAATGCCGGGCTGGAACCACTGATCTGCCCACCGCTTTCTTTATTACACTCTCATCCTGTTATTAGACCATCTACTGATACAACAGAAATGTTGTTTGGTTTCAGTGTTTCCAGTATCCAGATAAGATATTTTTTTCAAATATAATTCTAAATGTCCTACGCAATGGTCGGCAGCACTGAAGCAGAACGATTCGTATTTCTAACCGTAACCATTTCATGTAATATCGTTTGTGATAAAGAGGGTTAAACGGAGATGACTCGGCCACTAGAGCAGTTTTCGGCAGTCTTCTGAAGATTACCGCGATTTAAGAAAAGAACCAGCCCCCTACGTTTTCAGTAAGTGTTTCGACGTCGGTGATAAATTTGTCTTTGGCGGAAATTGATGTATACAGTTCATCTAACCTGGAAATTACATCTACTATGGGAAATTGGACATTTGAAGCTATCTTATGTAATAATCGGACCTATAGCCCCTCCGACATTCACCAGGCGTTCTGCAAGGATTTATCAATTCAGCGGCAAACCTTCTCTAAACCTCTTTGACTTCCTATTTTAGCCTAAACATCCGGAGATTTTCCTTTTGTCATTTTCTTTCATTCTTTTTTTCTTTCGGATTACTAGGTTTTCTAAACCACTAGTAGTCATTTTTTTCATTCTTTTTTTTTAAATGCATAACTTAATATTAACCTCAGATAACTTTTAAATATGTTTTCCATTACCACTGGAGCACTTAAAATGGTTTCCATTACCACTCAAACAATCATTCATTACAGGCGCAACAAATATCCTTGCTCTGCTCACTTGCTTTTCTCTAGGTCATGCAGGTCTTGCGCAGTTTTGAAATTTCCTAAAATCATCTTTAATTCTTCAGCTTTCCCTTAGAATCAATTCCACCCAGCTTTCCATAATGTGAGCGGGGTAGCTCAGTGGTAAGCGCAGAAGGTCCCAGGTTCAAATCTGACTATGCAAGATAATTTATTTGAATTGTTATCAGCCGGGGATGGACCGTGTGGGATCTAGAAACCCTCCTGGGACTCACACATCCTCTATAAAGTGGGTACCTTTACTGGTACAACCTAGCATGTTTAACAATTATAACAATGACTATTGAACATACTCGTACGTAAAAGTTTTCTTACTTAACTAGTAGATATAGGTTAGTTATCTTGTTGTATCCGTTTGCTTGTTTTCCCATATCCTTATATTTTTTCCAAATTGTGTTGAAAAGAAGAGAAGAAAGGCCATCCTTTTAATGCTCTATAGACATGATCATGAGGATGAGTGATGTGAGGCTTACAAAACAAACGTAATTAGAAAAAGTAAATAAAAAAGAAACAGGATAAAAGAAACTCTAAAAGATTTAAAGACATCGGAGAAAAAGGAAGAAGGAATTCATGATAGATCCAAATTTAGAAACAACTACGAAGAAAATAAGACATAAGACACCTTAAAGAAATAAGACATGATTAAAATAGACAGATGAAACTAATGAAAGCATAATGAGCTAATGAAGAGGTTGGGAATAAAACAGAAGTGTGAATTTGTTCTTTTGTAATCGTTTGAATAATAACTTGAATATTTGATTTTGTTAATTTAGTATTTAACACTTCTAATGTTTATTCTTTAATATCTTTGTTTATAGGTGAGTGAGAATAGCTTTAGCTGAGTCGTCTCTATTAATTCCTGTGTTGAGTATTTGTTTTTAGGTGAGTTTTTTTTAAATTTATTTATTGGCTTAGAAATTTAATAATATGAAAATATAATGTAAATATACAGAAATGGGCCCCTTTATAAAGGAAAGGTTCTATAGATAAAGTACACTGCAACTAGTATTCTTAATAGGTACAGGGGGCATCATTCAGGCCACAACGCTTACCGGGAATAAATGAAGTTGAAATGTTATGAACTAGTTGGTTTTTGGTTCATACATAGACCTTCCTATGTATTTAATATCTAATTTATTATTAATAATTACGTAATGTATTTTTTTAAATCTAAAAAAAAATATGAAAGTTCATATTTAATTTTTATCTCCATTCAAACCCTCTAGTTTCAAACCTAGCTTCCTCTTCAATTCCCGATAATCCTCCGAGGCGTCTGAAAAGAAGATGGCCACGTGACCTTCTTATTTGAACTTTGATTTGAGTACTACCAGTGGATAGTTTCTCTACTTGTCATTCTCATGTCATTATGTAACACGCATTCTATTTACTTGTTGTATAATTGTAATACAGTTGTAAATATCAATAAATAACTTTAAAAAAAAAAAATTATCTCAATTCCATTCGTATCTTATTAAATAATGTCAAATAGAAATTGTTATAGTTTAATGTATATGCGTATTTTTTTTTTATAAAATGTTTTGCTACGATAAATTATGAATCTCTGTTGCTAATGTTTTTCTGTTAATTGGTTTTTAATCTGGGAAAATATTTCTCCTTCTTCTTTTATTAAGTCAATAATCAGTTTTTCTATAGTTTATATATATCAATGCATGCATTTAACAGCATTATATGTTAACTAGTAGAGAAGTTTAGTTTTGGTGCTTTAGAGAAACAAAAAAAGTCACCAGTTATGTTGAATAAAATATAGTCCTTATGAAGTAGATATAAATCAATAAGGAATAGAGCAATAAAATATTGTATGTATTGACATTAATTTTAAATTAAACACGCCGAATATACCCGAGTAGAACGTAAAAATATTGATTGGCAACACTATTTGATCGAATATTTAATATGTTTAATCCGCTAGTGTTTTTCTAACATAAATATGTTTTAAATTTTATTAATATATGTCCTTTATTTCTAAACGAGAGTTTTTAAAAAGTATAAATTACTACTGCTGAATACAATATACCTTTCACTCTGGCTTTTACAGTCTTATCTTCCCTAATAAATACTTTGGAGGCTTTTATTGTTTTTTTAATGTTGTAATGTATAATCTGCTTAAATAATATATCCTAGCTTAATATTATCTTCCGGCTCTTCACAATATATATTTCCTATAGCTATAACTTCCTGTAGATTGCTCATAGCTATTAATAATCTTAACAAGAGACGTATATGGTAATTGCAGTATTATTTAACGATAAAATAGATAAATGTGGAATGTATTATTTCACCAAAAGAAAAACCCGATTCATATTACCACAACTTCCTCTGTCTATTCTTCTCACTCTTTTTTAAATTTTATTTTATTTTTATTTGGCTCGATCTGTTATTTATTACAAACTTAATCAATATTTTAAAACTTTGAAACATTAATTTATTTATCTTTGCAAATATTAGCATTGTTTTGTAGTATGAAACCATATGAATATATCTATCACTTTCCCTTTAGTTTTTAAAACTTTTATCCAATTCTTGTTTACCTTTTAAATAACTATAATCGAAAATATTACAGAATTGGAAATCATGAAGAGCGTCTGTAACTTTCTCTGGAACAATATTGACGGTAAACGTATGTGTTAAATAATTGTTTTGCTTCACATTGAATAATTCATAAGTCGGAAAGGAATTCCTTATGGAGTCGCTATCAATTGAATCATTTATATCTGAAACCCTCGCAGTGTACTCTTTCAAATGTCCTAAAAACAAAGAAAAAACTCAATGTTTGATATTGATTTAGATTTTAAACACAGAATTAAAAATTCAATTTGGTTATTAAAGAATACGTCTATTCAAAATGTATGTATTAAAAAAAATCAACTACCTAAATCAAAAAATAAAATTATCTGTTTATATCAATAAACATCAGTTTGAAGATATATTGCAAAAATTGATTAGTTTTCAATTCCCAAAGAAATAAATTTTTGACGAAGAAAAATTAGTTGTTCACCAAAATGATGACTATTTTAATTTTTTATATATTTATTACAAAAAAAACTAAACAATTACAATATTATTCGCATTTAAATTTAAATTAATTAACATCTATTGGATACTTAGTTAACTACAAACAGCCAGGGTATTGCTAACATTAGCGTTCACCTGGTTTACGGTTATTACCCTGTATCAGGCTTAATAAATAAACCCTTAGTAAATAAGGTGTTATATTGGCTTCACTGCACAAGAGGCGACTTTTAAATATTACTGTTTTTTTTTTCTGAATTTCCTGTACCTGCTGATGACTTGTGATGAATGTTAGGCTCTTCAGAAGTGGAAGTGCTTGGCACCAGGTGGTAGCGGTGGTAGGCTGAATCAGCTACCTGTGTTAATTATTTGTCAGGTAATACAGCACTTGATAGAGCTCTCAGGTCAAGCACGGCCTTAATATTTCAGCTCCGAGAGCTTTCACGGTAAGCTGGTGAAGGTCTTATTATTTATAAAATTTAATATTGGAGTAGTTACTAATCCATGGACTAGTTTGAATAATTACTTGGGCGCATTACTAATTTGATTGTGTATCTTCAACGACACAGAAGCAGACGAAGGAATCTTGACAAAATCTGCTTGTTATTCTTTCCCAATTCCATGGGACAATTAACCTTGCAAATGAAAATAATGTTTAATTATTAAATAAGTATACCCTTTACTTTTATTACTCTGAAAGAGTAGTTATCTTTTAGTCTAATATTAAAACGAAGCTAGATGTTAATCAGGAATTGTGGTCCCTTGGTATATGGTCTTTACATTTCTTACCTTCATTTGTGGTGAGCTGTCCCCCTGAGGCTATCAGTGCTGCCATCTGACTGCTGCTAACAAGGTTCTTCCGATATCTTTCCAGAACATGTACCCAGTAGCTTGATGCAAACCTCTACCTTGACAGGTTTCATCCATTACAGATCTGAGAGTCAGGCGACATTAAGCAAACATGTCATACAAATGAAATATCTTCGCCGAGTGGCAGACAAGACATGAAGTTATAGGATCAGAAACAAGCAATAAGGGGAACGTTTGCTGTACTGAAAAAAACATTTTCTAAAGAAGACAATTAAAGTGTTTGAGAATACTGAAGGAAAAGCAAAATCTCAGTGACTTGAAGAATTGATTGGCATTGAATTGAGATGACCAATTCCATCAGATGCAGGATCATCTATGCTACGATGCATGAAGAGGGTGGAAAAGGGAAGTGGAGTTAGTCTCTTAGAGGTGAAGACATGATCATATCCGTTCTTATACACGTACAATGATAAGAAACTGTAACAATATCGCTTATTGTATACAACTTATATTTCCGTTTTTATTATACTAACTCTAAATGAATTTTCTAGGGATATTTTAAGCCGAATTATACATCTTTAAATGATAAATCATGTTTAAAGACTATTAAATACATAAAAATCATTCAAACTCCCCCCCAAAAAAATATTAAACATATATAGCCTGCACAAAGCTGGTTAACAGAATTAGGGGAAGTACTTGTTGAGTGAAAGGAGGGAGGGGGGTCGAAAAACATTGCCTTTGTGAAGGAGAGCTCTAAATTCCTTAGATCTGATTGAGATGCAAAAGTCCCTTTGCTCAAAGGCGATCCCTTCAATAAGACAAAAACAAGCCAGCCTTAATACATTTTACTGAAGATTTAAAGCACTTGTGAGAAAGGAAGAACGAATAGAAGATTAAAAAAAGTTAGAAACAAATCGCCCGTTAAATTCAATACTCGAGAAGTCTTTAATGATTGTCGATAGCCGATCGATGTCTTTAATGATTGTCAGGTTCATATAAATCAAGATCCTGGACCAGACCAGCAACATCAATTTATAAAGATTAAAATTTAAAATTTCTATGTTAAAACGTGAAATTAACGAGTAGTTGTTTATGAGAAGCTGGTGAAATCAAGAAACGTATCTGAATGTGTGTCTTGAATTACATATTCAAGATAGGGTAATTTCTAAAATGTTACAGAAACGATTTCACCAAAATCAGCCAGCCTGTAATGCAAATCTGTATAATCAATGTTACGGGTTTTCACAATTATACAATATGAAGATCGTTAAATAAAATTAAAAAAGTAAAATTATAATTAACATCAGCTAGGTCATATCCACTATCAAATTATTATTCCTACATGGCTTAAATAATGATAATCCAAAATGTCAATCCTCTTAATTCCGTTTAATTTCAAATAGTTAACCATCTTCCATTGTAAGTAGTCGTAAAGATGGATAAATATACATTAAGAAAGAATTTATAATTAATTGAATTATCAGTCTCTTATAATTTTTTTCTGTGAGTCAAAGTTCATGTTATATTCAAATGAAAAAAAAAACACCCTTTTGTTCGTTATATAATTAACAGACACAAAAAAATCCTATGTTTGAGCAATCAAGCTACGATCAATTAACTTTATTCAAATTACTAATTAGTATTTGTTTATGTAGTAGAAGCGGATTGGCTCAGTGGTAAAGCATTGAGTTGCCATAGCGAAAATCCTGGTTCAAATCCCGCTGCAGGCAAGACTTGTATTTATTATGTTTGCAGTTGGAGGAAGATCATATGGGATCTAGGACCCTCCTGGGGCTCACCCACCCTCTATAAAAATGTTATAAAAATAGAATACCCAAAATAATGGGGAAAATCTGGTGGTTGAGCGTGATTTAGGACAAATCACCTCCCTGCAGTACCGTTGTCCTTTAAACAGTACAGTCTCCACCATGTACTGAAACCCATGTTGTAGTGGTACAGGTAGAAAGCGAACAACACTGTACAAAGTTATGACGAAAAACAATGCATTTAAATTTTTGTAGTTCGCAGTTTCTGTGTTATATTATTCTTCAACATTCTTGACAAACGATTTTTCAATTGTAAGTTTTTTGTGATTGTATTGTATTAACTAGTTTACGAGACTTAAAACTGTGGTATGTTTTCTATTTGTCTTTTTTTGGTTGGGGCCATCTTGCTTGAAATAAAGCAGACGTAAAAGCTCAGATTAATGGGCGCTACAGTTTCCACCGTGGAGCGGAAGACTAGAACCAAATGATTGTGGCACTAGTGCCCTTCCCTTCAAAGTACGGTCTGGTTCGAGGACAGTGACTAATTGGAATGATGCTTGAAGTAAGCCGAGACCGAAACCTCGATCTCACACCCATTGGGTTTGTATGCAGGTGCAGTTTTTGTATAGAACCATACCACTCGGCCACCCTGAGCACTAGTTAAAAAAATCCACTTCCCAGTAATTGACCCATTTCACATGCTACTGCTATATTGGCTTCACTAACCAAGTAATGACCTCAAGGGAAATTCAGAACCTTTGATCTGAATAATATTCAAATAAAAAAAATGGGAGGCCACCCTGAGATCGTTATACTTAATATATAGTAATTCTATATCATTAATGAATAAGAGACATTTATGCATTAGGGACATTTATGCTACCTGCTGGATGCCGATTACACTATTTACTTAGGTACTCCTGATATGCGTTATATGCATATACATGGATGTATATCACATGAACTTGTATATGTCATATGTATTTTTATATACACGGTCAAGTTATGAGCACCAACGAACCCGAATCAGTTAATAATTACATGATTGTGATAATGATTAACCACCATTCATTGTGGACAAAGTTAAATTTGCTCGGAGAAGCTCTGAAGAAAGAAAAAAGCTGTGGGCGGGATGACGGACCGTTTAAGAGTTAAACAGCCGCAAATAAATTACTTTACTGACAAGTTCCCTCAATTGTTTTAAGCCTCCATCCCAAGTATCGAAATCCTACGCCATTCTCTACTCCTCCCAACCGACCTATTTTTGGTTTTACAACGCTTTCAAATTGTGAACAGTTTTATTCCAGGCTTTTGTTTCTCTTTTCGGAAGGCAACGGACGAACAATCTGCTGTTATCAAAGTCGACCGAAATCAAATATTGTTGGCATGGGGAGGGGGAGTTAAACAATGTTTCTGAGGGACAATAAATGCTTTGATCGTTTTATTTTTTTGGAAATGAAAATTGTATACCTTAGATTAGGGGTGGGCAACCCACCTTGAACATTTTTCCATGATATTAAGAGAAAATTTTAATAAATATATTTATTTTATAATGTCCAAAGTAGTACAAACCAAGGTTTAAAAAAATATAATATTAGTGCATCCGTATATTCAAAAATTAACTATTGAAATTCAGAGAGATAATGTCATAGATTCATTATAGTGATTATAGTATGTGTTCAGTATCACGATTATATCTTTGTTTACTGGGTCTGATTATAATATGGGGATTTATAATTTTATTAGGTGTAGGAATTTGGTGGCCGCATCGCCCAGACATCTGACTGCAAATAGCCACTGAGGTCCTCCAGGTTGGAGGAATACTCAGTGCCGAGGGGTGTATAGCCTGGTCACCCATTCTCCTGAGTGGACATAAATATTCAGGAGACCAGTTGCCCCGAGGATACGGGGCTGCCATCGCTGGCCTAATAACCCGAATGGTAGAAAATCTATTCAAAGTAGAAAAAATAGCCTTCTGACTCATCGACGCTAGAAATGGTATGCGAGGAAGTAAAAGAAGAAGGATTTATAATTTTACAAGCGGCCCGTGGAGTAATAACATGAAAAATGCATCTAAAATGATACATATTATATATTATTATTGTGTATTTTATTGAATAACCCACAAGATTATTTTGATTGGCCATTCCTGCCTTAGATAGTCTTTCTCGTGTCCTTTTGGCTTCGGAATTCAAATTTTAAGAACAACTGATGAGATCGGTGAAGGATTTTTCATTGTTCCATTTTCACTACTGACGATAATCGAGCAAGATCAAAGGGGAGACTCAGAATTGTAATAACTCATTAAAACTATGAAGAGACATTGAACGAATGCACAACAGTACACCTTTACTTGAGGAACTCTGTGATAATCTAGGTAGTAAAACCATCTTGTAATTCAAAACCAGTTTTCCTAGCTACTAACTCGTGAAGGATCGCCTTATTTTTTTCAGATATAAACCTTAGTATATACAGATATAAAAATACCTCCAACATATTATCATTATCTAACCTATTGGAATAATTGAGATTTAATCTTTAGAACTCCATGAAATTCCTCATGAATCAAAATCAGTTTAGTATAATTTATCCAGTTTTTATTCCACGAAATCAATAAACCAAATAAAATATTAATACCAAGATTAATCGCGATCTTAATGTTCTGTATGTTGCGGATTTTGCACTAAATAAGTAGAACTTTTTACACCCTTTAATTCTCAATAAACATCATAATAGTTTAAAAAAATGAAATGGCCACGTGAACTATTAACTTTAGCTTTTCTTGATGTGATATCATCTCAGTATCTTTACTTATCATTAAAAGTAATGTTTTTTTTATTTCAAAATTTCTATCCTTGGAAACTGTTTTTAGTATGTAAAAGTATGTTGAAACACTCAATTATTGCTTGTAGTAACATATTTCTACAATATAGCGTTACATTTCTTTGTGTAAATTCGTAAATAAAAAAAAATGTTTAAATTATGGAGTTTTGCGTGCCTTTGCGAAAAAATCATCTCCTAAGCAAATTTTTTCAAATCAAAAACAGAAAAACAATAATAACTCATTGCATCCACGTGTAGACGCATAAATATATTGTTTGTATTTTCTGATTTTTTGGAACCTATAGCTCACTTAACTGAATTGTATATCATACCGCTTCGGTCTGAATATTTTAAACTCCAGCTTAAACTACATTATTATGAATCGTTTTTTATTATAATATCACCTTAACTTTTATTGTTATTTTCATTTAAATTAACAAACACTACGTATAGATTAATTAAATATCAGTCTAGAGAATATACATATTTCATTAACTTTCAATGACAAGCAAATGGATTATCATATTTCGTGTTTGTTTTTAATGCTCAATATTTGAATGATAATTAATGTGAAGTTTATCTAAGTTTTTTATTTTTCAAATGTTTTTCTTTTATACATTAAAATTTTCGTTGGAATCAATAGATTTATGTAATCAAATCTTATCTAAAATTAAAAATTAAGCGACTAGAAATATATTTAAGAACAGGGGCATTACAAATAGTTTTAATTATTTCTTTAAATATCGATATAAAGATAGTGTAGATATTATATATATATATATATATATATATATATATATATATATATATATATAAATATGGAAAATATCAATTAGCTCTATTTTTAATTAAAAAATGTTTTTCCTTAAAAATCATTAATATCACATCAAAGTATTTTGATTAATATCATTAGTAAATGTAATATAATTGTTAATGCTAGACATTATTAGTTTTTATTGTTAGAGTCTAGGTAGTAACAAATATTTTAGCTCAAAATGATGGGAATACTGAAAAAAATCAGTAAGGGATCAATATTCCTTCATAATAATCCTTAAATAAATAGTGATATTGTAATATATTTTTTTTAGAACATATCACTTCTAGTTTATCAGCATGCAGAGCAAAAAATATTGTTATACGGTTATAAAAATGCAGCCAGCAAAAAGACAAACTAGTGACTATCATTCTAATGTCAGCATGATATTGATAAATTGATCAAGATAATTACGCAATTATCAATATTACGTTAAATATAAAGCTGATGATCAACTTATATCACTTAATCGTTCCTGTTACGTCATCTAAAATGACTCACTAAAAAAATAAATTAATATTAATATGATAGTATATATAAAACTGTTTACACGCTGTAGTATACTGATGCTGTCACTACGTATGCCTGAGTAAAGAATGCCTCAAAAAAAAAGATAAAAAATGACATAAATTTAATGTCGGTATAATCTTGATGAAAAAATTTTATCAATGTAATAATCAATTAATTAGTGCATGCTTACATAAAACATAAAATTGTGAGTAAATGTAGCCTATCACTGAATTTTATTTTCAGGTATATGTACTGGTATTATTAATGATCGTTTTTCCTTATTTGTCTAATAAATTTCTCTCGACATTATTACTTTATTAATATATAGGGTTGGCAACTAAGTCATTGCCGATTTCAAATAAGAAGGCAAATTCAGAATTTTTGTTTAAAAACATAACTTTATTCAATTAGATATTGCCCGTTCTTGTCGATGACCTTTTTCCATCGTTCTGGCAGCGTAAAAATTCCCCGTTCGTAAAATGTCTGGTCTTTGCTATTAAAAAACTGAATTAGGTGTGATCTGACATCATCCGCGTTGTAAAAAATTTTACCATTTAAAGAGTTTTGCATGGAACGAAACAAATGGTAATCCGAAGGCGCAAGGTCAGGGCTATATGGTGGGTGTGACAAAACATCCCAACCCAGTTCCAATAATTTTTGCCGAGTAACCAAAGATGTGTGGGGCCTTGCGTTATCATGATGGAAAACAACACCCTTCCGATTTGATAATACCGGCCGCTTTTCTTCAATTGCATCCTTCAGTTTATCGAGTTGTTCAACATACACATTTGAATTTATCGTTTGGTTCTGCGGCATGAGTTCAAAATACAAAATTCCTTTGTGATCCCACCAGACTGACAGCATAATCTTTTTTTGGTGAATATCTGCTTTTGATGCTGTTTGGGCTGGTTGATCTTGCTTCACCCACGATCTCTTGCGAGTAACATTGTTATAAACTATCCACTTTTCGTCGCCAGTAACTAGGTTCTTCAGAAATGGATCATTCTCATTGCGTTTCAGTAGCGAATCACAGATGCTAATCCGTTGCGTCAAATGAATTTCCTTTAGCTGGTGAGGGATCCATAAATCAAGTTTCTTGACATAACCAAGGGTTTTTAATTTTTTTTCAATGAATGTATGCGACACATTGAGCTTCTCTGCAATGTCTCGTGTTGTGCTGTGATGATCTGAATCGATAATGGCCTTGATATGGGTTTCATCCACTTCGACTGGGCGGCCAGATCGTTGTGCATTTTTCAGTGAAAAATCACCGGAACGAAATCTTTCAAACCAATTTCGACACTGCCTTTCTTTTAAGGCTTTATCTCCATATACGGCACATAACTTCTTTTGTGCTTGCGATGCGTTCTTGCCTTTTCGGAAGTAATACAATAAAATGTGTCGGAAATGCACGTCCTGTTCTTCCATTTTTAAATTGGGATAAAAACAAAACTAAAGAACTAATAAAAAAAATTTTTTTACTAATTAAACGTAGAAGTCCATACAGTAAGAAAAAAATATAGGTTAGATGTTCTGGCCACGTTAACAAAACAAAAGAAAGTGTAGAGTGAATCTATCGACAAAAACGGCAATGACTTAGTTGCCAACCCTATAGATGGATAACACTAAATTTTAAAAGACAGTTATCAGTGTTTCTGGAAAACCAATACGTAAAACTTGTGGAAACTACACCACACGAACCCCTCTGAAATATAATTATTGACACCAATGGAGTGTAATTTTTGAAGTCTGGATCTACCGGAGCAACTTAAATCATTGAACTTTGTCCCAATCAGGCAATCCTAGCGATATAAGTACCAAAACTAAATTGCTCTTTTATAATAATTATCAATATTTCGCTCTTATTCTGCCGGAAAAAGGAGTATAATTGGTTTAATTAATATACTACAACCAAGCTTTCAGAAATTTCCTCGTAATAAAAGCCATCAAAGGTAAGATAAGAGCGCATGGTTTATCGGTGAATTTCTAAGTAAATTTAAGTTGAGATTGACAAAGGAAGCCCGGCCAAAGACGTCATCAAAGCTTAGAGTCATCAAAGGTTAAGAAAGGGAGTTATGGACTGGCTCCTGAATGTTTTAGTAATCAGCTGCAGGGAATTGCAACGATAAAAGGTTGTTGGGATCTCAACAATTTTATTACTTTAACCTTTTGTACCTTCCTTTTCTCATCTGAGGGTGTTATGATATTTTTTATAATGCGTTTAGCCCTTTATTATATTCCATCCTTTTCATACCAGTACAAAAAATAAATTCGAAGTGTCCAACATGTAATCCTCTCAGAAGATTGAAAGTTTCTTTGAAACAGGTATGAACGAACCCATGAAAAAAAAAACTGAGTGATTGTGTGATTAAAATAGACACATTATTAATCACAGAATCCTCATTTGGAACGTATGATACTTGTTCGTTCCAGTAACAAAATTTAAGATGAACCCAAAAAACACACGAATATACTATAACTTATAACTATAAAATACGGTGTTTCAGATAGTAGAAATATTTTCTTGTCTTAGTGTTCACTCCTCTATTTTTTCTAAAAACCTCCCAGTACAACCGTTGACTCAAAACAGAATAGTATCTACACCTTTGCGGGATATAGTGGTCCAGATTTTTAGTGCATCCAACATGTTCTCCTAGGTTTCATCTGGCCAGCTTCTTGTTTATTTAAGCATTTCCACTTATCTGCTTCATTAACGAATACCTTTCTTATCTTCTCATCTGCTTTTAAGTCTTATCATAGGACGCTAAGCTATCCAATTTGTTTATGTAGTAGAAGCGGATTGGCTCAGTGGTAGAGCATTGAGCTGCCATGGCGAAAATCCTGGTTCAAATCCCGCTGCAGGCAAGACTTGTATTTAGTATGTTTGCAGTTGGAGAAAGATCATATGGGTCCTAGATCCCTCCTGGGGCTCACCCACCCTCTATAAAAAAGTTATAAAAATAGGATACCCAAAATAATGGGGAGATTTTTAGTGTATCCAACAAGTTCTCCTCGGTTTCATCAGGCCAGCTTCTTGTTTATTTAAACATTTCCACTTATCTGCTTCATTAACGAATACCTTTCTTATCTTCTCATCATTTAAGTCCTATCATAGGAAGCTAATCTATCCAATTGATAGGAATATAACTAATTAAACTGTCCAAACCCCGTGAATAATTCAGTTACATCACGTTACCATTATAATTCCTGCCGTGCCCTTTAGATTGGCGGGATCGAAATGGGTTGGGGAAGTCTCGGAGGGGACCCCTTTAATACATAACTCGGAATTAAAACGAAAGTTTCTGGCCGAAGAATTGTAGGAGGGCTGTACAGTGATTATAATCAACTTGCAGCTTAGCATACTTAAAACTTCCAAGTCCCAAGGGTGACGGCAAAACGGGGCTTCAGTCTTGAGGTTACCAACCAACCGTGCCAGTGTGTTCTTCCTCCTTTTCTCTCACAATTTTATTCGCCGAAGTAAGACTATATTCTATTTCTGTAATTAATTTGTATTAGTTATTGAACATTTCTTTTTTGGAATAATGGAACGAAAATTCGAATGTGATCATCTTGTTGAATTAAATACTTCCCCAAAACAATACATTGAAATCTTTTGGTTTACGGATCCTCGAGACTTAATGAAAAAAGAAGAATAACTGTTTGGATAAGCTGTATCGCTCTGCTAATTCCTGCATCGGAACAGGATTTTTTTTTTTTACATTAGCAAACAACTATAACGAAACAACAACAATAATTAAACTTTTTTTGCATGAAGGGCATAGTAGTCTTTTTTATAAAAATAATGTATTTCGGCAGAAATAACAATATTATTATTTATTTTTTTTTTATTTTTATGTGTCTCAGATGTAGTTTCGAAACGATGAAAAGAATTCAATTAACAACCAATTTTCCTTTAGATACGGTTTGTTTAAATTAAAAAAAGTATTTATTGTTGAATACTAGAATGATAACAATATAAGAATGGGAAATAGATTATGTATCTTTTCTTGGAAACTCGCTAAAAATTATCCTAAATTAATTAGTTACCATTTATAGACTAAAGTTAAACAAAATTAAGAGGACATAGATGCCAACCATCAATATCTCGGCCTCGTGTTCACTTCTCAACAATTTAAAAAATATATCATATATATAGGATCATTATAATTCATCGCAGATAAGCAACCATCCATGCAGAAGAGTCAATATTTTATTCTG
Source organism: Arma custos (assembly GCA_037127475.1). Lineage (NCBI taxonomy): Eukaryota > Metazoa > Arthropoda > Insecta > Hemiptera > Pentatomidae > Arma > Arma custos. Next base: position 95,129,171 of record CM073761.1, read on the forward strand.
TGTGCATGGTTAGAAAAAATGTTTACAACTTGAGGAGTTGGTTGATATTCTTCACATTTTTATGTTGAAACTCAATAGATAGTATACCTTTAATTTTGATTGTCATCTGGTATCTACTAATCTCATTTCAAATAATTAGTCAACGACATGTTCCGCGAAGCATTTTCGCATCTCTCTTCTTATTTCGGGCAAGGCCATCATAGTTCTGCTTGGTGTTCATTGATTCAAGTGGATTTAAGATATGGATTTATCTCTATTGGGATGTTGCCTTGTGACGATTTTCGTATTCTAACGGATTGTACAAAAGCCACCGATCTGGAACCACGATTATACGATATATACCTTGTTTATAATTTGTTTATAACTGATTTATAAAATAACATTTTATACTGGAGTTCACATGAGAACCGAAAATATCAGTTATCTTCGTGATCGAAACAGATTATCTCTAAAAATGTATTAAATATTGGCTAAATTTTCTGTTTCTTAGTGTGCATTTAGTCTTTTGATGGTGGATGTATAGAGATTTATTTTAAGTCGGTCTCTTTGATACGAGAGCTATTATTTAATTTTTTCGCTTTTGTAGAGCCAGTAAAAAAGGATAAATCACTCTCTGTAAGAAAAAATGGAATGGTGGAATGATCTTCAGTTGGACTTATGGAATCATATTCTTTCCAAGTACTCGGTAAGGAGTGATCGCCAGTGGGCACCTTTTGACAGTTTATGAAATGCAAATTTCAAGGTTTTGACATGTAATTTCAGAACTGTATCCATAAGAAATATATTTATTATTTGTTCTACTTTGCTTTTAGTATGATAGCATCTTTATTTATTTTTGTTTTCCCAACTGAGTGTAAAAGCCAAAGGTATCCAAAAGACCTTTGAAGTTTCAATCCTATGTTTTGTGACAGAGAGCTTAACGGTTTTCCTGCTTCTGGACTTATTAAAAAGTATTATGGTAAATAAAAATATACATAGGCACATCTTATATCTCAATTAGGCAAGTCCTAAATAAATAAATCGGGATCAATGTTTACGTTCAGTTTTTAGAGTTGAGACTGTTTTTTTAGTGGTATACACCCATGTACGTTTCTTTCTTATAATTACTTGGTACGTTTAAACCTGCAAAGTTGAATAATATAAATATTTTATTTTATTAAAATGTCTATGAAATTTACACATACGCATTGAGATTTGTTTTTATTTGAACGTTTAGTGAGAATATTCTGTTAAAATAATATTTTACTGACTGTTCCTAGTAAAGTTGAATTAAACGACCCAATTTCAACAACAAAGGTTAATGTTAACACACTGCTGGGGAAAGGTGAAAGTAAACCTTTGAAATGCAGATGAACAAGATAGCTAGCAGTGTCCCGAGGGCCCAACAAATTGCCGGGATCAGGAAGCATAATTAGAGCTACTGGCCAAATTGTTGACATGATGATACCGACTAAGTTAGCTAGAGGACTTGAATGATGCTAACTTGTATATCGATTTTGAAAATATTAAAACAAAAAAAGAAAGAAGTTTGATATGCACGTATATTATTATTCCTTATAGCATATTGTACACGAATTCCTCTCGTATCCAATCCTTACTATCCAAAGCCTTTCCTAATATCTCCGATGCTCCTCACTTTGTCTCTACAAAAATCATCAATAATTACCTTATTGCTCGATATATTGCTGATCCAATCCAGGTATTTATTCTTTCATCCTAGGACTCTATACCCTCCTAAACACGCTTGTTTAAAACCTACCTTCCTCATCGATTTCAGATAATCCTTCGAGGTGTCTGAAAAATATACGCCTCGGGACCTTCGAATTTAATAGTTTTGATTGCGGTCATAACATTCTTAGATTTTCTTAATGTCTGTGTCAAGTTATGGTATAATTTACCACCATTTCACGTTTCCTTTTTCTTTTTCTAATTGTTTAAAAGGCAATAAATGAATTAAACAGAAGAATCATGGGAGTGAAGAGAGCATAATTCACGAATAAAAATTAAAATTTTATCAAGACTAGGCTTTACAAAACATTAAGCAGAACATGCTAGAGAAGAAGTGGTTGACTGTAACTTCTAATATAAGGAAGAAATAGTTGGGAGTGCAGTCAATAAAAACACCTTAATAAGTGTAACTTATTTATTGTGTGCCGACGTTTCGGCCTACAATGTAGGCTATCTTCAGGGCTAAGAGAGAGAAACAAATAGAAAAACATATAAAAAACGTTGCAGTAACCAGAATATGGTGACAAGTAATGTAGTAATGTGGTACAAGTAATGTGGAAATTAAAATAGTGACTAGATATGATGAAATAGCGAATAGATATGATGATTAAAGATAACGAATATAATAGTGGTTACAGAATATAATAAAATTAAAATAGTGACAGATAATAATGAAATTATAGATGATGAACAGAAATTAAAATAGTGACAGATATAATAATTAAAGAATACGAATATAAAATATAGAAAATAAATGTGCAGAAAGGATAAAATGTAAACATAATATAAAGGGAAAGAAAAATGAGGAGGTAAACGGAAAGATACAAAATGAGAAGATTAAAATATTAATAAAAAGGGGTGGAATATGAAGGATTTAGAAAAAACTAGTTTAATTATAGATATAAATAGAATGATACCAGACATCTAGAGGTTACATGGACACTCACTGCTGACAAAAAGAAAACAGTTCCAAATTTTCAAGGTTTTAACGAAAATTGATGGGCCGTTGTTTGATAGTGTATGCAATGTAAGGAATATTGGGACTATTACCGAGGCTTATTCTTTGTATAAGGATGCTCATGTGGTACAATTCATCAAGACTCGACGTATAGAATTGATCGGCCATATAATAAGAATGCCTAATAAAAGAGTAGCGATCAAAAGAAGAGTTGGACGACCACTTATGAGATTGTGAGGAGGACCTCAAAGATTAGGCGTCACTGAATGAAAACAGAAAGCCAGCAATCGAGAATTGTGGAACAATATTATTTAAGAGGCAAATAACTTAATTTTTTAAAATTAAAACATTTATATATTGTAGTAACTAAATTGTTTAAAAATTTATTGGATGAGGATTAAAAAATAATCAATAAGCAACTACATTCCTTAGGCTCACCATGAGTTGTTCAGTTTTGAAATACCAAAAACTATAAAATTTTCTGTTCCGTGAAGTGTAATATTAAATTGGAAATCCGTTTAGAGAGCATTTCTGTGTTAATAAATTTTTTTCAACTTTTAAATGTCCTAGTTTATTCAAGTTGCACTTTTATGGTGAGCACTGAATCAACCATTAAGGATCTACTACTAACATAACCAATAAAGTGATAAATTCAATGTTCTTGATAATGTAAACTGTGTGCGTGATAAGCAATGGAACTGGTTAGATCAATACAATAAGGACTGAAGATGAAAGAAAGAACGGAAAAAATTTGCAATCTTACCTTCTTACGAAATCGTAGATGAATAAGAACAAGCCTTTTAAAACTGTTTTTTTAAACACTCTAGTGGATAGGGATGGATTGTCTTCGCTTATAAATAACGAAGAGGAAAGGTGTTACTCTAAGGTCCTGCATCTAATTAAAGGAACCGTTTGTTATCCACGGCTAATTAATCATTGAGGCGATTAGTAATATGATATTGATGGCTTCATTATTTATCACGCCCCTTTGGATTAATGATCCCCATTCGATGAAAAGGCTGTTTTGAAAAATCCATTCCACCCAAGACCCGGCATTTCCCCGCTCTTCGGTCTATAGAAGATATCAAATCGAAAAATGGCGGATAAAATGTTTACTTGTCGAACATTTTAAGGCCTGGATCTCAGAGTACCCCCTTGTCTTTCTAGGAATCAATTTATATTTTATTTACAGATAAAACTGGGTAGGGACTTATCCTGCAGCTAATGTTTTTATATCGTCGGTATGTGTATTTTCACACTCGTATCAATATTTTATAGTTTCATTTTTTCGCTTTTTCTTTTCTTTTGAAAACTTTTTTTTTAAGATAGATTTAATTTTAATGAAATTTGGTACTGCTTTGAGGAAGGTCAAACCGAAAATTCCTTCCGCCTTTGAAAGTACTTTTGCGTTTATCTCGTCCTCTGTCTAACTTTGAGAACTATTTCTTGATCAGTTAATACTCCCTGTGCCTGATCAATGTGTTAGGCTTGATTAAGTGGCTTTACAAAGTTCAACTTGGCTATAAGTTTTACGGACTAATCAAGAGGGATTTTCCGAGTAAATTTACCAAGTTTTCTAAGTTGTTACTGCCGTCTTTACAAAGGTTGAATCGTGAAAGCTACGGAATGTTTGATGTGTAACTAGACTATGAATACTAATTAGTAAAATATTAGTTGTATAACAAATAATCAATAATAAGAATATTTATATCGTTCGATAAAAAGTAGTATACTTATTAATATTTAAAGTTTCAAAAACCTTGATTTAAAAAAAAAAAGGTTTAAGGTCATCGTGGTCCTTACATAAAACAGTGGTGATTTCTGAATTCCTGAAACTTTTTATTGATTTATTTTTTTCTAGCAATATTATATTATTGCATGGTTAAGAATAACAGTGATAATATATATATGCATACACACACATACACACACACACATACATATATATGTATGTATATATATATATATATATATATATATATATATATATATATATATATATATATAGAGAGAGAGAGAGAGAGAGAGAGAGAGAGAAAAGAGGAAGAATTAATAAGTATAGCAAAATGACTGGATTTATCTCCGGTAGATTTCAAATATCCAGTATTGTTTCTGGTTGGAATTAATAAGCATACAATTTTACAGTATAAATCAGTCTTATAATTATCCAATTTAGATAATAAATATTAACTACAGCTTGTTATTTGTTGAATATTTTCCAAAAGACTAAACTCTTCGCATCACATTCAACATTCAACAAATCTTACCTTACCCGATTCTTGTCTGTCTATAACTCAATTAATTCTGCCGTGGGGCGACCTTTGGTCTAGTGGTTAGCATAACAAACTACTAAACCCAAGATCGCGGGTTCGTAGCCCGACAGATGGCCCTAGGATTTTTTAACGGGAATAAAAAATCCTTGGTTATGCCGTCTTTCGGAAGGGACGTTAAGCGGCTGTCCCGAGCCTGTACGATGACAGGTACTCGTCCTCCCTATCCTAATAAAACCTGGGTAGGCAAAATCTAGTGCTCCCACTGTAGCATCGTCCGATTAGCCAAAGCAGCATAAAGTGACGTCAAATAAACAAAAAAAATAACAATTCTGCCGAAAGTTGCGTAAATATTTCTATTACTTTTAAATTATACTTTGAGATACTTAATTATCTTCTATTCCACCTTTTCTACAACAATTGTAAGAATATGTTTACTATAGATGTAAATTTATTTAACTGTTTCTTCTCTTTTTTTGTTATACCCTACATAAATAATTTGCAATATTTTATGTTTTCTATTTTTAATTTGTTTATGATTATGTTCTATTTTTTAAAAGGTTCATCTAAGATTATCATTCTTAATATTTGTTTACTTGTAATATTTCACAAAAAGCATATATTTCGCATTAATTGTAATGTATAAAGGTCCTTAAATGTGTTTATTTGTTTTGTTTTTTTTGTGTGTTTGACGCCATTTTTCAAGGTCAGTGATATGGGATTGGAGTGTATGGGATGCTATAACTGGACCAGTGTTGACTGATACTACACATGTATCATCAGCATACGTGGTAAGGATAGTATTGAGGTGGGTTGGAATGTCAGCTGTATATACGGTGTAGAGGATTGAGCCGCGGATACTGCCTTGAGCCAAGTATGCATGAGGAAAGAGAGATGAAAATATATAATTGTGGATTACTTTGAATGATCTGTTGGAGGTATAGGATTGGATAATGAGAAAGTTTAAAAGGATTAAAAAATATATAATTTAACGTTATTGGAAGATGGTCCGCTTTTGCCACCTTTCCGCTAGAGTAGCCGATTCGAGAATAGTTTTGAGGCTTGGATGAAAAGGTTCCATTCCCTGTGCTATTCTATATCATCTACCACGTGTACGGAGGGGGTAGTGAGAGGGGGGCTCTTAGATGGTCGAACTAAAAGATAATAAATCCCGACGGTAATATAAAGAGGTGGCTAACACGAAACAACATTCTCCCAACCTCGATTGTGTTTTCTAATAAATAACCTAGGCTCATCCATTTCGGCCAGTTATTTTCGGGAGGATCACGGCTGGATTGATGCTTCTTCCCCGCCCAGGAACAAAAGAGTTTAATTGAAGAGGAAGGATTCGGGCATTTGTCTTGTCACTGACTCCTAGGCAGGATCCGTTAGCCGTCCATGACCGTTCTGTATCACCAACTTTCGAATATTCCTTAAGGTTTTTAAAGAAAGAGGAAACGGCTTAATTTATTGTTTAAAGCGATACATTTAAAGAGTAGCTTGGTTTCTACAAACAAGCAAGAAATATGTATATTGTGTGTCCCAAATAATCCTTTCATCTAGTTAACTTATTATCCTCATAATATAACTCACCTATTAAGATTCAATATCCCCAAATTTTTATCAGTACCCAATTATGTTAACTACTACTAGATGCTAATAACCTAACACTACTGAGCCCGCTCTCAGAATATTTATAATATAAGAATTGTATTTGGTGTTTTATAATCCTTTGTGTTTTCAGGTGTATTGACAACTTTTTAATCTACTGGATCGTTCCTCGAAGAATTTCAATTGGAAGGAGCAATCATTTTATTTATTTATATATTTTGTGTGAATTTTTTATAGGATATGAAATTTTAACACCGATATAGATCTTTTTGTACACATTTTTATTTGCTCCAAAAGAGATTAATACAAAATATGTATCTTAAAGGTACATATTAGAGAACTAGAATTTGACATTCTTCCTTTCTAGATAGTAATAGCAAAACTAGTATTCAGTATTAGTGTTTCCAGCTACTCATGACGAAGCCAAATCAGGTAATTTTCCACCTCATATTAATTACTTAGTCTTTGAAAAACCTCATCCTTTTGGTAACTTCAGTTAGAGGAAAGAAGAATGGGTCTACCGAATTTCATTCTGATATTCTAAATATAATAGAATATTAAAGGGACATTCTAGACTTTAAATATGAGTTGGGTTGGTTATCTAAGACACCATGTATAGTTAGTGCAGAGTATTGAATGATTCAGTATATTTTAGGCGAAGTACAAATTATTCTAATTAATTTATACCAGTAACCGTAAGAATTCGTTAATGATGTAGATATTTAAAATTTTAAATCCTAGAATAAAGTCTTGCGGATGAGTTGGAGCATGAAGTTTTAAAAAGTCACTGAGATAAAGGATAATTTGATTTCGTGCTCCATCCTTCTTCGTTTATGTTAGCTAGGATTGGACTTTTCACTGTTAGTTCCACTGCTTTAATAAAATTTTACGCCGACATTACTTTGTTGAGTATCGTGCATTTTTTCGTACCGCTTCTCATTTTTGAGAATTGTCAAAAACGTTTAACATTTACGTTTACGTTTGGAAGTATAATTTTAAGTATTTTTTTAAATTGTAAACAAAAATGAAGAATGTTTCATTTGATGATATGAAGACTTAACGCGCATAGAAAAACGTTGAACTAAAAAATATATATATACAATAAATACACTCAAAAATGAGTGTATTTTTTTAAAAATAGTATGTTCTGTTAACTGTCGATAATTAAGACGAATGATTGTTACAAGAAAAATCATCAATACTAATAGATTTTTTTTTGGCTTTTACAACCTTGGGTCAAATGCTGAAACCCAATACATTTCATTTCAATTGTCGCTAATACTCTTTTCTCTCGGTCTTCCCAATCTCCATCCGCCAAGCCTCTAGCTACCATCGCCTCTTCAACTCGTGGCAGCCAAGTTTTCCTTGGTCGGCCTCTTCTCTCCACTGGGATAAAGTCCAATATCATTTTTGGCCATCTCTTGGGGCCTATTCTTCTCAGATGACCATACCACACCAGCTGCTTGGTCCCAATTTTGTGCATTATCGTTTCCGCTTTAAATATATCACTTATGGCAGTTTTTCACTCGCTCAATTCTCGAAATGCGACTTCCCCATAAATCCATTTTTACAGTTTGCCGCCTTTGTCCTCTTGCTCCAACTACCCACATTTCTGAACCATAAAGCGAATCAATCTTCAATCCCTTCAAGAAAGGAATGAAAAATCCTCTTTTCTTGATCCTCTTGGGCTACACAGTACGGAGTTTACTATAACTTTCTATCCTTCGGTGATCTTTCCCTTTATATCTTTCTCAAGTTTTCCCTTGCTATTTATGTACACTCCCAAATACTTGAAGAGAGCACTCAGATCTATTGACCAATTATCTAATGTGAGAGATGATGTAGAAGCATTGAAGGCCGTGTATTCTGTCTTCTCTTTGCTGATTTGTAGACCCCATTTAGAGTATTCCTCTTTTAGCTTCCTTAGCATATAATTAAGATCATTTTCCTCAGAAGCTATCACCACTTGATCGTCAGCAAAATGCAGACTGTATAACATTTCCTCTCCTATTATTATACCCATACCCCGTCACTTCCTTTTCCACTCTTTCAAAACTTCCTCCAGGTACAATTTGAAAAGGTTGGGTGATAAACTACACCTTTGACTTAGGCCTTTGGTGATGGGGAAACTATCTGTCAAACGGTTTCCTATTTTGATCTTAGCTTCCGCTTCGCTTATAATTGCGTCAACAAGATCTTCACTAATTCCTATATTTCCCAGTGCCATCCATATAAGTTTCAATAGAATGGTATCGTATGCTTTTTAATACCAATAAAAGCGAAGTGAACTCCACGGCCACAAGCCAATTTCTTCTCTAGCTATTGTGTAATCGAGAACACACGATCCGCACAGGACCTTCCTACCCTAAAACCAGCCTGTTCTTCTGATATACACCCTTTATTTCCTGCTCCAACATGTTCTTTAAAACTCAACCATAGAGCCTGCTCATATAGCTTAAAACAGTGATACCACGATAGTTTGAACAATCGCTCTTATTCCCATTTTTATGGATAGGGTTTATGTGACCGTTTAACCATTCTGAAGGGACTTTACGTTGATTCGTACACCGTGTAAACATTTTTTCTTTCAAACTCGTTGGTCATGACTTGACAAGTTCTTTTGGAAAGCTCCCAAGACTAAGTGCTTTGTGATCTATCATTTCTTTTAGAACCGCTTCCACTTCCGTCAACGATACCGGCTCCGCATCGACTTGTTCACTGGCTTGTATAACAATTTTCTCCTTAAATATGGTTCTTTCCTCTCCCAATAGTTTTGAGAAGTAGTACATCCAGTTCTGAGGAGAAATAACTTGAATTCCTACTTTACCTTTACAGAATGATTTCAAGGATTTAAGACTCTTCCACGCACCCCTACTTCTTTATCCATACATACAACCATCAATCAATTGGCAATTCCTCCCAAGCCGTAGTGAAGGCAATGCCCTGGATTCAAACCGAGTCCACCTGGTAGGGGGTTGAGAAATGGGCCAGCACTCCGTATCTCGTAAAAACAACACACTGCTTTCAGATTATAATTTTAAATAAATTTCATTTTTATATCTATTATATCGATAAAAATAAAAACTATTTTCGATTTAAAAAATAAAAATTCTATATTAATTTACGTAACTCCAAGATTTCTCAATACACAGTGCAGGATGATTAATTCTGATATGGTCATTCTTTTTCGATATTTGAGAGACTTTGAGGAATCTTTTTTATAATTTTTCAATTAAATAAAAAAGACCTGTAATGGGGCTTGCGTTCAGTGCTTTCACTTCACAATAAGGATTTCACTTTTTCAGAGCCAATGGTTGTTCAGGTCAGATTTTTACCTCAATCAAGGGTACCAATTTTATAATGACTGGGTGGGCCTAATGCGGATTTTCAGATCCCAAACGTTTGATCAGAAAACATAACTCGGGACTGTATTTGTCATATAATTAATATATTAATTATACCAAGTTTTATTTCTGTTTTTATTTATACTTAGGTATTTAAATAGTTCATTGTAAACGTCTCAGTCCGTCTTTTTAAAGGTCATAGGGCTTCCATTGTGTAGTTTAATTTGAATTGTCCCCTTTGAAATGACACAAATATATAATTCAAAAATACCTCTATGAAATAAAAAAAAATGTATTAAAAGTATTTACGTTCATTTTATATGTATTTTTACCAGCGTGGTGTCAAAGTTTCAATCCCAGAAATTAAATATTCATGATTTTGTGATGAAATGAAGTCTGAAAATGCATTTTTGACTTCAAAATCATTTTTAATAATCTTACGCTTAAGGGAGTTGTCCAAATTTCTGAACCGGTAGAAGTCAATTGGAGATAAGATGTTTTTGTTGCATTAAGTTAATATCCTTGCAGTACGATGTGGATGTCATGGTTCCACGACTTGGTAGAAAAGAGAAATGAATAATTCCTGCCATTGACCACCACACATATTGGCTTCTATGTGCATTTTTTTAGACCTAATTTCGGTTTTTGCATGAGCGAATAGTCCGCTCATTGCTAAACCTTCTTTTCTTTCTTGTTCTTGGGCTGCTGAATTACCGAGTTTAGAATCATAAAAAAGTGGGATTTGGGTGTTTTCATGGATACGGCCGTCAGCAGACGATTTAAACCTAAACGAACGTCATAGCTTCTCCGAGTCAAAAGGTATTCTAAATGGAAATCTCGATACGCATTGAATTGACCTCAAAATGGCGACGCTTACCCCTCAACCGCGCGCGATGCTTTACACTCCTCACTCATCGTAATGAATTCTTTGATCCTATAGCTATCCAGTGGTCTAATTGAATTTTGGTTTGAGACAATGGATATGTAGCTGTATTACTGTATCTAGATTTTATTTTGCGTTTTTTCTTTTATTGCCTCCCACTATTATAACAATATTAAAGGATTATTCACGTCAAAAAAATACTGGAAAAGCGCGTCTTTCCATTTTCCATGATTCCATTTCCATACTAAACAATGTTCGTTCAAGCTAGGATTAATAACAGCACATTACAATCTGCAACCGTAAACAACCGAAGCCATCTAATTTCACTTTGAAATTTAGAAATAATAATGACGAATGTATAATATGAAACGATGCAAGATATTCCTGCCGTAAAATACAACAGTCGTTTTGAGGATTTCGACCAGATAAAAATTATTACTCGCACAGTATGGAGAATATTTCGTGATTCCTGAACTTTGCGTATATCTGCGGAGGGGCCTTTTCCGTGCCTTGCTACTTCTGTTTATACGCTACTCTTTCGGAGTAACCGACCTGGGGAGGTGAAATATAGGGGCCCTGAATCCTCCGGGTGGGATGTGAAGAAAGTTGGGTAGTTAGGGCGTGATAGAAGGACCGGCGGTGTCATTCTACCCGTTCCTTCCCTTCCCAGTTCCCTCCCTTATGTAACCCTACCCTCACTATATAAGGACCTGATTCCAACAAACCTTCACCTCTAGTTTAGTAATATGTGGCCTCGTCTATTCTTACGTCTGTCTCCGCCGGATCAAGATACGTCGGGTATTACCTCGGTACCGAATAAAACGTGGCCGATAATTTTTTTTTTTTTTTTGAGAGGATGAAACATTCTTATCTTCAACCTGCAAAAAAAATTGGATTTTTACATAGCAGGTCGGGAGAAAATTAATTTCGGTTTTTCCAATAAATCCATCTTTTAAAGGTGCATATCTCTTACTTATGAAATCTTGATATAGCACGATTAAAGGTAACAAAAGTCCATAGAACGATCTAGGTATAAATGTCTTTTGCTTACTCAGTCCAAAGTTATTCGGATTAAAAAAAAAAACGATGAGATTCCAGAGGTACATTTTATTATTTATTGTTTTTTTACTGCGGATGAGGAAAAAATGATGCGAAGGTCAAAAGAAAATTGTGTGGCGTTTATGGTGATTAGTGCTTGAGTAAAAGCCTGAGTCAAAATTTACTCGTTTTCGTTCCGGGAATGTCTATGTTACAGATCAACCTAGGCCAGCTAATCGTTGAAAATATTGAGGTATACCTACTCACAACATTTTGCGACATCTCTACTTTAAAAACAGTTTTAATGCATTTACATAGGACTGGCTAACTACGAAGCTCGATACTTGGGTTCCGCATCAAAATTTAAAACTTTAATGGACCGAGTTTCCATTTGTGAATCGAATGACAATAATCTGCTTTAATAAAAGATCGTGGTTGAAGCCATAGAAGCTTCATAAGCCCTTATTAACGACAGCAAGGGTCGAACCTGGCAAGATCTACCACCATCCCGACCTCATCTGTCAAACCAGGAATGCGATTGAAGCAGCTGATCCATAACCTAACGTCGAAAATAAGTATTAAAAAAATGCGTTGTATTCCATCACTACATCGCATGGGCATACATATCTTTAGTAACTCGGTAAAAATTGAGACATGACATTGAGCTTGGCTAGAAAGTGATGACGCAGTTACCGTATAGTTCGGACCTTACCCTGGCCGACTACCATTTGCTTCGGTCTCAAACCTCAGAAGTTCTACAGTGAGGGAATTATGCTTTGCCAGTAAAGTGGAAAAAGGTCAGCGATCAAAACTTTTTTAAATGATTTTATTTCAGCAATTCAGCGCCCTACACACCAAGATAGGCTGCTCCTCACATGCAACCCATACCATTGAATTAAAAAATAAATTAGGTTATATCAGTATTTTTAATTTTTTTTTTAACCGTACTGCTTTAAACTTCCAGATTTTTAAATTTTCGTTTTTTTTCCATTTTAAGACACTTAAGATTTCTTCTTTCGTTTCAGCTTACGAATTTCAATAAATTTAATAAATCCATTGTGGTGTCATTAATAGCTTAAAAATTAATTTAATGACTTAAGAGGCTGAGGCAAACATTTTCCATTTTTAAATTTTTTGTTCTGTCGTTGATATCTCCAAAAGGAATGGAGTAGAAAGTCTTAAATTTTATCATTGCAGTATTATAGTAAATACTTATGGAAAATAAAAGCATAACTTTATTTTTCACTTTTTTTGCCTTACCAGTAAACAAAACTTTGTTAGTATGATGACTCTTCGAAAACGGGAAAAGTACATTAATCCTCTAAATATTATAAATTTGATTTTGATGTAATTTTAATTTTTAAAATTCCTAAATTGTATGATTTATTTACTGGGGAGTCGAAAAATAAAACCCATTTTTTCCAATATAAATAAAGAGGAACTTATCATATTTTCTTAAATATCCTTCGAAGCAATCTAGACTTGCAATAATATATTTTTTTGTTTATAATCATAAAACATATTATCCTATAAAACCAACAAAACAAAGTAATATGTGGTATCACCCTACATATCTGACTTCAGAGGTTCTATAGGTAAGAATTCCATTAATTCAAATGGTTTCTAAAAAATAAAAACATGAGCAAAACAGCTGTGTTTTATTACATGGCAGTCATCAGTCCGATGCTTTGAAAGTGAATATATTTATATCTTTAATAGGTAATTTAAAGTATATCGTCCCGGATTTCGCATAATAATGAAAAATAAATATCTAACTATAGTATAGTATTATCGCATATTATGATATAGTGTAGATGACAAAGTATTATAACCTTTTCTACATCAGTAAACTGATGTTTGGGCGCCAAAGTGATAACTTAGAAGTACTTTCATATATGTGTGAGTGTGTGTGTATTAAGGTCCTATAAACGCTAAGATGTTCATCGCGAATAATTAATGAAAGAATATCTTGATCGCAATTTTATTATTCACCCCTAAATAACGAAAGCTAAAAACAGCCTTCAGTATTGGGGAAAAATCAGTTAACTTTGATTGGAAAGAGGTCATTCATGCATAATTGAAGTTCATAAAAAAATTCATTGTCTACATGTTGACTTGTCTTCCCCCACCACTCTCCCTTGCCCAATCAATTTATATCGCTTCAAGGTTTTAATTCTTCCCTTTCAGAAGAAGAAAAAAAAATGCATGCCCGATTAAACTTCTTTTCCTTGTCCCCTCCTCTCCTGATGTTTTTAGTCAACCGCTAATAATTTTAACAGCCTTTATTTTTAATATTTTTTAACATCTTATTTACAGCCTATTTATCGATTCTTTTTTACACTAACAGTCTCTGAGTGAATAAAGATTATAAGCAAGATAGACGTATGAAAGTAAAATACAAAAAAGCAGATAAAATATTTTATAGACTTACAATAGGATATAACGTGGCTTATTTGTATTTATTTATTTGGATAATAAATATAATGTATCATAACACATTGTCTTTGGATTGTACCAATTTGTACTGCAATTTTATTAAATATGTTACTATAACTAGATCAATTGTATAGGATCTAAGGTATATTCCGTTTAAGTACCTCTGTAATAAAACCCTCAGGGCTAATATAACGAGAATTCATCCAGAAGAAAAATATTAATTTGAATAAAATAATAACCTATCACAACTGCCAGTGTTGGTCTTTCCCTGATTTGAATTGTTAAACAGCATATAATTAAATGATCCCAAAAACACAACGAACCAGTACAACTTCTGCATATTTTCATTATGGAGGCATGGAAAAAGTATTATATAAAAAACATGTATCCTTATTAAGCCTTTGTAAGGATTTGATCATATTAGTGCCAAGTGTGAAAATAATTCTTGGTTGAAGGGGTTTCACAATTTTTCGATTTTATTTCACTTAAATTTTATTAAGATTGTTACACTATAAAATAAAATAAAACCTTATTACAACATTAGCTGCTGTTTTGTATGGAAATAATTTTTCTTTTTTTATTTAAAATTTTGAATAAACATTTAAAAGTTCGTAGGATTTCGCTCTGGATAGACTTTTTAATTTTACATTTAAATGTAATCTTTTTAGAGAAATAAGTGGTGCATGAGGAGATAAAATTGGACTTATGGATATTATAATTATGGATTATTTTTATTTTTGTAAAATAAAAACATTATCAAATATGATATATATATGATTAATAATATATGACTAAATTAAATGTACAAAATCACTTCCATGAAAGTGAAATATGTCAAAAATAAATATATTAGGATTTTTTTTTTATTTTGTATTTATTTATTGATATTTACAACTGTATTACAATAATACAACAAGTACAACATGAGATAATGACAAGTATAGAAACTACCCACTGGTAGTACTCAAATCAAAGTTCAACAAAGAAGGTCACGTGGCCATCTTTTCGGACGCCTCAGAGGATTATCGGGAATTGAAGAGGAAGCTAGGTTTGAAACAAGAGGGTTTGAGTGGGAATGAAGTCTGTTATAATAGGATAGATACCGGGTTCGGGCCAAATCAGCAACAAATTGGACATCGTTATGGATGACTTTATTCTTAAAAAAATAAGGAGCATTAGGGATTTCACGAAGGATTTTGGATTGTAAGATTTGGATATGAGAGGAATTCGATGGCTTAGTAGAGCCCCAAAGCTCTACTCCGTAAGTCCAAATAGGTCGTATGATGGTCATGTAGAATAGTCTTTTGTAGTTAATTGGAACCTTAGAGCGTTTGTATAGTACGTGTTGAAGTAGCCTGAAACTTCGAGCGGTTTCTTGTATTTTCAGTCTTGTATGAGGATTCCAGGTTAATCGTTTGTCGAGATGCAACCCTAAGTATCGGATCTGTTCTACAGGCACCAGTGGGATATTATTAAAGGTTACTAAAGGGCAGGAATTCATTGGTTTACGGCGTAAGGTAAAAGTGATTTGATGCGATTTTTGAGAATTTATTTTAATTCTTCAGGTTCGACACCATTCTTCAAGATCAGTGATATGGGATTGGAGGGTTTGGGATACAATAACTGGATTGGTGTTGACTGATAATACACATGTATCATCAGCATACGTGGTAAGGATAGTATTAGGATGAGTCGGGATGTCAGCTGTATAAACAGTATAAAGGATTGGACCAAGGATACTACCTTGAGGAACACCAGCAGATTGGGAAAAGAGAGGCGAATAGACATTGTTATGGTTTACTTGGAAAGTTCTATTTGTGAGATAGGATTGGAGGATGTGAAAGTATGTAGGGGGTCGGAATTTACGGAGTTTGTAGAGCAAGCCCGGATGCCAGACTCGGCCAATAGCCTGTTCCACGTAAAGAAGGACGCTCGAACAAAATGATCCACGTCCTAATGCAGAGGAGACTACATCCACCACACGATGACATTGCAGAATAGTGGAGAGTTATGCTCGGAATCCAAACTGATGATCTGGTACTATGTGATTTGCATGAAGGATGGGGTACAATAGTTTGAGGATGAGTTTTTCTAGGATTTTACCCAAGCAAGGTAAAAGAGAGATAGGACGGTAAAAGGATGGGTACTCTGGTTTTTTCTTAGGTTAGGGTATCATTTTTACACTCGATTTCCAGTGGTGTGGAAAATATGTGGAGCGGAATACAGCATTACATATATATATAGGTAAGGAATAGAATGGCTTTTCTAGGAAGGTGTTTTAAGATATGAATTGTGATGAGGTCGTGCCCAGGAGATTTTCGGGATGGAAATCTGTGAATAATGTTGGAATTTTTGTAGGATGGAATGCTTTGGGTGGAAGGGACATCTAACGCTGCTTTTATATATTCAATAAGAGTTGGGTTAATGATATCAGGATGCAGATGAAAGATTTTGGAAAGGTATTGACCAAATAACTGTGATTTTTCTCCGTCAGATCTTGTCCAGTTATTTAATTCAGTAAGGAGTGAATGATTAAATTCATTGAACTTTAGGAGTTTTTTGGTGGTCATCCATAATGTTTTGTCGGTGGTTGTAAGATTTTCAGTCCAGATAATTCAATTTTGAATTTTTAACTTCTTGATTTCTGCTTTTAGTTGGTTAGTTAATTTTGTATAGATAGTTTTATCTGCTGGATATCGAGTTCTATGCCACTTCGATCTTGCTCTGCGTTTTTTCAACGCAAATCAGTCTGTTGATAGTTATTAATTGTATGATTTGTGACGTTATCATGTAAACTGGTTCTGATTGATGTAAGATTTTCTATGGCTGTATCAATGTCTTTTTTTTTGTATTAAGTAAAATTTTTAAGTACAGTTTGTCCTCCAAGTCATAACAAAAATCGTCCCAGTTGACACGTCCTGTCATCAATATGGGAGGGGAAGGTTTGGGAGCGAAACTTGAGTGCGAGAAAAAGAGGACTGGACTATGATCTGATGAAAGATCTTCCAAGTATTTTATATTGGCTTGTGCGGGGGAAATTTGGGATGTGATAAATACGTCAAGGATGTCGGGACGTTTTTTGATAGATGTAGGCCAATAGGTGGGGTTGTTTGGTGCCAGAATGGAATAACTCTTTTTGGATGTTACAGCAGACAGGATATTTCCTCGGGAGTTGGATGTGCAACAACCCTATCGTTGGTGTTTAGCGTTGTAGTCTCCTCCATCAAAGGGAAAATAAAGTCAAATAAATCATTTTCTATATATTAATTTTAGACCAATGTAATGTCTCTGGAAAATACGGAAACTATATAAAACAATTTTTCCTTCTTTTACCTAGGCTATATAATCAATGAAAATAATAATCATTAAGTTATGTTAACAATGAAAGTCACTACTTAGATTTGTTAACAATTTTTCATTAGTTATCAAAGAATACTGTTAAGTAAAAATAAATTAAAATATGAAATAAACCTTATTGTATATGGAACATCGTTTTATAATTTGTACTTTCCATCAGAATTTCAATCTAAATTGCATCGAAACTTCCAGAAAGTGTTGATACATAATGCAAATTTAGGGAGCCTTCTGATTATTCAAACGATCCGAAATTTCTTCACTTATCAGATAAAGAAATTAACATAAATAGCGGAAATGATTAACTAAGTTTACGAACTTGCCCCGTCGTTTTATGTCTTCAGGCTAAAGGCCGTATCTGACAAGTTCACGTATAATTTTACTGATAGCTTACTTTTTCTCCTTCCAACAAGATTTAAAAATAATTACTACTGTTGTAATTGGCTGGTTCAATATTTTTTTATACTTTAGAATAATTTATAATAATAATAGAAGTTTGGAATATAAATTGTTAATTCAAAGGAATTATTGAGTATAAGAGAATATAATTCATTACGATATTGTCAACAGAAATGTAATAAAACTAAATCCAGCAAATTACATAACGAAGTATAAAACTACCTACCCACATTTTATTTTGTCAAGTTTCAAATCTTCTAAATTACTCTCTTTGGGAGAGTAAATTTCAAATAAAATTCTGAATACAAAAGTTCCAT
Source organism: Arma custos (assembly GCA_037127475.1). Lineage (NCBI taxonomy): Eukaryota > Metazoa > Arthropoda > Insecta > Hemiptera > Pentatomidae > Arma > Arma custos. Next base: position 95,147,509 of record CM073761.1, read on the forward strand.
CTTTATTTTAAATAAATAAGAATTAAGATATGTGAGAAAATAGATGAAAAAGGTTTTTCCTGGAATGTATTCCACGTACAATAATAAACGTTTTAGAAAAAAATAAGGAAATTTTTCTTGTCAAATGACCACTAGTAAATAAATATAAAGCATTAAATATTTTGAAGGTTAGGGATGGATAAAAATAGGATAAATAACAAACAAACAAAAAAAACTTTAAAAGTAAAATAAAGAATGGGAGAAAACGTCTCTACTAACATAAAATAAATTAAGAAAACAATGATTTTACATCCTATATATTAAAACTTAGATTGCAATTAATTACCTGTGAGCCTTATCGAAACATTGAGAAAGTTGATACTAAAATTTTTAAATAATAATAATTTTTAGACCAAAGTGAGCTTTTTATGATTCCATCAGTATTGAAAAGTTAAATACGAAATATATATAAAAATAAAGAATATATAAATCAAGATTAAACTTGTCCTTATCCCAAAAATACGAAAATGAATAATATAAAAATACATAAAATTGTAATATCCTACTTATATATATATATATTTTATTATTCATTTACGCATATCCTTTATAACCCATAAATAATAGCCGTCAAAAGGATTTGTGATTATGATTATGTTTAGGATTAAGTCTATCTTGCTTTTATGATATGTAAACTAATGTATCTATAAATACTAAAGCTAGTTGCGAATAAAGTCAGTCTTTTACTATCAGCGCGAGTGTATCTATGTCCCTTTTCCCTTTTTGTTATTACAAGTGTTCAGTCTAATCATAACTTATATATATATATAGAGAGAGAGATAGAGATAGGGAGAGAGAGCATAATACACTTTTTATCATGTAGGTACAGATTAATACGACAAAATAATATATTACAGATTTATTGACCAAAGAAAGATGGAAAATAAAATAAATAAACGAAATGAACAGAAATTAATTATGTATCGAGAAATGAAATTATTCATGCACTAACAAAAAGAGAAATTGTTGATGTTTAATTTAGCAAAACAATTTTCGTAGCTAGAATTACATTATAAAAAATACTATATATATATATATATATATATATATATATATATATATATATATATATAATATTTTTGTATTCATATTGATTAAGTATGTAGCATTAGATTGTAAGGAGGAAATAATGTTTGCAAAAAAAAGGAAATAAAATAGTACTATATTTTCTAATTTACCTACAACTGGAAAATTAAACTTTTTAGTAAAATTTGAATTTTTGTATTTTTGTTTTTCTTGGTAAATGAATAATTTGAGAAACGAATTTACGAATAGCCGAAAATTTTGTTTGTGGTTTTTTTTCTCACTCCATATATATATACTAAATATCTCTTATGGTGAATGAACTGTTCTAAAATAGGCCAGTTTTACTAAATGTGGATGTATTGCCAAAAATAAGGTAGATAACTTATTTGTTCAAAGATTATCTTTATATACCGATGCCCAAGCTTTTGTCTTCGCCCTGTACTCCTTAAATAACTTCTTGCTCAGCCCTTAATCCCTTTCGACCTTCGGAAGTGTGGATTGCCCTTCCCAGGTTTAGTTTCTGTACTGCCGTAGGGTCCAGAGTGCGACGGCTGGTGGGGTACTTGTCACGAAGTGAACTAAGGGAGTTTCCCCCTTAGCTTTATGTGACGTTTTGAAGGGATTTTAGGATTCCGTTGCAATAAATCCCCGATGGTTCACCTGCAGGGTTTGTATTTTGTTTTGAAAACAGGTGCAGTAATTTGTCTTGCTTTCCGGATGGATATTGATTCCATCTCTTCATATTTTTAAATAAAATTTTGTTCTAGTTGATTGATTATAATTATGTCATTAACGAACACGTTTCTATAGTAAATATAAAAAACTTTTCACAAAAAAAACACTAAAAAAATAGGAAACCTTGCAAGTCCGTTAATTATATTACATTATATCACTTCTTGGCTAATTATGGCTCGTTTTTCGCTTTCCCATCTTTGGAAAAAAAAATTAAAGAAAAAGTAAAAACTTCGGTCACTACAAGAGTTGTTAATGCCATCGCACACTGACCATTATAATCAGATAATCGATGTTGGCTCAATAATTTTGACCGTACATGGAATTTTAACGGAGTTCCTTATGTCCTTATTAAGTCTATTTGGTAGAAGAAGATAGTATGTTTTTTCTTAACAGATTTTTTTTCTTCTATACGATATTCATTTTCAATTGGTTAGCTGTTTTAAATAAACTAAAAATGATTGTAACCGATAGCACAGGTTATTCAATAACAAAAAATATCAATTAGGGTTCCTTGATTGAATCAGTTTTGGCATCCATAGGACACAAGTAATAAAATGAAATGGATAAAAATTATAATCAACAAAACCAATGGAAGAAATATGGAAAACGGAATAATACCCCAGAGGCATGGAACATTGGTTGCCTTGATACATCCTCTCCACAAAAATGGGAATAAACAGCATGTTAACGTCTACAGGGAAATATGTTTACAGCAAGAAAATATAAAATATTTTCCACGATTTTATTAAACAGGGTGAAAAAACCACTAGACAGTCATTCAGGTGAATATCAAGGTGGTTTTAGAAACAGAATATCATTCTCATAGGAAATATTTATTATTAGAACGAAAAACTTATTGAAATCGAGCTCATTGAACTTATCAATAATGAACTTACTGAAATCGTCTTAGAAAGAACGTATGAAATAAAACATTCACCAATAAGGTCAGGAAATGAAAGCAAAAATATTGAAGTAATATCTGTCTGGCATTTGCAGACAATTTGCCTATATTTTCTGAATAAGTCGTATCTGCTACAAAACAAGTAAGTCTGGAAGCCAGTAGAACTGACATAAGAATATCTGCAGAAAAAAACAATGTTTTTAACAAACATTAAGAATGCATCAAGATCTCTGGTAACTGGTCTGATAGAGAGAATAAAAAGATCAAACATCAAGGGAAGATAATACATGAAAATTCTTTAGAAAAATATGCAATAGAGAACAGGTTGTATGAAACGGGTAAAGCATATTGTATTAGCAAATACCTTTACAATAAGAAGTGCCTATGCAAAAATAAAACATTGCACACAGTAGTGAAGCTTAAGTGACCATATGGGAGCGAATGTTTGGCTAGACAAGTTGGAAATACAAGAATGGTGAATTATAAGGAAAATAGCTGGACCATAACATTGAGAATTAAGAAATGACGCACGATATTAAATATAACAAGAAAATGAGCAATTTTGTGTTTTAGACATTTATATTGAATGGTAGTTCGATTGATTGACCTATAAGATTTTCAAATATTTGAGGAATAAGAAGACTACGAGAAGCTGGGTTAATGAGATGAAAAAAGAATAAGGTAAAAACAACATAACAATAGAAGAAATAAAAGAATACCTTTTCGAAAAAAGGTATTGAAAATGGAAAGATTCCAAGGGTGAATAGAATAAAATATAGGTCCAGGGTAGTCTGAGGATTGTTCTTATATAGTGAACGAATGAAAGCATGCTGGAAGAAAAGAAAACAATAAGAAGTTGAAATTGGAATGTGTTTCTAACTTGGCCTATTGCGGAAAGAAACAAAACAAAATCAAGGCTCCGTAGTTTTCATGAATCGTTCAATGCAAACAAAAACAAACATGTGTTAAAAAAAAAAAGCAAAAATCAACAGCAATATGGCTGTGGAATTCTGTTTGCTCAATAAATTAACAGTTCTATTCGACTGGGTTGCTGCGTTACACCCTTTCATTTTGTTTTTTATTGTCTTGTTCAAATATAGTCAGTATCATTAAAGCATTGGTGCATTTCTGACTTTGTGACAAGTTGTTGATTGAACGCTATTGAACTGGAATCTAGTGCGATATGTCACAATTGTTCCCAGCAACAGTTGGTGTTACACGAATAAATGATTCATCCCTTTTGTGAACGGCGACGAAATTGACGTTTCTGTAATGTACTGGTTCATGTGCTTTTCAATGACTTCATCGCTGTTATGCTTCGGAAAATTTTAATGTGCTCAAATATTGGAAACTGAATTCATCGGTCGTTTACTGGATTGTTTTGATAAACCATTGTTTCAAAAGTGTACCATGGTACTTTTTTATACTACAATTGTTTAGTTGTAATTATGATTGACCTCAAGACTAACTACTATTTTTTTTTATTATTCGACGGAAATCACACATTAATATGTGTAAATATTGATTATAACAGCGAACCGTATTTCTATGTTATTCCACATTCTATTCACTTGTATGTTGAAGCTTCGACTTAACCTGTTAACCGGGAGGGACGTACATATACGTCAAAAGTATTTGTATTTTCCTTTGTGCTATATATATAAATAAAAGAAAACTTAAACGTATATATGAAATATATGCTATACTAATGATATATATACTATGAAATTTGATAATTTCCGAAGTAGTCCAAAAAATAAGTATGGTTTTGTATCTGGTGGAGTTTCTCGGAGGGAGTGATAGTTGATAATGAGCGCGTCGAGTCGAAATGCATTATTAAATTGCTACTCCCTCAATAGAGCGCGCTGTCAAACTGTCGAGGAGAACTCAAATAAAGGTGACAATTATAAAAAATTCCTTTCATGTCGTATTCCCTTTGCCGGCACACTTCGCTTTTGTACCATCTCTATTTACACTCCATTCAGATTTTCCATTGTGTTTTTTTTTACTGTTTGCGTGCGTGTGTCTAATCACTCTTCAAATATGCATTTTTTTTTTCATCGTGTTATTATTTGTCAAATAAAAACATTCGGCATAAAATAACTGACATATATTATGTCAGTTATTTTTTTATTAACTGAGTAAAATCTGATTGTGGTACATACGAACCGTATTAGAGGCTGACTTGAGATCCTTATCGGACTAGTACTAACATTCCCTTAATGCTTTAATGAAAAATTTACTACTTATTATGATAAGTAAAAGTTAAATGACATAAATACATAAAATAGATTACACCTTACTCTTGAAACGGCCAAGAAATACTGATTGAATGGGTGCAGTTTTTTTAAATATTTTTTTCTTTCTTATTTTTTTTTTATGAGAAAAGAATCGTAGAAAAGAAATGTGAAGCCTAATTATTACACGCTTGTTAATAATTAAAATGTTGGAGTTAGATGTAGTTATAACAGATTACAGTCTCAATATATTTTTAATTAATGCATATATTTGATATATTAGGCTATTGAAAGTTTTAATAGAGACACATTTTCAACATGAAGATAGATCTACTCTCTCAGTTCGAAAGGATATCTTTTAAATGACGCTCTAGTAAGGGTGAAAGGGATTGGAGTGTTAGTGACGTTTCATTGCGCCCTGAATTTTCCACTAGGAAAACATACATTTTCCTTCCGCCTATTGTCATTTCACTCAGAAAAACGATGATGAAACCATTATGTGAAAAATATCGATGTAGCCATTTGATTAAAGAAACCATTTGTTGTCATTTTGGGTTTATATTTTATTTAATTGATTCATAAGCTAAACAATATCGCATACAGAGTTATTTTAATAGCTTATGTTTGGTGTTGTTGTAATATTGGTGTTGTTCAGAATTCAATTTTCAACTTTCTGGACTTATTAACGATCGCATTCATATATTTTAATAAGCACCGTATCGGCAGAGAAGCGTCTGAGGATTAGACCGACGCGTAGGTGGGAGGATTGCGTTAAGAATGATCTGTCGTTAATCATTTGAGTTGGCAGATAGTCCGTGGACGAAACTTTGTAAGCAAAAAATTGGTAGTAACTCACAAATACTGAGTGTAATGATGACCTTACTTCTTGTATATCTTCTGGGAATAGCGTTGTGTTTCTCCAGGATGTCAAAAAGCCACCCGGAGGTTTAGTCTGGACGGTGTGCGTAGAAGAAAGAAATATAGGTCCTCGTGCGCCTGCTGGCTCCGAACGGTTATAATCCTTGGATCTAGACAGATTTATATATGTCCTTGAACCCGAATTTATGACGAATGAATTGGCCCGAATGAAATATATGTTTGCAAGATGGCCTTATCGCACGATCTTCATCTTCTATAGTGCCAACCTAATAAATAATTTTTTCAATTATAAATAAATAATTATTACTGTTTTGTTTGTTTGTTTTCTTGGGTTTAGGGGCGTAAAACATCTAGTTCATCAACGCCCGTTGGTTATTAAGTTATGGTAACCCACCTACCTGGGCCCGAGAAAGAACGAAGCGAGAGGCACGCCCAGACCCGAGGGGGCAGGCCGAAGTCCAGAAGGCGCCCAAGTCCCACAAGTCAAGTGGTGGTTATATTGTTATCTATGACACGAAGATTGGTTAGAGAATGTGGATAAAAACCATGTTAACCACCCAGCCACACTAAGGACATTAGTACAATCCACTAATGTTTACAATGGACCATTCATGGAAAAGTCCAAATTTAAAAAAAAAAAAAAAAAAAAATAATTATTACTTTTTCAATACTAATAAATTATCTATAAATATATAGGAAATAAATGAATTCGAATACAAGTGTAATTTGTACACTAAGGGTTTTATTAGTGTAATGGTGAATAGCATAAAACGTGCCTTAACTTTTCGTTTTATGTTAAGCCTTTATGAACGTTCTTTTAAGCCCAGAATAAAGTAGTCGGTAGGGAACGACAGAAACATAAGCAGCTATAATTAAAGATATGTCAGGAGGGAATAGTATGAGTATAACTACAACACAACGTCCTTTATTAAAGAAAATGTATGATAATTTATTTAATAGAAGAGATAAAGAACATGGAGAAATAAGAGATAAAGAACATTTTGGGATTAGCTGGCTCAGAGAGGAAGGTTTGCCGAACCCCTTTGATCTAGGCAATTCGTTACCTCCGTCTCTATTAAAGGTTCAACGCACTATGCATTACAATGCCTACGTGATCAGAAACCAATATGGTCAAATAATAAGCCGATTTTCACAAAAGGGTCCGGAAAAGTTTGTATCCCGATATTAAAGATAAACTATTCCGAGTCAATTTTCTCTTTTTCCCCGACTTTAGGAAATAAATTTTTATTGAAATTATCAACGGGAATTATAAGAAAATAATCAAAGTAGTAGCAATTAAATATCAAGACAATGTGTTTATAAAACATAGTGGTAGATAATATTAAAAATGTGCCACAGGAGAAAATACCAATCAATAAAGACAAAGATCATTTACCGTGTAGTCATATGGCAAAACCAATTTTTATCGAATAAAATTTCCAGTTTCTCTACAGTTATTGAACATTTTTCAACTTTATTTAGTTGATTTAAGAGTTAAGAAACATAAGTGTCTGCCTCGAATAAGCATCTTACGTTATGCATTTCTATGAAGGAAATAGCTAATACCTACTGTTTAGCTGCGAACCTGTACTACCCGCCAGTAGGAACAGACCGATCCTTGCCTCTAGTATCGGCTGATGTACTTTGCCGCCAAAATCGAGGGAGAGGGGGAGTGACGCTTGGAGCGGAGGGCACTTGCTGGATGAACGCCTAGCGGAACTGTCATACCACAACATCGCAGCTACGACCGCTTGCCGCTATTCCTTATTGAGAACATCTAGGAGGTCTTACAGCCTGTCACTCGCCAGGAGCTCCAGATGGAGATGCTGAGGTGATAATTGGGTATAGATTACACAAATCGTAAGTCCCATTTCATTATCATAAGGCCTCAAATCGCCGACTAATACTGCTGCTGATGATCAACAATTCATTGTGTTTATAAGGTACCAAAGGACAATTCAAACTAATTAACGGTATCATACCTCTTACCCCTTTCATGCCGTGATCACTGGCGAAGATTATAATTATTCGCACATATTTTCACCTTATTCTTGAATTCTTCATTATAACGTTCCTGTTTATGTTTTTTTTTTATTATATCTTTGAACATAATGCATGGAGCAATTTCTGTTAATCTTTATTATCGCTCCTATTCAATGTTGATCTTCTATATTAATCATTAAGTATCATTATTATTAGATCACATATTCATGCTAACCTTATATCTTTATTAGTCATTAATTATCTTTGTTCATTAGATCGCTATTGTAATATTACTCCCTTTTGTTATAATTCATTAGTTATCATTATTTTGTCCATTTAAGAGGCTCGCTATTTTGCATGTTTAGTCTTTAAGTCATTCTTGTAGAACTGCTAACATTAAGTTTAATCATTTTATCACATGTAAAGGAGATAGTTGGGGGGTGCAGTCAAAAAGAACACTGAATAAGTAATAAACTTATAATTATGTGCCGACGTTTCGACCTACAGTGTAGGTCATCTTCAGGGCGATTTGGAGAGCGAAGTCGTTAGATGTAACGGGTGGCTAGCAAACGTCGGCACATAATTATAAGTTTATTACTTATTCAGTGTTCTTTTTGACTGCACCCCCCAACTATCTCCTTTACATTAGATCATCCAGTCAACTATTTTCATCTCATACATTTTATCACATGTATATTTGCTTAGTATTAAGAGAAAGATATTTCATATGTCCTTAAAATTAATAAATCAAACTCTATGCTAATATCATAGATTTCTTTCAAATTCCCGTTGTACTTCAATTTACTTCATATTAATTATTCTTCAGTCTAATACATCAAAGAAACACCTACAATCGAAAACATTTCATTTTTTTTTTAACTTTTTCAGTCGTGTTATTTATGAATCAACAATGGGTTTTTTTTTCCTGCAAAAACATAGAACATATATTTCTTCATCTAATAAAGTTGAAATTATAAATTATTCCTTGATTTAGGTAAACATCGACAGTTGGAAAAAGAAATTTGCTACAAATGTTGACGTTTTCCGATTTTTATTAATGAATACAAAATTACGATGTTTTGTTATTCCAAGTGATAAAACCAATGAACGCTTAAGTATCAGTTTGATGTAAATTCATCCTCTTTCAAGTTATCTAACATGGCTAAACTTCCGATTTTTTAAAAATAAATTTGTTCCTCTTTAGTACTTTGTATAACACAATAATTTACCATATTCTTTTGTTATTTGATGGATAAAAAAAAAATAAGAAATTGATAAATACAACCTAAAAAGGAATTTTACAAATTATTAACGAAGCATAAAACTAGTGATAATTTTCCATTTGATAAAAATAAATCGTAAAGAATCATAATATACAAAGATTTTCGAAAATAATATCCTGAACTTAGAGCTAAGGTAATAAAGTGGTACTAAAAATGTCCACATCTAAGTAATTGTAGTATTCAACAACTATTGTACTGCGTATTATATTAATTTGTATGTATCTTCTGTATTTAACCCTGAAGAAGACCTTCAATGTGGGTCAAAACGTCGGCTCTAAAATAAACAGTTCTCCTTACTAAAGAGATATTTTTCTGACCTCCACCTGGACCATTTTCTTCCTCACATATACAAGGTCAACTAATATTATTCAAGTATTTAACAATTTATTTAGTTATTTTATTTAATAAAAAAAAAATCAAAGTTTCCCAAAAATTGATGGTTCAATGAAAGTATTGTGATGTTTATATAGCTCAAGATTTTAATTTTTGTAGGCTTCAAGGTATCGGGAATAGTTTAAATGAATGAAAGCTTAATTAATGTAAGATGCAGTGAATAAAAATAGAAAAAACAAAGTAAAATCAGCATTGAGTTTATTCTTTCCGACCATTGTCCCTTTTAGTTCCGCATATGAAGTATGGTTCGGAATAAATAAGCAATTCATTATGTATGCCCTAGAAATATATCGTTGTCAATACTCTCGACGCGGCTAGCCTTGCCATCTCTCTCTCTTTTTTTTTATCAACAGTTCCATGTTTCAAGTGAATGTAGGGAGCATCCCTACCAGCTCTTCCGGGCAGGGCCCTACCATTCAGGGGCGGAAACTTGGAGCGGTGTTACGGGCAATTGCTCCCGACCGTTTGGTGGAAGTATAAAAAAGTGGAGAGTTGTCAAAAATGATAGAGTACCTTGGGGTACGCCAGCTTCTCGGCATTAATTTCTTCATTTAGCCCATTTGTATTTATTTATGCATATAGGGTGGTGGTGATAATTATGAAAAACCAAATGTAAAAGATTTTTTTTTTTTTTTTTATGAATCTATAGGAAATAGTTAATTTGGTTTAGATGATTTGATATCTCTGTTTGGATTAGTCTTTCTGAATACTATTGTGACATCCTTAGTATATAAATTAATATATATATATATATATATGTGTGTGTTTGTAAATTTAACATATATATATATATATATATATATATATATATATATATATATATATATATATATATATGTTTTCATTTCTTTAGTTTTAGTCCTCCTTTATTTAAAATTCTTTAAGCTACGTTTCAAGATCAGGTTTGTCTCATACTCATGTCCTAACATTGATTACATCTTACAAGTATCATCTTATATTTGTTTTGGTGTGCTGTTTAGTGTTTTTATTTTAAAAAATCGCATTTTTCACTGTACAAGACAAAAAGTCCTGTAGAGATTTGCCCGTTTTTGCTTAGTTTTAGAGAGAATCGCAAAAAAAAGAAACAAAACAAAAATGTTACAGGTAGCGATTATCACCTTTCAAAGTTCGTCAGGCTAGGCAGTGAGATATGTAAATACTTAATGTTATCTTTTACATTCTTTTATTTGTTTACATTTTGGCTTCCTTCTAGGATTATAATTCAGTCAGTTCCTCAGATATTTTTGTGTTAATAGCATCAGCCACAATGCCGCGTACATATTCTAATGTTGAATACGCTGATATGATTTTTGTGTATGGTTTCTGTAACGGTAATGCTTTAGGAGCGGTGCGGGAGAATGCGCGCCGATTTCCAAATAGAAGAGTCCCTAATCGACGAGCCTTTTCGTTAACTTTTAATAGACTACGAGAGGCTGGGTCATTCTTAATACGTAATGAAGAAGACCAATTCCAGGCAGCAGTAAGAGCAGATTATCGGAGAAGAAATTCTGTCCAACGCCACTTCGATAACAATCCTGAGACTAGCATCCGAATAGCATCTGCTGCATTAGCAGTATCGCGGCAAGTAATATGGCGAACTTTGAAAGGTGATAATCGCTACCCCTCTTCAAAAAGTTCAGAATTTATTACCTCAAGATTATGTCAAGAGATTGAATTTTAGTGAATGGTTTCTTGAAAAAATTTATTTCCATTGAAAATTATATGGACCGATGAAACTATCTTTACAAGAGGAGGAATTGTTAATCAAAGAAATTATCGTGTATCGGCTCTTGAAAATCCCAGAGCTATTAGAGAGAATAGGTTTCAGCATGATTTTGCTATTAACGTTTGGATTGGAATTTGGAACGGATTACTGGTGGGACCATATTTTTTGCCTGGAAGATTGAATGGTTTCACATTTCTTGGAGAACGACTTTTCTAATTATTTAGATGACATTCCCTTACAACAGCGGATTGAAATGTGGTTCCAACTCGATGGATGTCCAGCTCATTATAGCAGAGTTGCTCGAGCTTGGCTGGATATAAATTATCCACAACGATGGATTGGACGTGGAGGAGTAGTACCTTGGTCACCCAGATCACCTGATATGACATCCATGGATTTCTTCGTATGGGGAACCTTGAAGCAGAAAGTTTATTCGTTTCAATCACCTCAAGAGAGCAATTAAGAGACCGAATCATAGCTGTAGTGCACCAAATATCATCAGAACAATGTTTAGCTGCAATTTATCAAGTGAGCGTTAGATGTAATGCTTGCATTAGTGAAAGAGGACAACATTTTGAGCAATATTTACATTAAAAAGAACGTAACATAAATATAAATAAGTATAAAAATGAAAACTTGTTTTGTTTCTTTTTTTTTGCGATTTTCTCTAAAATTAAGCAAAAACGAGCAAATCTCTAAAGGACTTTTTGTCTTAGTTTTTTGGTCCCCTATAAGTTCCTGAAGTTTTGCCATTTAAATTCGGGACACCCTATATATATATATTGACTTACCAATGTTACGCTTAATTCATACATCATCAGGCCTAAAGAACTCTACATCAATTTTATACGTTCTAATTATTTTTCGTTTGCTCCATTTTATGCTAATTATTATTTAAAATCAGGGGAGGATATGAAATAATATTTATTTTAAAATAAATAAATTTATTTTAGGTCTCATAGCGGTTATGAATTTATTTTATCCATTTTTTAAAGTATTTTTATCTATTTTATTTTTGACTACTAACTCACTCAGACAATTGACCCCGGACAATCCTTTTTCAGAAGTTCCTGTCCTTCCACCAAAGAAGAACTTAGCACTTCTTTGTTATCGGGGGAGTAGAGTGCTGCCTCTAACTTCTTGAGCATTAGTTCTTCAAAGAACACAGAATTGCTTACATGCAATATTTATCGCCTCCAGGAATCTAGTTCCTCAAGTTTCTCCAGTGATATGAAGGGTCAAAGCCTAACTCTGAGGAAATGGTCTATTCCTCTTTCACCGGGACTTGTCTAGTCTTGAGGCTTCATCAAATTATAATTCCTAGATCTGATATCTTTTGTTGATAGACTATTAGTATTTTCAGTTTTATTTCCTCTTCCACAAACAGTTTCTATACTGCTTTCCACACGAATTAATTTTTCCAAATTTAAAATATATCATTTTGGCACGTGAAATAGCAGTTAAAGTTAGAAATATTATATGAAAATCTCTGATCTTTATTTATTTTGTTATATTCGTAAAAAATCGATGCAGTTTAACGAAAAAACAGTAATCTTGTGTTATGGTCCATTAAAAACCTGTTATATATAATAAAAAATAAAAACCTATGCCACTACAACCCATGAAGGAACTTTGGTTCAGTACATGGTAAAGACCGTAATGTTTCTAAAACGACGGCGTATAGAGTGATAATTCACCTCAACCGTCAAGTGTTCTTACTAAGTGAGGATATCCACAATATAGAGGCTGGGTGAGTACCAACAGGATCTTCAGATGTCGTAGAGTCGATCCACGGCTTCTAACAAACTAAGTAATTTAAAAGTCTCGAATTCTTTCGATTAAGAGACTGTATTCTTGCGCACTGAGCTACCCGGTAATAGTAGTCCAATAGTAATAGTAGTATAAGATTCAGAATCAGGCATCAAAAAGATATCTTAAAACATAATTTGAGCGTCTATTCTATCTTTCTGTTCTTATCTGATTAATTTCCATTAAACTTTGGCTCTTATAACTTCTGATTCTTACTTTATTTCTATAAAAAGTAAATAAAGTAAAATTCATAAGTAAAGAGAGATAAAAACAAATAATTTAAACAGCTCTTGTGGTAATTATTTTCATCAAACAATAGAATATTAAAGAAATTGTGTAAACCTGTTATTATTAATTCCACCAGGCAATATGAAAGCCGAACCATCAGCACAGTTTCTATAGCTCATTGGTCAAACAAAAGTTGCCTTTGATTATATTAATATTGGTACCAACAATTATGCATTCTTAATTGCATTAATATGTTATTCAGAACATCAGAGAGATTTCCTCAATGCTTAATTAAACAATAAAACTCTAGAAATTCAAGTAAAAAAGTTAATCATAAATAAGTGGTTATTGTGTTTATTCTTCGTACTATAAATTTATTCTTCGTACTATAAAGCCATTAATTTAACTGAGTGAAGAGAATTCAGCTAAGGTCCAATAAATGTTCACTCAATGCTCGGATAGAATACACAAGTGCGTGCTGTTTCGAAACAAGAAGAGGCTAAAACGTAATAAAGTGAACCAACAAATAAAGCTTATTTATCAAAAAGACACCGAAGTTGCTAAACTTTTTAACTGTTTGGGAGTGGAATATTTATTTTTTATGTCGATCAGGAAAGAAATATGTATAAATTATGTTTATATTATATTAGTATAGAATAATGGTTATTTTGTAGTATATATAATATTAGAAATAGAAAATATTATGGTTGTTATGTATATGCTATTTAGGCGTTTTAATATCATTGATTATAAGCTTTACGTATACACTGGATGACCTGAAATTAGTGTTGGAGCCTTTAAGGGGTGATACTATGAGGCAATTCCAGTCGATATTACTATAACCATTTCCAAGATATTCCTACTTAAAGAATCATACAAAACAATTCTATTTAAAATCTTATAATAGCTATATATCCTAAAAATTTGGTCTACCTGGCCCATTTCTTTTTGTTTTCCAACAACAATATTCTAAATATGGAACATTAATAAACAAATCTTCGTACGGGTTTACTGTCTTCGGCTTTGCTCTCTTAGCTTACTTACCCTCAGATTGGATTTTTCTAACGACTTGGCTTTTTCCTGGACTTTTGTGATTGATTCTTGACGACCCTGGACTGTGTCCTGTTTTCTGTGATTCCTTACGATTTGGCTGGTGTGTGACTGATTGTCAGGTTAATCTGACCAACAATGGCTGATATAGAAAGAAGAATACCGATTAGTATCGAAGAATACGCTGCTGAATTTCCTGTACCTGATATTGAAGACATGCGCAATAGAATTATAAACGCAACGCAGAAAATACAAAGGGAGTTCAGAGATTCGAGGATTGTGAAAAGGGGTGTGATAAGCTTGCAATAGGGGGGAGAATTTTGAAAATGAACTGTAAAACTAGATATTTTTTTCAATATATTTACTTTTCAGCATTCTATTATCTTAATTGCTTTTTCCTTTCATTTCATTATTAGTTATATCTTCGTGGTTCTCTAACCGATTTTTGATTTTAATGCCTCATTTGAAAGGTAATGAAACGTAAATGTTTTTTAGTTATTATGTCCGTAATAATTTATAGGGAATTTTTTGAGTAAATGGACGTTTTAGAGGCAGTCACCACATTTGTTTAATGTTTTTGTTTAACTATATTCGCGTAAGATACGGACAATTACGAAGATTTGTTCATTAATATTCATTATTTAGAATATCGTTCCTGGAAAACAAAAAGAAATGGGCCAGAGAGACCAATTTTTAGGATTTATGGCTAATATAAGATTTTAAATATAAGTAGGAATATCTTGGAAAGGGTTAATATCGACTGGAGTTGCCCCATAGTATCACCCCTTAACGGCTCCACCACTAATTTCAGGTCATGAGTTGATAAAACGCGTAGACATTATAACCTAAAACTACGCCTAGAATATTTGTGTAATGTAGTATATTGTGTATAATATATAATATTTATAATATGGTTCTATTAATCTAGAACTGTGTCTACTATAATTTTTGTATGTAGTATAATATATTCTATTAACCTATATCTAATAAAACTATAAAATTCTATTAAACTATTCTATTAAAAATTTATATCTAGTATATATTATATTTGAAAAGAAAAGATATGGCCAGGAGCGGGACTCGAACCCGGGTCTCTCGCCTCTCCGTGGTGACGCCTCAACCATCTCGGCCACCCTGGCTCGCTTCTCTGCCATCCATATCCCCTCTTTTCACTTGATGCGAACCAAGGTGGCCGAGATGGTTGAGGCGTCACCACGGAGAGGTGACAGACCCGGGTTTGAGTACTGGTCCTGGCCATATCTTTTCTTTTCAAATAAAACATTTTAAAAAATTATATCATATAACAATAAAATAAATTATAATATATCTAGTATAACTTGATAATGTAGTATAGTAAATACTAATTTCATAGAAGTTTTGTTTGATGGTATTTGTTAGTTTGTTTGTTCATTTATCGTCACTTTACGCTGCCATAGCTAATTGATGCTACTGTTGGAGCTCTATATTTTGCCTATCCAGGTTTAATTAGGGTAGGGATTTTTAACGAGTAGCTGACATCGCACAGGCTCGGGACCTCCGTTTAACGTCTCTTCCGAAGGACGGCTTAACCAAAGATTTTTAGTCCTTTTAAAAAATCCTGGAACCACCTGCTGGGCTAGGAACCCGCAATCATATGGTTACCACTATTGCAATTATATGGTTACCACTAGACCACAGGTTGCCCCTGGTTTGATGGTAGTTATTAGTCCTTGTGTTCCTAACTCAATAAAAAAGTTTAATGTTGCAGAAATTTACGGAATAGTTTAGAAAAAAACACAAATTACTTTGGAACTATAAAGTTCTTATTTAGATACCTGTATTATACATATATTAACGGAAATACTTCCTCCTGGTTGCACATTTTCTTTCTATACACTATATACTGTTTGAAATTCATATATGAAAAGTTACAGAAAGAAAATTCGACATTCCAGATTATGTTTAGAAGTGAAATTAGGCGTAGCAAATTACCCACCACTGAACATTGATTCATATTTATTATGAATTAAAACACATATAATAAAAATATAATTAATAAATTGCATTTTCGTTATTTTGCACACAGTCTCCACGATAATAGTTATTTTTATAGGTATTGTAATAAAGTTTGATCATTGAGGAGTTTTCGATGAAAGGCTATTTTCAGTGATTGTGCATCTATTGATTGCAAGGAATCCAATAAAAATTCCTCATAGAATATAAACTATTTATTGGAAATTTCAGAGTTTTGTGCTCTGGAAAGTTAAAGATGAAAGTTACTGAGTTGAATATGACCTCAAAGGAAACATTGAGCGACACGGTTACAGACAGGTTCAAGTTATGTCTTTAAACTCCGAAAATGTTTCTAATTAAATTTTCAGTCAGGAATATTTTAATTTTAGGAAATAAGCTAATTAAAAATACACTGCATGGTATAAGATATAGCTGAAAATCATATATTTTTGTAGTGCCTGAATTGGCCAAAGTGTTGGCAGGTTTGTTATTTATTGGCATTTGAGCGACATAAGGCTTTGCTTATTTTAATCATAGCAATAATAATAATGTTGTTATATTTGCGTATATGCATTGTTATTCATGAGTGTGCTTATGCAGATTTGATCATGCACGCGATGGAAATTATTATTATCTGGTTATTGTAACATAATTTCCAAAGGAATAATACGATTTTTATATGATACGATAATGAAATTTTTTAATTGCCGATAATTGAATAATCAGTTCGAAGTCCAATAATTCAAGAAGCTCGTTTAAGCCCGGTTGATTCCCAGTAGCAATTAACCCAAGACTGACTGGCCTACGTGTCGCGGGGTAGATAACCTGAAAGGGCTAGCCCTTCAATGGGGCCCTGTGCCCCCTGGTAATATTGACCCCACTCCCGGCACAATCGCAACATTATTCAATAGCGGCAAAATTGAAGCCGGTAGCCATAGGGCAAACAATGGGATGCTTGAAGGGTTGAAGGGTTCCTATGCGGCATATGCCCTGCAACAAGTAACAATGACATATCTGTTCTATTATGGTCTCTGATGTTATGCATTCGTTCAATTGTAACAGAACAAACAGATTTCCGAATAATTCTTTCTTTTTCTTTTTTTTTTTTTAACATAACAGTTTCAAATTAATTTCTAAAGAAAATAATAATAACAACAACAATATATACATACATACTCATATATATATATATATATATATATATGTATGCTTTTAAATCCCACCTTTTCAGGTTTCTTTGAGCTCATATTCAACTCTTACCTTTCCCCAGTACCTTTCCAACCCACACAACTATAGAATTTCTAACAAATTGTGCCTATTTTTTTTACGGATCTTTATTTAGCTATAAATTAGCTTGTATACAGAACCCTATGTCCAAGAAACAAATCGCACAATATGTTACATTTTATTAGATATGTTTTAAATGAATATGTTTTTTTAATCACTTAGTGGTGATTACCTTTTTATGATTTGCTTCACGTCTAAACACAATGTAGACTGTTGCATACTGTCAGTCGTGTAATATCTGATATTTGAATACCATACATTAGGTAGGCATCAATAATATATTAATTATCAATCAATCAACACTGGCTCTACAACCCAGTACGGGTCTTGGCCGCATCAAGGCTAATAAGGTTAATAACCTTATTTCTCTGTCCTGTGCCAAGGTCCTCCAAGCTCTGGATCCAAAAATGCTACCTGCATCCTTCTCGACTTCATCTGCCCATCTTAATCGTGGCCGTCCACGTTTCATTTTTCCGTCAACGTACCCAAATAGCAGTCTCTTAAGAGTAGCGTTGTTACATAATCAGCCCTTCTAAGCCTAGTTATTCTTATGTACTGAACCACATCTAGCTTCTGATACATCCGACATATCCGTGCATTCTGCCTGAGTCTAAATTGATCGCCATCTATTACTGCTCCAAACATCCGTTTTAATATTTTTCTTTTGCAGAGCAGCAAACTGTTGGCATCTGCCCTGGACAGAGGCCAGGTTTCCGATCCGTAAGTTAGAACACTTCTGATAATTATCTTGTAAAGTATCACCTTGGCTCTTCATGATATCAGACGACTTCTTAAAATTTTTGCCATCCCAAAATAACACTTATTAGCGGCCAAAATTCTTCTTTGAATTTCTGCACCATTTGAGTTATCCGCTTTGACCAAAGAGCCAAGGTGGACAAAACTGTCAACACTTTCAAACGTGTAGGTGCCAAACGTGATAGTGGGTATTGATTGCCTTGAAGGGCTAGGAAGCATATATTTGATCTTTAATATATTAATTAATATAACAAAATCGCTATTTTATTGTCCAATTCGAATATTTCTATATGAGAAGATGACGATAATAAAAAAGAAAAAAAAGCGAAAAACTAGCAGGCTGATATTAATTAATCATATTATATTATAAATACTCTAACTTTAAAATAAATTTTAACCCTTCACGGCTGGGGTGTAAGTTGTAGCTTCATTGCCACAGGGGTTGGTGTTATCGGAGGCTCCATGATAAATCCCTTCCTGTATAGGATATCTTCGTCTCCGTAAAGAAATTACGCTATCGATCCCGCTTCTTTCAGCCTTCGGATATAACACAACACCCATCCTTCCTCGTTGGAAACCTTTACCGAATATTCGGCGAATATAATTAAATTCCATTCGCAAAATGGCAGATGGACAAGAAAATAACCAAGGCCGAATCCACCTATGCCCTCGATAACACTTAATTAGTAGTTTTTTCGCTTACAGCTTGTATCCGGCCGCCCCCCGAGCCTTCGCAGGATAATGAAGAGGATTCGTTTGCATTTGGTTAGAAGCCCTTCGTTAGCAAGTACAGAGCTGTTAGTGTCCTGCTTCATTTATTTTCAAAATGCCATAGCGTTATGGGAGGGGAAGTACGCATAACATCGACTCCTTTTTTTTTACATTGTCACATTACAGAAATTAAAAATATATATTATTAGTTTTAGTTTTGAAAATATTTATTATTAATTGTCATTGTGTTGTTAAATGTAATAAAAGTAATAAAATGTTAAATCTTTCTCTTAATAATAATAACAATAGGAAACAGCATTTCTTCCAGGATGAGTCCTTTTAGAATGGTAGTTACCAGCAGTAATTTTTTTGCGTCAATGTCACACAATAGACCAAAAATGAAAGAATGAATTAAGAGCTGAATAGCAAAAAAATGAAAAGAATTAAATTATAATAAGCCACGATTTAGAAATATATTTTCTTTAATCGGAAAAATTAAGTAATAATAATAAATACTTTTCCAATATATATATATATATATATATATATATATATATATATATATATATTTATATATTTATATATATGTGTGTGTGTGTGTGTGTGTGTGTGTGTGTGTGTGTGTGTGTGTATTTGTATATAAATGTTATTTCATACTTCCTTCGAAGATTATTTGAGCTAGCCAGACAATTCGTTAATAAGTAGCAAATAAAAATAATCCAAGTCAAATTGAGTTATAATGACTAAGATGTATAGTTATTACATTTTTACAAAAGAAATATTTTGACAAATCATGTTTTAAGATTGTTTAAGTATATTTTTACCTTATTTTAATTTTACCTAAGTTTTTATATTGTGCACAAACTGTACTATATGATCTCTACAGTTTAACATGTTTTCTTTAGCTACCCTACCAAATATTTATTAACATTTTAGTACAATTTCCAACTTGAATTGAACCACTTCACCAGTCCATGTTATGATTGGAATAAAATTCATAAAATAAAATTACTAGGAATACGATGATAATTTATTTTTGTAGTCCTCTTTAATAACTAGTTTTATTTTATTAAAATATTTATATCTAATAAAATATATTAATAGGTTACATTCTTTGTATTGCAGTAAGTTGCTATATTATTATTTATGTGCCAATTTTTTTTTCTATTTTTTCGTTATTATTTTCCATTGAAATAACCAAATCTTGAGAAAAAACTCCCAGACCCACTGTCCCGGGCTGACTGATGAACGAGAGGAGGATAATCGAAGTTACACTGTACAGTAATATTTTATTTCTTTTTTTCTATTATGAACACTTTATATTTTTGTAATTTATGGTTTAGTTTAAAAACAATCGATTTATTCATTTATCCATTATCATTTAGTTTCGCAAAATAAAATTTAATAAATGAAATGATTAAAAAAAATAATAATAATAACATGCAGATATGAAAAGGTTATTCTGTATCTGCTGGGACTAAGGGAGGCTTGTCATTCAATATCGAGATCCGAGGATGCCAGCTGCGAGAAGGAAAACAAACCCCTTTTCCATAGCCACTGATTTATAGCAGTTCGTCGGGAAAGCTAACACAACAGGTGGATTTTCCCATTTATTGACATCTTCTAATGAGATCCAATTGAAGTTAATCAAGTTCAAGTTGCTTCTCATTATAATTCCAATCGACCTTTGATTTGGCTAACAATCAGTGTTTGTCCGCTTAGCTCTACATTTTGCTGACAAAAAGGCTATTTTTATTCTTTTTTTAGAAATCTAACATAATTAAGTGTTGCATAATTATATTATACATAATTATATGTCATGATACATGTTAAATATAACATGCTACATGT
This sequence comes from Arma custos, assembly GCA_037127475.1. NCBI lineage: Eukaryota > Metazoa > Arthropoda > Insecta > Hemiptera > Pentatomidae > Arma > Arma custos. Next base: position 95,168,395 of record CM073761.1, read on the forward strand.
TACATATAATATGTTACATGTCAAATGTAGACATGTTACACATTACATATTACATGTAGCGGTGAACTATTAATAATAATACCATAATTAATTAAAACGTTATCCCTTACTAAAAAAAAAACATTTATGGCAATCTTCTCTGTATAAACAAAAATTCTAAGGATCAGTTAGTAATAGGGAAAATTATTTTTTGAAGAACATTAATTCCTCAAATCACTTAACTCCTAGAATGAAAAACAACACAAAATAATCGGCACTATCTCGAATGCCATTCAATGCAGGATCAAAAAGTGATTGATATATAGAGATGAAATATTTTTAAAAATAAATTAGTGTATTCAGCTCTTCTTAATTCTGGAAACTTTATGATTTCCTTAAAATCACTTAAAGTGGGTTAAGTTGATAATGCCATCGTGTATTACATTACTGTTTGTAGGATATCACTGGAAGGTAGTCATTCATAGAAACAAATAACTTTTTTTTCTGTAAATATAATGTGAGAAAATAAAAAAAATATTGATAAAAATATGGTAACTCATCAATATACATTGTGTCTTAGTATTGTGTATCAGTTGAGTGGATCCTACAACTGTGTAGTAAAATACGAGTATCAAAATATCATTTTGACAGAAATTGGTAAAAAAGTGCTTAACATTAAAACCAAGACTTTTTTGTTTTGAAGAATTTGCGAGTGTCAGCACAGATCACCCACGATTGTATATCTGGTTAAAATTGACAAAAAAATAAATAATAAGCGTGGCGAGGAAAAAACTGCGGATGTAAATGGAAATATATTATTTTAATGAAATGAGATTACTGACTCTGGGTGATAAGTTGTAAATAGTACTTACTACCGAAAATAAGAATTTTCGTTCAGTAAAAAAAAATTAAAGACTAAAAAAAAAACGAAAAATATGCTGTAAAATAACCTATAAAAACTGACAAACATAGAATAAAAAAATTTCTTTCACGAAAAAAAGAAGCTTTGTAAATAAATAAATAAGTACAAATAAACAGTAGAATTATTCTGGTGGCATTGGATGCTATTGGTTATAAACATATGTGCTTTAATTTACTTAATTTGTATTCAAATGTTCAGTTGAGGTTTATATTGAATCTTCAGTAAATTATAATATGTAATGTAGTTGTAATATGATTTAAGAAAAGGGAAGAACTTGTCCATTTGGAGTCAATTAAAAGTTATCGATTACATTTGTCGAAGGGACTAATCCAGCGCTGAACCAGGCGATTAGAAGCTCGTGCGGTGTCTGCTCTCGCTCGGAAAAACTTTTAATGAAACCCTATTGATTTAACTCCTCTCATGATTGGGAAGGAGTTGCCAAACCCTTCTCTTGTCCGAGAAAAATGTGCAAGGCCAGTTTTCTAACCACTCCCTGATTTATTTGTAACTTCTCCTCCCGCATGGGAGAAGTTTGTAACAACTCAATATAAGCTTAATAATTATTAATTAACATAAGTTTTATTTTAAAGAAGCTTTGGTTCAAAATACTCATAAAAGGGTCAAAGTGTGAATAAAAGTAAATATAAGACACAATATAAAAGTATATGTTATATGCTACTTATAATATTCGGAGTTACGAAATTATTTCACATGCAATTTTAAAATTATTATATATATATATATATATATATATACATATATATATATATATATATATATATATATATATATATATACATATATATATATATACATATATATATATATATACATATATATATACAGGGTGTCCCGAATTTAAATGGCAAAACTTCAGGAACTTATTGGGAACCGAAAAACTAAGACAAAAAGTCTTTTAGAGATTTGCTCGTTTTTGCTTAGTTTTAGAGAAAATCGCAAAAAAAGAAACAAAACAAAAATTTTACAGGTAGCGATTATCACCTTTCAAAGTTCGTCAGACTAGGCAGTGAGATATGTAAACACTTAATGTTATCCTTTACATTCTTTTATTTGTTTACATTTTGGCTTCCTTCTAGGATTATAATTCCTAAATCGGTCTTCAGTCAGTTACTCAGATATTTTTGTGTGAATAGCATCAGCCACAATGCCGCATACATATTCTAATGTTGAATACGCTGATATGATTTTTGTGTATGGTTTCTGTAACGGTAATGCTTTAGAAGCGGTGCGGGAGAATGCCCGCCGATTTCCAAATAGAAGAGTCCCTAATCGACGAGCCTTTTCGTTAACTTTTAATAGACTACGAGAGGCTTGGCCATTCTTAATACGTAACCAATGTAGGCGACCAATTCCAGGCAGCAGTAAGAGCAGATTATCGGAGAAGAAATTCTGTCCAACGCCACTTCGATAACAATTCTGAGACTAGCATCCGAATAGCATCTGCTGCATTAGCAATATCGCGGCAAGTAATATGGCGAACTTTGAAAGGTGATAATCGCTACCCCTCTTCAAAAAGTTCAGAATTTATTACCTCAAGATTATGTCAAGAGATTGAATTTTAGTGAATGGTTTCTTGAAAAAATGTATTTCCATTGAAAATTATATGGACCGATGAAACTATCTTTACAAGAGGAGGAATTGTTAATCAAAGAAATGATCGTGTATCGGCTCTTGAAAATCCCAGAGCTATTAGAGAGAATAGGTTTCAGCATGATTTTGCTATTAACTTTTGGATTGGAATTTGGAACGGATTACTGGTGGGACCATATTTTTTGCCTGGAAGATTGAATGGTTTCACATTTACACATTTTTTTAGAGAACGACTTTTCTAATTATTTATATGACATTCCCTTACAACAGCGGATTGAAATGTGGTTCCAACTCGATGGATGTCCAGCTCATTATAGCAGAGTTGCTCGAGCTTGGCTGGATATAAATTATCCACAACGATGGGTTGGACGTGGATGAGTAGTACCTTGGCCACCCAGATCACCTGATATGACACCCATGGATTTCTTCGTATGGGGAACCTTGAAGCTGAAGGTTTATTCGGTGTCAATCAATTCAAGAGAGCAATTAAGAGACCGAATCATAGATGCAGTGCACCAGATATCAGAACAATGTTTAGCTGCAATATATCAAGTGAGTGTTAGATGTAATGCTTGCATTGGTGCAAGAGGACAACATTTTGAGCAATATTTACATTAAAAAGAACATAACATATATATAAATGTAAATAAATAATTATAAAAATGAAAACTTGTTTTGTTTCTTTTTTCGCGATTTTCTCTAAAACTAAGCAAAAACGAGCAAATCTCTAAAGGACTTTTTGTCTTAGTTTTTCGATCCCCTATAAGTTCCTGAAGTTTTGCCATTTAAATTCGGGACACCCTGTATATATATATATATATATATATATATATATATATATATATATATATATATATATATATATATATATATGTATGTATGTATGTATTTATTCCTTCAGATATTGCATATCAAGATTCCTGATTCCCAAATTGGTTTCTGGTGTAATATGGGGCCTCATATTTCATGGTCTTCATAGAATTCATAATCATTCTTTCGCTTTTGCTATATATTTTCGTACATCTTTTATGCATCAATCTTTTGTTCTTTATGTCTATTAAATAATTTATTCTCATTTATAGTCATAATTGTTATGACTATGGCTGTTATAATTGCTTTAAGTCCCGAGTTTGATTTTGGTTGCTATGGCAGATAAATTATTCAGTCTGTTAACAGTTGTAAATTAAGACTTTAAGCATCAATTTACAGCAATTATAAAGTGGGGAAAATCTTACCGGTTGTGCGTGGTCTCGGTCAGACCAACTCTTTATATAGTCGTTGACTTAGCAGGAGTATAATCCGTACCATGTCCTAAACACAAGATCCTATTTCATACTTTATCATGGGTCATCATGGTATAAGAATGAATAATATTGAATTTCATATTAAAAGCTCAATCTTGTCTTTTTAATTAATTCTTCTGCAGGTATTTTTTTATTGTCTCTGCTTGGAAGTTTGTTAATTGTATACCTTTTGCAAAAGGTGTAATAGATGCGTTTATATTTGTAAACTACCGATCAATCTTTGTCTCTCAAAGGAATATGTTGAAATAATCAAAAAACTTAATTAGTTTATGAATATATTGAGTCCATTGAAGTAATTACTTTTAAATAATAAATAAGACGAAATCTGTTTAATTATTTTTTACCTTATGTCACAACACCGTCATGGCACCAAAGAAATTATTTATTTTTACATTTTCTGTTTCTCATCTCTCGGGAGTTTTTTATATAAATCACTTGGCCTCCGCTCATCCTGGTTTATCGAAAGCCAATATGCCCCAGGCGGTTATGTTCTTTTAACTCAGAAGGTTAAGAATGGCAGCAGATAAATTTCTTACAATATAAGAAAAAGTGGGGACAGAAATTTTCAATTGAAAACATGTTTTCTTTGAGAGAAATAAAAAAATTGAATTTGCCGATGTTAAAAATAAAAGAAATTGCAATAAATTTCCAAGTTGTTCATACATTTTGTTCTTTAAATTTACTGCTATATAGTCACTTATACTAACCATAGTAGATCCAAAATATCAAAACTACTATTGTTTTATAAAGTATTCTTTTATCACACATCTTATCTATTATACTAACTGTATGTTAGTAAAATACTTTAAACGTCCAAGTCCATAGTTAATTTTTTTTTTTTTTTTGGTTTTTTTTTACTTTGTATCTATAAACTTATTTGGAAACATCCGTAGCAAAGGGTTAATTTAAAATTTGCTATAGTCAGAAAATCATATTAATTTTTTCTTATGTATTCAGAATAGCTCCTTATTCGAACACAGTGAATATGTTCGGTTTTAATTGTAAGATATTAAAATAAAAAAATATTATATTTTTTTTTTAAATTTTAACGGTATAGGTTGACCTTTATCCATTGACTTTTATAATTTTCATGTCCGTTGGGCCTGTTTAATTATAAAGAAATCCTTTTTAATTTTGTATAATATACAGAATTATTTTAAATACTTTGGTATATGTCTAAAACAAAACTCATATAACAGGTAGAAGAGGCGTAGGTTACATTTGACATTAAAACTTGTTTTGTATACAATTTTTTTTTAAGTATTTCATAGTTTTAGTTATACAGTGCATTTTGTTTTATGTTATTTATTTTTATGTAATGGAAATAACTTCCCCTTTAATAAGCTGCCATATTTTCCTCAGCTAGTCTCTTATGCAATTGCTTTCATTATTATTAATCCTTTGCTTAAGAAAGGGCTAAGTAAAGGGACATCATTTACTCTTGCCCCCCGGAAACCTCATAACTTTCGACGAACCTTTCTGTAGGGTGCTGGATTGGCAATATGATTTACTGCAGGTTGACTAACCTGGATATATGAACGAATTGTCACGAAATAATCCGTCTGGTGATTTATCTACGTATGAAGGGAAGTTCTCTGCAAGCACCCAGTTTTTTTTTAATACGTAACCATTTGTCTTTTTTTCCGATTTCCCAGTTTATCGGCGATCCTGAACTCAATTGGAAGTTATTTTTATGGTTTGGTGTCACTTTGAACACAATATTTTGCCTTATATATTTAAGTTTTTTATTTTACAATTTAAAAGTAATAATAAAATAAGAATGGTGTCTTGAAACTCTTAAAACCGGCACAAAATTTTCATTTTTCATTTACTGTTAATTGTGCAGAAAAATTGATATTGTAAGATGTAGAAACTGAAGCTAGTATAAAAAATTAGGTTTAGAAAACTAGAATAAAAAATAGGTAAAGAACGTTAGAATAAAAAAACAAAAAAAAAAAAAATATATATATACAATTATATACATACATACATACATATATATATATATATATATATATATATATATATATATTTATGTGTGTGCATATATAGAAAGAAAGATCAAAAAATAGGTAACAAGATATATTTAAGAAATACATATATTGCTATAATTTGATTCATAGCAAGCTACTTCATTAACTTGTAAAATTAAAGAAGTCTGATGATACAAGAAATTAACTTAAATATTTCAGTTCTCAGAAGAATTACATTTTCTTCAGTTTATATATGCATTATGAAGAACAATTATTGGTACACGATTAAGGTATTCTTTAGAAAAATTAAATTAAATTAAAGATTTGTATGTATTTTATTACATTAGTATTATATATATTTCTAATTCGCTGTAGTGATTAGATTAATTTATTTTTCAAAAATGGTGTAGATTAACAAGGATACACTTTCTACTACTTAACACTGGCGCGCCTTCAACGCTTAAAACAACCATTCCGCATGACCGTGCGGACTTGGGAGTTTGTCATGCTTAGAATTGAAAGGCGAAATTCTTATAGTTAATAGATCGTTATTAATCTAGATGTTTGAAGAAAGTTAGATGAATGAAGAAAGAATGACGCATTAGTGATCTTGAAAATCATAGCTATTATCGTTTTCTATATACGCTGTTTGCTAGAGTAGGTAGTTGTAACTATAAAGATTTTAAACCGAAAATATGCTATATAAATTTAAAAAAAAACATGTTTTTGTAAAAAGAATATTACTAAGAATAATAGCCTTTTGTAAGAATATTACTGTTTTTGTTCGTTATTTTAAACTATTTTTTTTTATTCCAGACCATGCAAACTACAAAATGAAGGTAATAAAATGAAGATTCATAAGTTGATAATATATCAAATTAGAAAACGATATGATTATCACTTCGTTATTACGATTTCTATTATTTTCATGTTAATGTTGCTGATATTTTATTTGATACAATCAAAGTATAATTTATGTATATAAGAATTAAGTGAAAAATAAACCATTGAAATAAATAACGGCTATATATGTATAATAATCCAATTTTAAAAAACTCATCCATATTAAATTACAATAAGAAAAGTTAATAAATATGTTAAATCATCTAATAATGTCGAATGTTATCAAAATTCTCAAATTCTATACTCCACTTGTTATTATTTAAAAATCCTCTCAATTAATTAATTAATTTTATTAATGATTCTCATTATGAATTGGTTAATTTAATGAATTATTATAATAAATTCATCTGATGACCGATTCGGTTTAAAATAAAAAAAGAATACACTATTTCGCTCATTGCAATACATACCAGCATAATAATATAACATATACATGTGATTATAAATTGTAATTAAATGCAGATGTAAAGGAATTTTTAGTTTAGCGGATGTATTATTATTTGGATCTTAAATTATATATTGGTTCAAACTCTTGGAAATAAAGGTTTAAATAATAAGAAAAAATGCCATTTACATAAATCAGTGAAATTACGTTTGACAAAGACTCTAGTGGGCAAGTGATGAACTTCACATTCGGAAAATTGTCTTTGAAAAAAACTGTATTTTTATTTGAAAAACAAAAAAATCCGTAAATAAAAATGTAATCTGATCGAACCAAAATGATGTATCTATTCACCAATAGATAAATAGACTTATCGGCGAGCCGTAAAGAGACTAAAGCCATAAACATCTACTCGGCTGATGATAACATGAAAAAGGTTGATATGAATCCTAGTACCGCATCCTAGAACTATTGAAATTGCTAAGCCAACTAAACTGTGAGTATTGTTATAACGCACTTCAGGATACAATATGGTTAGGATCATAATGTCATCGCTATCAATAAAGGAAAGAAGGTTGCATTCTGTTAACATCAATCATCTATTTTACTTTTTAATGCAAATATTTAATACCTATTAAATACAAGCTCAAACAAAAAATTATGAAGGTTATGTACAACTTATATTTTATTTATTAATTATAATGTTTTCGGTCATTTATTCGTTGGTTTCTTTATAGAAACAAAATATATTTGCGTTAAAGAAGGTTTAATCTTTAAAAATCCAAATAATTCATGGATTAATAAGATCATATTGATGAGGTCATTGTTGACATGTAATTTTATTGTATAATAATAACTACTAATTTATTTACGTCTACTTAGACAGATAATGTCCTTTAAAATTAATATAATAACATAATTGAGGTTTAAGGATATGCTACTTTTCTTTGGGATGCAAACAATATGGAAATAACCTACCCACTTTCTTATATCTATCTATTAATTTCAATATCTTCGCTCAAATTATTATTTCCGATACATATATATATATATATATATATATATATATATATATATATATATATATATATATATATATATATATTTCATTGTTACGAATTATTTAGGTATAGTAAATAAATAAAACCTATTTTATTTGTTCCAACTATTTTATTTATTAAATGTAAACCATTAACATTCATATAAAATGTTCAAAGTGATTTCCTTGAGGTATCACACATTCACACAGGCTTGGCATCTTTCTTCAACAGCAGCAGTGGCAGAACGGCACTGGATATGTGTTCTTGTTTCAGAAGACTCAATTATCCTTCTTCGTAAAGAATTAAGGTCATTCACTGGCCTGGCATAGACTTTTTGTTTAATGTCACCCCAAACAAAAAAATCCAGTGGTGTCAGGTCTGGAGAGCGAGCAGGTCAAGCCACTGGTCCTGCACGGCCAATCCATTGATTAGGATACTTAGCATTTATCCATTGTCGTATAACTCTTCTGTAATGTGCAGGACAACAATCTAATTGATACCACATGTTCCTTCTCAGTTGTAGTGGTATATCTGCAACTAAATCGTGGTAATCATTATTAAGAAATTCCAAAAATGTGTCCGCATTGAGTCGAGGTGGTAAGAAACGCGGGCCTATGAAAATATTGTCTATTATCCCGAACCACACATTGCACTGAAACTCGTGCTGACAATGATGCTGACGAATTGCATGGGCATTTTCATGCAACAAGAGATGATTATTTTTCCGATTGAAGATACCTCTTCTTGTGAAGGTAGCTTCATCTGCCCATAAAATTTCTCCTGAAAAGTGTGGATTGTGATCAGCTTGATTTAAATACCAATTTGAAAAATTTCTTCTTTGCCATAAATCGTAGTAAATTTTGTACCCGTTGATAATGATATGGGTGACGTCCATCTGCAATGAGAGTTCTCCATACTGTAATTGGCGTAACATTTTATTTTGCTCCAGCTCTTCGTACACTGGCAGATGGATTATCATCAAAATATTGTAATACTGTCGCACTCCTTTCTTCATTTCGTAAAGGGGCTAAAATACTATCAGCATGTGGTAAGACAGCAAATGTACCAGTTTATCTAAGACGTTGAAACGTAGAGTTATAGGTAGACTTACTAGGTAATCTTCTATTTGGAAATCCCATGGAATATTCACGACGGGCAGCATTGGCATTACCATTGCAAAAACCGTACACAAACACTATATCGGCATATTCAGCATTAGTATAAATGGAAGGCATAATGAGTATTCTGCGAAAGCCTCAAAAAACTGATAAATGTTATTGATAGTTCCATTCTTATCATTATTTGCTATTAATGTTCTATTCCAAACAGTATTAATCCTAAAGTCCATAGTTTATGTACAGTTAGGGAGATAAGGTCATATTAGTATTCGATCTAAATTTATCTCCAAAACAAAGCGTTTGCAAACATACCTTCGTGCGAATTTTTTTTTCTTCTTTTAAGGTCCTTAGTTCATAATTTCAGTTTGGTCACTGCTGCTGTTGAAGAAAGATACCGAGCCTGTCTGAATGCTCAAGGAAATCACTTTGAACATTTAATATGAATGTTAATGGTTTACATTTAATAAATAAAGTAGTTGGAACAAATAAAATAAGTTTTATTTATTTACTATGCCTAAATAATTCGTAACAATGAAATCTTTAGATGCGAATATCTCCTAAACCAAGCGTTTGCGGACATACCTTCAAAGTTAATTTTTTTCTTGTTTTGAGGTCCTTAGTTCAAATTTTCAGTTTGGCCATTTGACCCTGAAACACTCTGTATAATAAATATAAACCATAACAAGCCCTTGTTTTTATTCTGTTAATCTGAACTAGTTCAAAGTCTCAGACCTGATTATTAGTTAACTGACTATGGGATGAGATACACCCAAAACTACAACTAGATCAATCAGAAATTTCTTATATAATGATGTTTGGAACTATTATTTTCCATAAAGGTATCTACTAATACATTACTATTAAATACTCTTTCAAGTTTCCACGACCACTATGTATACACTAAACTTTAGTGGTTTCTGTTTCAGACCGTGTTGTTAAATTTTTCTTCGCCAATATTTCGCCAGACATACTGCTACTTTCTTCAAGGCTGGATCAAAAATGAATCACTGATCATTTGATAATGTTTAGGCACTATATTAAATTAAAAAAACGTTCGCTGGGTGAGCTAAACGTAAAAAGGTTATATTTAGTTTCCAATAAATTATATAATACAATACAAATAAATTTATTCTTTAGTAAATAGCGACTGTTTATTCAAGAGGGCTTGATGGACGCAATAATGGTAATGAACTCGCGTAAGGGAAAGAAGTGACAGAAATTAATTCACAAAATAACATGTCTCAGGACATAAGAAGAAGAATTAATTCTGCTAATAGGTGCTATTATAACCTAAGGAAGCAACTAACAAGCAGGTTCCTCTCTAAGCAGACAATGCTGCTGATCTACAAATCCCTGATTCGACCGGTACTCACATATGGCTCTGAGTCCTGGGCTCTAACACAGGCAGACGAGAAAAGGCTCCTACTCTTCGAGAGGACAATCCTGAGGAAGATTTTCTGAATACTAAAAGTAGGAGGAATATGGAGAAGGCGATACAACAGAGAGATATACCACCTCTATAAGACCTCAGATGTTTTCTGAACAATCAAACTTGGCCGACTGCGAGGTCACTTGGCACGGTTGGAGGACTCCGTTGACACTCGGATTCCCAAGAAGATTCTCACAGAGGGAATCCATGGCACACGGAGAGTAGGGAGACCAAATGTGAGGTGGATGGAAGCTGTAGCGGAAGATGCACTTACCCTTCTTAATGCTAGAAACTGGAGGGATCCTGCGGAGGATAGAGCTGATTGGCGGAGAATGCTGGAGGCGGCACAGACTCGGTGGCCAGTTGTAGCGCCGGATATTATCATTATTAGTACTAATAAAAATATTCTTAAGTAAATAGCAACTATTTACTCACGAGGGCTTGTTGGACGCAATAATGGTAATGAACTCGCGTATGGGAAAATCCACTTCCGTACTTTATACTTTAATTAAGCCCTAAAGAAGACCCGCAATGTAGGTCGAAACGTTGGTTTCTAATAATTAGTTTCTTACAATTTAAACATTTATTCTTACCTTCCATCATTATATTTATAATTTATAGAGAATAGGAAGAGGGATCTGGACCTGTGGGGTCCAATACAAGCAATTACGACAGAGAAATAATAGCATACAGGGTAGTAGAAGAGCTCTCCAACCGAAAAGCTATTTTCCTAGTAGATTCGCAATCCGCCATAATAGCCCTCTCCAATAACTCTACGAATGCTCGTGAGACCACAAGATCCTGTCGGATAGCTATACCGAATGTGATTGTTAAAGGTTGAAAGCTTACACTGCAGTGGATACATGGTCACGTAGGGGTAATGGGCAACGAACGGGCGGACCAATTTGCCAAGCAAGGCGCAGCACTACCTCAACCTGACAACCCCGCTTCGCTAACCACATCCAAGAATAAGATCGAAACAACAACTAGAAGCTATACAAGAAACCTAATCTACAACGCTAGCAGAGGGAAAAATGGGAGTGCCTTGCACATGAGCAGCTCCCCCGAGATTTTCCTAGAGGCGAGGCTGTTGCGAGGTTCAGTCTCATCACAGGCCATGAATACCTCCAGGCACATCTGCATAGAATGGACATCGCAGAATCCGATAATTGCCCCATTTGTCTTTCTGGTGTAATGGACGGTGCACACTTACGACATTGCCGTGGTCTTAAGGATCCACGCAATGATGACGATGCATGTCTTTAGTGAGAGGCTCGGCGGCTTATGGTAGAAATGTGATGGGATTAGACAAATAAAAAATAAAAATATTTATAACTTCAACTAAAAATTAATCAATTAAATAATGTAATTTACAATTATATCCCCTTTTCCACATTTTAAAACAGTCGCCAGCAGGAATAATGGGAAATTTGGATATTGGCCAAGTTTTATGAATAAAAATATGACTTATACAATATGATGGATCACCTATACATATATAGCAATATATTCATACCCACCAAATTCGTGTTTTCAGTAATAATTTTTGTATTTTATTAATATCATTTTAAGTGAGCGCCAAATTTTGCCATTGGAAAAAAAAGTTCCTTAAATAAAAACTAAAAACTGCTGTTGGTTCTCTCCCTCTCTCATACTATTTATCTATATAGAGCATTATTTTTCTTTATGTACATAATGAATAGCCATTTCTTAATCTAAATCTGGAATGATAGCAATCTGAGTCCGTTGATTCATGTAGCAGCTGTCCTCCCGCCCCCCTACCTCCCTAGGAGCGGAGTCATTGTTGTGATGAAGCTGCCGTCCTTAGGGCAGATGAATAATGAAGAAGGGCTCACTAGCCAAGATGAGGGGAAATCGCTGCTCATGAATTATCTCCTTTCTTATTACTAGAGGAAAGGAATTGGAGAGGTAATTCTGTTTTCTTAAATGAATATTTTATGCTTAAATGTGGACAGAAGTATGGCTTAGGTTCCCTTCCCTTACCAGCTATAAATAAAACACACTTACCCCCCGGGATCTGCTTTTATTTTTTCCATCCACTTTTTTTTTAGTGCCTCTTTAAATGACTGACTGCGCGTCGCTTAGGCCCAAAACCTGAAAAAAGAAAAAAAAAGGTAGAAAATATGATTTTTATATTTATTATTTTACTGAGTTATGTGTATCCTTTCATAATTTAGAGGTTATCTAAATATTATCATAATTTCAGTAAATGTTTGAAGGTTCCTAGTTGCAATAGTTACACTAGTGAGAATTAAAAAAATATTCTTTCTTTAATTTTTTATCTTATTATATTTCAATACCAGAATCACCTTCTTCTTCTTCTTCTTGCCTTCCTCTTATGCCATTTCTAGCGTCGAGGTGCCTGGAGGTTATTTAGTTTACTTTGAATAGATTTTCTACCATGCGGGTTATTAGTCCAGCGATGGAGACCCTGTAACTTCGGGACAACTGGTTTCCTAAATATTAATGTCCCCTCAGGTGACCGGGCTGTGCTCCTCGGTACTGGGTTTCCCCCAACTTGGAGGACTAGTGGATAATTGCGTTCAGATAACTAGGCGATGGGGCTGCCAACTTCCTACGCGATTCCATACCAGAATACCTTTTTTATTGTACGTTATTTTTTACAACTTCAGTAGTTTTATGTTCCTAAAAGCTCTCACCAAAGTCCTCGGTCAAACTAGCCACCCTATCAAGTCTCATCCCTGCCATGCTCTCCCTAAAACCGGTTTTGAACATAAAGTTTGACTGATTTTTTATGTATACTTTTTGTGTTAAACTTTTAACCATGGTTGTGGGTTGCCCACCTTTTGTCAATTTTTTTTATTAATCTATAGTATTTGGACATTTTTTCACACTAGATCAAAACATGGTCCATTTCGCAATCGCTCTCTATTATGAATCATAGCTAATGTTTAATTACCTCATTGTTCTTTAAAATACGTAGTTAATTACATATTTTAGCAATTTTGTTGGCTGGAGCCGGATGTATCTAAGTATTTTCTAATTTGATCCATTGAGGATATTCATTTCTAACTATTTAATCAGTCGCTGGGTACTATCACAGCCCTTTTACTATATCTTCCCACTCCTTTTAATTTTTTAATGCTTATTAAATTAAAATAAGAATACAAAATTAAAATACGATATTAAATTAAAATATGAATAAAAAATTAAAATGCGATATTAAATTAAAAATAATTTCAAAGACGAAGATTAAACGTAAATACATGAATAAAGAGCGGTTCAATTTTGATGTATTTTTTTAAATAATGGAAACAGCAGAAATATAAGAATAAGAATGGGTTCTCGAAACTCCAGCACAAAATTAATCTATTCTCTTTTGATTTACTGTTAGTTGTGCAGACAAATATATATACACGTATATATATAGACAGAGAGAGAGAGAGAGAGAGAGAGAGTGAGAGAGAGAGAGAGAGAGAGTGAGTGAGAGAGAGAGAGAGAGAGAGTGAGAGAGTGAGAGAGAGAGAGTGAGAAAGAGTGAGAGAGAGAGAGAGAGAGAGAGAGAGAGAGAGAGAGAGAGAGAGAGAGAGAGAGAGAGAGATAAGTGAGAAGCAATAGAGAGAGAGATTTCAGTTAAAAAACATTACATTTTCTGCAGTTTATATATGCATTATAATGAACAATTATTGATACACGATTGGGGCATTCTTAAAACAAAATTAAAGATGTTTATGCCTGATATTACATTATTATATTAGTATTATATATATTTTTAATGCGCTGTAAAAAAATAAGTGATTAGTTTAATTCATATTTCAAAAATGGTGTAGATTAACAGGTATACAGTTTCTACTGCTTAACACCGACGCGCCTTCAACGCATAAAACAACCATTCCGCACGACTTTGCAGACTTGCGGGTTTCTCATACTTAGAATTGAAAGGCGAAATTCCTTTAGTTAATAGATCGTTATTAGTCCAGATGTTTTCGAACCAAAAAAGTAATGAAGAATTCTTTTCTCAAAATTCATCAGTGATTGAAGAAAAACTTAGTTTCTAATCTATAAAATCACAGGTATTAACGATTTCTACATACGTGGTTTGCTAGATTGTAACTATAAAGATTTAAAACCGAAAATATGCAATATAGATTAAAGAAAACATGTATGTTTGTCCTTTTCACATTCACGTCTATTACGATTCACATCTAAATGTTTAATTACCTCCTTGTTCTTTAAAATACATTGATAATTACAGATTTTAGCAATTTTGTTTTCTGGAGCCAGATGTATCTAAGTATTTTCTAATTTCAAAAATCCAGTCAGAATATTCATTTCTAACTATTTCATCTTGATACTAACACAGTCCCTTTACCATATCTCCCTACTCCTTTTAATTGTTTAATGCTTATTAAATTAAAATAAGAATTTAAAATTAAAATACCATATTAAATTAAAAATAATTTCAAAGACGAAGATTAAACGTAAATACATGAATGCAGAGCGGTTCAATTTTGAAGTATATTTTTAAATACTAGAAAGACCAGAAATATCTAATTTTTTTTTTTTATGAGTGTAAAAAATATCAGTTTCTTTAAGAAAAAAAACGTTTTTATTTTTAAATGAACTATCTAAACTTTAAATAGTTTCTTAAAACCGACAACCACATTTTCAAAATGTCATAACCATTGTTGAATAATTTAACTGAAATTTATATTATGTTTTTCCAGCCATTACTGATGAACTTCTTAATTAATTAATTATTGTCTAAACTTTTCCTCCTGTTTGAATCGTAGATACTCATTATCGAGGCGATAGCCAATAATCAAGCCATAAATATGGTCACCTATATTCTATCAATAAAAAGCTGCAAAATTCTATCCCTAATTAGAAACCCAGGACCTAAACAATAATTATCGCGTTCTCCGTACCAAATAGTGTAATTCCCTTTCGTTAAGAAATCCTCTCCTGATTAGCGAGCCTATTGTAGTTCCACAATATCTTTGTTTTATCCGTTAACCTCTTTTTGACCGATTTTAATCCTTTACGTATTTCTCCAAATTTCCAATTGCTCCATGAATTCCCTGAAGCAGTGCACTCACCGGAGAACCAAACCAGGCTCTAAAACACCTCAGCATACTGAGCTAGTTTTAGTTTTAGACTAAAGAGTTCAATGAATGTTAATGTTATTTACATGTTTATTGGAGATGGTATATTTTTATAGCCCATTAAAACTTCCGACATACAATTCAGCCTTGATTTTCTTTCTAATCTTTGGTTAGCTATTACGATGGGCCCGGGAGGATCTTATAATTTGCATTCACCAATTTTTGTGATTGGTTATAATTGGCTCTTGCATTTTTGATGATTATTGAAATTTAATGTTGTATTTATTACTACTTAGTTGTTGTTTTATTAAATTTTATTTTTAGTGTAACTCTCACAGATATTGTACTATACACTGATAACCCTATATTCTTGTCAGATTTTTTAAAAATTTGTTTATCAAAAGTTTATATATTTATAATGAATAGAGGCTACATCCTATTACGACATCGGACACCTGTCTTAGGCATGACATTAATTACAAGCTAAATTTGAGTTCATTAGTAAACCCCAGTGCTGCTCTCGGTGGTGCGTTGCGTTATTAATCAAGGGATGGGAAAGGACACTGTTTTGTCATTAATACAACAATACATCCCAACAACATGGAGCGATCTTTCCAGATGCCGCCGTAGGCTCGCCGTATCGGTATAATGTATTTTTGATGAATATGTATGTATTACAAATGAAACAAGCTTCGGCAACTCCTGAAATAGTGACCCCGAGTTTCTGAGATCATGTTCAACAGCTGCGAGGTTCGTCAAAAAGTTAATGTCAAACTCTCAATCAATTCTTTAAAAATATTGTGAATATTTTTTTTATTTAATATAACTATGATTAAAAAAAAATAGAGAGCACTTATGACAATATTTACCTTCCTCTTTACTTGAAATAAATTTTAACATATAATTTAGTATTACTTCATGGATACATTTCTATAGAAACATTTAGTTGTTAATAATATAACCATAGAAACTCTCCATTGCCTTTAACGACTTTTATTTTTTTTAAATCATTAGCTTTTCATAGGCGTGTTTTGTGCGGATTACGATTCTTTTCTCTGTATTTTTTAATATTTATAATGGTAATCCATCTTTTGATATTAACCTAAACTCATGCTTACTTTCTACGCAACAAAAACAACATTCAACAATCTTCCATGGTTCACATTCAACACTATATATTGATGATAAAAAGACAAATGAAAAAATAAATAACTTCTTAGTAAATGTTCGAATTCTTTTTTTTTTTGCTCGTAACAATGGAACACGGTTAATTTTTCAAATAAACAGAATTTAAGGTGTTATAGAGTATTAGCCACAGAGGACGTATGTCACTTCAAGTTGGTTCCTAGTGGTATGGTGTTCATAATGTGAGGAAAGGCTCGAAGAGAAAATTCTTAAATAAATAGGTAAATTCATTAACTCAGGTCATACCATTTTTTAAATACTATTTAGCCACTTATTACGTCCATAATTGCATGCTAGACATACATAGCCTATTTCATAGATCTTTTTTCTTTTAGTTTTCATTACTTTATAAGACAATTAAAAAAAAGAATCCCTATAAGGAAAATATAAGCTCTGCTGATCTGTCTCTTTCTGATGTTGGCAACGATACCTTCTCTCCAAGTTCAGAGAAAGGTTTTTCCTTACTCGTCTCAATTCACACTCACTTACCTTCTCTCTCTGCCTGTCTCTCTCTCTTTAAAAACATGGACCCTATATTTTAATCAGCGTATTTTTTTAGTCGTAAAGATTGAAATTAAGAAGTACTTGACAAAGTCGTACTTAAGTATGCCTTATTTTTATTTTGATGAGAAAATATTTGCCCTGGCCGGGATTCGAATCTGGGTCACCCGCCTCTCTGCGGCAGTGCTTTGACCAATTGAGCTACCAGGGGTCGCTTCCCAGTGAAGAGAACGGATTTGCCTGACTGGGAAGTGATCCCTGGTAGCTCAATTGGTTAATAAAAGCTATTTAGCATATCATGTAAAGTCTAAATGAACGATCTTCTTGAACTCACCTGTTCTTTCATTCAATTTAATGGATTGATTAAATATGAAATCCCATCTACGTTATTTTTCAGCTCACGAATAAATAATTGACACCCGGATCGAATTTTTAAAACCAGCCTCCTGTCGACGCCGGCCATATCGGCAACGTAATCCTCCAAAATTAACCTCCAATATTCCAATGACATGTCCATTCGGTTTAATTAACTCTCTCTCTCTCTCTCTCACTCTCACTCTCTCTCTCTCTCTCTCTCTTTCTCACTCTCTCTCTCTCTCTCTCTCTCTCTCACTCTCTCTCTCTCTCTAATCCGTCTCTTTTATTGAGATGTTAAAAAGTGCATCAGATCGAAACAGGCAGGACCTGTAATTAACCAGTTTTGACACATCGGGTATAATTATTTTTTGATTAAATTTAATTCCGGCTTATTATTATTTGCCTTAATAAGATAAATGATTTCAAATTTTTTTTTGTTAATCTAAAACAACCATTCTCCTTGCTCAACCTTTCTTCCTTGTAACTGAGGCAGAGCCCTCTATTATCTCCTGGGCCTACAACTGGGTACAAAATAGCATAAATCTAGAAAAAAAGGGAACAGCTAGAACCAACATGTGTTACATAAATTTTAACATTTATCTCAACCCCATTGAGGAAAACCGTTAGCAGACAGCCAGCAAGGTAAGGAGAACCGCCAGGATTAATACAATACCAACTTGTCAGTCACAGGCCCCGCCAAGTAGTAATTAAAATAATATATTATTACTGTTATAATTATATGCTTTAAATTATAGTGGCTTTTATTTCATTTACAATTATATACAGTCCACTATTACTAGAGCGGGAATATCCCATATCCCATAAAAAGGGAGTATGCTTTCATCTTAAAAAAATTTGATTAAAGAAGAGAAAGGGAAGAAAGATATTATCATCCAATGAGCGTAATGAACGTGTTTTCCAATTCATAAGTTTACTTATTCTGTATTAATAATTAGTAATTTTTTTCTTAAGAAACTAAATGATTTTAATCAATAATATACTATTTTAAAAAAGAATCTTTTTTACTTCAAAAAATTGTTAGGAGGAAATCTGTTTTCCTCATAAAATGCTAATTCCTAGTTACTCTTTAAAAGGAACAATTTTAAAATTTTATTTATCGTTTATTATTAAATTTTTTTTTTCTTTATTAAATCTTTTATTTCCTTTCATTATACAAGATTGAATCAAAAGAAATTATTATTATAAAAGTAATTTATTTATAGCGAGGATAGAAGTAGAAAATAAAATGTAAAAAATGCAAATTATAAACAAATTAGTAAATAATTACACGCTATTTTTCTTGTTTTGTTGCTTTTTTTCAAGTTACAGCGGTGTCGTTATAATTCAGTAACGAAATTGATTAAGCGTGTTTTCTGTTTTTCACCTGGAAAATTAGCATAATTAAAGCTTATAATTTTTTTTTTTTAATTCATAGCGTATGATGGATTAAATCGTTCTCGTTCTCACTCGCCCACGAGATTTATTATAGTAAGGCTTGATAAAAATAAAAGTATATCTAAAGATATTGAATGCTTTCACGTAAAATTCTAATAGCTAAAC
This sequence comes from Arma custos, assembly GCA_037127475.1. Taxonomy (NCBI): domain Eukaryota; kingdom Metazoa; phylum Arthropoda; class Insecta; order Hemiptera; family Pentatomidae; genus Arma; species Arma custos. The sequence goes on from CM073761.1 coordinate 95,187,746, forward strand.
CGTTTCCATACGCTTCCTCTCCCCATTTTTATTCCTCACACCATAGGCCACTTTCAGGAGGGGAAATGGTCTAGCGACACGATCCCTTTGAGGCTACAGCTCTTTGGCACGCCTGGCTAAGCCCAGGTAGACAAACTTTGATGACGGACTTGAAGCAGCCGGTTAATTGGTGTTGAGAGATCCCAGTCAAAGCCTTCTGGCAATTCGACGGGCTTAGCAGACAAACATCCTAGAGCCCATTGAGTCGGCCATTTAGCTCTTCAGAGGATCCACACAACACCTAGTCTGTTAATAGCTTACACCTTCCGCTTTGGCTAAGGAGGTTGCTAGGTGTTGGTTTCGACTAAAATACGTTACAGGTCGTCCTAGCTTTATTCGACAGGTACATGGTTTGGTGGAGATCTATCAGGTCTGAGCAGCCTCTTCACCCCCACACTAGCGCCTATCAATTTACAAACTCATATAATTGTTAATGTAAGCTTTAAAAAATGGACCTCCTTCCTTATTTGCATTAACATATGGAGTTGCTCAAGGCTTCTCACCCTCACCAATTCTCTTCCCTATTTGTAATAATAATCTTCGTCAATCCATTTACGACGCATATACCTTGTTGACTTCCAAATGTTCTTATCCGTTGTATATTCAATCTATAGAGAAATACTTGATGGAACTGATCTTTGCAAGAAGACCTAGATAGTACTAACGCACGAGTACCAAACAAGATGCCGATTGTTTATAAGTGTTTAGAAGGATCTATGCAGTTTTCCTTTTACAATACTTACCAGATTTCTAATTTTCTCGAGCCTTCCGACCATCCTTTAAAAATCCTTCTATAATTCTCGACCCATCATTCGTAAACCGTTATAACTTACTTAATTTCAAAAAGTATTATATCTCAACCTTCTAAATCATCAACTTATTTAAGAATAAAGATGTATGTATGTCTAACATGTGTATAATACAATTTTATTGTACATTTTATATATTATACAATACGATAGATAATATAAAATCAATAATTGTCTATGCATACTGCGCAAAAATGAATAGGGATACTGATAAATTTGTAGTATATACTTTACCTAGCATTTATATTATTATATATTTCATAGCTACATTAATATTTAATGTAGTATAATTTCTTAAAAAAATTAATGCTTTTTATAATAAAAATAATCTTAAAATGCTAGGAAAAGTAAATACAACAAAATTAGTGGTATCCCTATTCATTTTTTCGCAGCTTACATTATTATATACAATTCATAGCTTTAATAGTTTATTGTCTACATTTAATATTATGTTTTTACACACTTTATAGCCAGGCAATGGTCACTGGTATTGAAGAATGAAAATTCGCTTCGCTTCATTGGTAAAAATAGTTGGTTCTTTTACAAATAACTGATAAACCATGATACGAATAAAGGTGAAACTTGGAACTAAGGATCTAAGATTTACGTCTCTTCCAGGATAGATTCCTAATCTCTAGGATGCCCTTTCTTTACTGCCTCTTAAATAAATAAGGGCGTCCAAGTCAATAAAGGAACAATTAATTAGATTGCTTTTGTATATGAGGGATATAAAAACACTTTATGCCTGCCACAACAACAAAAGATTGGAGGTGACAGATTAACAGCATTTGGGCCTAATAAAGCAGTGGGCCATAGGATACCTGTTGATCCCTATTTACAAACTCCTCCACCCTTACCCCCTCCCCCATCTATAAGCCTTTTAATAAAAGGGCCAATTCCCCTTTCTTCTTTTTTTTTCCTTTTCTTCATATTTTCGTTTCTCCTTCAATGTGTACCAGCGTAGGTATACTAGATACGAAATTGATCTGTTTGTCGATACTTCCTTTGCATATAGTAAATCTACTGAATATATACAATATACTAATTTTTTTAATGTATTTATTGAAATTTACAAGTGTATACTGAATACATCAAGTAAATATAATGAAAGATAAATCATGTCCCGAGATAAAGCCTAGTAAAGAAACTACCATGTGGTAGTACTCAAATAAAAAGTTCAACTTAGAAGGTCACGAGGACATCTTCTTTTAAAACGCCTCGGAGGATTATCAGGAATTGAAGAGATTGCGAAGAAATGAAGTTTGTCATGAAAAGATTGATATCGGATTCAGGCAAAATCAGCAACAAACGGGATATTAAGGTCATTATGGATTACTTTGATTGTAACAAATTAAGGAGCATTGAGGATTTTACGACGGATTTTGGATTGTATACGAGATGAATTAGATGGCTTAGTGGAGCCCCGAAGCTCTATTCCGTATGTCTAGATGGGTCTATTGATTGCCATGTATATGAGTCTTTTGTAATTAATTGGGAGCTTAGGGCGTTTGTCTAATAAACTGTTGAAGTAGCTTGAAACGGCTAGCTGTTTCTTGTCCTTTCAGTCTAGTATGAGGATTCCAAGTTAAGCGTTTGTCAAGGTGTATTCCTAAGTATCGCACCTCTTCTACAGGAATCTACAGGTATGTTATTAAACAATACAGGAGGACAGGAAGTCGTTGGTTTACGACGGAGGGTGAAGGTATTTGATGAGATTTGTGGGAATTTAATTTAATTCTCCAGTTTTGACACCAATTTTCAAGTTCAGTGATATGGGATTGAAGAGTACGAGATGGTATAACTGGAACAGTGTTGACAGATAATAGGCATGTGTCATCCGCATACGTGGTAAGGATAGTATTAGGATGAGTTGCGATGTCAGCTGTATAAACTGTGTAGAGAATTGGGCCGAGGATACTGCCTTGAGGAAAACCATCAGATTGAGGAAAGAGGGATGAGTAGACATTATTATGATTTACTGTGAATGCCCTGTAGGAGAGATAGGATTGGATAATGAGAAAGAGTGTAGGAGGTAGGAATTTACGGAGTTTGTAAAGCAGCCCGGGGTGCCAGACTCGGTCGAAAGCCTATTCAAAATCAAGGAAGACAGCTGGACAATACAATCCACGTTCCAAAGCTGTCAAGACGATCGTTTCAGGACAATATAATATGCAAATTACATTTACTTAAAATCATCAAAACATTTTACCACTGTATCACGAGGCACTGGTAAATTATTCAGGATCATTGATTTACAAACTGTTAAATCTGAGTGATGGAATTTAAACCATTAAATTAAAACATTCATTACTCAAATGGTTTTATTATATTATGTATTTAGAGCTATTTCTTAATTATAACTGTTTCTCAAATGCATTCCTTCAAAATATCAGTGTATGGCAAACACAGATTTTATATGAGATTCTTAAAAGCATTGCAATTAAAGTATGTTATTGATACAGTATTTTTTTTCAATTAAATAAAAAAAATCTTCTAAATCAAAAGATTGATTATTCAGAAAATAAGCAGAAAGCAGAATGAAGCAGGAGTCCGGGAGGCCCCAGCCCCCTTTCCCAGCCGCGTCACTGGCATTAAATGCCAATGGAAGCTGGTTAAGGGCGCTTCACACTCACACAGGTCGTGAGTGGAGAATCTGGCCAGTGCCAGTACTCCAAATAACATTATTATATCAGGTCTCGAGGCCATTGCCGGTTTAGGCGGCGGGGTGGGTTATATGGATGTGTGGAACTGGATAATGACTGAGCCAGGGGGTTGGGATGACAGGCAAGGTTTTGGTGAATGCTTGAAAATTTAGTAGGTATGAGATCGAGGACGAAAGGAATGTTGAGATCATTATGGAGGGTTTTGTTGGAGACATAATAAGGAGCATTGACAATAGTTCTCAGGACTTTGGATTGAAAGGACTGAATGCGTCTGATATTCGATTTTTTCGCGGTCCCCCACAGTTCCAGTCCATAGGTCCAAATAGGTTTGATGATGGTCTTATATATTAGTAAAAACTACAGGTAAAATAAGTATAATGTGAACTGTTATTTTTAAAAGCGGTTTAAGTCCGTTTTTCATATTCACGCTATCTAAAGGTTTCCATTGGAATTATTTTAAAATTACGGGCATACGGGCGAATGTTTTTATCACTTCGAACTTAGCAAAGAGTGACGTTTTATTATGAAATAATAACCATTTAAATAATTTAAAGAATATACAATTTTTTTTATACAAATGGATTATACCAATATCAAAAATAACAGCTCATATATAAAATGTGTTTGTTTTTTTAAAATTTATTATAAATTATTTTTCTAATAATTTGCATTCAAATTAATCTTCTATTTTATTTTTGCGATATTTAATATTTAATTCCGATATTCATTATTTATTAAATCATCAAACATGGTTTTTAAAATACTGGTATGATATTTAATTATTCATTAGAGAAATGTATTTCATTAAATTATAATATCCTTTTTTTATGAAGGTTTTCTCCTCCATATTTTATTTTAATGATATGTGAAGATTTTATTCTAACGAATAACGTTTTGTTTAACGGAAGCTTCAATGTAGAATACTGCAATGTATACTTATTTCTTTCCTAAGGTTGATTATGTAAAAGGATATGCCTGAACCATGTGTTGACTGATACTTTATTATCTGTTAGCAAGGACGAATTAGACCGAGGGGAATTTTGTTCCCGTTTCGGGGCGATCCTTGGAGCTGGCTGGCCTCCAATTTATCGCGTGTTTGAAGCGAGTAACTCTGGCGGATTATAGCATCCTTCTGTGCCGATGAACCATGCAATTCTACCCCGGCTCGGTCCCCGGGCTAAATGTTCTCCCCTCCCCCATTCCCATTATGAATATTCAAAGGTAATTAATTTCTCCAAATTCTACAGTTTTAATCAACAATATCATTCACAGAGTGTCTGAGGCTACACCTCTGAATTGCTTTCTGTTCAGTTCTGAATTTGCATCGACACTGCCAGTTCCACCCTTTCCAAGAACCCCTTCCCTTAGCCTCTTTCAATTATGAATTTAAATTTAGGCGTAGTAGATCCCTCGATTTAATCTCTGTTATTTACGAATAAAAATGCCGATTTGGTTAAAGAACCAATTACTCTCACTCAAACGAGTACTTATTATATTTATTGCTATTAAACAAAAGCGATATAAATAAATGTGATATACATACTAGTATTGAAATGACTTGTAAATTAATGGGTACTTATGAATTTGATGATTATTATTCCATTAGATTTCTAGTGGAAAAAAATGAAATGAAATGAAAAAATGAATAAATAGTTATTAATAAAAACTAAAACATGTTGAATATGATTAGTTAACTTTAATATTATTAGCAGACTCAACCTCTCAGTCTAGCGTCAACTCCTGCCGATCAAATTAGCCCTGAAGAAGACCTTCAATGTGGGTCATGACGTTTGCTGACCAATAAAAAGTTCTCGCTATATAAGAGAATTTTCTCGACGTCCATCCGGACCATTTTCTTCCTCTTAAAAACTAAAAACATTCCATTCTCGCCCGCTCCACCACAGCGTGGAGCACAATCCCTCCTATCATCCCTCATGCTTCTTCACTATCCTCAATTAAATCCCTGTTCTCCCAACATCTCCTGGCTTCCCAAACAAACGCTTTTTAAGCAGGTTAATCGGTTCCATAAATAGATCAGTATTGAATAATGGATTTCGTTGTTTGTTTTTTTGTAGAGAGGATATACATCATGTAAAGAAATCATTGCATCTTAGCTCATGTATTTCTTTGTTGTTATTAATTTATTAATTAATAAGTTAATTTGTTAGTTTATTTACTAATTTTATTTTTGAAATCCTGTTTCTCCATGGATACTATTGCTATTTTTTAACTGATATCTGGTCCTTTAAATTTGGACACAAACAATTTCCAAAAAAACAAAGGAAATTGGAAAACCATGACCCATTTTACTTTCTTTTATTCCTTTTTGCTTATTAACAATTCTAAAACAGACAGTATTTCGTGAATATTTGAAAGTTTAAACATTAACAATTCTGAGATCGCCACAACTGAGGGACTGTACTTGCGTAATAAATATATTATTATTAGTTTATTATTTATTATTGGTTTGTCATTTTAAAATATTTATTCCTTTATTTTCCAAAGGTATAAGTATTGATTGACGGGGAGTTGTTTTATATATGGAAATCTTTTTACATCAGAAAAACTAGGCTTTACTTTCGTTAATATTTTATGACAGCCTAGCCATCTTATCATATTAGCATAAACTTATACCTTTTTATGTAATTCTCTTTCTAATATATGTGGTTACGTGTGTTGAAAGCTCTTCAAGAGATACTTTAGTATCCCCTCTTGGTAAAACTGTAAACCGGAAGAGGGCTCACTGTTCTGTTACCTTTAGCAGGGTATTTCAATATTTTTCTAGAATAATATATAATTGCCTACAACACCCGTGTGTAACACTGTATATGTGCACATAGTCTCGACATTAACTACCATCATTTTATTTGTTGAATTCTGACAATTAAGGCTACTGTTTTCAAATGGGAAACCTTTTGTTTGTGATAGAGTGGTGAAGGTGAACTATGGGGTATACAAACCAAAATCAATTAATCAACTCTTAATCCGGATTTTGTGGCATTAGTGCTTTCTATCACTACATTTCCATTACCGTCTCTCTTAGTTAGATGGCACAATCGATTTCGAAGTATAGCAAATATCGGTATTCATATATATATATATATATATATATATATATATATATATATATATTGTTTTTATAATACCGAAACATAAATGCGTTATCATAAAATTAAATCATACTTTGCTTGCTCCTAACGATCAATTCGACTTACATATGGCGGACAAGTAGAAATATGTAAATTTATAATTCCGTATTATTTTAAACTAAATAGGAGTGCTCTACCATTGAGCCACTCCGCCCCTAAACTCTAATGAATAGTATGTTAATGTATTTTTACTTACTTATATTTCCATACGTATGCCCAAAGAAGGGCCTTTTTTTCTTTTTAAAAACCCTTGTAAATATAAAAAAACATGTAAAAATTGTACTTAGAAGAAAGAGGAAAAAAATAAAGCTTATTATTATTATTATATTTCCATACGTATGCCTTTTTTATTTTATTAATAAATATTTATTAGGTATTCTGTATTTTATGTTCATTTATAATATTTTATTTTTCTGTTTCAATCAATTCTTTATAGTTTTAAAACATAATTCGAATAATACATATACTTAAAAATGAGGTATATTCATGTAGTCCATTCGTTTATTTGATAAACTTGAGTTTCCTGTATATTATAGATTATAGTTGGTGTAACAAAAATAAAAAAGTTACGTCACAGAATAGGATTTGGAAAATCTCTGTATTTTGTGTAGTCTTGTAATACGTGCTTACCAACGGAGTTTATTCGATGCCTGTTCATGTCATAGGCTCCTATGATGATAGGTTACTACCCTATACACTGCTGGAGAAAATAACAAAAACATTATTTACTAAACAATTTTAAATGATTATTTTGCTGGAAATAGTAAATAGATAAATAAAGATGCAAACGACATATGAATCGATTCCTGAAACAATTTGGTGTAGTTTTCCCAAACTTGCGTGCCCGGATCCATTCAGTTGCTTGATTATCTTCCTCATTCGGCAATTGTCGTTTTCCGTTTTAAATTGTTTCCTATCTAATATAAACAAACATTAAATATGAATATGTATACTTACAATGTATAAATAATGCCTTATATCAAATATTTTGTAAAGAATAAATTTTTAGTCATAGAGACTTGATACAACACCTGTATTAACAAAATAAATAAGTAAATATATGTTATAAATTAATTAAAAATCTTGAGAATAGTTTGACAACCGATGATCATTATTAAAACTAATGTTTTGTCACCCATTAAAATTATCTTGAAGGAGTATATGACGTGGAAAGCGGTTTAAGAAATGAGTGATTTTGAGTGCATGAAGAGTTTAAGATTCTAGGCCGGCAATAGATGTTTCTTTATTCATTTATAAGCAGTGAATAGATTCTTTTGGATCGGGAGATCCTCCTAGGGTTTACCTAGCCTATTTATATTTGGTACACTCAATGGGGGGAACCTAGTTGATGAGCGTGGATTTATAAATATAAATATATTTTGAATATGTAGGTTGATATTTGGGATGCCAGAGTCTCATTTAGGATGAATACTCAAATTATTATTTATATGCTTTAATCTTAATTGGGTTCCTTTCCAGAGGTCTGTTCTTGTGTTTACCAATTTACTCACCTATTACACCTTCAATATATTATTCATAAATAAATAGTGTATCTGGGGTATGTAAGCATCAAAAGAATTACAATAAGGATCGTTTATTTATACAATTTTAAACAAGGTTAATAATTCAGATGTTGCTATATAAAAATGATTACCATAAAATACCTTACAGGAACAGGGGTAGATAGGGTTACTGGTCGGTCTTCGCCTTGCCGCCTCCTTGCCATCTTCTTGGTCCTTGGACGCCGGCTCTACTTCTTCCTTCCTCCTCGGGGTCTGTCTAGAGAGTGTCCTTCTCAGTCTAGTTTGATCCCCCCCCCTTTCCTTCTTTCTCCCCCATCTTGAACATAAAGGCCCCATAAGGGGACCAAAAGGTCTGTTCTTTGTCCTAACACATTCCCTTTCATGTTCGCCGCCCGGCATCAGTGCCGACAATACATAGCACTATGTATTTGTTACATAGCTATGAGTACAAATCGCTTCTTCAAAAAAACAACGACCGATGCTAATTTTCGCGTTAAGCCTTCAGTAGCAAATGCATTGGATGAAGAATTTTAATTCAGAAACAACATATATGATATCACATTTCGAATAAAGTCATGATTTTTTTTAAATGAAGTCGTATTTTGAGTGTTATACTTGAAGTTTAAGTAGTTTTATACTTGAAGTCTTATGGAAATAATAGCATATGTTAAAATCAAAAATGTTTCAAGCTTTTAAATTTTGTCTAACGGTTAATAAAAGTATTTCAATATGACTGCAATAGAATAAAAGAATTACAGTAGGAATGCTTTGCTTTTCTTTACCCAATTTTTTTTTTACATGTAACTCCCATGGAGCTTTCAAATACCTCTATTGAAGAATTATGTTATTTTGAGTGGTTCTTTTGAAGAAACGATATTTAACCAAGCACTGAACCAAAAAGTGTATATTGATTGCAATGCTGTGTTTTTTTTTTATTATCTGTGTGATAGGTTCTATTTTCTGCAAATGGTAACCCTCTCTAATTAATAGTGTGTTTCCATTCCATTATTCGCTCGGAGTTTCTGGGAACCGACTTGTTTTTTATATAATTCCCCGCTAAGCCCCGAGAAAAGTAATTGAGAACAAAATCATTTCTCATTACTAAACCCAAAGAGTAATTGGTCAAAAAAAGGAAGGGGTTGTATTTTGTACAGGAATAGCTCCTGATGTTAATTAATTAACAGGAGAAGAGTCTGTAACGATGAGTCTCCTGATTAAATAGTCACCATTTCTTCTGACTCTTGGAGGACCATCTTTTATCAGAATTGATTGTAGGGCTCCGAGGCGGGGCGCACTTGGTACATTATTAAAGAGTTTTTGTTTCATAACTCGGGGGAGGGAACTTGAAGATTTGTATGCTATTTTAAAGGTGATAGTGTTCTATAGCTGGATCAAGCACTGTTAACCCGGCTCGCCTGTACTACTCTAATATTAATGCAAAATGATCGCGGTGTGTGGTGGCGTATTATTCTACGGCCTAAATTAAAAATTAAATTTCAATGTTTACTTTACCACTGCCCTAGGATGTTGAATTATCCCTGTTCCGATTTGTTATCCATGTTACATGTTTGTTGATTACCTAAACAATCAAGTTGATCTAAAAATTGCATGATTCTATGGCTATAAAGAACATTAAAACCACTAAACTTTACTTTTAAAACTTTCTGATATTGCAAATCTCGCATCGATGAGCCCGAACAGTGCCATCAAATCCTGGCCAAGACATAATCTTTTTTCTTCAAAATGTGTATATATACATTTATAAAAACTAGGGCTAACTAAAAAAAATCTACATTAAACAGTTATAAAAATTCAATCGGAAAAATTCAAAAACACAAAACCTTAAGTCTATAAAACACCGGAAATGCAGATTATTTGTGATGAACAAAAAAAACAAACTGATTTTATTTAACACTTCAAACAAAAACTACATTATAGAATTGTCATAATATATAAACAAAGTTCTGAACATAAATAATAGAAGAATGGAATTAGAAATATCCAAAGCTTTATATCTCTTAAATGCTAGAATCATTCGTGCGTCTTCAAGACTTCCGCCAAAGTAATGACATCGGTGAATAAAAATAAGAGATCTTACTATTCAATCTAATACTAATTGTTTCATAATTTGATTCAATGTCTTGGAGTGAAATTGCCGTCTCTGATTGATATGTAATATATATATTTTTTTTTCTCTCATTAATCAATTTCCTTAATATAATACCTAATACTTATGAGGAACTGATAAATAAAAGTATTATACGCTTATAATCTACTTGGTATGATATTTTCAAACTTTTCATAAATTTGCGTTTCCGAAATATTATCAATAAATTTCCGGAATACCTACTTAGTGATGGGATGTTCTGTTCAGGAGTCATATGAAGCGATGAGAAAATTTAATATTTTAGAGACTTTTAGGTATCATCCATCCCATATGTTGTGGGTGACATTAAAAAGCAATAAACCATACACGCGCAAAAAAAGAGAATAAACCTATTCGGAGCTGGATTCAATATCAGATAAATTAAGTCAGCTTTTGGGATGAACCGCATCGATATCAATACATATGCAATAATATAAGGCCTTTCTACTCCTTTAAAATGAACTCTTTCGGATTTCGTGGCCTTAAATGTTTTGCTGTATCCTGGCAATATTTTCTGAATATTATTAATAATGCAGAAACTAGATGAACACTGCGATAACAAGTAATTAAATTTGATAGTATATTAAATCTTACACAGTGGACGCGGAGTCATTTTGAGACAATTACCAGTTCAAATCCCGTCTGGTAAAGTTAATTCTTATTAAATAGCAAATTAGCGAAATAAATCTCTACTAACTCCTTCTGGCTATTCTAACTTATTAAAAGTAGTGACGCTGATAATCATAAAAAAATTAATTAACAGAACATGAAATGTTATGGAATTAAATTAAGTTGATGGGCAAACGGATTTATACTAAAAGAAAATTAGGGTGTACCATCAACCTGTGACTCTTCATGTTGTTACAAGCTACGGAAAATGATAGATAAGGTAAAGTATATTTGTATATATTTATGTATATATTATATATATTATATATTCGCATAAATGCTTATTGCCTTTATTTTTTTGATTAAATCATTCGGATCACTTTTATTGTTACAAATAAATAGTGTATGGTTTATTTTGTGACCTGCATTGTTATGAAAAATTGTGCATTATTTTCCTATACTTGGGATACATTTTATTTCTGTGCTTGTCTGTTTATCGTAAATTCATAAATATTCAGTGTTGCCAAATCGCTTCATCTGCTGAAACCTCTCAGCTTAGACGGAAATGTTGGGATGCATTAAAAGATGTTTTATGGTTCTTATACGTGTTTCCTCTGTTCACCACAATCCAAGTAACCTTATTAAACAGTAGCAAAACCTCTGATTAAAAAAAAAATACATATAAATTTATGCAATAGGAACTGTCAGAGAATCAATTTAAGTGTTTGAGAAAATGAGTCTTTTCTTTAAAAAATGTATGGTATACCGTAATCTTCTTCTTCATCATTCTTCCCTTAGATGACTAGGCAGGGGATAAAACGGGGAATTCAGTGGTCCTCCTGCTGTCATCCAGGCTCCATAAAGTTTTTTCCTCACATAAGTCGGAGAAGGTCAGACCAACTTTCTTGTCTGGAGAATGTGATCTGATTTTTTTTTTTTTTCACTTCTGCCGCACTCACAAAGGGAATCGGAGTCAATAAGCAATTTCTTGAATATGTGAGCTTTGAAGCTCTTGTGCTCCCTTCAAGAACAAATGAAAGATGAGCTCCTGCTCTCGTCGATTAAGTTTGTGGATGGTATCTTCAGGGTCGTGATGTGGATGTCTTCCGATCCATCGTAGCTTGACGTTTGCTTTTTTTAGGGTTTTAACTTCTTCTGAGAGCCATCTCTGACCACTAACAGTCTAAATAAAAGCCTTGCCTACAGCGGGATTTGAAACAGAATTTTCTGTATGGCAACTCAGTGCTCTACCACTGAACCCTCCGCTCCCTTATTTACTTATATGTTATTAATAATATAATAATAATCAATAATCCCAAACATATCAGGCCTCAATATTCAGATGAGTCGGATATGCTTTATCCTATGATGATTATGTTACCTTGGTATCGAGTGGCTCCTGGGAACCGTTGCCTGCGAGGTGAATGCGAAAACTGCTCATCCGGGCTTTCGTTCGGTGACATATTGTGTCCGTCAGGTCTGCATTAATTGGTAGCATGTTGGCGGGTTCTGCTCCCTCACTAAAATTTAATATATCCCGGATATATTGGACTAGGGTCCGGTTAGCCTATGCAGATTTCACACCTTCCTCCCCCTCCCCTCGACCAACTCCCAAAATCATGTTTTAGTAAGCAGGTGAGGCTATCGTTCCCGGAGGTACGCTAAAGCTCCTCCCTTACTTCCCAGCCCGGAACTTCACACCTTTCAATACACAACTTCCGAAGATTCAGTTTGTTTACAGTAACAGTATCCCTAAAAATTATTGGTATAAAAACAATACAAGGTCGTTAAAAATACAAGAATGTGTCAGTAATTACATATATCTATAACAGCTCCAACTATTTATTTCAACAACGTTTTTTTTTGTAAATTTATTTATTTAAATAACAGAAGCTAATTGAATAAATAAACTGAAAATAAATTTACTATTCATGTCTCCGTGCTAAAAATATTTGTCAATTATTTTTTTTATTCATAGCTTTGTCATTTCCCTGGAGCTTAATCAAAAATTGTTATAAAAACATAAATAAATAAATAAAATTAATTAATAAATAAGGGCTAGCAAAGACTTAGTTGTAAAGTAGTATGTAATTTTGATTCTTATCTAATTTGTAGACTATTGACCATGGATAGTTGATCCCCAAGAAAATGAAAAAATAATTAATTATTACTATGCATTTTCATGAGAGTTTTGACTTGTAACTTTTTTAAAGATATATTAGGATGTTGATGCTTTTTAAAATATTGAAAATGACATTAAGTGTCGAAACGTCAATACTTAAAAGAACAAATGAATTGACTGGAAGTTTTTTTTTTTTCAAAGATAATAATTAAGTAGTATGTAAGTGTGTCACTTATATCAAAAGGCTATAGTGTGACACTTAGCCTTCATTATTGCTCGCCTTGGCCTTTGTTGTACCCCGGCATGTTTCTGGTTACAGGATACATCCCGTAGACAGAGAAATACATTTCCACCATATCAAGGTGATGTTAAGACATTCCAGCCATGACAATTAAACCGATGTTTTCAACGCCAAATATGTGAGGGTTGGATGTCCTGAAGCCACAGCCAACGAAGCAGAACGAAAATAAATTACAATTTAAATAGTAAATTAAATTTACTACAATTGGGACCCATGTTTCGAAATCTGTGTAAAAGATGTCTAGACTAAACTTAGATAACTAAGTTTCAACTCATTTGATATTGGTAAACACTATATCGGAAAATGTTGTCTACATAAATAAGTAAAACCAGACTAATATACAAATTTAACTTTCTAATCACTTTCCTTCAAAATTAATTGATTTTATTAAACTATTAAATTATCATTCGTAGATATTAATTTTACTCATTTTAATTTAAGTTTTTTTTTTAATTTAAGGATAAAACTAAAAAAAAAATTAATTTACGGGAGCGGAGTGGCTCAGTGGTAGAGCACTGAGTTGCCATGGCGGAAATCCTGGTTCAAATACCGCTGCAGGGAAGACTTTTATTTGGCCTATTTGAAGCCGGAGATGGATCATATAGGATCTATGATCCTACTGAGGCTCTCCCAGCCCTTATAATACGTTATAAAAATAGGGTAACCAAAATAAGGGGGAAAATGAGCTTAATCTCGAACAAATCACCTCCCTGCAGAACCGTTATCCATGAAACAGTACAGTCTCTACCATTTACTGAGCTGAGAGTTGTAATGGTATAGTTTTTTTCCTTAAAAAAACTGTACCTAAAAATATTACAAAAAAAAAAACTACCGCTACAACCCAAATGTTGTCTTGGGTTCAGTTCGTGGTTGAGACTGTAAAAAACGCAAATTACCTCTAATAACTAAATTTTTAAAAACATTTTAGAAGAAGAGAAAGAAAAAAATTAAAATAAGTTATCAATAATTATTTAAGAGAAACAATTAATAGTTACATATATAACACTACCAGTGATTTTCCAGTGATTACCCTTATTCCTCCCTCTTTAAAATGTCCGACTAGATGATACAATACATATGTACGTGGTTTATATCTCACTCACTAATATATATACATACGTCAAAATTCAATAGTACCTTAAAAAACACCATTCATTCATTGAATGAGAGAATTTGACCTCAAAACTGATCCTATTTCCGATTTTTTGGGTATTGTAGGGATATTAATTGACGGAATATACGGGATTTGAAGGTTAGAAGATTATTCCAACGACGAATGGAAGAAGGTATAGAGTTCCAAAGGCAGGAGGACCGGATAAGGAAAGCTCTTTCAAAAGCTGCTGTTCGGTAGGATGCTGTACATAGTGTACGTAGATCAGGGAGCCGAGAACGGGTGTTACGAGAGAGGACAGTGGTTTTGAATTGGAAACAGAAAATGTATGATGGTCGGCGGGATTGGACAACTTGGTAAAGAAAGGATGCTAGGAAGTACTTACGACGGTAGGAAGGATAAAGCCACTTCAGCTTTTCGTAAAATCGGTTGACCGGGGCATCTCTTGGGATTCCAAAGATGAATTTCTATTATTATACGCATATAGCGTGCTAAATGTTATTGTGAGTACTTGTTATGTAATCGTGCATAACATTTTAACACTTGATAAGTATGGTATACCATATGGGGTATAGCACGAGTGCAGTCCCGTATTGGAGGGAACTGGGCGCATGGTTTGCCGGCTACTGTTGACTGAGGTTATGTAAATGGAGGCACATCAACAGGCACCCGGGCACAAGATAACACCCTCAACAGGTCAATCTATCTCCACCACCTCTTCTTACATCCCAACACTCAACAATATAGAGAGTACCGTCGTTGTCGATAAACAGCGCAAAAAGAGGATTTAATTATTATATTTATATGATTATATTTTCAAGGTTTATTAATTAAAACATTAATATTTCTGTATCAAAAAATTAGCAAAAACACAAAAAGAGATGTAAAATATCTATAAAAACCAGTAATTGTTTCCCCAATTCATGCTTCACCAGAACATACATAAAAAAATGTTAAATGAGTGAATATCAACATTTCAAACAGCCAAATCGATCAGACACAACTATCACACTCCAATAGGTGGAATAAAATATTCATAAATTGTTTTAACACTTATAATCGATCAATCAATTACAATTGGTCATATCCCAACTGAAAATCATTTCTTGTCGTTTCTATACCTTGATTTGGACAATATTCCTGAGAAAAATATCTCAATTTTGTGTAATCATCTAACGCAATACTTAGTTTCCTTCAGTTTCATGAACGATTTAGAGAGGATAAGTTTATAAATGAAAACAAATTCCGAAAAATGTGTCGGTTCCTTTTAATGCTTCATCGTAAGCACGGGTTGAGAGACATTTAATCCGATAATGTCAAATAAAACGACCATATTATTTTGATTATAATTTCATGTCAAATCGGCAATGTTATGCCCTCATTGAAAAATTTATTGTACTTTGATTCTTTGAAAGTTATAAATTATGAATTGAAAAAAACATCTAAAAATAAGTTTTTTTACGGTGGAGCATCAGCACACGTTGAGAAACGTTTCATCCTATAAAGAATCAAATAAAGTGATCAAAGCGATCACCTACTTCCTAACATTCATTCCCACTACAAATACATATTTCACTATCCTTTAATGACTAATAAGTACCTTCTCAATAATCTTCGTTTGAGCAACTTAAGTGAATGGTTCGTTTGTTTATCGTTTAAGACATTCCTTATATTAAGTTAGGTATACACGAATTAAGTCATCTATGAACATTCAATTCGAATAACTTCGAACTCTTTTACATATTTAATAACCTAATGATCTAAAGCATCTAAATATTTAAGGAATTCGTTTGATTAATACCAATGGGTAGTGAGAGACAATTCTCGTATCTTAGACGGTCTTTAGTGAAATTTTCATCGTAATTATAAAGTTGTGTTTAAGCTGTATTAACTGAATTGAAGTTGGAATGCGGTAGAGGTATCGCCATCGGAATTGGTACCTACCTGTTGATAAACATACAACTCGCTTCCATAATGGCTTCTCCCGGAAGCTGTTATCCTTTTATTTGTCTCTTCAACCCCCACGTTTCCAGAACTAACGCATCTAGAGTTTTCTTTTATGTCTCGTGGTTTTATTTGTCCTTAATTATCATGTGTTTTTTTAATCTAATGTACGGTTTAATGCCCGCATGATAACTCTCATACATAGCAAGAATAATTTTATATACACTCGTATGGTCATATTTCCGAAATGTTAGAAAGAAAAAAAGCAGAAGTAGTAGTTAGAAAAATTTATATAAATAGTAAATTTCAAAATAAATAAAAAATGACAGTAATAGGATAATAATGCTGCAGTATCCTGTATACTAGGGGGAAAGGGTAAAGGAGAATTTAAAAGGGATTGACCTGTCCAAAATCTATTTATATTTTCAAGTAGCCTGCTAATGTTTTTTCTAATTATTTCAGAAAAAAATAAACATCAAATAATAAAATTATATCGTTAAAACGCAAAAATGGAGGCTGAGTATAATAATACTACTTATTTACATTTTAATATTCTATCCTAGTGTTGTTATCATAGTGTAAATATGATTATAGGATAACCCGGAGGTTAGTAAGGTTAGCCTATATGTTGGCAATTACCAGAGAGGGTCAACCTATATCGGCTACCTGGGTCCAATGAACATAAACCATTAGGGCAAGAGGTCATTAGCGGCTCCTTTGATCTGGGCTGCCTTAGCTCCAGAGGAGATGGCTCAGGTATCCACCTTCCTGTCCTCTTTATGTAATGGGATAGTGGCTAATTCCACCTCGGCACGCTTCCACTTAAGCTACTCTTTAGTCTCAAGGAAACTCTTAAAAAGGTCTCTCATTATTTCCCCCGATCCGAAAACGCATACCGTAAACCGGGGTGAATAGAAACAGTGGGGTGAATAGAAACGAAACTTCATTTTTTTTATGTATAATTTATTTCCTACATAACTATGGGTAAATTGTGGCAACTATTTTTTTTTTTAAGTTGATATACTTTAGGCTGAAAGGGAAATAATGGTTTGTTTGGTTAGCAGCACAGGTTCCTGTTTGTATGTCTTGTTGAATTTTAACACACGATTTTTGTGTTTTTTTATCCACTTTGATTTTTCCAGGTAGGTCATAATACGTAGTGTTCTTCAAAGTAAATAGCTGTACAAAGCATAGTTTAATTATTCCTATAAAAGATTAAGGCTTACTTTAAGCTTTAACTTTAACAATATTATTTCAAAAATTATTCATGTTTTTTAAGTTAGGTTTTCAGAATTTATGGGGTGAATAGAAACACATAATTTTTAGTGCTTCTATTCACCCCAAAAGAAAAATTTAATACTAAATCACATTTATACTATATAAAATACATATTGTGTGTTTTATATTGATGTTAGACTCTTATTTGACACAGCAGGACCCTGTAAAATCCCAAGAAAATACAAACTGGTGGTTGGAGGGGGCTACAAAAAGCATGATCCAAAAACAATCGAAAATGCACTTTCTGACATACAGAAGGGACTAAGCCTTCGGAAGTCTGCTGAGAAACATGGTTTGCATTATAGTATTATATATCGACACTTGAAAAGAGGTCTCAATATGAAGAACCATGGTGGTCAGACAGCTTTATCTCTCGATTCAAAGGCATGATATTTTTCAAAGTTAACCTGTCTGATTTCTCAATTTATTAATCATAATTTAATCTTGTTAAATACGGCAATTTTCTACCAATTCAATTTCTTTACTTACAGTTATGTAACTTCTTTTGGTTTTGTACTGAAATAAATCATTACGTTGAGAAATAAATTTGTATTTATCCATTTACAAATTAAAAATATCATATTTAACTGTTTCCATTCAACCTCGATTCGTTTCAATAGAAAAAAATATGAAATCGAAGTACTGTTTCTATTCACCCTCATTTGCGGGGTTAAAAGAAACACCATGTTTTAATTTTTTTTCTTTAAAATGAAATAAAATTAAAAAAATTAAATACTATAAACAAATAGGTCTAACAGAGACCTATGTTTGGTCAAAACATTGTGTATCTAGAACAACTACAAATATGGAAAATTTCAAACCAAAGTTGAAAATTGTTTCTATTCACCCCGTTTTACGATACCTGGTCAACGTATACTTCTTTCGTGGGATAAATTATGCAATACCTCAACTATAAGGATCGCATCATATGAATTTCACTCTTCAGTTCTTAGTGAGTAGTCTCCATGTTTCTTTGATGTGTGGATATTTGTTGACCTTCCTGCTGTAATATTGGATCGTTTAATATGAAATATTCATTTTCAAAGTTGTTATTTATTAAAACAAATTTATGAAACCAAAACATTTTTATTAAAAATATTTACCCTGAGATCCTTTACATTTCCCCCCACGTGTTATCTAATTTTTAATCTCAGAACTTCCGTTTTGACTTGAGAATCATTTACAAAAATTTTACCCCTAAGAAA
Source organism: Arma custos (assembly GCA_037127475.1). Classification (NCBI taxonomy): domain Eukaryota; kingdom Metazoa; phylum Arthropoda; class Insecta; order Hemiptera; family Pentatomidae; genus Arma; species Arma custos. The sequence goes on from CM073761.1 coordinate 95,206,645, forward strand.
GTTGCCCAAATTTTGGAACAGATGGAAATTTGTTGGAGATAAATCTGGCGAAAAGGGTGGGTTTTGTAGGACTTGGTAACCCAGCTATTTTAGCTTTTTGGATTTTCTTTGTAATCTGAAACATGAGCGTTAGCGTTGACATGCAAGAGTTTATGCCTCTTAAGATTAAATAACTAATGCAGGTGGTTTATTCATAAGTATTTGTTGCATTATGTCCATATTCCTACAGTATGATGTTTATGTGTTGGTTTCACCTCTGGGTAGAAACATTAAATCAATTATTCCTGAAATTGACCACCACACAGAAACCAATAATATTTCAAATGCGAAAATTTCTCAAATCAACGCCGGAAGTTCTGTTAGTGGTTCTTCTCCGAACAAGGTGATAATTTCTCTTATATCATGGGTGAAAAGTGTCCGTATTTAAACTCACAAATAAAAAAATACATGAAAACCGCATGTTTCAATTGTCATATGTTGGCATACCAAACAATTTTCGATCGACTATTAATAATAACAGTTCATTACAATCTGTAAACATAAACATCGTAAACAACAGAAGTCCACTAATTCCACTTGGAATTCTAGTGATAATAAAAACGGGCATTTCATATGAAATGAATATATATATTGAAATAAATAAATTAAATTTCTCTCGTAAAACAATACACGATTGTCTCAGCTGCTGTTTCATTTAATATTCACTCACTTAATTAATTTTAGGATAGTGAAAGCTTCGTGTGAATGTCATTTTTGATTGCTAATTTGAACCGTATTTTATTTAATGGTGTAATAACAAAACTGAAAACATTCGATTAATTTATCAAAGCGTAAGTCGGAGGATTGCGTTAAGAGTGAACTGACTGTTTTAGGTTTGCATCAGAGTCTGAGGACGGAAGTTTGTAAGCAGCATTTGGTAGCATTGGCTTCTATCCTTCGGGATTGTCAACCCTTATTATTATTTGATTGTTATAGGTGAAAGTTGTTTAGCACAATGATTAGCGTATTGTGCTCCTAATTACATGATGTGAGATTATACGAACGCGCAGTTTAAATGATAGATTTATTCTTGGTGTCTCTTTAGTTTAAATACTACTTGATAAAAACAATGAAATGTTATGCAATAACTAACGAATAGGTCAGTAATTGTAACTTTGTTTCAGATAGAGTGTATTTTCATCACCTTATTACCAGAATTCCGGTATTATTTATCACTACCAAGTGTGGCTACGACAGTACTACTCACTTCATGGTCTTTAAGTCTTAAACTGCTTATCTACTTGTGAGAGGATTATTCGATAAATCTCTAGTGTCAACACTGAATGAATCGGTTTCTCTCTAGTACTCTCAGATTTTACGAGGTGGACCCACTAGTGAAAAAATTTTATGAGAGTGGAAAAGTCTCGAGTTGGCACGTAGTTTTAAAGAAAGAGAAGTGACTTAGAATTCTACTTATGATGTATGAAACGGGGATATCGTTTGACTTAAGGATCACACTTAAAACTTATTTAAGTGCAATGCTTTATTGTTCTCTCACGATTTTTTTTTATTCTATCGTGCTAACTTATAACATTCTTACTAATATTTTGATAAAAATCACTGAGCATTACCATATTTTATGAATCTTAATGGTTTAAACGATATAAAGTCGTAGCGAAGTGAGCAAAATTGGTCATTCATATGTTATACTACTATAGAATATGCTAATCTTGCAAGGTTGTTTCCTATCGTTACAAAATACCACAAACCAACTTCTTATATTATTATTATTATATGTTTATTATAATAATCATAGCCTATTGCATTTTTCTCACACATATATAAACAGCTTAAATGTTTGAACAGTATAACTATAACATGACAAATTTATGGATCTGTAGAGGACAATGGCTCGTTTCGACTCCGAATAAACCAAGAGCTATACACACTCTATGATAACCTAAGCGTCCAACAAAGGTGGCTGAAATGCTACTTTAAAGTTTTAGGATAATGAGCGCTAGATAATATGTCCCGACACTTCTTTGATTTAAACGAAACGCAGATGGGAGTATTTTGTTACGATCGGTTTCGAAGATTTAGATATTGAGTTCAGTGGGAGTATGTAAGTAAGCTAAGATGGTCGTTGTAAATAATTAAGGAGGATGCCCAGCTGTTCCAAAAAAGTATTTTTCTTCAGCAATAAAATTGGGTGTCTACATTTTCGTTAGAAACCCTTAGCAAACATGGCCCTTAAACAGCAATTATACTTGAAAAATGTTACCCTCGTGATATTCATAATTGGTCCAATGGCGTGTCTTTTTCCTCGATACCTTTGACGTGACTTTATCGTAAATAATATTAAATTCCTATGCTCGAAATGCAAATGTAAACTAAACTCTAGCTCTGTTATCGAACAATTAATAATTATAGTTAATATCAACTTGGATGTGGAATGAAATCATAGTTATTCTCGTGGAAATATATGGATACTTTTTGACCCTTTCGCCGGTTATAAGCACAGTTATGATTTGGCATTCATGAAACGCGATAACTTTTCTGACCCAGGAACGTCAAGTCCTATAAATTATTATGGAAATTCATAAACAATTATGCGTCAATAATTGATTTTCCTTTTACGAAACCTGTGGAAATGTATGTTATGAGATAGGATTACAGCTTAGAAAGTTACAATCATGAATTGTTTTATAACCAGAGATGTTCTGAAACTGTTTCATACAATCCAGAAATATAAAGAGGATTTGTTATCACCGTAGAAAAATTCCAACGAAAAGTTCTTAAGTCTCCAAACTAAAACAGAAAATGAAATTATCTTTCCAATATTTCGCCTATTCAGGTATCCTCAGGGTAGATAGAGAATAACAGCAAAACAAAACATGAAGAATGCACCCAAGAAACATCACACCACCCACAAGGCTCAAATGCAACTCATTTTTTCTTTAACATACTCTCATTATTTATTTTATTTCTAACAAATATCTATTGAAAAAATATGGCTTAAAGCTGGTTGCTTTCCTAATTTTAATTTTTAATGAGAGCTTTGACCACTTGCTCATAGGATTGTCCATTTGTTGAGTCGGAATGGGATTGTGTGTAGCATCAGTGGGTTGGCGTGCCGGGAAGAGCACTCGAAGGCACGGCATGCACCATACATTATTTTCATAGGTTATCTTTCTCCTCATGAGAGGATTCTACCACCTTTCTTTTAGTAATTCAATATTTTCCCTTTTTGTATTATCTATATATTTATATATTATATACACATATAAATTATATTATATATATATATACATATGAATTATATATGAAGCAGCTCTACTCTCCAAAATAATTTATGCAGTTCATGTATGGCATACAGGTATAAATCGTAAAATAAATGTGACCAAACTCCAAAGGCTTCAGAGATTGATCGCAATTAAAATTTGCAAAGGGTTTAGAATACCTTCGTTTGAAGCAGCAACTATTCTTGCTGGTAAAGTTCCACTCACGTTGAAAATAGAAGAAGCTGTTTCATTATTTAATTTTTAAAAATTTAAATCTGACCTACACCGAAGCAGAAAATAAAACCGAGTATTGTAGTTGGTTACCTCCAGCTCGCTATTCACTCATAACTCACAGACCAATACTTCAATCACTAACCGTAGTCACATATACACAGATGGAAGCAAAGATGACGACAACGAGGTATGTGCATGGTTTGGAGAAAATAAATCTGGCTTAGTTAACGAAAAACTGTATAAATTGGTGGTTCAAACAACCAAGCCGAGAAATGGGCTGTTTTAAAGGCTATAGAATTTCTATATGAACATCCGTCACAGACTTACACGCACATTAACATACACACTGACAACAAGAACATGATTCATTCCATTAAAAACGCTAACATACACGACCCTTTAACAGAAAACATTAGATTAACCTTGATAAAATTGACGTCGATAGGAAAGAGGGTAAATGGGTTAAAGCATATGCAGGGGATGAGGGCAACGAAAAAGCAGACCGTTTAGCCAAAGAGGCAGCGAACAGCGAGCTCTTGCCCTCTTACAGTAAGTTCCCAATATCTTACCTCAAGAAACAGCTAACAGAAGAAACAATTAAAAAATGGAACACTATATGGACTTCATTGACGAAATCACCCAGCCTAAACAGATACATTCCTCGCATAACACTCGAAAATTACCAACAATTACACAGTTCAGTATATACCGAAGTATCGATGTAGCAATAATAATTTTAAATCAGTGGATAACAATCATAACTAAAAACAATAACTACAAAAAAAACAGAACTAGTTATGTTGTTGAAAGATTAAAAACTAAAAAAAAAACTGCAGAGTCGCTCAAACTGCAGTAAATAGCTATCCAGTCAAAATCGCGCTAATACTGCTAATCATCAGCAGGACTGAAAAACAGTATTGAACAAATGATCAGAAATTATACATTACAAATCAATAGTCTAAAACGTATAGTATTTCTATATATCTATAAATACTTGCTATCTTTAGTTGTTCTGGCTAAAGTTATTTTGTTACATTGTTAGTGTTATTGTGCTTGTACGACTTAGTATATGAATTAGTAAAAGTATAGCAAAAATAAATTCTTTTTTGTCATTAGTCTCTTTTTATTTTGTGACTGATGTTAATCCTGACGGAGTGAGGCCGATTCCCTTTGTGTTTTAGCTCTATTGGATCGCTTTAGGCATCTCGGGAGGATCTAAGAGTGTCCAATTAAGTTCAAAGAAGTACAATAAGCAAGCCTCAAAGAAAAACCCTTTGGCAGGGAAACAGATGTTGGAGTTTTCATAGAGAAGAGTCACTATCAAAATGAAGGTTCCACTCCGGATGTAATAAAAGGGGAGGAACTTTGAGGGAGGGTGTAGCCTAAGGAGAAGGAGTAGGGTATGACCGGAATGGTTGATACCCGAGACTCAACCGGCATAATAACACCATTCTCAAACCTCGGGCCCTTCTGATAAATATCGCTACCGCGAAAATATCCCTACATAGCTGGAATGCTACAGTATGAATTCTCTTTAAAAAATAAATTTGATTATTAATTTTCATGATTAATTGATGCGGAAATATGTGACCTTATACAGGATGTCCCGAATTTAAATGGCCAAACGTTAGGAACTTATAGGGGACCGAAAAACTAAGACAAAAAGTCCTTTAGAGATTTGCTCGTTTTTGCTTAGTTTTAGAGAAAATAGCGAAAAAAGAAACAAAACAAGTTTTCATTTTTATACTTATTTATTTACATTTATATTTATGTTATGTTCTTTTTAATGTAAATATTGCTCAAAATGTTGTCCTCTTGCACCAATGCAAGCATTACATCTAGCACTTACTTGATAAATTGCAGCTAAACATAGTTCTGATGATATTTGGTGCACTGCATCTATGACTCGGTCTCTTAATTGCTCTCTTGAGTTGATTGACACCGAATAAACTTTCTACTTCAAGGTTCCCCATACGAAGAAATCCATGGGTGTCATATCAAGTGATCTGGGTGGCCAAGGTACTATTCCTCCACGTCCAATCCATCGTTGTTGATAATTTATATCCAGCCAAGCTCGAGCAACTCTGCTAGAATGCGCTGGACATCCATCGAGTTGGAACCACATTTCAATCCGCTGTTGTAAGGGAATGTCATCTAAATAATTGGAAAAGTCGTTCTCCAAAAAAATGTGTATATGTGATACCATTCAATCTTCCAGGTAAAAAATATGGTCCCACCAGTAATCCGTTCCAAATTCCAAGCCAAACGTTAATAGCAAATTCATGCTGAAACCTATTCTCTCTAAAAGTTCTGGGATTTTCAAGAGCCCATACATGATAATTTCTTTGATTAACAATTCCTCCTCTTGTAAAGATAGCTTCATCGGTCCATATAATTTTTAATGGAAATACATTTTTTCAAGAAACCATTCACTAAAATTCAATCTTTTGACATAATCTTTAGGTAATAAATTCTGAACTTTTTGAAGATGGTATGGGTAGCGATTATCACCTTTCAAAGTTCGCCATATTGCTTGCCGCGATATTGCTGATGCAGCAGATGCTCTTCGGATGCTAGTCTCAGGATTGTTATCGAAGTGGCGTTAGACAAAATTTCTTCTCCGATAATCTGCTCTTACTGCTGCCTGGAATTGGTCGCCTTCATTACGTATTAAGAATGACCCAGTCTCTCGTAGTCTATTAAAAGTTAACGAAAAGACTCGTGGATTAGGCACTATTCTAGTTGGAAATCGGCGCGCATACTCCCGCACCGCTTCTAAAGCATTACCGTAACAGAAACCATACACAAGAATCATATCAGCGTATTCAACATTAGAATATGCGAGTTTCATATTAGTTTCTCTAAAACTAAGCAAAAACGAGCAAATCTCTAAAGGACTTTTTGTCTTAGTTTTTCGGTCCCCTATAAGTTCCTGAAGTTTTGCCATTTAAATTCGGGACACCCTGTATAGCCCGAGTAATGTGGAAAATGGTCGGGAGGTGCAGTCAAAGTCGAACTAATTTATTATGTGCCAACGTTTCAGTCTTACTTTAAGGCCTTCATCAGGATTTATATCTAGATTTTTACACGTAATACTTGAAGATGATCAAATGATTGGGGCGAAATGTTAGCTCTTTGTCCGAAGTTTGTATATTAAAAGCTTTAGAATGTGACCATTAGCCTTCCATAATGTCTGTTCCATTTTTGTTGAAAATTAACACGAACTGATATTTATCCAAGATGGCATCTCTTAGGCACTTTTTTAACACCTGAAAAATTAATATTGCAATGCTATATTTTGTAATTATTCTATTATACTAGCCTCATTATTCTAAAAATGTTAACACAATAATTAGAAAGTACCTTTGCATCCCAAAGTTTTTATAATACTATCTTAAAAACTTATTTTTATTGAGTTAAATAAAAACAATATTAAAATCCTCGTTCGAGTTCAGAATTAATTAACTAAAATAAACATATATTTTTATATTAAAAAATACCTGCTACTGGTCCATACCGTGGAAAAATATAAGGCTTTGGAAACATAGCTAGTGGCACAAACACGCTGGCTGGTTTAGAGCTAGGTATCAAGGTCTCACTCTCTTTGACAGCTCATCGACACCTACCCAGTCAAATCCTAATTTCTCTCTATATTGTGTGGAAGTCAGGAGTCTATTACGTCTATTAGTCATTAATGTTTAATGGTGGTATAATAGCTTTAATGAATCTTATAATATGACCCTTAAGATGACATCCTTCTGAATTCATTATAGTCAAGTGACTTATTAAGATTTTCAAAACTGATGCCTGCCAATTAAAATTTTGTCTACCAATCGTAAAAATGTATATCATATTCGAGATCTTATTTTGATTTTGTTTACGATCTATGATTATTTAAAGTTACAAGGTTCTTGCAAAGGATCTTACCGCGCTGGAAATGTTTTTATTTATCTGAGGGTCATAAGTACCGTTCCTCTGAACCAATCGCAGTCCAATCATCTCCGCTCCTTGTTCTATAACCTTATTGAATCTGTCTCATTCCTTCTAGAATACGTGGATAAAGCGAGGTATATCTGGAACGATATAAAAGCCAATATCGTCCATATATCTTTTGATAATGTAATTACCTATTAAGGATCTTAATAAGGATGTTACGTCCTACGGACAATAAATTCCACTTCGGCTTGGTAAAACTTTTTCATTCTATCCAGTTATCTGTCCTGGCTCAATAAAGTTACATCCTAACGTTGCGAGATAAAACCGCTCTCCTCTTGGTTATATCATGTGTTCCTCTGAATCGCTTAAACTTCTGTTCCCGATATCCTCTGTTAGACATTTAACGGTAAAATATTACATATTTCAATGTCTTAAATTTCTTGTAAAATTGTAATTAAAGTAAATCTTCAAATGCTATCTAAATCAAACGTAGCTGACTACGTATCAGCCTATTTTTCAGGTGCAGATTCTAATTTTTATATCCCCTGAAAATTTTGTCATAAAATTTCTTTATGATTTCAGGTGTACACAAATACATCAGTTATGTTTTGTGTTCTTGTGTCAATGAATCAATAAGTGCGGACATTTTACTTTTACTGAATGGTCTTTGGATTTTTGTGGATCTTCTTAGTTTTGGGTCTCTGTTTCAGTTCATTCAAATGAAAAATTAAATCAATTAAAATCAGGATATTTTTAGACCTTTTTAGCGAAACGAATTATTCAGTATAGGAAAATGGTAAAAAATCAATTCTAAATAGGCTATATTGTTAAAATTCTTATTTTTTATTTTAGGATAATTTGAGTTGTTTATACCCATTATCATTTTCTAAAACATTTTATACTGAATTAATGAAATATAGATTCATTTTTATAATGAATATTTATTATTATTAAAATTTAATACAGTTGAATATTATGTTTCGGTCCGGATTACTGAAACTTTGTCATGGAATTAATATAATCTAATGAAAGAAAATATACCTGTATTATTTAATAAATTTAAAGTACATATTAAATTAACATTTGTATCTCGATTACCTCCATTATAAATATAATAATATAATATAATATACAATAAAATGCTTTTTTTTAATTTGGACATAAGAAAAGAACAACAATTCTTGACGATTTTCTGTTTTTTTGATTTGTTAATTTTAAAGTTAAAAATGAAATAAACGTTGATAAAGTACTATAAATGGTTTATTTCTTAGTAAATTAGTTCATTTAACAGTTTAGTTAAACTAAATCATTACGTTATAAGGATCTAAATAGGCCCAATCGGTTAAATGGTGTGGTTATAGAAGTATTTAAGAAGTCATCTCTCGTCGTATTTCTCCCTTAATTGAATTCAGGAAGGTACCAACCAACATAGTAGTCCTATTCAAATCTCATACAGTAATTAATCTATGATGAATAAAATAACTAATGACTCGAATCCCGATATGATTACATTTCCGGACGTGGTAACTCAGTACATATGTTGCTGGGTTACTTATCTCTGTCCCCGAGTACGAGACTATGGCAGATACTTAATTTATATTTATATATTTTATTACCAGACTAGCGGTCACAGATCTTCAATCAATCGTCTCCCTGCACAGCTGTTGGTTCTGAAACAATTCAGTCCTTACCAAATACAAACTTTTATGGGTTGTATTTGTACATTTTTTTTTTTTTTAATTTACATCACATATCTCAGGAAGATGGCCTCGTAACCTTCCAAGTTGAATTTGTTATTTCAGTACTATCACAGGAAAGTTTATCTGATTGCCTTTTTACAAGCCATAATGTATCATTCCTGAGATTATATTTCCTTTTTGTATTGTTATAATACAGTTGTAAATTTCAATAAATATTTTTTTTTAAATACGTATCAAAATTAAATCATAAAAACATGACCTTTTAGTGCGAAACACGTAAACTTTTTAAATTATCTAACATTGTCGTAGGTCCTTTTTCAATATCAAAAAATCTTACTACCGCAATCTCTGAAATAGTAATTGTTGTTAATAAAGAAATAAACTTCCTAAATAACTATATCATTTTATAGCTACTAGAAAGCAATTGGAAAAACAAAGCTATAAGCCTATAAATATTGAAAGATAACCAATCAGTCACCATTAACTGAACAAACACTAAAAAAATCACATCAAAAAAGATCAAATGCACATCTCATAGCATTCTTCAAGACATACTCGTCAATCAGAGACAGAAACCCAACTGCAAAACGTTCATTCGACATTCAATTCGCTCATTTTTATTAATTATTTTATAGTGTTCTTTTGTTATACAGCTATTGCTTAAAAAAATATGGAAAATTCTTTGAAATTGTCTGTGATGAAATTCAATTTTTTACCCGGAATAAATACATTTTTTAATTTTTCTTAACCTAAAATTAGCAGCTCTAATTTCAAAGATTCTATTGGTGAAACGGGCTTCAAGATAAGATAAACGGTTTATATACAATAACTCTTCATACAATAACTATTCACGTAAATTCATTACATATAGTGATACTCATTTGTTGGAATAGAAACAATTATGATTTAGGTTTTTTCACGGTTATCAAATTTGGAAATTTGACCAGAGACAGGGCGATAATAAGTGAACCAGTTGAACGAAACGATGAGCAATCTACAATTGAAATGCGATTTAACTAATCCTTTGACCGATCAGCTTAATCACCGAGTGCTAAAGGTCGCTTTTCCTCGTCCTAATGTTCGTCGAGAAATAATCTCCTGATTCAATTGATTCACTAATTTGACCAAATAATAGTACTTCAGTCAATTTTGAACCACTTCTAAAACTACAATATTTACTTACTGGTGGTTATTCATGACCTATGTGTACGGTGAATATTTTTTTCAGAGGTAAATAACTAAAAGAGTGATTTATTTCCAACTTCATGGACCAATTACATTGGATAAGTACTGCAATTTATAATATTATGAGAGTTCTGAAAACATTTTATAGTATTTATTTATTTATTTTTCTGTGAATTCTGTCAAGTTAAAATTGTTTGGGTTTACCAGATCTTCTCAATAGTCGTTTGATGCTTATATTATAAATTGTGTTGCAATGTCCACACGCAAATGCATAAATCCACAAATTCGCATTATCTCATTCTCTGAATTATGCAACAGTTTTCTTCTTTTACTTCCTCTTATGCTATTTCCAGCATAAAGGAGCCTCCTTTTAATTTTTTTTTTTTCGGAGAACATTTTGTTTACTTTGAAGATTATTTACTGTTATGCTGTTTATTAGGCCAGCGATTGAGGTCCTGTATCCTCGGGACAGCTGGTCTCCTGAATATTTATGTCTCCTCAGGAGAAAGGGTGACCTGGCTATCCCCCTGGTACTGGGTTTCCCCCAACCTGGAGGACCGGTGGCTGATTGCAGTCAGATGACTGGGCGATGGGGCTGCCAATTTCCTACGCCATTCATACCAGAATACGTTTTACACATTTTACCAACAATTAAAACATATTAACCAGTAACCATTGCAAGTTAACTCATTTTCGTTGTAAGGGATCATCTCACCAATGTTTTGAAATTTGCATATATTTTAAAGTAAAATACAACAAAATATTTTTTAAAATAGTTTCACTCCTTCTCTTTTCAGAAGAAATAAAAATCCAAATTATTTTTTTCTGCAGATTTGCTTTCTAGAGAATATATACCTCATTTTACATATAATGGTATTTCATTTCGATCTGAGTTTGATATCTGGGCCACCCTTAAGGATGAAGGACCTTCGGTCTTATCAATTTTTTTTAGAATAATAAATATGTCAGTTTGAATTTCCATTTGGCACCGGGCTGTAGAATTGGGACTGTATCGATCTAGCGAGATGGCTACAATATAGCAGTGCTATGAGCGATGGGTTGGCATCGTTCCATATCGGACGATAGCGGAAAAATCAAATTTGGCATTATCGCTTCGAAAATTGTGTCTTCGGACAGATAATTGGATACTGCAATCAAGGTACCTTTTTTGTTATGAAGATTTTGATCGGCTATATTTGAAACTTTTGCATAATTATTAGAAAATTTTGTTTGATCACCAGTGATATTAAAATGTCCATGAGTTTGTCAATTTGTAACGTTTTTGTTGTACAGTTTTCTGGATAATGTAAAAGTTGTTTATATAGTGAAATACTTTTTATAATCTTTGATTATTTTACTAGTTTCATTTTTTTAAATTGTTATTATTATCATCAAAACAAGCGACCTAAAACAAGAGATTTAATGTTTTCTTATTGTATATAAATACTAAATAATAGTCTCATTCCTTTATATTCTTAAATATGATTAATATTGTATTACCTTTTACTAGAACTAACTGACAACAAGCTATACCACTATAACCAGTGTGTTGGGTTCAGTACGTGGTAGAGATTGCACTGTTTCTAGGACAATGGTTCTGTACGGAGGTGATTTGTCCAGGATCACGCTCACCACTTGACTTTTCCCCATTGTTTTGGGTACTCACTTTACAGGGGCTGGGTGAGCACCAGAAGAGTCCTAGATCCCATAGGATCCATTTCTGGCCGCTAACAGATTAAATAAAAGTCTGCCAGCGAGTGGAATTCGAACCCGGTAAGCATTGTTTGCAACATAGCAGTAATCTTACGAATTTGGGTTTGGACGGTAGTTTATAAAATGGGGTTAACAGTTGTTGGCATTTAAACTTCTGGACTATTAACAATATTAAAGTTTTTTGCTTAGAATTTATAACCTATCAAAAAGGTTTATCAAGATAAACCTGTATAATCAAGATATTGCGCCTGTATAGCTTAACCCAAAACACTATGTATTGTAGAGATTCATTTTTTTTTTTCTAGTTCGATTTTTCCAAATTGGACTCTTTAAAATGTACCCATCTTAATTATTTAAACTGAATAATTGTAGTACAATATAACTTCCATTCGCCCATTAACACTTACAGAAGCATTTGCTTACGTCAGTGACAAATACAGAGAAGTTCTTGACAAAAATGACTCTTGAGTCGCACATGTGAGTAGCATTTGTCCGCTTGGACAGTTGCTAAGTATGCCTGTGAAGTACAAATGGCCGTCTTTTAACTTATCCTAATTCCGCTGTCTAACCGACTTAAAACTTTCAAATTAAATGAGACTACTTTGGATTGTTAAGGAAGCGAAATTTAGTGTTACAGTATGTAACGGAGACAAACAGGGCAAGTTGGAATGGGGTGAGGACGCATTCCCATCTTAGTCTTTCTTAAAACTGATCTTTCCAACTAATTCTAGTTCATATAATTTAACTCTTTACTCTCTATTTAATCAATTTTTATAATTATTTTAAATTAATTTAAATAATAATACGAATTGAAATATAAATACATATCGTTGCCGAACTGAACATGCTGCTTGATCAGTGCAACATGCAGTTAATTTTCAGCCCCCTAGCAGGACATCTATTTCTACGAAGAACTTTTTATTTTAATTTGATGAAGAGTAGATATTCGGAAGTCATTTCTGACAATTATTCTCTCTCCTCTCCACACTACGTCTATCTTTAATAGGTAGTGGTAACCTATTTCAAAACCTCTTTTGATTATTGTATTGATAATGTAATATATTGATAATGTAATATATTGTTGATAACTAATATATTTAAGAGGATCTTTCTATATTAAGAAATACTCCATTATAGAGTTTTCATTTCGACTTTAGTTCTTGTTTATTTCTGCGGATCCCTAAGAAGGAATACGCTGTTATCAACGGTCATCCCATTTACTGCGCACTATTAGAGTAGTATTTATCCAATGTCATTTATAAATTCTTCTCCATGCCTCCCCAGTACTTCTGGCCATAGGTCCATTTCACCATTTCACTCTCTGTCATTTATATCTCCATCGACAATTGGTTCTCCATGTGAATCGTCTATTTTCCTACGAGCACTGTTGAAGAACTCTTTTTTTCTTCGTGGCAATTATCATTTGGCCCGTTGGCTACAAAGATAGATTTCAGAATATCACCTTCTTCCTTGCCAGCCGTCATCAGTCGATTACTTACGAATTTATAGCCTACACCTTATCTGAGTATCCTGTTTCCACTGGAGCCCCAATACAGAAGAATGTTATCACCAATTCTTTCTGCTCCCTTTCCTCTTCTTATAATTTTAGTTATGGAGCAAAGGTCAACCATTGCCTTCATCTTCTGCGCTAGTAACTCGTACTCCTCCCCACTCAATCCTCGCACGTTCTAGATTGCCAGTTGTAAACTCCTTTTCCCTAGCAGTATACTTACATAAAAGCTGTCCGGCTGTATATCTTCCATAACTGGTAATATTTGGAGATTCGGGCGAACAGATTATCTGTCTGTCTCAACCTAGATCAGTCGGGGGGTTGCCCCTAAGGGTAACCAAACTCTGTTTAACTGTTTGTATACCACCTCCTGTTTGGATGGAATTCCTAGGGAAGGTATCCATATGGTGTGTACTGTAAATTGCCTGGTAAGAATATGTGATTAGTTTCTGTTATAGTGAGTATGCATGCTTTACTGAAGTGTGGTATCCCCCATGGGGGCATAATTCTCCAAGTAACTGCATGCAGCAATTAACCCTTGCGGATAATCCTTTCTAGTCATTGTAGGATTTGTATAAAGAAAGGGTTTATAAACATTTGATATTTTTTTAAAAATTTTATTATTATTATTATTAAGGGTAAAAAGCAGAGTTTACAATATTTTATTATCTGCAATTATCCAATAGTAAAAATAATATCCTAATAACTTTTTCAGGGAGTATTAAAGGAAAATTGTGTTTATTATAATCATTAATAGTACTATTCTAAAATAGAATGAGAATATCTGTAAACAAACTGATCCTTAGTTGACGTTTTTTTTTTTTTTTTCACAATCCTTTCCCCCGACACTACCCCAATTCCCTGGCACCGAAGCAAACCGAGCAACACCTTGTTACCACCAAGTTACCTGTCCTGTTAGAGCTTCGGTAACAAGCCGTTGCATGGTATCAATAATCCTGCCTGATGTATACAATCACTTCATTGTGTATTATAAGTATATGAATATATTATTATATTCATTATAAGTGTTTATTATATATTTTTTCTGTATTTTCGCCAATGTATGATCGTGTTATATTAACATATTACCGAAGGTAGGGTTCCTGATTCAGGAAGTATAAATAATAATAAAGACGAACACCTGGCCATTTTTGTTTTACAATAACTAAATAATTTTTTTGAAAAATTTGTCATCGAAATTTGCAAATTAGTTTCAAGTGTGGAATAACCATAAATTGATTAAACAACTGTTTTTCTAAATTTTGATTAAATGAACTATATATTGCCAATATATAAAACAAAATATACTGCCCAAAATGAATGGGGATATTGCTAATTTTATAATATATACTTCACCTAGAATTTATATGATTATGGAATTTTTTTTGGAAATTAATGCTTTTTATAATAAAAATAGTATTAAAATGGTAGGTAAAGTAAATACAACACAATTAGTGTATCGCAGTTTATAGCAGTTTATATACCCAATTATAAGAATCATTGATTATTTTTCGTTTTTGCTCAGGATTAAACCTAGAGTTTGAGTGTATCTGCTGACCTCATCATCACACTTTTGTATAATCATTGGTCGTTAAAGATAGACATTAATAAAATTCCTCAATGCATTGCTTGGGATTTAAAGAAAAAATCTTTAATTTTTATATAAATTACAAATCACATACAGAACATAATTAAGTAATTTCAAATTCCCTTTAACTCGACCCGTTTTTAATTCAATATACACCACTGGGGTATCACAACTCGACCCCTAAAACTAACTTCTCCGGAAGGGACAAGAATATGAAACATAGGCGGAATGATTTAATGATGTCCCGCCTCGAGATCACTTAATTATTCGCTAAAGGCTTCATCAGTCGCCAACTGTTTATTAAAATAATACTGGTCTAATTATTGGCCCTTGGGAACAGCCCTTGAATACCGAGTTACTGCCGGATTTCCCTCGGACAATAATTCCATTTAAAAGTGTCCCTGCTTATTTAGTACAGATTATAACTGGAACAAAGTCCCCTAAAGTCGTTTGCTTGATGGCTTTGATATCGAGACTTTCCACTTGGATCAAATAGCTTCGATATTGTTTTTATCACATGCTGCCCCATTCATTTATTTTATTTAGTAATTGTTGTTATTAATATTTTTATTCTAGAAAATTAGTTAAAATCCTACCAAGTTTCGTAGTTTTTAGTTATTTCATTTCTATTTTTGTTTTTATTATGTTTTTGTCACTTTTAATTACTTCATGTATTATTATGTAGTCTTTAAAAATTAAGTTTTTTTATTTCAGCAACATATGTCTCTCTCTCTCTCTCTTTCTCTCTCTCTCTCTCTCTCTCTCTATATATATATATATATATATATATATATATATATATATATATAGAGAGAGAGAGAGAGAGAGAGAGAGAGAGAGAGAGGGTGATAGAGAGAGAGTGAAGGAATGGTAAATTCAAATCCGTTCGCTGGTAGACTTTTATTTAATCTGTTAGCGGCCAAGTTGGATCCTATGAGATCTAGGACCCTCCTTGGGCTCACAAAGCCTCCATAAAGTGGGTACCCAAAATAAGGGGAAAATCCGGTAATTCAGCGTGATCTAGGACAAATCACCTCCCTGCAAAACACCTTTGTCCAAGAAACAGTTCAGTTTCTACCATGTACTGAATCCCAAACCCTTGATGGGTTATAGTGGTACAGGTTAATAAATATATTTTAATGAATTAATCTGTTTAAAATTAAATTATTAAAATATTAAAAATTAATTCTTCTTTTTTTTCCAAATCAAGAGAAAGAAAATAGAAATGCTTTATAACTTATGATAAATCTACTTCATTTAGCATAATTTTCTTTTTAAAACTGTTTTTATATTTTAATTTTTACGACCCTTTTAATAAAAGAAGTTTTTATAAAGTATTAAGTTTGAAATATATGAACATTTTTCCTTCTACTTTAAAGGTTTATATTTCTTGAATTGAACAATTTATTTTAGCTTAATTTCTTTCTCTTTTTATTTAGTATATTCGTAAATAAATCTCTCTTATATATAATGAAGATTTTTGTGATTACTGAGTAATATATATAATGAGCAATTAGTGATTACCCTAGAATAATAAAATGAGTCGTAAAACATTGAATTAATGTTGAAATTTGAATATAAATCAAATCTGTTGTTGTTTTTGGCTATGATTTAACGTATTCTAAGTACTTCTGTTTTCATTCAGATAAACATTGACTTGTAAAAAATTAAACTGCTGTCCTCGTGGCGACTTTTCTTTTAGTTGGAATCGTTCAAAGCAGTAATCGATTATTTTTTCATTATTAATAATTTATATTTATTTAAAATTCAATTTATATTTTTCGGTTTCAAAGATATTGATATTGATCAGTATTTAATCAGAGGTGTATATTTTTTATCAATGCTTTTAAAATCACTTCGAATAATTTTAGTTACCAAATTCCATTTAGTGCAAATTATTCCATTGGTGACCAATTATTCTAGTCACAGAAGGCTCAGCTTTTAAACTATCGGTATTGATATAGCGTGCTCCGTAATTGATAAATGTTGTTTTTTGTGAAGTTTTGAAATTTATATGGATGTTCATCTCACACGCACGTGAATCATATTATTTAAAGTAACTTTATGTAATTATGTTTTATACCGCAATTTCATCACTGCTACAAGGTTCAAAATGTGAATTTCAGGCAAATTATAAGTTTTTTGCATTACTACAATAGTATAGTACCTTTTGATAATAAACACTTCAAAGAATATTAATGGTATTGAAGCGTCCATGGAAAAAAGGAACGCAATTTACAGTCCTATAAAATTGAAGTTTGAAAAACGTAAAATGCAGATAACTCCGGTTACATTAATTTTTCCAAATTATTTCGTATGTCTTAAAAAAAAAAAGCATAAAAGTTAAGGGTACACAAAACTTTAAAATAAAAGTAGGTTAAACAATTCAAATAATCAATTCATTATTTGCTCTTTTATAATTATTTCATAATAAATAATTTGTTTACACCTTTATGGCTATTTGGTGTAAATATTAAATATACGTATCGAAGGGCTTCGCCATGTACTTACCAAAATCCTTCCATTTCTGGTAATCTACCGTATTCACTAAACCTATCAGAGATCGATCCAGCCCTTTTTAGGGCCATCATCCGTTTTACGATAAATAAAAAAATCTATCAAATATGCCTTCGAATAATTTATTTCTTTTTTATCCAAGCCTTTGTGAGATATTTGAAACCCTCATTATATATATATATTACTATCCGCTGTGATTCCTGTAATGTTTATATCACAAAATGGAGATATATACCTTCATGATGATTTATTTATTTTCAATTCTTAAACTTGAACACTTCATTAATGTTTTGAATTATATTATTTACATTTCGTATTGTATCCTTTAGTATTCGTTTTCAATGAATTTTCATAGTTTATGGAGACAAGGATAAATTTACAAACATTTTAGCAGTTTTCTTGATATACTGTTAGCGGTCCCCATCCCCCAAAGAGCAAATATTATCAAATTTATTTTAATCTTTTTAGTCTTTCTCAACTATCTAAATATTATTAATAAATAATAGAGAAGAGATGTCATCCTTGATATATTTCATATCATTATCAATCAAATTTAAAAACATTATTATAAAAATTGTATACAAAATAATAAAACATAAATATTAAATCGTGTAGTAGTGAATATTAATGTTTTATTCATAAAATTGACATTACTTACAGTACTTTATCCAAGGCGTATTTTTATTATACCATTGTTTCAGTATAGAATAATTAATTATTCTTGTATTTATTAAATTCATATTAAAATTACAATTATATTTTGATAATAATCAATTATATGTAATTTTCTTTCCGTTCTTTAATTGAATAATAAATGGTGTTGTTCTATATTGGCTGGAAATCGACTTGTTAGTTGTTTGCACATATTTATTTATATTCGCAATAGACATAATTAAACTTATTTATGTAATAGAATGGATTGGATATTAACAATATTTTTTATTTTTATAAAAAAATTATGGTTTAAATAAGACTTATATAACATTAAGATTTTTCTCCAATAAATGAATGTTTAATGCACTTTTTTTTTCTCGTAACTGCTTCACCATCTCTCATTCCTTTAATACAGCTAGAACTAGAGATCAACATTGCTTGTAAAATGGACTTAAAAAATTATCTTTACTATTCAGGAGGAATTACGTAGAGCAAATATTAGTGAACAAGGAACCCTATTCAAGAGTACTCTATTTCAACTTTTAATGAATAAATTTCGTGCGCTAACTGTGCATAGAAACTGATGTTTTAGAAACGCAATCAATTCCGAGTTTTATGGCTTTAATCTTCTCCTTGAGACCGACACAAGCTCATTTGGAAAATTTAAAGTCTGTTCTACGCCTTTCATATTTGCTCTGTATCTTTTAAAGAGAAGGGTTATGAAATTCTACTCAGTTAGAAATTTTAAAGCCATTAGTAATTCAGCTCTACTATCATTCCCACTTTAGATTATTCTCGAATTATGTTTGTTTTTGTTATGATATTATATTATTTAACCATAAAAATGTAACAAAAGAATTTATTGGTTTCTTCTGGTTTAGACCATGTTGATAAATTTTTCTCCAACGTTTTTGCAGCCATGCTGCTGACTTCTTCAGGGCTTAAATGACAATGACGTTGGCAAAAAATTTATCAACACGGTCTAAACCAGAAGAAACCAATAAATCTTTTGTAATAATAGTGGCCGTGGAATCCTTAAAGAGTATTTAAGTAGTCTCTATGGGGAGAATATTGCTCGGAGAGTGAAGATATTTGAGAAATTTAGAAGAAAGAAAACGAGTCTAATGTGTAGGCTAACCTTTCTCAAAAATGTAGAGATCACAAGAACATCCCTAACTGCCCAAGAATAACAAATTCATCAAACATAATCCAAAACGCAAAGAGCCGATGTTCGGTAATTATACTAAAAGCAATGATCGCGGATGCCAGAAAGGTGTTGGCGATTTTTAAAGTAAATAATATCAGGAACATTTATTACTCAGTTGAGGAATAAAAGAGGAAGTGTGGAATAAAGTCGACCAAATCACCTGGTTAAGTACATACCAAGAGGAACAGACAATAATAACTAAACAAATTAATAAATTCAAGAAGTTACATTTGGAGCAAAAACTGAAAAAAAAAAGTTTCATTCTCATTTAAGCCCTGAAGAAGTCAGCAGCATGGGTGGCGAAACGTTGGCGAAAAATTTATCAATCCGGTCTAAACCAGAAGAAACCAATAAATTCTTTTGTAATAATAGTGGCCGTGGAAACCTTAAAGAGTTAATAAAAAATCAGTTTAAAGCGGAGTATTAAAAGAAAAAATTGGCAAACCTGAGATAATAAGAGGCCAAACAGTTATAAAGTGTTATTGTGAAAAACAATACTTGAGTCTCTCATGCAAAGGTGAATGCATGAATAAAGCCTTTATTGTAAAGAGAAATATAAATAAAATAAAGTGGTTAACAAAAGACTACTAATATTTACAAAAATATTTGCTAATATAAGATAATATTTGCTCTTTATAGGCCTTCCCTTGTGGGAGGAAGCTCCAACTTTCCGGAGTGACCAGCTCTATTAGGAAGTGAAGTTCGACATTAATTCCTGCCACTTAACTATATTTAACATATATATTAATTTAATTTAATTTAACATATATATTTCTAAATTATTAATAATTAGTTTTAGATATTGATATATTTAACATTCATATTTATAAATTATCAATAAATAACACTTTTGAAATCCCTATTATGACGTAATTTATTTTATTTAGGGCATTTTCTAGTTCCGTTAATCTGTCTTCACTTGACTGAGTCCTCGATTTGATCGTCCATATAAAAAGTGGTTTATTTTTCTGTGACTTCTTACCAGTTGTTCAGATTGTTCCTTATCATTTATATTTAGCTGAACTTCTGGCGAGCTTTCTTCACTACGCGTAGCTACGCTGTCTCTTGGTTTTGTTATTTTCTAACGTTTCCAGTTCTTCCAGTGTGTGTGAAGTTTTCCATCTATAAGAAGCTTGTCATATTTCATTAATACCCGTGAACCTCGACCTTTATATTGCATAAGGTATTTTAACAAACTCCGCCTCGTTTCTCTTACATCCTTAGGCAAATCTTCCTTTATTTTTATAGTTTTGTAATCAGGAATTTCTGATAGTTAGCGTATGTTTTCAAGTATATCGTTTCCTCGTATTTTTGAGACAAGAGTTATTTTAAGTGGGCATTCTTCAGATTGGGCATTAACTATTTAAATTATTTTAATATCATACTTTCTAATATTTAATTCGATAGAGTTGCTTGCTTTAGTAAAAAAGTCTGCTATATCCGAATTATTTTTTCTAACAATAACATTTTTCATTCTACTGTTACATTCGTTTGTTGGTTATTCACTTCTTCTATAATTGACTTTAGTTCGATTTTAATGGTTTTCACGTCTCCATCAATTTTATTTTTTAAGGTGTCTAGTTTGAAATCAAGATTACCCACATTTTCTTCAAGTATGTCAAGTTTATTGACTTTATCTAAAATTGCGGACAATTTTGCATTTAATTCTTGTGTTGGCATTCTGTTGGACTGAGTTTGTTAATATCTAAATGTGGATATACTATTGTGTAATATATTATATCAATTACGTTGGATATTATATTTACGTTGGAAAGTATGTTTACTAGCGGTCAGGTGTTATATAGATAAGTTACCTGACATTGAGTTTGGGACGTGCTAGGGGGCTGCCTGGTCAAGCCAGCAATCTTGATAACCAGAGAAAGAACCGATAATCGGAAAAAAAGTCCACTATGAGATAACCTTTCGTTAAATTTATACCAAACTTTGCTAATCACTGCACTATCACTTAAGCTTTCACCGTGTCAGATATCTTTTGCGTAACTGTTATATTTCTTGACGTACAATCGAGGAACGTGGAGATGATGTTACCCACTCAAAGGCCAAAGCCGAACTTCCAAACAAAGGTGGAGAAATAACAAATCGACGCTAAAAGATCAAAACTATTGAAACTATGTTCATATTTTTTATTTTTTATTTATCGCTTAAGTTCTCCCAAACTATACTGCGCATAAATAAATGGGGATATTGCTAATTGTGTAGTACATACTATACCTAGCATATATATTATTATATATTTAATAACTACATTAAGATTTAATGTGGTATAATTTCTAATAAATATTAATGTTTTTTATACAATAAAAATAATATTAAAATGCATAGCAAAGTTAAGACAACTAAATTAGTGGTATTCCCTATTCATTTATATTTGATAGAGCATTAGCCTATTTCTACATAAAAAGTTAACACTGGGAGCATAAAAATGTAAAATAGTTCTGGTATTCACCTATCCGTAATATTATTCCGATACTCTACCCTATTTAGGAAAAACAATTTTTTTTTTCTTTTTAGAATGTTATCTTAAAAAAATTAAAGGTTATATTTTTATAACCTTTGATACGTTTATGACCAAGCTACATTGTCAAAAGTTTGATTTGTACATTCATAATATGAAACAACGATAAAATAATATAAAATCCAAAAATAAAAAAATATCACTTGTAAATTTCATTTTTATGCTATTTTTGCTTCAACAGTGGAAATGAGAACAAATATCATAATAAAAATAAAATCCATCTAAAAGAAAAGAGAATTGACAACATACCAAAATCATTGAGAGTGGATTATGTTCATAAAATGTATTTATTTAAATTAGAGGATAATTTAATAGTATACATTTAAATGTTTGATATTGTGCTTGCACTCAACAGTGTTTGGTTCTTCTTTGATTTTTTTTTTTTAAGAACTAATGAACCAAGAAGTCTGTCATTACTTTTTTTTTTTTCCTTACCCCGAGAATTTGATGGAAAAGGGAAGATTAATAGGTTTATAAGGACTTAAATAACAAATGTAACAAGCAACCACTTCAGCTATAATTATTTTTTTTATATTAGCGTTCTCCTATTGGTGTGTATCCGGTAAATGATGAGGCAGGTCTGAAGCCATTAGCAGTTTCTTGTCGTTTTAGTTCCTCATTATAATTGCTTAGATCAAGTCTTAGGTAGGGGATCTAAATTAAATTAAAACAAAAGGAAAAAGTTAGTTTACTCATTTTAAAATTAATGGGCAGGATTCAACAAGTTAATTTTAAACTAATAACCCTACCCAATAAAAGCCTTGTTATTATCTTTTAACTTTAATGAATATAATAATAGTTGTATAGGATTGGAGTGCATGGTAACCCAAAGAGATATATAAAAAAAATTAAGAATGTAATGAAAGAATTTTGTTTGTTTGTTTGTTCATTTAACGTCACTTTATGCTGCTAGGGCTTATCGGACGATGCTACAGTGGGAGCTCTAAATTTTGCCTATCCAGGTTTAATTAGGATAGGGATTTTTAACGAGTACCTGACATCGTACAGGCTCGGGACCCTCGTTTAACGTCCCTTCCGAAGGACGGCGTAACTAAGGACTTTTTACTCCCTTAAAAAAATCCTAGGGCCACCTGCCGGGCTACGAACCCGCGATCTTGGGGAAAGAATATTGTAAATGTAATATTTTCATGGTCAAAATTCTTTTTTATTTTTATTCGATAGCAATAACTACAAGCAGCCACATTAAGGCAATAAATATTTGTGGTATATGATATTAAAAACCAGATTAAAATCATATTTATTCCTGGTATTTAGTTCAGAAAGATATTCGTCTTTAGACTAAATGTTCATCTTGTTTACGTTAACGCAAGTTGGCTACATCCCAGAAAAAAATGAAAATGATAAAAAAAATAGTTACAGGTCATTTGGTATTACTATGTTTTAAATTAAATATTGTCAAAACTTTTCCCCACACAGCATTTTCCCACACGCGCATACTCTTGATCAGATTTTTCATCATAAGTATTTCTTGATTAAAAGCTACACGGGTGTTAACCCCGACTCTTGTACATAACTAAAAATAAATAGGCATTTAAATAAATAATGAGACAATAACATAAAATGGATAATAAATTTAAGTAATTAGATGTTTTTAGATCTGTGAACTTTTCGAACAATACGAATTATTTTTACTTGTTATTAATTAATTTAATTATTATTTTCTTACTTATTATCCTTTAAACAACCAATATTAATATTATAAGATTCTTTAAATGTTTTAATTGTATTGTATTTAATTTTCTTTCGTTTAAATAAATATTTTAAAATGATATCTTAATAATAAACATTAATATAACAACATAAAACATGACTGTTTCTTATAACGTTGTTCTAATTTCCCATGTTTATTATGTTTCAGGTTAGTGGCAAAGTCCCAACAAAAAGTGTATACCAGTATGCCAACTATTTTCAGGTACTTTACTACTAATAATAGGGATTTTGATGTGTTCAAAATTTATAAGAGTTCATTATTTTTACTACCTATGTATACACCATTTTTTAACGGAAAAAATCATTTTCAACATTTATTATTTCTAACGTTTTTTCGAATAACTTTTAGGCTGCATTGTTTTGACGAAATATTGCTTTAAAAGTCATGCTATAAAAAATATTGTCATGCTATAATTGGATCAGTGTTGATAGATAATAGGCATGTGTCATCCGCATACGTGTTAAGGATAGTATTAGGATGAGTTGGAATGTCAGCTGTGTAAACTGTGTAGAGGATTGGGCCGAGGGTACTGCCTTGAGAAACACCCGCAGATTGAGGAAAGAGGTATGAGTAGGCATTATTATGATTTACTGTGAATGACCTATAGGAGAGATAGGATTGGATTATGAGAAAGAGTGTAGGAGGTAGGAATTTACGGAGTTTGTAAAGTAACCCGAGGTGCCAGACTCGGTCGAAAGCCTATTCTACATAGATTTAAATTTAAAATATAACGTATAGTAATAAGCCATTGCAATTATTTTTTCTCGAATTGTTCTGACAGAATGATGAAACTGGGACATCTTACAACTATCACTAGTTTCGCTTCATCTATAGCTGAATCAGTGGAAAACTATAGAAGTAATGCAACTTTTTCTATAAGTGACTTGAAATATTAATAAATCGCCTTTTTTGAGGCTTTCATGATGACAAACGTTGATATCATGTCAGTGATTGGTGGATTTGCCTTATTTATGAGCTTTAAATAAGGTAAAGGTAAAGCTTAATAAATAAAAAAAAGTTATATAAAAATTAATAATGAAGAAGCCAGAAGGAAATGAGCTAGGAGGATTTCAAACGTTTTGGACGATCCGTCTGTTTTGAAAACTGGAGGGGAAGTTTTCTTCTTGTTATGAAGCCAATCTGTTGGCTAACTTTAGGTATAAACCTTTCCTCTCAAATATCCACTGCGAAGAAATGGATATTTCGCTTCTAAATTGGGAACTTTCATATGAAGTAACTCTATTGCTATTCCAGATTCATAATATCCCATCTATTAAAGCTCGGTTCGTCACGCTTAAATATCATCTTTTTTCTACTTTTTTTCCTGTGATTAGTGTCCTTTATCAGACGTTATTGACAATATTTAATAGGCGTTGCACCAATCATACAATTCGGATGTCCTTTCAAACTTTCCAGGCGGAAGCCGGGAATAATATTCTTTACTCCTCCAGAGAATTGTTTTATGAATATGCTATACAAATAGTGCTTTAAGCATTTTCACATCTTGAACGATGTAAAGGAATATGGCAATCAAGAATTTTTGGATTTAAATTGAAATATACATTTTGAGGATCCATAAAATTAGTTTTCGTGTCGGCTGTACCTACGTATGAGAACAGCGTAACTGAAAAATGGTTAACCATAAACAGTTGATATTTTGAATAGATATCACTCTATTATATGGGTTTGTACCTCGTTTTGGTTTATATATGGCCATTGAAAGTGGTACATCTCTTGTATATGTTTAAAACATTGTTTTTTTGATGTATTAGACTGAAGAATAATTAATATTGAGGAATTTATGTCCCAGATTTGAAATAAATCTCTGATATTAACATAGCGTTTGATTTATTAATTTTAGGGACATTAAATATCTATCTCTTAATACTTAGCAAATGTACATGTAATAAAATGTGTAAACTTACGGTTAGCAGCTCTACAAGAATGACTTAAAGACTAAACATGCAAAATAGCGAGTCTCTTCAATGGACGAAATAATGATAACTAATGAATTATAACAGAAAAGAGTAATTTTACAATAGCGATCTAATGAACAAAGATAATTAAGGACTAATAAAGATATAAGGTTAGCATGAATATGCGATCTAATAATAATGATACTTAATAATTAATACAGAAGATTAACATTGAATAGGAGCGATAATAACATTAACAGAAATTACTCCATGCTAGCATTATGGCCAAAGATATAATAAAAAAAAAACATAAACAGGAACGTTATAATGAAGAATAATGTGAAAAGATGTGCGAATAATTATTATCTTGATCCCATTAATTAGTTTGAATTGTCTTTTGGTACCATATGAACACACTGAATCGTTGATCATCATATCAAGTGCAACTCAACTTGGAACTTCGATCGAAACCCTAAAAATATTTTGAAACTGTTTACATATTTTGGTAAGGAGAATAGATATTAAATTTCGGATACGAGCAATCAATTGAAGTTGGTAGGTTAGTTGAAGTATGAAAAACATTTTTGGACCAAAAAAAAAAAAAAACCTGTACCATTAGAACCCGTGCAGGGTTTGGGGTTCAATAAAAGGTAGAGGCTGTACTATTGCATGGACACCGGTTCTGCAAGGAGGTGACTAGTCCTAGGTCACGCTCAACCGCCAGATTTCCCCGCCGTTATTTTGGGTACCCTATATTTATAAAGGCTGGGTGAGCCTAGTATCTAGGAGGGTCCTAGATACTATATGATCCATCTTCAGCAACGAACAGACTAAATAAAAGTACTGCCTTGCAGCGGGATTCGAACCAGGATTTCCGGCATAGCAACTCAGTGCTCTACCACTGATTTTTTTTTTGGAATTTTCGGACCAAAAATATCTTTAAATATGTTCAGGAACTCGTTTAAATTGTGTTATTCAACATTTTTATATCGATAAAAACAATATAATTAATTATAAATCTAGTTTATCTAATGGATTTGATAATATGACAATCTTAACTTCTATTTACTCCCATCTCAAGTTAGGGGTGCTTCCTATATGCAACGTACTAAAAATAATATATTGAGATTTTTCTCTCAAGTAATATTGTTTGTTATCCATTTTTCTATAGTTTGTTTTAAGTAATACATGCTGATTTCATTCAGGATTATTTTTGGAGCCTCTAGTGTAATAAGCATATAAAGAAGTCAGGTAGTGTATTCATCAGATTTTTGTATTGAAAAAACTTTAGTAATAGTATATTGGATAACAAGCGAAGGATATTGGGCTCAGTTTATGGTAAATACTGTTCTGTTTAATGTATCAATTTTCTTGCTAACAATTGTATTTTTTTTGTCACTATCGAATTTTATATACTCTATGCTCCTGAACGAATTGATTTTTACCTTTGAAAAGTCATGAGATATGTACTTCGTAAAGACTTTTTCCAGACCTACAGTTGTTCTGGTAAGTGATGTGGACGAGATCACGTTCAACTTCCTGATTTTTCCCCATAAAGGTACTCACTTTATAAAGGATTTTATAGAGGTTGAGTGATTCCTTTCAGGATTTCAAAAGATCAATCCTTTTTTTATGGGAATGAAACAAAAAGTTTGCGCATTCCTAAAAGTATAATACTGATTGGTTAGGTGGTACCCAGGAACTTCCAGGAATGTCCAAACTGAAACTTTTCGTTCCTCTGTTCAGTTCTCAGTACACCCCGAGCAGAGATTTTTTTTTTCAATAATACCTGTTTCCGTATTTGGGTACCTACAGGGGACCCACCGATGGCCGGGGTAAGCGCTTACAATTGGAAGCAATAAAGCCGCTTGTACGACCATGGCTACGGTGACATGGCCCCTTCAAAGCGACAAAGGGCTCGAGGTGGTTTAGGTTTATTGTAGGTCGCTCCGATAATGGTGAGCCATCTTAGGCGAGGGCCCAGAGGTCCATTGTAGAGAAGGATTTCAATCATATTTAAAGAGAGACTGGAAGGAGCGCTTCCTAAGCCTGGGCACAATGTCCCCCTGAATTAGAACTTATTCTCGAGGATTTCGGATTCGCTCCCAGAGAAACGTTTAATTTATTTAGGCCCGCTGTGACGGGAGGCCCTTCAAAGCTCAACTTCCTCCTAATCCTCCAATTGAAAAGTTAACATCTTTTGTTTAGTTTAATATTCTCTCTTGTAGCCTATTACTCATTCAAAGGATCAGGTACTCCAATTAAAGTAATATTTTATCACGCCAAAATTGCCTTATCAAAATTTTAAATAACCGGGTTTGGTAGGACTAAGAGTCGTTTGTCCTGCTATAAATATAATGTTTATAATAAACTCAGTTTATTCAGAAATATCCCAATCTACATGAACCAAAACTGACAGACAATTGTTAACAAATTATAATAATGTATTTTTTTTTTATGAATTTTTCCATCTATGGGCCCACATAACTCAAGACTTATGGTGTATCTTTTTCTTCTTCTATTCCCAGTACTTCTTCATTCTCTCTCCAACTACTCGTCTCTCATCATTTCTTCACACCATCTTCGGTCGAGGCTTAGGCTTGTCCTCTTCATAAATTGTGTTTTTTATCAGAAGCCTTAAGTGGTTCTTGTCACATATTATTTCTTCTGTAACACCTACATAATAACGTGTATATATATATATATATATATATATATATATATATATATATATGTTTCTACTTTTCTTGACTGTTATAAATATTTGATTGGTTCAGTCCATTCTTTCAATTCTTTTTGGCTACGTTTCGAGACCGTTCTTGAGATTCAGTTTATTCATTAAACTTCCTTCGAGGCTGTTTAATTAATAACACCATTCCCTAAACATAATATTTATTTAAGTGTTGATTTTAATTGGTGTGATGTATGATTAAAGTATACGAATGTAATAAAATTATATAAGAAATAAATATAAAATATCTAACAGTTTAATTAATTAAATATTAACAGTGCCAAGAATATGTACTACAAAGTTACGTATTTGCAAAAGCCAATTTAAAAATTAATTCTGAGAACTGCATTTTATAATGCATATTACTTAAGAGACAAAAATCAATTTTTGTTTTTGATATGGCTAATTGCAGGTGTGATAATTGGAATATGGTATTAAAAAAAAATTGTTTGTTTAATAGTAAGCAAGTCCTTGTATTTATCCATAATTCTAGGATAAAAAACATGAAATTGATAAAAGAACAAAAAATTGATTACGACGAATGCAATTATTTAATAATTTTTAGTATTTTGCTTATAAATACTTCAATGAGAATTTGGAACAATTACAAGGATTATCTTCACGATTTTCCTGGAACACGATTGTTCAAACTAAGGTACCCCCTTTAAGACGGGAATATTACCATTAATTTTGATCGCTGGTTATTTATTCAAGAAATGTTTAATGGACTGTATGAAAATGAAACATCATTATTTTATTGAGGTAATTCACCCACAATTCATGAGGAATAAAATGTTATTACATGTTTTAAGGTGGGTCTGCTTTGTTCATGGTTGCTTTACCCCATTCCTCAGTCTGGGTAGCCCTGAGCTTACTCACAGTACATCATTTTAAGAGGGCAGTGTGACGAACAAATCAAGACTCTTCGTGTGATTGCCAGTTTCTCGACCCGATATTTCCTGTTTTCATCCTATTAGATATATTTCACGGCGTGCCGTGAACAACGATCACTGTAAGCACAAGTTTATTTTTATTCCTTGTATTTGACCCTATTCTTTTTGCCATATTTGCTCTTTATAACAGATGATTTCTCTCGTTTTCGAGTATTTTGCTTTTAAGTTTCTGTACGTGAATCCGAAAACCCTGATAATAATCTATAGTAACATTTAAACGAAGTCCATAATCTTAATTAAGCGAAAAAAATCGTTATTAAATAAATTATTGCAAGACCCTATTATAGTAACATACCCATGGTATCATGTTTCAATAACACGACATTGTTTCGGAATAATAACAACGCCGGCTATACACATAGCCGCTATAAGTTTGACCAACAATGGAGATGATGGTAAACTGGTTGAGGAGTTTAAGTTCTCCGGAAGAGCCTAGATCATGGGGTTGTTGAACATCTTGTTCGGCCAAGTTGTACACCCAAGTTTGAGTACTTATAACCCTCTAAGTTGAAGAGGTACGGAAATGCGTCTTGCACTTGTATGGTATTCTACTCAGTACAAATAAAATACCAAAATATTTGTCCTAGATTTGTGCAAGACATTATAATAATTATTTTGTTTATTATTTCTACTCGACCCTTGAATACATTAGAACCAAAGACCTGTACCATTATAACCCGGGAACGGGTCTGAGGTTCAGTACATGGTAGAGACTGTACTGTTTCATGAACAACGGTTGTGCAGGGAGGTGATTTGTCCTAAATCACTCTCAACCGCCAGATTTCCTCTTATAGACGCTAAAGAGTCTTGCCGGCAGCGGGCAATGAACCAGAATTTTCGACATGGTAGCTTAGTACCCTACTACTAAGCCATTCCCATATTGAATACATAAGGATTACCCTATAACTATATGGGTCTATTCCCAGAATACCTACCATATTTTTTTTTTTAACTATAAAGGTCAATTATAAGTTTCAACCAGTATCGCCCTGATGAATCGCTAAGCCTTAATATTTCTCTATAATAATAAATGGGATCATTTAGGAGATACCAAAATTATATCGACTGTAAAATATCGATTGTAAAAAAAAACTATAGTTAAACATTAGTTCCCGATTTAGCAGTGTATTTATTTTTTTAATAAATTGTTATCTTCTAGGATCTAAAAGTTGTATAAGAATACTTAGTATACTGAAAATAAATTGAGTTGATTTAGATTTAAAAAATAAATTATACATTTTCTAATTTATAACATTGAGAAAGCTCAACATATAAAGCTCAGTTTTAGTTAACCCTCGCTACCCTAGCTAAATGAGTAAATGTGCTTATAAATAAAACATTAATCATAGACTCTCTCTGTAGGTATCAATGAACAATTTACACACTGTCGCTTTATGTGATGTGTATAATGTTCACTAATAATAATGGTTACCAATAATAATGATTATAATACTAATGCAGGCAGATATGTTGACTTAAGTGCTGCCTATAGGATCATAGAATAGCTATCTATGAACCGTCATGCCACAATACTCAAATGTATATTATTATGTGAATATAACCTTAACCGGTCAAGTGGTCCAAGTGTTACACTACTCGATCACAGACGCCCCAGCGATTATGTGTGTGTGTGTATGTATATATATATATATATATATATATATATATATATATATATATATATATATATATATATATATAATATTATATATATATATATATATATAATATAGTAATATAATATAGTAATATTATATATATATATTATTATTATTAAATAATTTCTAAAAAAAAAAAATATCAACACCTCAACAGCTGATTCATAACGAATATATAAATATTGCGTAAATTTGTATCCTGTAAATTCTAATTTACAATTTTTCTGAAAACCTTATATAATAGTACAACAAGACACATTTATATAATAGAATAAATAAACACATCATTATAAATATCTTCTTGGAGATCGAGAGGTGTAATTAATATTCAGTGCATAAAGGATCCAAAAGCAAATATTGTAAAACAAAAAAACCGTTCATTTCACTGAAAAGGTTTTATAGTAAAAATACATATATATATATTAACATATAGTTTTCTACTCGCTAGAGACAGGTATTTTTCAAAAAATATTTCTTTCTAGATATATAAAAAATATATTATGATTATATGATGGTATAAAATAATAGAATAAATATATAATATAAAATATTTACTATTATATTTTATAATATAAAGTATAATAAAGCATTAGACTACTGAAGTACTGAATAAATAGCAACCTTTTGAATAATATTATAATAAAAATGATACCTATTGGTATCAATCTGAAGCATTGTTAGAAAG
Source organism: Arma custos (assembly GCA_037127475.1). Classification (NCBI taxonomy): domain Eukaryota; kingdom Metazoa; phylum Arthropoda; class Insecta; order Hemiptera; family Pentatomidae; genus Arma; species Arma custos. The sequence goes on from CM073761.1 coordinate 95,238,360, forward strand.
TGGCAATGTTAAACTATTTTGGGACCAGACGATAACGACCTTAAGATCCCACATAATGGACCAAATATCTTTATATATTGATTAAGCAGTAAAGAAAGCGGAAATTATTGAGATAGGATTTCCTGCTGATGATAATATGTAAAAACAGTTAGCGAATAAAATCCGAAATATCAAGAACTTAACGAGGAATTGAAACATCCAAACAGGCTGGTAGAAGTTAAAGTACTACCAATTGTAGTTTTGATTGCCTTATTTCAGAGGGAACAATGGAATCATTGAAGATCCTTGAACTTAACAAGGAACTTCAAGTACTACAAAAAGCAGTAATATTAGGAACTGCAGGTATGGTACGAACATTTTTAAATATTTTAAAAAAAATAACGAGTGAGCTTAACCTTGACCATAGTCCGGATTGGCTAAACCATTGAGCAATGCTGAGAACAAGAAATTAATAATAATAATAATAGGTTATTATAAATAAAATTGTGCCAGATACTGGATGTATTTATAATCATTTGTGACGAAAACAATTTTAATAATTTCACTCGCCTTTGTTTTTTAATTTAGAATTATTTAAATAAAATGGATTCGATTTATTTCCTATTATTTAATACTGTATCTATATATCCACGCACTCCCACACACACTCTCATATAAGATGTACATACATTTGTAATATTTGTAGAATGTAGAAATAATTTATGCAGTTAATTTTTAGCATTATTTTTAAGTATGTTTCAGATATTTATCTTATTCAAATGAACGGCATAAAAGATATTCAGACATTTTAAATTAATTTCGATCCATCCTGAGAAGTACTCAACTTTTAAGAAAACAATTATTGAACAGTAGCTGTTCGCAAAATCTGGCTAATCTATTGTTCATTTTTTAATAATAAATATTTTTCTTTTAAAAGAGTAAATTAATAAATATTAAAAATCAGGACGCTAGGGAGAATGTTGTCAACCGTTTATTGTCGTTTTCAGTTTTTATAAATAAATAAGAATTATATTAGTTGGTAATTAAAAACTCATATCTCTAGAGTATTTTAAAATAAATTATAGAGGTATCGCGAAATAAATTAAGAATAACGCTTTATTAACATAATTTAACAATAGTTCTCTTTGGTTTTTTTTTTGTCAGGATAAATATAGTAAAAAAGTTTCAAATATATTTGAATATTCTGTGCCTAGAATGCTGCTCACTTTTTTATTTATCTATTTAACTGATTTCAGTAGGATCGGGTCAGTTTTTGCATAATAACATTACAGATTTTACTATAGTAATGATATGAAAAAAATATATATTGTTCAAGTATATTTAATCACTTAATGCTATAAACTATTATTCATAACTAGCTGTCCCGACAGACGTTGTTCTGCCCTATTTCTCTATAACAAAGGGCTTCCAAAGTTTTTCCAACCATTACAATGGCAACTTCATCGATTGTTGGTGCATTGAAACATCTCACATGTTCTCCTACAGAAGTTTTACCAGCTCTGATTACAACTTTATGATTACCAGATGGCATAAGATCCAGTGCAGTTTTAGAATAGAATAGAATAGAAAACTAACTTTATTCTGGGACCAAGTCCCTTTAGAATAACAATAATGAAAAAATAAAAATAAAATTAATATTAATCTGGCCAGAAGGCTATATAATACATAATATACAAATCATGAAATAATCAGTTTTACACAATGTATTCAATTGATTGTGTCGATGAGACAAAATTTCTAATTGTTCTAAGGGATCAAGAAAAGTGTTGTTTTTATTGTTCCCCTCGTCATTTTTACGTTTTTTCTCTCCATAAGAACCCTCTTTGGCCCTTAATAAAAAAAAGGAAAAAAATAGCTGAATTGGTCGAGCCGTTTTCTAGTTTTGCGCTTATCAACAAATTTGGCGATTCATTTTTATTTATATAGATAATGGCACGCAAGCCCTAACAAACTTTTATTCACAACTAACGCGCCTTTGTTTTGCTTTGATTGATGTCAAATGTTTGAACAGAGTCGTTTGTATGGGAAAAGAAAAATGTTGTTTTTATTATTTCCCTCGTCATTTTTATATTTTTTCTCCCAATGAGAATCTTCTTTGGGCCTTAAGAAAAATAAGGAAAAAAATTAGATGAATTGGTGGAGCCGTCCTCGAGTTTTGCGCTTAGCAACACATTTGGCGATTCATTTTTTTTTTTATGTAGATGGGACGGATTTGCGATATTAAAATGATCGCGATTCTCTCGGCATCATATTTAAAATCTTTCCCTTTGAATAGCTAGCTAAAGGGCCCTGAACATAAACCTTTACATTTAACATGGATCCCTTTAAATTGGCTGGAGAGTGCAATGCGTTATTTGGCGATTGGAGGTAGCTTGGGGTGGGGGACTGCCAGTGGAGCAGATATATTAAATTTTCTGACCAAGGCCTGCCAAGAGAGATTTTCCGAGCGGCCAGGGGAAAACGGGCATTTATATTAAGAATTTCCCGACAAGGTAGCCATTTTTATCTAGCCCTTTTAGCCCTTTAAACCTTCTATGATATAGCCAGTATAACCTAGATATCAGTGTGCACTTCTCCTGATTGATAAAATATTATAAACTACATACATTCTATTATTTTTACCTAATATCATCATATAATCATAATATATTTTACCAGTTTTTTTTATGTATTTAGATTGAAATATTTTAAGAAAAATACCTGTCTCAATGTAATTGAAATCTTAGACTGAATTAATTAATAAATAATCTTTTACTATAAAGCCGTTTCAATGAAACACAGATTGTTTATTTATTTACAGCCTTTTCTTGTAGATCCTTTATGTCTTGAAAAAAAAAATCTCCAAGAATATAATATAACGATGGGTTTATTTATACCAAAGGAATCATAAATAAAAATTGTATTAGATGACCAATTTAATTATTATGTACTACACTAGAGATAGAATAAATTTCTAAACATCTGTTTTATTAAAAAATAATTATATATGGATAAAAACTGCTTTCTAAATTTTCCAATATCGAAACAATATACATCACTTAATTATTCATAAATCATTTTTTAACAACTTATAAATAATTAAAGGCTAAAACTTACAAATACAAGCCATTATACACTAAGGATAAGACTGATTTATTAATTTTTGTTAACTTAAAATCATACATTACAAATAACAAAAGATCAAGCACTTATTAAAAATAAGGTATATTATTATGTTTAAAAATTTATTTTTCACCTTTACGCTTGTATTTTGCTTTGTTCTTTCTCACGACATATGTCTAATGTGTAATGATTGTATCTTCTTTTCCTATACTCGTATGCTGAGAATTCTTCATTTGAGCATTCCATGGACAGTAACACCGCTAAAATCACTGAAAGTCAATTCTGTGAGAAAAGCACTTGTTTCAGTTTGATGATACAACTCGTCATCATCAATCTTTTTTTCTGTTACGCCGTTTCACCCAGTAATTGCTCCCTTCTTTTCAGGCAGTAATTCATTGCATATTATACCCTGTAACAACGAAATAACAAAAGTTATATTACATATATAAAGTAATATTATATAATATATAAAACATTCGATACTGAGTATTAGTTTTTCTATAATCTGTTAGCGACAGGAGATGGAACTTTTGAGATCTAGGACCCATCTGCGGTCATCCCATTCTCTATGAGTTGAGTGCCCAAAAAAGGGAGAAAAATCGGGCGCTTGTGCGTGGTCTAGGACAAATCACCTCCCTCTCCTTCATGCACAACCGTTGTATAAGAAACAGTACAGTCTCTATCATGTTCTGAACCCCAGACCCTTAACGGGTTTTAGTGGTACAGGTATTATAGTATTTAATTTAATCTAAACAAAAAATGGAAAAAAAAATCAACGTGGTTCCTTGTCAAAGAAACGAAACACAGTGAACTAGTGACCGACGGCAAAAGTTTTTCCATTAAAACCCCATTCCGGCAAAATATCAGGATCCAAGTTAATTTAGCGGACTCCTCGACGTTGGGTTAATCAGTAAAAAGTTTATTACCATTTTGGAATTCGTTTCGTTCTGTTATTTATGAGTTGCAAAAACAAGGCACCGTGATGAATAAAAGTTTTTGGAGAACAGTAGGTAGCAAAGCCACGGTTTACAATCGATCTGCTTATTTAGTTATGTCAGGGGATTCCTGTAATAAATGACAATTAATCTGTATTTTATATGATTTACATTATTATTATTATTTTATTATATTACATATTTAACCATGCTTTCCAGATAAAATATTTCACCTCGCTTAATTTATTTTTTGAATTTTTATTTACAATAAAAATATAACCAAAAACATAATTTAAGGAAGGGAGATAAAATTAATTTATCTTTCTTGAATTTCACATTTATCAAAAATAATTGGAGTTCATATTAAAGAGAGTAATATTGTTTCTTACATTATGCATATCCTTATTTTTTTTTTTAAAACGATTTCCAAAACCATATGATCATTTTAATTTATTTCTTTTGTTTTATACTTTAATATATTAATTTAACATTCATTCATGCAGAAGTCAGGTGAATGAATATGATTTTCAATGAATCGCCCTAATTTCAAGTTTCACCAATGCACTTTTTTCATTAATCATATATATCTTCGGGTAAGACGACAATCAAGTACAAAACAAAACCTATCTACTTATTCTCTCAACATATAAAAATATGCTCGTCATAATTCAAATTATGTATTATTAAACATTAGAATGGAGGGAGTCACCAGGACTGTTGTAATAATGGGGAAAAATACAAAAATTTATATTTATTTACTCTTAATTAATTATTTTTCTCAGCCCATTTATTTAGAGACCTAACATTTAGGTTGTCCAGAGGTATTCCTTTATTCACTTTGAGAAGTTCAGAAATTTGCTATTTTTCCAGCAATATTATAGTGACATTCGGCTATATAGCTGATATAACGCTCAACGTCAGTCCAATTTTATATTATTCGATTCAGCGAGACTATACGACGGACGCGATCGGATAAATCTAATATTTTTATTGCATTGATTTGATGGGAATCCGGCCTCTATAAATTTCATTACTAACGTATTCTTCATTTTTTTTTTATAAGAATGAATAGCCAGTTATGAATAGAATCGAAGATTTCATAGAATTAGAATTGATATGTTCATCAGGAAAATAATAGTAAGTTGTATACTTGATTCCTCTTATATTATACCTGAAATTCAAGAGTTTATTTATTATTTCAGTTAATATTAAGGCTTATTGAATTAATAATAGAATGCTAAGACTGGATTTGAGCACCTCCTGAAGGCGAGCAATACTTCGTTGGAATAAACAGACCTTATCGCTCCAGTGACAGACGGCAAAAGTTTTTCCATTAAATCCCCATCTCGGCAAAATATTTGGATCCTGCCTAATTTATGGGCGCTGGGTTAATCAATTTCGAGTTTATTAGCATTTTCGAATTGACTTGTTCTGCAGTTTTCAAGTAAGGAATGAATAGATTTAGGTGGATTTCTACGAATAACTAAATTGTTTGTAATTGAATTTATATTATTAATTCATGATATTGTTATATTAAAAATGAATTAAGGATTTTTTAATACTTTGTTAAAATAAATGCATGCATAAAATAGATATGCATTCGTAAGCCTCGTCCTGTATAATAACTAACTAAACTAAATAACCATATTACTATTATTTGCTTTAAAACAAAAATTAATTGATTAGTAGTTTTTTATTAATTTGTTTCTAATATCCGTTCGATTCCTGAAAGATGCGTTACTTGTGGTAGACAGAAAAAAAATTAAAAAAAAGAAAAAAATTATATATAAAACACACATAACAATAGTAATATTCTTTCGTTTATATTAATTATTTTTTCCCGATTACAACGTGTTTTATTATACTTTAATGGATATTATTTAATTACGAGGGTGTGGAATTCGTGACACGATTTTTTTGTGAAATAAAAGTTATTTTAAAAAATTAAATTTAAATAAATCCAACAGTGATATTTGATTATTTAAAATTATTTTTAATACATGACCCAAGTGCTCTTGGATATGTTTTAGTCCTCGCAAGTGGGAAAGTGTTTGTTCGGGTACGAGTCTATACAGGACAATTGTAATATTGAAAGATAGGAGTGAATTTAGTCTTTTTTTAAATTTAATTTTCTTGTAATGTTTTAGTTCAACTAATTATTATAATATTTTCTTTCATTTTCAATGACTTTTTTCTAGTTTTAATAAGATATAAATAAATGTGGAATATTACAAATAAGTTTTGCAATTATTGACGGATATTTAATAGTTAGTAATTCTATTCCATGATTTCCAAGTTGAAGTTGAAGATTATTTATCATTCGGTTTTAGCTTAGCTAAAGATTATTTAGCATCGATTGAATTGTTCAGTACTTCCAGTTCCTTCCCCGGAATTCAGACAGATCAGGAATTATGGCAGAAAGTATCGAGACAGAATCAATTAAACCAAGATCAGCCTGGGCCGTTAAAGCGATCGAGAATCTGAAAAAGCCCATCCTTTATCCCCTTCTCCCAGCGGTTCGTTAAATTTTTACTTTATTTAATTTTTATTTATTATATCTCTTCTGGGGAGCAGAGAAGAGAAATACTGAATGAAAGGAGAAAATATTTCGAATGTGATAATACTGGAGGAATATGCATTTTTTCCCGATTTTTCCGCTTTAAAAATATGACTTAAACAAAATAATATGAGGGGATGTAATTTCCCTAAGCCAACTATTGTGTATTGAAGCGATTTGACAGCTACCATTTTCAACCCCGTAAGGTTCTCCCACTTCTCGACCATTATCAGAATAAATAATTTATTAGCACCTGTCGGTCTCGAATCAAATTCCTAGAGATTAGTGACCCAGCGCCTTATATTATTTTATTATCTGTTTAATATTTTAACATTTCATAATGTTTAAGTGATCATTCGGTCTGAAATCAGTTTATCTCTGTAAAAATTAAAAGCTCACTCCCGTAATTTTCACGTAGATATATACATATACCTTTAAGTTCTTTAGGCTATGTTTAAAAAATATCATTGAGAAGGGCTGTAGGGCGGTTTATCATGTAAATGTAATTTTCGGGCGCCATCATGAATAATGCCTGTAGGACTCATTCCCTGAAACGACATGTCGGCCCTCTATTTTATTTTTCATCCTCCTCCCTTTCATAGTTATGAGGAGGTCTGTTTATATTTTAAATTAAAATAAAGCAATAAATATAATCATTTTACACTACTTTAAATATTTGAATCACTTCTCATGTAAATATATTTTTATTATTACTACATGCGAATTCAGTTTATTTTATTAAATAGTTTTGTACTTATTAGATATTTTTAAAATTTTATTTCCATGATAATAATTATTATTACTGAAAACAATCATCATTTATTCAGTGTAAGTTATTATTTGTCATGAAGTATACAACCGAGAAATAACCATTGCTCGTAGTTAATTGTTATAAAATATATAGTGATAATTAGTCAGATGAAGTATTGTAGGTCATGTCTCACAATATAGTTAGTGTACAGCACAACTCATCGAATTTTCAAATGATAATATTTACACAAAAGACTTCAGTGGTAACTTCTGGTTTAGACCGTGTCGCTAAATTTTTCGCCAACGTTTCACCAGAAATGCTGCTGACTTCTTCAGGGCAGAAAAGAGAATGAAGACGTTCCGCTCACCCTCGGTCTTATATACCTGCTCGGGTCAGCTCGTAAATCATAGGATCCCATCATTAGTCGATCGGGTCCCTTCGTGTCCGGGACGGAGTCTACTTTTCCATAAAATGTGGTTGGCTAATTTCTGGTTTCATGGGAGTGAGCTTTTAATTTTTACAGATATTAACTGATTTCAGACCGAATGATCACTTAAGAATTATATAATGTTAAAATATTAAACAGATAATGAAATAATATAAGGCGCTGGGTCACTAATATCTAGGAATCGGATTCGAGACCGGCTGGAGCTAATGAATTATTTACTCTGTTAATGGTCGAGAAGTTGGAGAACCTTTCGGGGTTGAAGATGGCAGCTGTCAAATGACTTTAATACATAATAGTTGGCTTAGAGAAATTACAGCGGAAAAATCGGGAAAAAATGCATATTCCTCCAGTATTATCACATTCGAAATATTTTCTCCTTTCATTCAGTATTTCTCTTCTCTGCTCCCCGGAAGAGATATAATAAATAAAAATTAAATAAAGTAAAAACTTAACGAACCGCTGGGAGAAGGGGATAAAGAATGGGCTTTTTTAGATTCTCGATCGCTTTAACGGCCCAGGCTGATCTTGGTTTAATTGATTCTGTCTCGATACTTTCTGCCATAATTCCTGATCTGTCTGAATTCCGGGGAAGGAACTGGAAGTACTGAACAATTCAATCGATGCTAAATAATCTTTAGCTAAGCTAAAACCGAATGATAAATAATCTTCAACTTCAACTTTGAAATCAGAATAGAATTACTAACTATTAAATATCCGTCACTAATTACAAAACTTATTAGTAATATTCCACACATTTAGATCTTATTAAAACTAGAAAAAAGTCATTGAAAATGAAAGAAAATATTATAATAATTAGTTGAACTAAAACATTACAAGAAAATTAAATTTAAAAAAAGACTAAATTCACTCCTATCTTTCAATATTATACTCGTCTTGTTTATCCTCGTACCCGAACCAACCCGTTTTCACTTGCGAGGACTAAAACATATCCAAGAGCACTTGGGTCATGTATTATCATATCATGTATTAAAAATAATCAAATATCACTGTTGGATTTATTTAAATTTCATTCTTTAAAATAACTTTTATTTCACAAAAAAATCGTGTGACGAATTCCGACCCCTCGTAATTAAATAATATCCATTAAAGTATAATAAAAACATTGTAATCGGGAATAATTAATTAATATTGTCGAAACATTTAGCGACACGGTCTAAACCAGAAGATACCACTATAGTCGTTTGTATAAATAGTGGCCTTGGAAACCTAAAAAAAAGATGTATTTATTTTTTTAAATATAATTTATTGTAAATAATAACCGAATAACAGTAATATATTATATGCTTAAGAAATATATTATGTTACTGTTCTTTAATATTATTGAAATTATAATTTAAAAATAAATAAATAAACAGGTAATAGATTTTATATCAGAATTTAAGAAGCACATTCTGACCATCACTGTTGATACTTTTAATCACTTTATTCACTTAGATATTAATACAGAATTAAGGAATGGTGGACCAATATCACCCCCTTAAGCCTAGTTCGACGTTCCATAAATAAAACTGTTGTACAAAATTCCCCCAAAATTGACATTATACTCCTAAGCTAGATCTACGTCTACAAAAGTCAATTTCATTATAAGGTTGAACTAAATAATATTTCCTCTGATTAGAGATAACCAATATTTATCATAATGTTGCATTCTTAAAAGAATGGCTCAAATTTATGCTAAGTATTCCCCGATGAAATCCACAATTAGCTGTTAGTATACATAATTTTGACATAGAATCATTTTTATAATTCATTAACTATAATCATTTTTATTTCAATAAATAAACACAATTGACTTGTTATTTAATGTCGTGTGCATCTAAATAAAACCATCAAAGTAATAGTTGTTTTCTCTCGAAAATAAAAATGTACAAATCATTAATTCATTAGGCATCGGTTTTATAACTCGGGGGACGAATTAAGGATCCCCTGAATCGATATTCGTTAAGTACTTCATAATATAATAATATAGTGATTCATAAATTATCAGCCGTTTTAGATGTAATATTAATTAGCTTTTTACAATGTGGCGACTCTAGTGGCATCCCTTGTGGGGACAAGATATCAATCTATATAATTGTTCGGTGGAGTTGGCAACATTTTAAATTTCACAGTAGAGCGTCCGGAGGTTTTTAATGTATTATAAAATCATCCAGGGTTAATATATAAACACATACACAAGTTTCAATAGTAATTAAAAAGGTATTTCTATATATCAAAAGTGATTTTAATATTTGATGCAAAGCAAAATTTATCAATAATTGACGGAATTCCTGATTTTATGTATAGTACATTATTGTGGACAATATTGCATTAACTGTTTACGTTTTAGTAACGAACGGATATTATTTGAAAATTCATGGAAATGAGCTAATACCTCGTTCAAATATTGTATTAAATTTATAATTTAATAGTTTTAACTAGATTTCTTTTTCAATAATAATTACTTACTTACTTACTAATGGGGGCTACAGTCCTTGTAGGACCTGGGCCTCTGCCACCACTCTACTCCACTCCTCACGGTCCACTGCCAGGTTCTTCCAATTTCTGATCCCCATTATTCTCAAGTCCTCCTCCAAATCACCGATCCATTGGTTCCTGGGCCTCCCTCTCTTTCTTTTACCTCCTGGTGTACCACTCAGCATAATTTTTGGCAATCTGCAGGGACTGATTCTCAAAACATTACCCAGCCATCTGATTCTGCCCTTCTTAATAACTGTGATGATATATGGCTCACCATATAGTTCTTCTAGTTCGGCATTGCTCCTAATTCTCCATCTATGCTGTTCTCTGACCGCTCCGAAAATCCTTCTCAGGACTCTTCTCTCCCAGACCAGCAGGGCTTTCCTGTTTTCCTTGGTTAGAGTTCACGTCTCGCTGCCATACACAACAACTGTTCTAATTACTGTTAGTATTTTATTGTATTTATTTTATTAGTATTATATTGTATATAAATATCTTTGCTTTTCTGGAAAGACTTTTGTATCGGAGTGCCTTTTGCAGGGCGTAGAAACACCTCGTTCCTGCAACCATCCTGCCTTTTAATTCGGCTTCCACACTGTTATTCTCCGTCACTACTCCACCCAGGTACTTAAATGTATCGCAGCTCCGGTATACCTCTCCTCCCTATACAACAGTTTCTACCCTCTCCCTGATCTGCCGAGATGTTTTCATATATCTAGTCTTTTCATAACTGACCATGAGTCCTAAATCATATACGGCATTCTTGAACTCTTCAACTGCGCCTGCTAGTGCTGCCTACGACCTGCCAGTGATAACAACATCATCTGCATACGCCATGTGTTGTGTGAGCCTATTATAGATAGTGCCTCCATCGTTCGTCTTTATTTTTCTAATTGCCACTTCTAAGGCAAGGTTAAACAGTAGCGGCGATAATGAGTCCCCCTGTCCTAAGCCAATGTTAGCGTAAAAACTGTCCGAGATACCGACTCTGGTTTTGACCCGACAACTTGTCCCTTCCAGTGACACCCTCGTCAATCTTATTAGCTTACTAGGTATCCCCAGTGACCGCATCGCCTGCAATAGATTTCCCCATTTTAGACTATCATACGCCTGCCAAAAATCAATGAACAGATGGTGTAGATCTATATTGTATTCGTATGCCTTCTCCAGCATCTGCCTGATAGAGAATAGGTGGTGAATAGTTGATCTTCCTGGGCGAAAGCCGTCAATAATAATATATATTTTAATTTAATGATACTTTTTTATTAATTTATCTGAAATCATCTCATGGGAGAGATCATCTTAGTCTTTCTCATTAGAACTTTTAATCTGACCCAATTACTTTTATCTTATTGTACTTAACTTTTCATCTTTTATAGCCTGTTCTTTTATATTTATATTTTTTCATTAACCGTCCTCTTTAGAAGACGGACAATAGACATCCGCCCCACGAAGGAAACCCTAGCTAAAGCAATCTATTCTGTCCTTTTTTCGTCACTCAGAGGTATGAGTCGAAGGAAGATGCACTACATTATATTATAACAATTATAATTCATTTATCTTCCGGAAAGACACAGAAAATTAATGTTGGAGCTTGATTCTACAAGGTTAAATTAATTATTCAAGGCCATTAATATACATCCTGTGTTAAAACCCAAAAGGTTTTGCAAATACTACTAAATATCTCGTAGAAAACAATGATTACAATATGAAATAAATGCCTACAAATATCTGTTGTATGTAAACATATCCTGAAAGTCATCTATTTTTAATTTTGTTTTTCTTTATTTAAAAAAATTAAATTAAAATAAATTGTGCTAGGAATAATTGAAAGCTAAGTAAAATAAGGAGACATGGGATTATGTGAAAAAATCTCAGTATTGGCGTCTATAACGTGATTTGTTGAAATTTTACATCATAATCTCAGAAATGTATAGAAACAAAGCCGTTTGATGTTTGCATGTTTTGTGAAAGTACAAGATAATAACCTATAAATCCTGGCGTTTTAGTTCTCCATATCTCTTCTTTGTTCTCGGGAGCGAAACACATATAAAAATCTCCGAAAAGGCGTTGTTTGCCATTTGATACAATATCTGATGATATATAACCTTTAGGCATCTGCTACTAGCGTAACGAATCTCAATTCAAGCACTGGTTACCTTGAAGAGATCCAATGCAGGAAAAATATTATTGACTTTATCGAATGTCATCCATCCTTCAATTGTTGGAAACAAAATGAAAATCTCATGCTTTATGTTTATATCAACAGAAAGTGTTAGATCGAATAGGTTTTTGTGAGGAAGTTGTTAAGCATTTTAAGGAACGTGGATAGTTACTCAGACGACAAGAAAAGCTAAGAAGGACATTATAAACTTTAGAACATTTTAAAGTTAATTAATTTTGAAAATTACATAACAAATTATATATTATATTATAAAAAAATTAAATATATTTATATAACAGTAAATATTCTATTGGTGCACAAATATATTTTATTGGTATTAATTATTTTATTAATATTGAAATGTAAAAAGAGATCTTACATAAATGTTAAGACCGTGGAAAAATTCCAACGAAAAGCCCTTAGTCTCCAAACTAAAACAGAAATAGAAAATATCTGTCCTATCTATTTATTATATTTTCTATTTCTGTTTTAGTTTGGAGACTAAGTGCTTTTCGTTGGAATTTTTCCACGGTCTTAACATTAATTATTTTATGTCAATTATCAGTAAAACCCCTATCCCATGTATCAACTATTCATTAGGCCAAAAGGGATTATTATAGCCGCTTTATTGAATTAAATTATTATCGTTTTCAGGGGATCTTTTCGATAGTTGCAACTGACTATTTTCCTGAAAGCTCCTGTCTTTTTGCTTCCTGCCGCTTCATTTAACATAATGTTATCAACTAAATAACTTAATTTATTCATCTTTGTGATCATAAAATAGTGTTTTGGAGTTTAATATATTAAACTTTATACCAAAATATATTTTTTCTTAATAATAAATCTGGATATCGTTTATTTTGAACAATTATGCTAGTCTGATTAGTGTAAACCTATTTGATTTTATTGAATAAAATTATATTCACCTGATTTGGTCATTTATTATATATCTTAAACCATGAATCGGTAAATGATTTGCTCTATAGGTTTCACTTTACTTCACAACTATAAAACAGGATAGAATGTGAATATATTCTCCGACAGATAGATCTGACCAATATACGTTTTATATAAAAGAACAATTGCTCTCTTGTGCCGATGAATTCTGAAGCCAGGAGCAATATTCGCAGCCATGACAGGTGTCATAAAGGCGAGTACACATTGCGTCCGACAAGTTTTGTCACGAAATAAAGCACTGCCATTCAAACTGACGGTGTATGGCCTCCTCCGAACTAGTTATACCTGCTCCTATGTAGTCCATCACTGCCTAATTGTGGCACTTTATGGCAATTGATTCTCTTCACTAGTTCACTAATGTTGGTACTACAAGAACTCCAATAATAAACCACAAAAACTGTAATAGTTGAAAAAACAGTTTATTGAACAGCATAAAAACCGGATCAAACTAACCTAAAAACTGTCCGAGAAATTCTTGTCAAATATGATATTCTACCACGAAGAAAACCTCTCAGAAAATCCTAAATTGTTGAAATAAACCTGATTTTAACATAACATTTGTACTGTCTTTCACGATTGATAGCTTATGGAAGCTGGAACCTCCATTCTCCATATACATTATTTTCTTATAATATTTTCTTGCAGTTTACTTGTAACAATATACACTTTGTGAACGTCTGAAATCTGAATGAAAGCTTCATCGGTGTAACGAACATCCTACCGTAGGTGAGGTACTGTTATACAAATAAAATCAAGTATATAACTTAGTTTATATAAGCCGTTAAATGTTAGTGTCCAACTTTATGGAGGGGGAATTTAATTTCATGACGGAAAGAAGTAATAAAATATTACCTTTACTCTCTAGCTAGGATCGGTCAGGAACACACTGGTTGTCTTCCTTATCCTGCCACTTTGGAATAAATAAGGACTTTAAAGTAAATTGGCAAAAAATACCTATGATTGAAACATTGATTCTTGACATTCTTCCTCTCGTTATTTGTATTTATTTATTAGTGACTTCATATGAGAATATGGTCTGTGACATGGCATCGTTTATGGTTATAACTACTTCTTCTTTGATGTCACTACAACTCGGGAAGAGTCAAGGTCTCCTATTTCATTCTTTTGCGGTTTATACTTAATTGAATTTAAGGAGTGGGGGTGACTAGCCCTAACAGCCCTCGTTATGGTTATAACTATATTTTTAGTTTTTGATTACAATATTAAGTAGTAGAAATTATATATAAAACATTTTCTTTTTTTAACTTCAAAAGATTTTTGCAATCTGTTTACCCGCTAATTTTTGGAAAAGCCATTTTTCCATAAACTGATGCAGATTCACATCCACTTGTCCACTGCTTGGATCGAACCCCGAATGAAGTCACCTAGCCGCCTATTATGCTCAGAAAACCTTCTACCTCCGATGATTGGAAGCAAATGATCGCCGCATTTACATTACCGAACGCAAATGAACCGCAGGAGCATGCATATTCCATTGCATTTATATGTTCCGTTGCTCGAACAAATGCAGCTTCCTAATATCTGTTCAACATAACCAACGTTGGACCAGTTCGTCTGAATCGGATCATTAGACAGTGTGGGCGGATTCAGCATGGGTACCCCAATTATAAATTAAAGGAGTGAGGGGGGTATGTGTTGCGGTGTATAGAGGGGTCTCGTTATTAAGGGCGGGGCAGCCACTATCTAAACACTGGTCACACTGTAAACTTCATTTTGTCCAACTGTTGTCCGACGGTTGTATCCCCTCAATCAGTCCATCACTCAGCCCGATATGGAATTGAATTGTCCCACCGGCAATTTACATATTCACTCGGCTCCATTGTAACGAATGTAACGACCTGTGTCCTTAGTCGGGAATAGAATAGGTTTCCTTGCTAACAATAGAATATTTTTCTTCATGTCGTCGTAGCTTTTTATTAAATAACCTTTGTTATGCAGTTCTTGATTCTTCGGACCCCAGCATTTCATTTCCATTTGTTTCCATTTCTATAGTTTAATACCTAGCTATTACTTTAGGAAGGAATGGGGTAGGTCTGTTTATAAGGCTGTTATAGGAAGTTTATGTTCTATTACATCAGCCGCATGATACCCGTCCCCGAGTGATTCAGAACCACTCTCTATGTTTTAGATATGTAACTCTCAATCATCTATTTAGTGCCCAATAACCTGGAAAATAATGGAAATCATAGCTTATGAAGCATAGAAATCCAACAGTATGTACTTTCCAAATTCTTGAAGAGTAAATACTCTTATTTACTCACCACTGAAATGTTTGAATTTCATGGAGAAAATATACGGACTAAAAGGTAATATCAGATTTTATTTGATATGTAAAGCAATATGCAATATTTTTCATGACTAAATGTAATATCAGTGACTACTAATGAAATGACTCGTCTCTAATTTATCTCTTACAGCCAATTAGGTTTTTGATGAGACTCTTAACATTCAATCAATAAATATGCGAATATATTTTTATGACGTTTCGAGATATTAATATATATTCGAGCTGTTCTTATATTCATGTACTGATATTTAAATGCAGGCAAGTAGCGAATTTACAGTAAATAACTTTTGGGCACACGTTTCAGAAAAATAAAGATTTCACTCGAATTTAATACACCTGAAGTAATATACCAATAAAAACCATTATAACCTTAGTATAGATGATATTAATATTGAAAAATGAAAAGAGACCTTACATAAATGTTATTTGTCCAAATTATCTGTATGGACAGATAATTTCAATTTCTGTTTTAGCTTGGAGACTAAATGGCTTTTCGTTGGGATTTTTTCCACGGTCTTAATATAGATGATATTATTATCGAAAAAAATAGGAATAGTGCTATAAACAATATCGATTGTATAAAATTAATTAATGCTATTCCCACTTGATAAACCCATGTTAAAAAACAATAATATATAAATAATGAACGTCAATAAATCAAATGTAACTAAACGAACAAAGATAATCTGCGTAGTTGCTGATCCGATCTTCGGACAGAGAAAAACCATTGAAACACCCTCATAAACCTCTAAATTTACTGCTATCTAATTTCTCGCCCATACTTGTATTTGTTAGAAACTTGTTCATTCGGCACAATTGATGAGTGTACTTCAACATATTTCATGATGATTCTAAGTACGTTTGTGTAATTATATTACCCTTTTTCCAAATAGTATTTAAAAATATTTTTCAAAGATGAGGAATGAATATGAGAACAATAAAATTTCGTAACACCGCTTAAATATAGTTTTATATTTATTAATTTAGCATTTGGAATTAATAGATTTAAATACAATTATATTGTAAATAAGCGAGAAAAAAAC
The DNA here is from genome assembly GCA_037127475.1 of Arma custos. Taxonomy (NCBI): domain Eukaryota; kingdom Metazoa; phylum Arthropoda; class Insecta; order Hemiptera; family Pentatomidae; genus Arma; species Arma custos. The sequence continues at coordinate 95,255,106 of CM073761.1, forward strand.
AATATATATAAAGGTTGAAATTTTCTTTATTTTTATAAGAAACATACTCACCAGCACTTAGGGGAAATGAGTATTCATTTTATTGGTTTAATAAAATAGAAAAAAAAAAGAGACGCTCAATTCTTAATTGAAGAAGTGGAGGACAAAACTGCTTGCTCACTCACATCTGTGCCAGGCAATACAAAGTTCCTTCGTATCCCCAAGTATCTGGGGTGAATTGGAAAAACTCTTATTTTCTGCAGATATTTCGGTAAAAGGACCTATGCTCTTAAACTATTTTCAAAAAGGGAAATAATATTGAAACATTTAATGAAGTAATATGATTGGTAATTATTTTATGATGAAGTGTGAAGATCGCTTGGATTATTAAAAAAATGATTCGCTTTCACCAGTACTATTTAATTTATCACTATATATTAGGAAGATGGTGTCGCAGAAAGAGCTTTGAAATATACTTGCTTGGGTTTGCGGTTGATGTGATTCTGCTTTTTTCTAGAGGATTATTCTGAAAGATATAAATTTGGAACAATATTTGCTTTGGTTTTAGAACTTCAACCATATTTATCAAAAGTCAAAAATATCCATCGTAATGATATGAAACAATGTGTTTTTAAATATTTGTAAACACTAATTTCATTGTTTGTTGGCTTAAATAGATACTAAGAGGTATTTGATGGGTCGTTTCTATTCTTCATAAACATTATACTAGAAGAATATTGGTTGTGGTGGTTATTTTTTTGATGAATTTAAATTTATTTGGGCATGTGTGTTATATCGTTTAACCTGTTAACTAAACTAATTTCACAAAGGAAAACAATATTAATGTTTAGGACGTATAAATACCTCAAACATAATTTTGTATTTTCCTTTGTGCTATATAAGTATATAAATAAACGAGAACGTATATTTTTTTATTTATGCTTAAAATAAATGAAAAGACTATGAAATATATACATTTTCTTTTATTTATGTATATAGCACAAAGGAAAATATAAAATTAGGTTTGACGTAATAATACGCCCGTCCGGTTAACAGGTTAATAGGCTAAAACGGTTTATATTTCCTTCAGATTTTTTAAAAGCTGCATTTACATTCATATTAAATTCATAAATCATCTTTCATTAATATCCCGAATTCTATCTCCAAAAATTCAATTAGTTAAATTGTAGGTTCCATATCCAGTGATGTCAGTATAGCCCAAACCTCACCACAAATCTTCATAAATATTTTTAATTAATTAAAAATTAAATTGATCTTCGTTGTAAGATTGAATGTGTTGTTCGTTTTTGTTTCAATTAAATCCATTAGATGCGTTTAATACAAAACCATTTGACAGTATCCTTTTTAATGTCTAATTAATTTTCTTTTCAGTATTAATGCGGGTTTTAGACGCGGATGCCAAGAAATTTTCGCGAAGTATTCAGGTAATTTCGTTGCCGAAATGGACGGGGTAGAAGTTGTAGGTCAGGAAAAGTTCGGTTTAATTAGGCAATAGCTTCCAGGGGGGTTGGGAGTGTTGGGGGGGGTGTCAAGTCACCTCTGACAAGTTCCATTTGATCTAACAGATACTCAGCTTAAACGATTCCAAATACTTTTTATAGTGTCTTAGTTACTAAACTTAATAGATGAAGTGTAAGTAAAACTATATATAAATAGTTTTCACTCAAGATAATAAGTTGTGGGACCCACTCATTTTTAAACAATTTTACATTGAGTATCTGTTATATAGATGACATTTGACTATTTGATAGTCTACTGATATATGAGTGACTTGAGGCTTTGTTTCAGTTATCTTGTTTTATTGTTTTAAATTTCTTAAGATTTACATTCTCTATCCTTTAATGTTAGAATTCAGCCAAACAGAAATTGTTAAAATAAAAAAAAATTAGACGAGCTGTCGTCGAAGACACAATCGGAGGAAGCAATTCCTCGCTTTTATTGCCAACTTACTTCTTTTATTGGGTTTTTCGTTGAAGCTTTTTCTCAAGGAATAGCTAAATGAAGTGGTACATAAAAATAATACCCTGATAAGCGCTTATTCGGTTTACTATCTCTCCTTTTACGAACTACCTGTTGTAAAACGGAACTCTCCATGTACTTCTGGTTTCTTCGGGTGAGCTTTCTTCGAATCCATCTGTTTGATCCCAGTGGAATTTCACTGGTGTGGTATCCTGAATTTGCGATTCTGCTTAGCATTTCCTCATCTATAACCAAGATGGATGATTTAATTCCTCAATTAATACAATAAAGTTTTTTTTTTCAAGAAAACATATGTAGATTCTAAATACTTAAGTACCATTAATTATTGAATGATACAATCATTATTTGACAACGTTATTTTTGAAAATTAATAAATTCAATCTTTGTATGCTGGTGATTACCAAAAAATATTATGCCCAATACCCCCCATATTTTCAGTGTATTCCATTGAGAAGGCCGTGTAGAATCGTTAACGATGTTGGCACTAATGCCAAGTAATGATTATTTCGATTTACAAAAATTGAATGGTGACACACTCTTTATGAATAGAAGCATTTACGTATGAATAGGGAATTGAATACCTGCGATGTCAAATCTAGGTTAGGAGCATTACATATTGAAATAGTTAAGGAGTTTCTAATGGATTGATCCATCATGAAAAGATTTTTTATTTGATGGGATGATGAATGGTATGGAGATAAAAAAAAATGTTTGTAAGTTAAAAGGGAATAAGGTTTTAATATCCAGAGCAGTTAATAATCTAAGTATTTTCCTTCAAAACAACTATAAAATAATAGCCAGAAATAGTTTTTTTTATTCTGTATGTACAGTATTGAAATATGCACCAAGAGTGGACATCATTCTATACTCAATAATTTTATATCTCATTTTTGTATTTTTTTTAATTTTGGAAAAGTATATTGTGTGGTTTTCACGAGGAAATATGATATGTACAATAATGTAAATTGTGTGTTTTTATATATTTTTAGTTTATACATTGTTGTTGTCATATTTCAGAAATTGATAGGTTTGTAAGTTATTTCTATATTTTAATGAATATCAATATTAATATATTGTTGAGAATAACAAGTAAAGAACTGTTGAAACAGGCATAGTTCATAGTGGATGAGTCTTTAAATAAAAATGTATAGTGTTGCGAAAAGTACTAGAGAAAATTCAAATTGATTAAAAATGGTAACTCAGAATTTGTAATTTTCTAAGGCCTATTTTCATTACACAGTTTCTGTTTTTAAAAATAATTTCAGGAAATTAATAAAGTTTTTCTTTTTAATACATCTTCATAATCATTGTCAATATTGTCTTCTTAGCTTGACAGTGAAGCATTGAAGTGGATGAAAAAGTTCTTTGCCCACTTCAAAGGACATAAAGTTAAATTTTGCTTAGCTGTTATTAATTTTCATTTAAAACTAAAACCTGAATTCTTCAACCTGAATTTCTTGCATCCCTCTAATTATGTTATTTTTAAACTAAAAAAATATGTCAATATAAATTGTAAAAAAGAATATTTTTTAATTTATATATTTTCAAAACTAAGTTGATGAGGTTTTAAATTTCTAAATAACTAAACACCTGAAACGTCCACAATAAAGATTAATCCTGAATAACTAAATTGTAAGAAATAGCTAATTAACAATAATTAAATAAATAACATCTGAATCTTGATGTTCCTACAATGAATGAACGAACAATGAATAAGTTGTTCCTCCTCTTGCACATTTTACTTGATGCAATTCTATGCGATGTTGTCTTTGATTGAATTGATGTGATAAATTCCATTATGTTATCTTAATAACATTTTAAATGAATATTTTGTTCTTAAAATTTTACAAATATTTTTGTATATGATCCGTCAGAAAAAACCGTGATTTGTTAGAAGTTGGATATTCGGTTTTCGTTTTAAAAAACATTCATTATATATAAAGAAACAAATAGGCATTTTTTATAATTTCTATTTTTCATTAATTTTTTCTATTATATCGTACGTATTTCAGATATTTACATGAGTTACGTACAGATTGAATGAAATTGTATTTCAATTCAGATTTTTGAAAAGAGATTCAGCTCAATTATCAGTATGAATATAGATGGTGCATAGCTTCCATAAATGTGTTTATATAATTTGTTCATTTTCAGATCAGCCTTATGGATCATGCTTAGTTGTAACAATTCATTATAGAAAAATGGATAGAACCATTATTATGTGTAAATACATTTTTTATATACTTGTCTTTAGACAACTTGCGATGTCCTATTTCTATCTATGGATTCCTCCTGTTCTCCGGTTCTATGATTTCGAGGCCCTTTCGGACTAATATCTTCCTTCTATAACAAAGCCCCGAGAGTCTCTATCCTCCTGAGAAAATTCATCGATTCCCAAGCACCCAAGAAACTTCACAGCCTTCTTGAATATGTATGAGTGGTGTAATAAATTTATAGAGGTGTGGAGGGGGGTAAGGACAGGGTAACAAGATATTCAGAGGCGGAAGTTGGCGGCCCTGTTATTACCCCCAAGCGAACAACAGCGACCGGCGAAGAGCTCCAGTAATGACGAAATATGTTAGCCCTGGAAATGTTATGGATCAATTTATCCGCCCTTTATGGATACGTTTAATGTTGTTAATTGATGTCAGTGTTTACATGTGTGCTTCTTACATTGTTTCATAAACACATCTAGTTAGGCTTTCATGATGGATCAGAAACATTGTTTCAATTGAAAATGGAAAATTTATTGATTTTGGACCTTTAAATTCCTTGATCTTTGCTCTGGATTATTTTAATTGTTATAAAAACTACTTTTCACTCGAGTTCTTGTCTTTCATACGTTTCATTTTGCATTGTTTGTTTAAGATTAAGTTTTTAGATATTCCATGGTTTCTATAACCACAATAACTCCCTGAATGTATCACCACTACCTGTATACGATTCGTCCGAGGACTGATCTTTTCCCAGAACCATGCTAAGTAAGACTAATCGCAAAGACCATATTCTATATCCAAAAGAAACATGGCTCCTTTAGGAAATTTTATTTATAGAAAAAATATATACTTGCACAGAAGTATATATAATTTTTATCAATTTTTAAATGACCAAAAATGGTCGGAATCTGAATTGATTTGTATTGGATGGGAAATCTTAATATCTTACGGCTTAAAACATTTTTTTTACCTCGACTTTTATTTTTCTGATAGTTAATTAAATATATAAAAGGGGAGTATTTCTATCGTAAATAATTTCCAATTCCAGTTGCGAACAGAAATGAAAGTTTTAGATCCCTTGGAACCAAATAACCGATCTCCCAAAATGATTTGTGTGTGTGTGTTTTGGGTAGGTCTACAAACTATTATGTATTTGATATATAAGAAAAATTATTGGCTAACATTCAGTTTAACGCCCCACCGCTAGGTGGCAACCATATACATCAACCGACACAACTTTTGATTTGGAGTCGATCGACATGACCCCTAGCGTCCGGAAAGGTCAAATAAAAAAGTCTAGCGTCCGGAAAAGTCAAATAAAAAAGTTTCTTAAAAATGTTCGAAACGCTAGATAGCGTTTAATTTGTATAGATAGCGTTTGTTTTGATTACACTTTTCAGCGTGTTTTTCGAGTTTAGTTTTTGTCGATAGGAGTCGTGGTTTTGATTTATTAAAAAACAAGACTGGTTTAAGCAAGAGCTTAATCAATAATGTTTTTTTTTATTTTTAAAAGTATTGTTGTGTACTATAGAACAGATGTTTGAAGGTTTTTGATTTATTATCAGTAAGCATTATTATCTTAGGTTAGGTTAGTTTTGGTTAGATTAGGTTTGGTTGGGTGCGGAGCTTGGTTTCATTGTTTTTTTTTCCGGACGCTAGGGGTCATGTCGATCGACTCCCAATCAAAATTGGTGTCAATTGATATATATATATATATATATATATATATATATATATATATATATATATATATGTATATGGTTGTCACCTAGCGGGGGGACGTTAAGACGAATTTTTACCAAAATAATATCTTATAGTAGAAAAAACTCATCAACTCATATAAATGCTTGCTATAGCTGTTAATAAGTTATAATATTATATTATTTATGAACTCACATGTATTTAACAAAACATCAATCAGTCTATGGAAATTTCCATGCAAACAAAATGTCAACTTTTAAAATGATGAAAATCTGTAAAATTTTGGTTTAATATCTTAGGCGAACAAGAGTAAAATTGTATTTTAGGTAGTTTTTATAAAAGAATTATATTTAAAAATGTATAAGTCGTTAAATGAATACACAGCACCAGATTTTAAAACAAGATTATTAAATGTAATATGTGAAATAACAGTATTCATTTGACTTTCTAGTATATGTTTTATGGTTTAAAGTAAAATCTATGTTATGTGCTCTACATACGCCTTTAGTTATTAAAATTCATATAACCATAAAACCAGAGGTTCACCTAACTGTTTAATTAAAACTGTAATTCATTTGCAACTACTAAAGTTAATTGTCAAATGCCACTCCATGTTTATCATATCATGCACATTAGACTATTTCATTTGTCTCTTTTAATACTGCCAGTCACATAAATTTAGCTATATTTTGTTACAGAATATATTTTTATGTACTACCTCTAAAATAGTTGTTATTTCTATTGAATAATTCGTTATTATCCTTATTTGTTTATAAAATTTAATTATAATTACTTACTGATTTACACAATAATGTTTTGTTTTTTAAAGTTTATTTATCGATTAAATAACTATATACAAGTTAATAGAAGTTAACAGTGACAGAAGGAATTGGTTGTATATGTTTTTTTTATGTGAAAAAATCTTAGATGTTATCTCCCTCGATATCCAAACAATTGCCAAGACGGCGAGCTCTGGTGTAGTAGCTAAAGAGAAGTGCGTAGTGTCAGCTGCTATCAGTTGCTGTCAATACAACTTCATAGTGATCACCATTGCCTCTTCCAATTCCATTACAAGTATTCCCAACAATCTTCCAACTTTCGGACCGGATTTGTTCATAATTTATATTTTCGGAGTAGTTATGTCTAAACGCTTAAGATATTGTACCCTTGGAATGTAAAAAGAAAATAGATAACAGAAAAATCGGAAGAGAACATGCATGGACATGCAGTATAATACTTAGATTAAGTATTTGAAAACTGATATCATGGGACTTCATTATTTTTGTTTGTATTTATCCTAATATTTTTTGTTGAAGTATAATCTTTCGTTAATATGTAATTTATAAAAAAGTCAAATAAAACAATAACTTTTAACCATTTCTTAAGAAGTACCATACCAAAAAAAACTGTGAAACATATAAGAGGATCTACTTGGCCATCGAATTCCTCCCGTATTCAATCCTTACAATCCAATATCCTTCGTATACTCCTCAAAGCTCCTTACTTTGTTACGAACAAAGTAATTCATAATGACCTTAATGTTACTGATTTGTCCCGAATCCGATATCAATATTTTCATGACAAACTTTATTCCCACAAAATCTAGCAATCACTTCAATTCCTGATAATCCTCCGAGGCGTCTGAAAAGATGATGGCCTCGTGACCTTCTTAGTAGAATTTTATATTTGAGTACTACCAACGGGTAGTTTCCCTACTTGTCTTTATCCACGCCTCTATGTATCATTCCTGCCATTTATTAGTTGTATTGCTGTAATACAGTTGTAAATTTCAATGAATAATTACTTTTAAAAACTTATAAGAAACATCAAGCATCATGCTCGAACAAATGAAAAGTCTGTTTATATATATTTGAGTTCAATATTTTACCTTTATAATTAAGAATATAATAAATATATAATGAATGATAACCGTTTAAGAATTAAAATTAGAGATGCAAAAATAACAAAAGCGGTAAAAAAATATTATTTAATTAACTTTTAGAGAATGTCAAGTTTGATCGGCAAATGTTTTAATATGTTGGAAGAAAAGATTAAATAAATGGACAAAGTTTTAATTCCTATACTAAAAGGTTTAATTGCCTGGCAAATGGTCGTAATTCCCTTGCAAAAAGTTCAGTTTGTCTGGTAAGTGGTTTAATTATGCAACGAATTGTTTCATATAGTTCTATTTTCCAGTCGATAAACAATCTTAATTATTTAATTTTTTTTATAGCCAAAGAAAAGTGTTTTTAATGTGTTAGATACTACATTCATTTCCTTTCCTACTTTATTCGAGTCAATTTATTTTTAATTAAATTGACACTATCAAGATAGTGAACTATTAATTCACTAGATTTTTATGTTAAATTAATACTAATTTAACATACATAACTTCGTAATCAAGCTGAAAGTGTCTTTGCCATCAGGGATATAAGTCAAAGCCGGTGATACAAGCCAAGTGATGTCTAAAACTTCAAATATTAAAATATAAATAAAATTTAAAATTAAAAGACAAAATCGCTACAGCGACCTCTTTTTTTTATTCCCACTCAAGCATCAAAAACGAAGTTTAGATAGGCTAATCTAATTTCACTTCCCAATCAAATTCATAATTTATATATATATATATGTATATATATATACTAGCTTATGCCCGCGGCTTCGCTCGCGTGGAATTCGGCCTGCCACATAAAGTTTCGTGAAAGATCATTTTAAATAAATAATTTAATTATTTTTTTTAAATATAAGTTACTCGTACATCCATAATTTCAGATGTCTAACTTCAAAACTGACGGATTCTCTACAACCTTTGAACCCCCATTATATTAAAAGGGAAACCCTTGGGGTGGTATTATCCAAATTTCTTTCTTAAACTATACAAAGAACCTATCTACAAATTTCAAGAGGCTAAGTTCCTGATTTGTCTTTAATTACAGGGGGGCATGCCCACGTGACCCCACATAAATCTGCCCTTGATGTAGCCTATGATGTATAAACTATTTTATTCCATAAGTTTCATCCAAATCCGTTCAGTAGTTCTTGCGTGAATGAGTAACAAACATTCGCATTTATAATATTCGTAGGATCTCAAAACAAATAGTTTCACTCCTGTCCTTTCAGTTATTTTAACCACAATTATCATGTGATTTTCCTTTATTTATGTATTATAATAGATTCTCCACAGTACCTAAAAAACTGTCGGCGGAGGGGGGGGGGCACGTGCCCCCTCCCCCCTAAATCCGCGCTTGCTATAGCCTATGTGTTATTCTGCTGTATAACCTATATTACTGTAAAGTTTCATCCAAATCCATTCAGTAGTTTTTGCGTGAAAGAGAGACAAACATACAAACTTTCACATTTATAATATTAGTAAGATATTTATATATATATATATATATATATATATATATATATATATATATATATATATATATATATATATATAACTTAACGAGTTCGAGACACTTTAACTAAAAAAAAGGAAAGGTTTAGAATGATAACGCACAGAGAGATCGGTTATAACTGACTTTATTGATAACTTAATCCTTCTTATATAAGATCTGGGAGTTGTTTATATTCTCAGTAGGATTAAGCTCCACTATTACCCGGCTATGGCACTTAACTCCCCCCCTCCAGTTTCCAGACACTTTTGGAAACTAAAGGAAGGACCAGTCCAGGTGAGTTGCCAACTGCACCTTCCAGATCGTGGACAGAAATAGCATTCGTGCGTCTGTCTCTTCTGCTGAGACGATCTCTCTCATTTTCGCGTTTAGTTTCTGATACCGCTCCAACATGACTGCAGCGTATTGGCCCGGCGTCTGCCGGCTCTGCCTCCTTTCACAGAACATTTGGAAAATGTCCTCCTCGATCGTCCATCTCCCTCCTCCATACGCATTCTTCAACCTTTCTTTAATCACAGCCCATTCGGTCTCCTCGTCGGCCTGAATATAATTCAACACGCTTCTGCGGACACGCCGTGCCAGAGCTACTCGTAACCTATTGGCATCCAGTTCTTCCAGAAAATCCGCTGCCACCTGGGATTGAATGCCTGCCATGATTCCGTCTCCACCTTTGATAAAATGGTTGAGTTCTCCGACATCGCCGTTGAACTTATCCAAATCAGAAATTTCCCTCCTGATGTCTTGTGCGTTGGCCTTCCGCAATTTCATTTTTTCGAGTTCATTGGTTTCTTGAGCAATTCGGTTAGCTTCCTGTCTCGCCAGGTCCGCCCGCGCTAATGCTAAGGAGGACGTTACCTGAGGTTGAAGTTCAGGGATCATCTGTTCCGCCTGTGGCGGATCTAGCGTCAAGGTCGCCGGCCTCAGGATGCTCGAAGCCTGGTCATTCATGTTGGTGCACTTTAGTACTATTCACTACAAACGAGAAAATAACGCCACAAACAAAAACAGAACAACGGAAACAAATTTCTTTCCTATGTTCTAATCCGTGTCCCGGGTTTCGGCACCAATTAACGAGTTCGAGACACTTTAACTAAAAAAAAAGGAAAGGTTTAGAATAATAACGCACAGAGAGATCGGTTATAACTGACTTTATTGATAACTTAATCCTTCTTATATAAGATCTGGGAGTTGTTTATATTCTCAGTAGGATTAAGCTCCACTATTACCCGGCTATGGCACTTAACTTATATATATATATGTTTGTCAAAAACATTTAAGTAATGTTTAACACTTCCACAAAACGAAGTTTATTTGTGTTAAACTACATACAGTTTTAATTATTGATTATTTTATTTTGAAAAACTGATAATTAACAATTCAATTTTTTATTTGATAAAAACAAATTCCTCTATTTTTGTAAGGATGAGCACACCACAAGTCAAGAAAGTAGTTTTAGTGTCAAAAAAATGTTGAGGTCTGCCACGAAAAAAGTCGGGAATCGGGATTCGGGTTCGAACAACTATGAGCTCGATGCTTCGAAAACATGTATGTAACATTAAAAATACGTTTTACATTTTAAAATAACAGACATTAGTTTTTATCGAAAAATCAGGCTTAGGCCTGTCGTGATTAGGTATTAGTTTCACGTCTACACAAAATTATGATTTTTTTCGGGGAAAAATAGAGCGCTTGGAGGAAAGATTTACGTGTTAAAAGGATGGCTTTATCGGTATCGAACCTCCGAGTTTGCGAAGCTTCGTTTTTCATTATTATGTAGTTTTCATGAAGTTTGTAGTCCGAATCTATTACAATCTGTAATGGTCCCTAATAGAAATTTAATAAACAAAAGCAGCGCTCTTAGATATTATTTTCTCAAAGATTTTTCTGAAAGTTCCTGCACTAGCAATCCACAAGGTGATTTATGTTCAGAAATAATGGCCTTTAAAAGCTTTCTGACAGAATATACCGTTATTTAAAAACTGTTACGCTTTATTGGCTTTTAAATCTTCTATTTTATTCTTTCTTCTTTTTCTCGTTGAGTGTCGGGTTATTAGATAAATAAACAGGTAACTAAAGAGATAGAGGATAATAAGGCCAGGTTTCTTAAGCCAAGTTATTTAAATAAGAAAGAGTAGCGTATCAAGTTGGCTAAAACTCTTCTATAAAATGGGCCTTCATAAACTTAAATTTTAATTAGGGCACTACATGCGATTAGGAAGAAAAACATTAAAACTTCATCGCTAACGTGTTTCTTAGTTGGGGGCGGAGAAAACTTGATGCTCTTCTAACAGCACCTTTACATTTATACTCACCGAGTTGAAACATTCTGGATAATCCTTTATGTTTTCTTAGTTTCTTAAGAGCCTTAAAGATTATTATAAGAGTTAAGTTATTAATATCGATCCCAGTTTTATATATATGAATTTTGTATAAGCGTTGGAAAAATCCTCTTAGAGAGCGTAGAGTATTCAGAAGTCCATTTAAAATATTCCGTAAATAAATTATATATCCATATATATATATATATATATATATATATATATATATATATTACATTTTCATAGCATAGCATAGAGGAAGTAAGATCGATTTACAACTAGAGATGATACTATGAAAACGCAGTAGTTACAGTGTGGCAAAACATGTTTGTTTTTTTATATATTAATTATGCATGATTATCTGTTAAAGAACATGAGCTAGGTATTTTAGCAAAAGGATCTGATTTAGTTTCTAAAGAGGTCTTATTAAACATTGCTATAGAAATTTTTTACAGTTGAAAAATTGGTAAAGTAGTTACATTCATTTTTAACTTGTAGCAAAGAGAGATCTACGGCTTTGTCTTCTCGTCTTCTACTTCTTTCACGTTTCCGTAATACACGTTCTTTTCTCCACAGTACTGACCTTTCTATCTTCCAATCCATTTGTCGTTTCCAACTATCCCTATACGATTCCGTGGAAATAAATGTTTCGCTTAAATGTCATGGAAACTCTTTCCAAGTTAAAACTTTTAGCCCGGTTTTCGTCGACCTCCCTGTTTTTTCGTGAATGCTGACAGAGCTTTCCTTGGGATTTACTTCAGCCTACTCTTTAGCTGTATACTAATTTCATCCCATTCGGAAAATAGCATAATCATGTCATTCGGGATCCTCGAGGACTCAAGGACAACTGCCTGATTTATCCATTTAGTAGAGTTAAAAGTCACATTATTCCATAAAGTTGATTGAACTTAATAATATTCTGTTGTACGAAGGTTCAATCTCGACAAAATCGCATTAACCTACTGACTTGTCTAATCAGCAAACAATAATATACTTAGGTATGAATGTGTTAAATTAATTTAACTTTTTTTATCTTGAAATGAGTTGAGAACCTGACTATTGCCGAAACTCGAATAGAATATTTACATAAGGTGTCGGGACCATTGCCATTTCAACTTTGGAGTGGGATTATATGTTAGGATCTAGCAAGAGATTGCTGTGCTGTGTAATATTCTCGTAAAATAAGGAGAATATCTATGGAGTAGTATGAGAAATAAGTAAGACAAATGAGATTGTGTATAGTCTTTGTTGGGGAGATTTTACAATAGGCGGCTGAATTTGATTTTGGGTGCTTTTGATGTTCGAGGTTTAGTGAAGTTTAGGTGTCCTCCACAGTTCAATTCCAAATGAGTTTCAGAAATATCTTGATTAACAGTTTGTTACAGATTCTGTTTAGTAGTCTGGATAAGTGGCCAGAATGCCGATGAAGCTCCTGTATTTGAAGACTAAATCGTTGCACCTATTGTTGATCAGGAAGAAGTACATTTCCAGGAGAATGCTATTTCAGGATTGAAATGGAATAATAGTATGCATGTATCGTTAGCAAATGTCAGGGAAGTATCGGTATTCAAAGAAATATCAGTGGGGAATAAAATGTAGAAAACGTAAGACAGGTAGAGGCAAGGCCTTAGCCAAGGGGGGGGGGGGGGGGTTAGGTGGTCAACCCACCCCCGAAAACCCGAAATTTAGTCAGTATTAAAAATTAATACTAGGTTAAAAAAGTGCAAATTAAATAAAAACAACACACACAACAGAGGATCCATCACATTTTAAATCATTGTGCATTGCAACAAACATACTTATATTTATATTTGCTTGAAAATGTCCTCCAACAGCTTCACAATAATTAACAATCGTATCGAAAATCAAGAATTAAAGTATTGTCGTAGTTGCGTATTGCATTTAAATCATTCATCATTCAATGATAGTTTATATGGGCAAATTTATCCAAATTTTAAAAATAATCATAAATAATGTTATTAAAATCCTCGATCCTGACCTGCCCCCCCCCAAAATGTTTTCCTGGATATGGATTTGGGTAGAGGTGATATTACAGTCTAGCCTGCTTGCTAGATCAAGTCGGTGCAAGAATTACAGCATCATCTAAATGCTGATTAGTTTTTAGGAATACTGTAAGGACTGTTCTGAATCTGAAACTACATGGCATAAAATGATCTACTTTACTGAGTTACTTAAATAATGTATTAGTATTTAGGATATGCTACTTTGTATGGTACTTAGGATAACACTTGAAAGCCATCAAGAAGTTAATATCAAGTTACCCGAGTTTTAGTTACTATGATTGTATACCAATATAGTTACTCTAGAGATTTAGTTTTATGTTCTACTAATGAACACTGCAGGTAAAGAATATTTATTAACTATTATTTGAATTTGAAAATTGAAATCGGAAAGAGGCATTCGAAAAGAAAAGATCTTGCCCAACATGCTTTTAATCTAAAAAATTAAAAAACAAAACAAAACTAAATGGACAGATCCAAACAGTTATCATAAATGTATTCGGTTCGTTCGGTTGTTGAGAATTTTTCCAAACTTTATCCTTTTTTTCATCGGTTTCCGGCTTAGCCTCTTGGATGTTATATGATTAATGAAACCGGGCTGAATTGACCGAGCGGTTGGGACTTGTACCCTTGGGAAATCGTTAGGTACACAGAAGGTACAGAGGGCCCGATGAGTACACATGGTAAAGCTGGCTTAATGTGACAAGGGCTATATTGATTGAGGAGGCTAGGTGTGACACCTATCTTGAGCATATAATAAATGATCTTGCATTACTCACCTCAGGATTGATAACCAACTTTGTCTTCATTTTTTCCACGGTTCTGTCTTTCAACGTCCTTTCATAAACCCTGTATATTCTTCTTTTGTCTGTGAATGGAAAGGAACTCCATAAAGGTCAATTCAAAGCATACTTAAATATTATTTTACCCAAACATAAGGTTTTAGTTTTGTTTTTTCCTAAGTAATTATACTCCGAATATTCTTTTTTAGCCAGTCAGATGCAAGCCCTATCCCCCTTTTTTATTTTATCTTACCAAGTATATTTTCATTCCGTTTAGCTTAGTGTATATAGACATCAGAATATTTTAGTTTGAATATTTAATCTTGAGGCATCCAGCGCGCAGCGTAGACTTTAATTAAATATTTACTATTTTTAATCAATTATCTTACGGCAGAGTGTGAATAAAAGAATAAAACAATCCTTAATACGCAAGTTCTAATCCTTAAGTCGATCGAAAATTGAATATTCGGTCCGAAAGAAGGTCACTAGTGAATTTATAGGAAGTTACAAAACGAAGAATTCACCGAGATAGTATAATTAATGTAATGGTGTAGCAAATACTGAGATGGGCTTTTAGAGTTTTGGGCTTGGTGAAAAAAAAAAAAGAAATTACAAAGAAGATGAAATACGTTGAGCTGACTGAAAAAGTCAAAGATGAAGATTGAGCCGTGCGTGGGAGGATTTGGGTTTTGGAAGTAATCCGTGGACGTTAGCTTGTTAACAACATTTGGTGAAACCGGGATCAAGTCTTTGGCTTTGGTAAATATTTTATTAAATTACGTTATTTTTGTAATTATTTATAACTGGCCTTTTTTGAGATTATTAAATCAATGTTATTAATCAATTGATGGAACTTAGCAATTACTTAGTATTAATTAATCATTCATAACCACGAATGAAACCCAAGGCATTAGTATATTAAATGGTTGAAATTAATATTTCAAGTTATAACTTGTAATCAATAGGGCGTATCAATCCTGTAATAATAAGTAAATACTATTCATTAATTAATAAATAAAAGTTATTACTAGTATTATATTTATTTTTTTAAATTTAAATCGCGTAATTTCACATACCAGTAAAATGGTTATTGAAATATACTTAAAAATAATATCGCTATTTAACTTTTATGGAAATATTATATTATTGTTACATTATTTTCCATTTAATAATATGACAGTATCAAATTATTAGTTATAAAAATTAACACGTGCAAATAAAAGTATGTGTTTTTGTAGTCATTCATTGTTTAATAAGTTTTTTTTTTCTAAAATCATCCTCCATCTAACGGTATATTAGTTGTCTTTATTACGACTTCGTTCGTAATATATGAATATAAAGAAGACATCTAGGAAGATGCTTCTTTCCCGAAAAAAACTTGAAGGTTACCGAGAAATATAAAAATTGAAAACCTACTTAAAATGAAATCATAAAAAAGGGAGCTCACTGGCCGCGAATGCGTGAAGAATCCAGACGAATTAAAGCTCATCGATGAGAACGGTTTAGAGGACGTGGTTCAAAGCAAGACGAAACGAGGAAAGAATGAAGAAAAATAAATAATCAAAGAATAAACCAGCAGGTAAACATTAGCGTTGTCCACAATTTTAATGGGAGGATTCAGCAGAGGGAGGGATGTATAAAAACATGTTATTTATAAAACCTAAATTGTATTAAATAGTCTTAAAATGACTAACAAATAAATCATTGATAAAAACAAGATTTGAAATGAGACGGACTCTTACCTATTTTGGACAGTTTCGTGAATCCCTTCAAATTCGTTTCCTTGAAGGGAAAACTTGGATGAGAGGAAGGGGGCTCGGTGGTGTCAACACAAGGAAGGGGAAGGATTAAGCAATTTCACGGAGTGCTAGGTGTTAATGAGAGTAATGCACCTCCCCCCTCCTAATGCAATGCATGCCTTCCAGGGAGCCTATCTCCACAAAAAAATCCAAGAATCAGGAAGTCGTGGTTTCTTTGGGGTCTACCAAGTTGTGCAGATGATGAATGAATCGGATTAATTTAAAATCAGTTGGCTATTTTTTTAAATTTGTTATTGTTTGATTATAGATTGTTAAACCAACTACAAACGAATAGAATCCTATAAGCAATCGAAGACGTAAGGGAAGCACCGCTTTTGGAAGATATGGTGATATGATGATGATAAATGAAAATAAACCGTCGAACAGTCTCTATCTAATTAAATTAACCTAATCATTCTTAAATATTCTAAATGTTGCCTGCGGCTTCTCTTTTAGACCTCGTGGGCATCTGAAAAGAGCTGAATGGGGAACATAGTATAGTCAAGAGCATATTCTCATATTTGACTTGGAAAAGAAACGAACCTAAAACATCCTCAAATCTCCAAACAAAAACTACTATACCCAGACCAATGATAAACAGAACAATAATTATAATTGCACCCATAACAACAATAGCTACAACTAATACAAGATTCAAAATTCTTTTTTTTTTTCTTCTCCTGGCGCTACAGATGAAATGGTCCTTGCCCTGTTTCAACATTTGTTGCCACAGGGCAATGTCTTCCACTAAACGGATGCCTGCTTGTCGCATGTCCTCTTCCACTCCCTCCTTCCATCGAGCTCTTGGTCCGACCTTTGCTCTAGTGGCGAAGATCTTTCCTTTATTTACCTTCATCACCTGTCTGTCTTCGTTCATTCGGTTGAGATGCCCAAGCCATTTCAGCTTGCTTATTCGTATTAAGGTTGATAAAGACAGGTCATTGTAGATATCGTATATTTCATTGTTCTTTCTACTTCGCCACACACCGTTCTCGAAAACTCTGGATGGTAATGTTGACACTATTTCAATGTTTTCTCCATCTAAGTTGCAATAAGTTGGGTGTTGCTGCCTCATTCTCTCTGCAATCATCAGTTTGGTTTTGCTGATATTTATTTCAAGGCCGGGTCTTCCTGCGTCCATTTTCAATGTAATATATGCGTCTTCGATTGCCTGCCTGCTTCTTCCCAAAATCACTACATCATCCGCAAAGGCCATTAATTCTAGTGATTTATTGATGATTGTACTATACCCTCTATCCTAACTTTCTTAACAACCATATCTAGCACTAAGTTAAACAGCAAAGGGGCCAATGCATCTCCTTGTCTCAGTCCATTCATTATTTCCAAAGGCTTTGAAAGTTCTCCATTCACTCTTACTTGACATTTGGTGAGCCTCATTGTCATCTTCGTTAAAGCTATTAGTTTAGGAGGGATCATTGCTTCTTCCACAGCTTTATAAACCATGGATCTGTAAGTCGTGTCATATGCCGCTCTAAAATCAATAAACAGTCGCCATGTATCCTCATTATACTCCCACATCTTTTCGTCAATCCGCCTGAGATTTGGTCAATGGTTGATCGATTCCTTCGGAAACCGCACTGATATTCGCCAACCGCCCTTTCATAATATGGTTCAAGTCGATTGTATAACAATGCTGCTAAGATTTTATATGCAACATTAAGCAGCGTGATACCTCTATAGTTGCTGTACTTCGTTAAATCACCTTTCTTGGGAGCCAGTGTGATTATTTCACAATTCCATTTTTTCGGCATGCATTCTACCTCCCATATCCTTTCTATGAATCTGTGCAGCTCTCTTAGCATGTCAGGACCCATGTGTTTGAAGAACTCGGCATTTATATTGTCCATGCCTGGTGATTTATTTCTCTTCAGTTTAACTATAACTTCTTCCAATTCTTGTTCCAAATGTTGGAGATATTTTTTCTTCCCATTCGTTTTCTGTTTCGCTGGGATCACTGCTGCTCTATTAGCATTGCCTTGGTCACCAGTCAATAATTCCTGGAAGTGTTCCTCCTATCTCTCCATAATCTCTTTATTAGAATTCAGCAATTGACCTTGTTGGCTCTTTACCCAATTGTTCATAGGCACATATCCTTTCTTGATGGCTCCTACTTTCCTGTAAAACTTCGTGCTTTCATTCTTATTGGCCATCTCCTCTATGTTCTTTAAGTGCTCCTCCAATGCCTGTTTTTCTTCTTCTTGATTACCTTGTTTTGCCTGTCACCTTGCTTCGCGGTATTCCATATCTTGCTGCCTTGTATGTCGCAAGCACTTATGAAGAGCGGAGTTACTTTTTTTCGATGGCGTCCTTGCATTCATTATCGAACCATCTATTTCTTCTTCTAGGTTTTATGCTTCCAAGAGTTTCTGCAGCTACAGTTGAGATTAGCTCCTCCATTTTGTCCCACTTGTCATCAATAGTTAAGCCTCCAGCCATCTCCAGGTGATACTCATGCATTTTACTCTCTATATTTTCCTTAAACTGTCTTGTCATTTCTTCATTCTTTAGCTTTTCTGTATCCCACTTTGTCTTAGATGGATAGTGAGATATCCTTACTGTTCTTATTCTTAGTTTTTTTTTCTACGATTAATTTATTGATATTTACGACTGTAATAATATGACAGAAAGTAAATTTGCTAATATGAACAAATGTCATGAAAACAAAAAACACTTACGGAGAAACTATCCATCGGTAGCACGCCAATAAAGTTCTGTAGTAGGAAGTCACGAGGCCATCTTCTTTTCAGACGTCTCGGATGGTGATGAGGAATAGCTTGTCATGGAAGGATATGTACCTAGTTTGGGCCAAATCAACAACATATGGAATATTAAGATCATGTTGGATGAGTTTGTTTGTGACATAATAAGGAGCATTGAGGATTTTACGAAGGATTTTGGATTGTAACGATTGGATACGAGATGAATTGGATGGTTTAGTAGAGCTCCAAAACTCAACTCCATATGTCCAAATAACTGATGATAACTGTCATGTAAATGAGTCTTTTGTAATTAATTGGGAGCTTAGAACGTTTGTCCAGTAAATGTTGAAGTAAGCGAAAACGTCGAGCAGTTTCTTGTTTTTTCAGTCTTGTAAGAGGACTCCAAGTGAGATGTTTGTCCAGATGGAGTCCTAGGTAACGTCCTAGGTTTTCTTAGTTTAAATTGCATTACTACTGGGTAGTGATCTGAATCAATGCAGGGCCTCCTATAGCTTCTTACATGCAGTTGCGATGCCTATTATCAATGCAGAAATGGCCTATTTGGTTTGCATTTCTCCCATAAGGCGTTCGCCAGGTCTGTTTGTGTATATTCTTATGCGGTAATACAGTGCACATTATTTTAGACATCTTGAAAGCTGCCAACTGGATTAATCTTTCTCCATTGTCATTGCTAATTTTGTGGAGGCTATGCATTCCTATTGTTTGCTTATAAACCCCTTCTTTTCCGATTTTGTCATTAAAATCGCCTACTATAACCTTGATGTCGTAACGAGGACAGGAGTCTTAAACCCTCTCCAATCTTGAATAGAATTCTTCCTTTGTCTTGCCATCTTTATTTTCTTATGGTGTATGGACATAAATGATAGTGATGTTAAATAGGCTCTCACGCTGTCTTATTTTACAGATATGGTTTTCTACCGTATCAAAGTCCATTACCGCATTACTTAATCTTGTTTTCACTAGGAAAGTGCAGTCAAAGTCATGCCGATCTTTACTACCACTGTAATATAGCGTATCCTTCTTCTTAAGCACGCCCACTCCTAACCATCGTACTTCCTGAAGAGCCAATATGTCGTAATTCAGTTTAGTGCACACTAGTCTTAGTTCATCAAAGGCCCCAGGTCTGAAGAGTGTCCTCACATTCCATGTAACTAATTTATAGATTTGAGATGTGTCCATTTGACGTTTGCAGGGTCGTTGCCGTTGATCAGTCCGTAATCCCTTGCTATTTTGTTGAGCTTTCAAAATTACATCTGGTTATTGATCGTTAAAAAAAAAAAAATCTATTGTCATAAAATGCTTATTTTATGGTCATGAAATTGGTAAATAAGCTCTACTATCAACTTAAACTGTTGCTACATCAAGAATATAGTCAGACAAAAAAATACTCCTACCTTCAGAGGTAATCATCCTTCAGTCTTGGTCGTACCACTTCTCATATGGAGTCCTATTCTTCAAATCTGAATTTTTGGAAAATATCAACTGATTGTATTAGTTAATTCCGTAATCGTGAACATTTCGGAACGCCTCTGTACGCTACTGCGCTCTGACGGAGCGATTCGACAAATTTCTTTCGATCTTGAGTGAATTTTTCTCAAAAACACAAAAGCAGTGGTTTACTTTTAACGAGTCTCCAACGTTTACTAATATTGCGCGTGGGAGCTGATTATGTTTCATCGTCGATTCACCTCGATCAATGACGATAATTATAGACGGTCTGGGCCTAATGGGAAAGAATATGACGTCTTTCACGGAGGCATTCCTCGCACTTGAAGAAACCGCACAAAAAGTAAGCCTCGCCGTGAATTAGACAAAAACTAAATATACGCGAGCTTCTCTGCAAGGGCATGGTCAACAGTATGCCCATATATAAATGGAATACTCCACCTTTGAGAGGGTGGATGAATTTATTTATTTAGGCTCTATGGTGAACTCAGAGATTAATATTCAGCAATAAGAAATAAATATAAAATTATTGACTGCAAACGATCTGCAAACAGAACAAAGGTCTCCCATGCACCACTAAAGTGCAACTCTATTAAACCCTCGTAAGGCCTGTTATGACCTGTCCAAGTGAATGTTGGATAATTTCGCGAACTAAAGTATCCATGATTCTAAAATTTGAGAGGCGGATCCTTAAAAGAATTTTCGGACCAGATTTCAGCGATAAAGCTTGGAGACTAAGAACAAATGCCGAAACAGCTAGCCCTTTTAATAACATAAATGTCGTTTGATATATGATATATAACGATTGGAAGGCTTCGCTGGGGGGAGGCATGAACCTAGGATGAAAGCTGATCTAATCCAAAAAAAAAAAAAAAAAATGCTGAAACATAAGATAAACGCCAAGAGCTGAATCGGTAGGCCAAGGCTGCAATGGGCCGATGGAGTATCAGAGGAAGCACTGTATATTAATAGTAATAAACTGGAAAGCAATAGCAATGCAACCAGAGGATTGGCGGTTGATACCACAGGAAACCCTGACTAACCATGAGATGTAGCGCTGTAAAGAAGAAGAGAAGTTTTAAACTTAAAAAATGTAAGAGGTCTAATTTTTGAATGTTTTTTTTTAGTTGTTGGAGAGTTGGTATATTCTACCGATATAAATACTCCATGAGTGACCCAGCTAACTTGTTTTTTGTTTGTTTTAGATTAGCTTAAGTGAGTTAGTTTAAGGAAATGGTATTAAGGAATTTTCTTTTCTTATATTTTAGTCACAACTCCGACCGGCATAAAATATTAAAAAGTTAACTGGGCACAAGAGGGACCTTTTATTTAAATATTAAGTATATTTAGAACCTTGGAAGAGGGGCTGGGGTGGGGAGGGGGGCGGAACGATATAATATAGGTTGGGGCTAAAAGCCATAATACTTCGTTTAATAGCGCTATCAAAGGCGGTGATATAAACCAAGACCCAGGGGAATACATCAGGGCCGTATGCCCCGGACTCCGGAGTGTCGTATCTTTTAGCTCCCTATACTCCTCCTACTCCTCCTACATCGGCCAGCTTTATCAACTACAAATCTTCATCGAAAAACCTATTTGCGAAGGAGAGTCTTCCGTCCAAACAACCTGGATTCAATATTGTTCTTGTTTATTCTCCATTTGTCTTCCCTTTGCATTTTCTCATATTTTCAAAACCATATATATTTTTTACTGCGCTTTTTTCATTTTATAAGGAAGATACCCTTCAAGTTGTTCTAATCCCAATTATTTCAAAAGAAAACAAACGGTAACACTGCAATTGAAGGGTCTGTTTCTATGCGGTCTGTTTCTATAACGGTTGTGTTCGAAGATGATTTAATCGAGATCATGCTCACACTTTCCCATTAATCAAGTATATCCGCATTGTAAAGCCTGGAGTCACCAGGAGAGTGTGCAGATCTCAAAGAGTCTGAACACCTACATGTACACTCTCAACTACCTAAATTGTTAGGAGTATTGTAAACTAATTCATTCCCTACTACTAAAACCCTTTTTTTTTGGGTTTGAAAACTAATAATATTTTCTCTATAAAAGCACATCCTACGATACCATCGTTAGTTAACTATGTAATTTTTTATCGTGATGACTCCATCATTTGTGTTTAGAATGTAGTAAAATGTACTCTTCAATGTAATAATCATCTCAATACTTTAGAAACACTTAAACCCGCTATATATTCCAGTTGATAATTTCCAAAGAGAGAGCCAGGTAGTAATGCCATTAACTACCCCCTCGCTATAATCCTATTGTTAATTACCATTACACGGGCAATAATAGTCCGGTCCATCTCGAGCTTCACTAATCTGGTGGGGTGGGGGTTCTGCCATTGTATTGCCTGGATTGTCCCCGGCAACCTGTCTTGAGGGTCAGAGTGGAATATAAACACCATCCAGAGAGATTGTTGAGCCGGAACTAAAGGCATTGTTTTCCATACTGCCCCCTCCCCACTCCGCCATACTTCAAACGGAACCTTTAATATCCGACGGATCGGTCAGGACAAATACCCACTCCTTTCCCGATCCGACTTGTGGCCTCAAAGGGCTTTCTGATTGGACGGTTCTTATTGTTTGCAACCCCGGGTGAGGTATTGATAAAAGTCCGCCAGTGTAAGAGCTATTGACCTACCCGAACGTTTTGAGGTTTACGCCTTTGGAGTTTATACCAGGAGAGAACTATACAACCGAACTTACGAACTAATTTAAATAGCTTCACCTTAAAGGCGGCGTTTTCTAAGGTAATAGTGGATTTAGCTACAATTTATGGATCTTAGGCTAAAGTGGGGTTGCAACATAGGTGTCCCCCTGGAAATAACGAAAAGTCCACTTATCAAAGCGTTTTTTACACTATATACAACTGAGGTAAAAGGGGGCCTAAATGAATAAATTAATAAATAATGAATAAAAACATTGGGTCTGAAGGGTGGACCGAAACCTAGATTGGAACATTGCGCTAAGGAGTGATCTGACGGATTTGGGTTTGCGTAGTGGTCCGTGGACAGAAGCTTGTATACAGAGACGGGTGGTATCAGTGGTATCATATTCGGGTTCGCTAAGCCTTATTATTTAGTTACTTAAACAAATTTTATTACACTGTTGAATGCAAAAAAATAACTCAACAGCATTTATATTTTTGAAAATTCGTACAGGCGTTTAATTTCTACATTTTGTAAAATTTTATGTAATTATATTGTATATTATTATTTTTTTAATATACCATATGCCACGTCCGGAGTATGACTTTTGATCGATGGCCGATAAAATGAAAAGTTAGGAATCCTGAAAAAAGGAGAAAAGGGGAAGTGCATTTCCCTAGTTTAAACAAATACATAATTTTTTATTTTAAATATCTTGTTTTTGTAACTGGAGTGCATCTTTATTAGTCAATCACTCACGTGAGCAAACCAAAAACCCTTTCCAGTCATTACCACTTCTCTTTATTCTAAAAAACGTTTCGACAATTTCATGTCATTTTCAATTTACATCATTTTTTTTAAATCCTTCAACACTATTTAATTTTAAAAATATTCTCTAAAAAAAATTTTTTTAAAATTTAATTTTGTACATTTTCAACCTTTTTGGTTAATTGTCATATAATTTAAAAATAAAGCTTAGAGTTATAGTGTACTCCATGGTCAATTAATAATTTTTGTCAATTAAAATTATTAATTGACCATGGAGTACACTATAACTCTAAGCTTTATTTTTAAATTATATGACAATTAACCAAAAAGGTTGAAAATGTACAAAATTAAATTAAAAAAAAATTTTTTTTAGAGAATATTTTTAAAATTAAATAGTGTTGAAGGATTTAAAAAAAATGATGTAAATTGAAAATGACATGAAATTGTCGAAACGTTTTTTAGAATAAAGAGAAGTGGTAATGACTGGAAAGGGTTTTTGGTTTGCTCACGTGAGTGATTGACTAACAAATACATAAGTGTAATGAATATTTTGTTCCAGGGTTTAGTCATTGCAATAATTTAGTAATATTTCATAGAGAGATGATACAATTCTATAGAATATACAATGCTCAAATGGCATAGGCACGATTATGGAGATGGTGTAAACTGAACGCTAGGCAGGCATAATATTTGCCTTTGCCTCGGTAAGGGATGAAGTGATGGAATGGGGGTGTGAAATTGTAGCTGAGGGGTAGGGGGTGTCGGAGCGAACGAAGAGCAGGATTTTGAAACCGGGCAACGGAAAAAAAACACTTTGAGCCGCTAGCCTCGGAGAACAATGCTCTGCCCAGGCTAAAATATATTATTAAGTCCTGTTACCCTTCCTCTATCCCTCTCCCAACCCACCCCCTGCCGATAAATACACTCTGTTAACCCCTCCTATTCACCCCCACTACCGGAAAATAAACATTTTCTTTACCCCTATCTCTTTCTGTGTCTCTCTCTCTCTGATTGCTTTATATTTTTAAAACACCTTTTTATTTTTTTATAATTTTTATTTCCTTTTTTTATCTTTTAATGTTCCACGTTTTGTGTTGTGAAACTGTAGGTGTTAATATCCTTGGTTGGAATTATTTCGTGAAAAGTAACTGTCGACAAAAAAGCCCATTCATTGCTCGGCATCACATTTTAATAACATTGTACACACACTCACATATTTGTAGAATAATTCACCAAAAATCCTTGGAACGGATCCAAGTTTCTACCTTCCTATATACAACTAATACATTCCAATGATTGTTTTTTGCTTTCAATCCTATTTGCGAAGTAGATCCTCTCGTCCAACCAACATGGATTCAATATTGTTTATTCGCCATTTATTTTTCGTTTGAATTTTATTTTCTAATATAAAATCTTATATTATTTTAGTTTGTACGATAATTTGCAGGTTGTACTGTTTGTGTTGAGTAAAACGTGGATTTTGTTTTATATCTCAGACGATCCAAATCATATCCCTATCACTAAAAAGTCTGTTTAAATTATTTTTTTTTGTTGTACCGCTTTTTTTTTTTTAATCTCTCCAGTGTGCAGTTGAACTACTTTTTAAAAATAATTTCCTTTTTTCGATTCAATGATTTTCTATAATTAAAATGTGGAATGACCACCGTTTTGTTGCCGTATCCCATCATTGAAAGAAGTTCAAATATGCCCAAGATTTTGTGGATCTGACTTATCAATATCAAAGACAAATTTTCTTAACAAAAATGCATTTACTCCAATATTTAATTTTAGTTCTATACAGCATTACGTTTGTGAACTCACACAAACCAATTCGCATGACTCTGATGTAAAATGTGTAATTTGAAACTCTGCTTACTAACTTCCGTCCACGGATCACTACCCAAACCATAATCCGCCAGATCTCTCTTAACACAATCCTCCCATCAACGCCTCGGTCTACACTTAGACTGTGACAAGCAAACCTTGGCAGACGCAAATTTGTGAGAAAAAAATATACACTCAGTTTCAATTTTATGTAGGCTTGTAATGTGTCAGTTTGGCACTTCCTGTATTTGTAATATCTAAGTTTTTCTTATTATTACCTTAACGTAGGTGTTGAAGGAACTTGAGCTACGCTTTAATTATTAAACTTAATGTTTTTTCGGCTATAAATCAATTCGCTTATACTTATTCTCAGAATATTAGAAAAAGGCCAGAAGTGCGACATTAACATTACGGGACATGGAAATTATTTTGAAGTTTTGAAGAATGGGAGGAAGGAAATAATGGGGAAAAAAAGACCAACAATAAAGAAGAGAAAAGAAGGCTCTTTAAACTGTTGTTTAGTGCTAGCAGGGGAACTGGAAGTCTGAAAGCGATGTCGAAAAATAAAACAAATGCTCCCGCGGCAAGGAGAGACTAGAGCAATTCATTGCAGGGGCGAAACTTGGCCAGCCACTCTCTATTGCACCTTTCAAGAGCTACCTCCCTCCTTCGAATTATATCATCAAGCCCAATTTGAAAGTATAATAGATGCTGAAATATGGAAAGGATCTCTGAGGCAGTTTAAATAAATTGGGAAATCGACTCGATGCGTCCAATTACCTATAAAAATAAATTTATGGGGAACCCCGGGCTGGTCGTAGTTGTGAATTTAGTCGTATCGGAAATGTTTAAAGCTCTGAACTTTATTGAGAAATAAATTGCCATCTCGATGACTTTCTATGTAGAGATCAGATAAAAAAGAAGATTTTTAAAATATGATTTTAGCTTGTTCTTGTATTGCTTAAATTTACTATTTTCACGGATAAATTTACTGACAGATACGTGCATCTTTCCTATTTATTAATAACACAGGTCTGCAAATACACTTTTTTTAAATTGTTTTGAGTTAGTTAACTGATCATTTAGTAGTCGTTTTTTTGCATTGATTTCGAAAATGACATTGATTTTTTTCTATCTCCTAAGGAAGGCTTGCCTAGAAAATAAAGGTGAAGTTTTTGGAAAAATTACAAAAACCGGAATATTTTGGATTTGTTTTTATTATTTTAACATAAAGTAAAGTCTTTGTAAAAACGTTTTCTTTTTCCATCAAAGCTTCTTTTGGTACCTCTTCGGCTGCGTTCTTGTGAATTTTCCCTTTTTAACATCCAACAGTAGTCTGCCATCATGTTGACATTCAATAGATCTTGGTATTTGCGATCCATTGCCTTTATATCTTGATGGAAACGTTCTCCTTGTTCCTCACTTACAGCCCCAATATTTTCTGGAAAGTAGTCTAGATGTGAGTGAATAAAATAAACTTTGACACTCATGTTGCCGCCCAACATTTTGTAGTTTTGTAACAATTCAGCAACCAAAGTTTTGTAGTTTGGGTCTTTTTTTGTTTCTAAGAAAGCTTGTTACAAGTTTACATGAATTCATAATAATAAAGACTTTATTTATTCTGGGACAAGTCCCTTTAGAATAACAATACAGGAATCATGTATAACCTAAAATGTCTTAAAGTAAAATAGATTAAATTTAGTTAATTAATTACAATTAAATTAATAAATGAGGAATTAAAAAATATCAATTACCTCCTAAAACAATATATAAAGAAAACTATTTACTATAAAGGAAAAAGAAAAGAAAAGAAAATAGAAATAAGATAACAATAATTATAGAGAGAGAAACAATTGATAGTTATATATATAAAAACTCTAGTAATCGATTTTCATAATCTTCTCTTGATCCCAATTTCTTATCACTCAGGAAGTTTTGCAATTCGAGAAAAAGGTGGTAATCGCTTGGTGCCAGGTTCGGTCTATATGGTGGATGCATTAAAACTTCCCAACCAAGCTCCCGGAGTTTCTGGCGATTTACTACAGACGTGTGTGGCCTTGCGTTGTCCTGATGGAACACAACACCTCTTCTGTTGGCTAATTCTGGCCGTTTCTGAACAATCGTTAACTTCAAACGGTCCAGTTGTTGACAGTAGAGATCTGAACTTAGTGTTTGGCCATATGGAAGCAACTCATAATAAATGATTCCTTTCAAGTCCCACCAAATACACTTAGAACCTTCCTGACCGTTAGTCCTGGTTTGACCACCGTTTGAGCTGCTTCAACACACTTTGGCCACGATCGTTTTCATATAATATTTCCCTTTCCCATTTCTCATCCGTTTGGCCAAGGCTTCGCAGATCAAGTGATCCAAACAGGGATTTCCCATAATTGGAAGGTTGGGAAATTAAAGAAAATAGGTATCAAAAGTTCCCAGGGACCATGTCTCAGTACTTGAGGCTTCAGCCTGAATGCTTTTCAATAAAGTGAAAAATATGACGATAATTGCTATATACGGCTATTCCGTGATATGAAATACACGAGCTGTTCCCTAATCCAAAACATGAGGTCAAATCTCTCAAATGATATAATACATACCAGACCAGATTCAGTTAGAAGTCGCAAAAATCGCTCAGAAACGTGGTTGGTAGTGGCGGGGAGACGGTAAAAATTCGATAAAAAAAATTCAATTAAACTTTTAATTACGTACTTTAATTAAATTTTCAAGATATCGGATTTCATAGAGGTGATATTATTTTCATATACAATATTTGTGATATTTTAGTGGTGTTGTGCTAACAGATTTAATAATTAAATTTTTAAATCTCATCCTCTTTCAACCTTCAAAGAAGGGCTGAAAATAATTTGCGAGAATGGATTTGTAAAATATGATAATAAGATTTACCGACAATTAACAGGTTTGCCTATGGGTGGTGTATTATCCGTTACGCTTAGTGGCATCCTTATGAACAAATTGCTGGATGATGTTATCAATACTACTAACATCAAACCTAGAATTCAATATGAAATATGTGGATGACCTTTTGCTTGTGTTGAAAGAGGATGAGATTGACAGGTTTTATGAGGGTCTTAAAGGTTTTCATAATAATATCAAATGCACTTATGAACTAGAAACTAATAATAGGATTAGATTCTTGGATATGTATGTTAATAACGATAGTGGAATTTTGAGAACCATGTGGACGAGAAATGAAAACAGTAGCCAACGTATATTGAGTTTTATATCTAATAACCCTAGACATATGTTAATAAATAACCTTAAAAACAGCATATTTAAAGCCATGAAACTGACAGATTTAAAATATATACGCTCCGTGAAACAGACCATTTGCACGATGTTCGAAATTAACTTGTACCCTTCATTCCTCATTAAACAATATTGGAATCTGAACTATAACAAGATTCACAATAATATGAACCGGACTTCTAGTGGTGGGGATCTTGCATTGTCGGATAGTGGTGGTGCCGAGAGAGATAATGTGAATGGTGTCTTCTTTGCTTGCAATTATATTAAGGGCCTGTCAGAATGTGTTAGGGATATATTTAAAGAGTACGATGTTTACGATATTAGGCTTGCGAGTAGGATTACAAACAAGATGAGTAAATTTTACACGCCATTAAAAGATAAAATATTTACACAGCAACAATCGGATGTAGTTCTGAGATTAGCTGTTTACAATACCCTAAGATATACATTGGTGAAACATCACAATTGCTGCACAAAAGAAGGTATCAGCATCAATATGATTGTAAAAATATTGGTGGCAAGGAACCTAACACAGCACTGGCTCAGCATGCCAAAACCTGTAAGCATCAATTCGATTTTGAGAATGCTAAAGTTATTTACAAAGAGAGTGATGGCTCTAGAAGGAAGTTGTTCGAGGCCATACAGATTGCGGAAAAGATTGACATTTCGGTTAATTATAAAACAGAATGTAGAAATTTGAACCAATATTATTCGGAAACGTTGAATATTTTAAAAGAAAAAATTGGCTAACTTTGCTAAAGTGTATACATTTATATAGGTTAGTATTACTTGATATGTTTTGTGGATCAGCTGATTCTATAACCTTCCAGCTGGTTGCGTATTACCTTCATTTCAGTTGTATATTGAACGTCTTGGTGGTGGGATGCTGTCTCATGTTTGGAGCCTGTTTGGGCTGTTGATCGTTGGGATGTATTGCACCTTTTTCTTCGAGATGTGATTCACATAACCCTTTTTTGTTTTTGTGTCTTGATAATGCCTGAATAGGCGAAACGTCGACTGGTAAGTGGGTGTATTACTGGATTTGAAACATAAGGCTTTGCATTGTGGTTTTTCCCAGTTGCATTATAATAAATAATAGTGTTTCTTTTTGAGTTTTTGGCTCTATTTTATTGATTAAATAGAATTTTAATACGAATCTTTAATTAAGAAGTTTTAATAACATTTGATCTTAGATTATATTTCCAAAGACACTACATCTCATATAAGTAACACTATTGTTTTATAAAGTATGTTTGCTGTTTTGTTAGTTTTGTAATATCAAATTTTGTATATAATTTATTTAAATTATAAAGAATCAAATTCTTTCTAAATAAAGACAAAGGTACTTAAATAAATATAAATCTTTCTCCAAATATACTTTCAAACATAAAAAAATTAAAATAGCTTGATCTATTTTTCGTAATCTACTCTAATTAGAAATATTTCACTCCCTGTAGCTACCTAATAAGTAGCGATGTAAACACTTATATGACTGTATGAAAATATACAGAATATTTACTTAAAGTATAAAATGTCATATAATAATAAAAATAACCCAGGTAGAAAATATTATTAATGACTTTATATTGTAATTATTAATACTTTAATGAAATGAAAAAATAATTTAACGAACAACCAGTAAATTTTACTCACCTGAACTATAACTCAGTTTTAAGCAATTAGTTAATAATTAAATGCTATAAAACGCGTAAACCCCACCTATAAAAATACGAATTGAAAATATATACTTTTTATGTATTTAAATTAAATATTTATTTCGATATACATACCCGAAGTAAAACTGAGGGCTTTTGAAAAGAAGCATCTATTTCCCTCTTTCTCGAAAGCATACATTACTGTTGAAAATCCGTGTACATAAAACTATTTTACGACTGCGCCATCCCTTCTTTCGAAAATCTATAAAACTACCCCGAAAGGACTTGAATAAGTACCCAAACTCCGTTGCATACATCCACCTGGGTGTATAGGGGATTCACCACTGCGGCAAACTTTAAAAATTTATGAAATAGTCTTCTTTTTTTTTTCCACCCAAGCGACGAATTTCTTAGATGCCATCAGAACTTTCCCCTGGTTTCTGCTGTGATTTTCTAAGGGGAAAAAAAATAAAAAAAGAAAAACTTTTTTAGCAGTCCCTTGGGTCGGCAAATATCAATGAATGATTAACATTACGTTCCCTTTATGTGTTATTAACCGGAATAATTAACGCATTATGCTAATTTAAATCAATAACTACAAATGACTAAAATATTAATTAAACATAAAAAGATGTAAGTATTAAATTACATATACCATTAATAATAATATCAATCTTATCCGCATATTATAGAAAATATTTTTTTAAATACTTACATAAAATATTAGATACAAATATTAAGATAATATTTATATGTAATTAATAAAATACAGGTACAATTTCCAGCCGCAGGAAATATTTGATTTTTAAGACCATTTTTAATTATTTTGAAATAATTTAAATTCAATCATTGTAATATTTTATAACTTAATGATATATTATTGCAACTATTTTTTACAGTCTCTGTTTGTTGCAAACACAGGTACAATTATCAGGAAGAAAATGGTGCGGGTGGAATTCAGAAAAAAATCTCTTTAATAAGACTCTCTTCGACCCACATTGTAGCTCTTCATCAGGACGAAATATACAAGATATGTATAAAATAATATAATACAGAGTAGAGAATAAAAATATATATAGGCTTCTAGTGATAAAAATATAATTAAAATGGGGAACCCTATAGGTAAATATAAAAACCGAGGGAATAGTTATATAGTATTATCGAATAAGTAATAAAGAGTAGTAAAAATTAATATAATAAAAGGTATTAGTAAGGAAATCGTTTTTTAAATTTTTTTTGTTGTTGGAAAATATAGAATAATATGACATTATAATATACGTTGGCTTTAAAATAAATAGTTCTCTTTATTAAAGAGATCTTTTTCTGACATCAACACGGACCATTTTCTACCTCATATATTTAAAGTCAAAAAATAATATTTAAGATATCATTAAATTTCGTCAATAGAAGGGTAAATAAGATTCATTTCATTTCTTTAGATATGATGTGAAAAACTTTTCACGTACTTTTACTAATGAACCAAAAGATTTCTTTAATCCTTCTTCAACCAAAAAGAAGTCCAGACGAATCTGATCTGTATTTTGATTTGTTTTCATTTGTTTTTCTGCCTTTCACCTCCTTTAACAGCAAAATACAATCCATATTAAGCGCCATTAAGACCGCAGACCGCTAATTTAACCAATACAATGGGAAAGCAATCAATTAAGACAAGTATGGTAACAGTTTCTAAGAAAATTAATCCCTAGCCTTAGGGTTGGGGGGGGGGGAGAGAGAAACGTTTTTAATAGAGAGCCTTTGAAGTTAAGCCCCCGAAAAGGAAATGCTCTCAACGGGCCCTTTTCTTCTACTAGATTAAAGGAATAATTTCAGTAGGGGCTTGGCCTAGAAGTTGATTATCAAAACGAGCCCAAAACGGCGAAATTTATTTAAAATGAAATGCCAATTAGTTTAAACAATGCAGGTATCGTCGGTTTTCTTCCATGCTCAGTCGAGACCCTATTCCGTCTTCTAAGAGCAAGTAAAAGGAAATCAGGAAAAGCGAGGAATTTATTCTTAGCGCCGCTTTAAACTTCTACTAAAGTTAATTTGCTTGCTTTATAATTATTATTATTTTCAATTTTGTCAATTTTACAGAAAACTCTTTTTCTGTTAACTGCTATCAAAAATTGTTTTTTTCTTTAAAAAATACAAAACAAATAAATAATTTTATCTATACCAAAATGAATAGAGATTTTTCGTAGTATATATTTTATATATAAATCTAAATATATATATAATTTTGTAGTATATGTTTTACCTAGCATTTATATTACTATATATTTAATAACTACATTAATATTTAATGCAGTATAATTTTTAATAAATATTAATGCGTTTTATTATAAAAATAATATTTAAATGCCAGGCAAAGTAAACACAACAAAATTAATGGTATCCCTATTCATTTTTGCGCAGTTTATTTCTTTTTTTTAAATGTATTTATTGAAAATTACATTAGTATACTAACAATACAACAAGTATATAAAATGGATGAATGATATATAATGGCATGGATAAAGAAAGAAAAATACTCTGTGGTAATGCTCCATTATCTATTTCTAAAATTATTTTTTATCAATAATCAATTTCTTCTTTTTTACAAATATTTGAGTTTATTAAATCAAACACTAAAGGTTTAAAAAAAACCTAATTGTATACTTGAACACATGAATGGTGAACATGAATTAACATGAAGAATGTTCGATTTAAAAAAATTAGGTATTTCGACTAACAACCAATTTAAAACAGCACAAAGTCGATTTCTACGTTCATTCAAGATTATCTTTTAATCCAAATGTTTAAGGGCGTAGTTTTAGAGAGGCTAAGAAATGTTTAATAAAAAAAACTTCATATTGATATTTTTAAAAACTTAATTTACTATCATCAGAAAAAAAAAACTCTCAGCCAGCATGGCCGTATGAAAAGGGGGTAGAATGTATCCAGTAAATTTAATATTGCCTGTGCCAACAAATAGTATCATTTTGAAGATTACATATAATATATAATATATATATATATATATATATATATATATATATATATATATATATATATATATATATATATAATATGTAATTTTTTTTTGTAATATGTAATTAGGCAGGAAATATTCTTCTTTATTTACTTCAGCGTCCCGGATTTAACATTTATATATATATATATATATATATATATATATATATATATATATATATATATATAAATATATATATATATATATATATATATATATATATATTTATATATATATTATATGTAATTTTTTTTTGTAATGTGTAATTAGGCAGGAAATATTCTTCTTTATTTACTTCAGCGTCCCAGATTTAACATTTTTTTTTTTATTTTATATATAAATTAGTTAAAAACCAGTCCTCCTTTTAGTTCTAATCAATAATAATAATATTGTACCCGCTATGATTATATTATTTCAACAGTATTCCGCCGAAGTGTACAGATGTAGGTGTGCCCGTCAAAAGGCCATTAGCAAGTTTGAAACGCCCTATTGCCTAATGAGCTATTATAGATATATCGAGAGGTCCATTGAGCACGAGTAAATTACTCTCTTAATCAGTCATTAACGAAGCTAATGATGGACTTTGTGTTGATCACCAATTTTATTACCAACGGCACAAAGCATTCAAGACTGAACAACATTATGAGGAAAACACGTTTAGAATCGGAAATATGATTTTTTCATGTTGAGTCATGAAGCTTGTTTTTATTTGGTTTTTTTTGCAAATTCTACTATTAAAAACAAAGAAAAAAATACGACTTTGCATTTCACACCCATTACTTTACAAAATGTAATAGAGGATTAAAATATTAAAACAAATGTACAGTAATTTTATTCTGTCTGCAATAACTGGAGAGGGGATTTAAAATATTACAATATTCAATTGATATTCCATTCAATAATTTCCTACCTCCGTTTTATTCCATTATATCTTTTGTTTTAAACTTGTGATATTTCTTTCTCATCTCTTATTTATTATTTATGAAAACAATCTCTACTTGTCCTTCTAGGAATGAAGAATGAAGCTCTTCGCCTGTTTTGTTATTTATTTAATATGGGGTTCACCCCTGTTTTGTTTTTTTTCATTTTCCCGAGAAAGCAGAATACAACTGATTTTATTTATAGTATGGTTATTACATATTCCGTTTTTATGCGCCCACAGTTTTTACTTCTATAATTGTATAATTTTTATATAGAACCAGAAATAAAACTATGAGTAGTATTGGCACCGCTTTTCCACAAATTTGCTATTTTGTACTGATAAAAACAGATTTGGCTCTAACAAAATCATTGATTTTTATCTTGTGAATTAAATTATAAAATATCGTCATATTTTGTTCTCGAAACTGTATCCCTATGATATGAGATCAATTGCAACGGATTATTTAAATATAAAAAATACTACTGCATATAATAGCACACACCAGTATGCCATACTCAATATATCGAAGAAAGGCGGTTTTCCACCTTTTACAACGACTGTGTTATAACACTAGAATTTTTTTTTTCTTCAACCCCTTTTCCGAAATCTTCACAAACGATTTTAAAATTTTAAATTATGCTGTAAATCTAAAATATAACCGCAAGGAATTATATAATTCAAAGGAATTATTATGTGGACAAACTAACATATATATGTCACTGGGTATGAGCTTTAGAAAAAAAATAATCGAATCATATGGATTAAATTTGTCAGTGGGTGCAGTCAAAGACAACGTTTCGGCCTAAGATGTAGGCAATATTCAAGGCTGTAGCGGGTGCCGAGTACAAGGTGATTTGTCAAACTATCAACGAATCAGTTGACAGTTGATAGTTTGACACGTCGCCTCAGACTCGGCACTCGCTACAGCCTTGAAGATTTCCTTCATCTTAGGCCGAAACGTTTGCACAGTAAAATAAATGTTGCTCATTTTGTGTTATCCTTGACTGCACCCCCTGACCAATTTAATTCATTATAAGAATTATCCAGTCTTAAATTGAAAATAATAGAGATTAACAATATGATTGTTGTGTTTTGGATTCAAAACAATACAGATATCCTGATCGTATGAGCTTAAATATTTAGTATTTAGTTCTGTCTAAGTAAACTTATCGGATTGTATATATGGTTATATATATTTTTTAACAGTATTTTTTTAGTTAAAATAGAAAAAAAAAATCTAAAATAGTCAAACGCCGATGGTGGAAAAAGTACACCGGGGATGGTAATGGTAACGGACACCCCCCTCATCGGAACCCCCCGCATCACGGACAGAGAGCCTATGTAAATTGCCATCCTACGTGACAATTCCAGGGGGCGGGAGGGAGGTAGAACCACCGACGCCTTATGTATTCATGCATGAGCCGATCCTTCAAACTGTTGGCAATATAAGCTTCCTATACACAGTTCCTCTTTATCCAGGCTGACAAATGTTCCACCCTCAGCCTGTAAGGGCGCTAACAACTTGTTCTGTAACCCCCCCCCCCCCGCTCTGCAATGACAAATTCTATGAATGCTTTAAATTATTGGGCTATTATGGAGGAAATGATCGTGAATGTTTAGGGTTGGCAACTCTCTTCGGTTCAGGAACTGAGCAAAGTTCACATACTTTCCGGGTTTTGAATAACGATTTCTTTTTTCAAGAGCTGTCTGTCTCCATTCCTCTATTAATCAGTTTACCCTTTAGTCTTTTAATTTTATTGCAGTCTTAAACTGTATTATGCTAAATATTTGTCCAAGCAAGTATTTAAACTTTTCCTACTGAGTCAAAGTGAATTAGGCAGTTTCGTAACAAACGGAGGGAATTCTGAAACATGGCCTTGGCAAGTAGCTTATTTGGGGATCACTTAGACCCTAGCATTTGGATTAACCTTTCTTAACCATATTAATTAACATAAATGAAACATAACTCTCTCTAGCTGATGACTGTAGCTCGCAAACGACAATTATGAAATTTCCTTGATAAGGCCCATTCCATTATGCAGATATTCAATAAGAGAAATTCGCTCTAAAAACTAAAACGGAGATAGTTTTACAGAAAACTAAGGATGGTCCGCCTTCTAAAAAAACAACAAATAAATCCTATAAATACATGTTTTGGTTAAGACATTACGTATTCAATTCCTATTCCTCTCAGATTTTCTCCACCTGTTAACATCTATAGGTGGCCTCTGAGGGATCTGCATAACCTCCTGGAGCTCAACCTACCTTCATAAAGTGGGTACCCTGGGAAATTCTGTCATTTAAGCTTGATTTTGAACAAATACCCTCCCAACACAACCATTGTACAGCCCAACACCCTTCGTTGATTGCAGTATTACATATACTATATATTTATATATATACTCATAATTGAGCTTGTAAATCAAAAATATAGAATTTAATATTAAAGAACTTTTAATAATTATTTCTGTATTAGCATTTTAATAAAGTATTATATGAGTAAACATAAAAATTCGTTATCCATCAAAACTTATCTCTTATACGCAATATAACTCTGAAATACTCCCTGTGCTTAATCCTAACATACGTGATGAACCCCCTAAATAATTAAAATATTAATATGCTCTAAATTATGAATTAAAAATAAATTTGCAAGCGCCCACGCAGAAAATGAGTTGGCCTACAGCACCTTTAGGCATAATCCTTCAAATAGGCTTAAACATTGAAACTTCTTGTTGTTTTTAAATATTTTATTTTATAATTTGTATGTAATTATGGTTTAGTTGTCATTAATAAAAGTAAGGATTTTATTAATTACCTATATTTAGTATTTAGATTTAATAATAAAACATTTTTATCAAAAGAAGTATTTTAAAATACTTAAGTTAACTTTTCATAATACTTGTGATATATATATATTTTTTATATCATAGGATTTAGATTATAATTTGCTCTAATTCAATTCCATATATCATGTTAATTGGTACTTAATTAGCGTATATAATTTACGAAATTCTTTCGAGTTCATACAATTCAAACCCAACTTCTATTTATATTTGTTTACTTTAAACTTAATATCTTAAATTTAATGATATAAATAGCACATAAAGACCGATGTTAATGTCAGAGTCAGCATATTCCTCATAAGCAAGACATGACCTCCGTGTTCACGATAGTTCAACATAGCCTGGGCAATTAAACAAGAATTTGTTTCATATATATATAAATAGAGGGAGAGAGAGAGTAAGAGAGAATTTCATTTAATTTGAATATAATTTAATTTGAATATAGTGTTGCAGTATGTTTTAAATATACAATCGATAGTGAAATATGTATATGAAAATACGTCGTGAAGAATATATATGTAAAAATATATAGCTAAAATATAGAAATAAATAGACGAAAATATATAGTGAAAAATAGTGGCACGGGCGCCCTCCCCCCTAAATCCGAGCTTGCTATAGCCTATGTGTTATTCTGCTGTATAACCTATATTAGTGTAAAGTTTCATCCAAATCCATTCTGTAGTTTTTGCGTGAAAGAGATACAAACATACAAACTTTCACATTTATAATATTAGTAAGGTATAATATATATATGTGTGTGTGTGTGTGTGTGTGTGTGTGTGTGTGTGTGTGTGTGTGTGTGTGTGTGTGTGTGTGTGTGTGTGTGTGTGTGTGTGTGTGTGTGTGTGTGTGTGTGTGTGTGTGTGTGTGTGTGTGTGTGTGTGTGTGTGTGTGTGTGTGTGTGTGTGTGTGTGGGTGGGTGGGTGGGTGGGTGGGTGGGTGGGTGGGTGGGTGGGTGTGTATATTTGTATAAATATATATTGCACCACTATATTCAAATTCTATGTATACTCTTCAAACAAATTCTTGTTTAATGATCCAGTGTATGTTGAACTATCATCAGCATAAATGTCATATCTTGTTGACGTGGGATATGCTGAATATGGTATCGACATATTTTTCAATTTTAATAATTAATTTTAGTGATATTATCTCTCTGATATTTGTTTATAATTTTTTTCTCATCGGTCTTAATGATGCCTGAGTTTGGGAAGCAACTTTGAATTTTTTTAGCATAGAAAACTCAATTTTTCATATAAGTAATACTCGAGTGATCATATTAACATATTGTAGAGTACACATTTGGAAAACCCATAAATTGAGAACGTTTGCGAGATAATGTTTCAAACTTTTTTCTAGCTACAATGATGTTTTAAGATTCCTATCCCAGCAATAAAATGGCTTGTTTCGAAGACTCCCTGTAAGGAATACATGCGGGTTCCTGGTGGTGATGATACGGAAAACAGAGGAAGGGAAAATAGGGGACCTCCTTGTCACAGAGTCAGGTAATCGTAGGAAGGCGAGACGTGAACCGAATAAAGTTGTCCCCCCTCCCATCCGCACCAACGCCTACTAAACTCAGCGACTAACCATCACCCTGGATCAAGTCGGCCTTTTAAGGGATCTTTACCCAACATGTGTCATTTGTTAGGAGCAACTACTGGAAAATATGTGATTTAATACAACGATTATGATAGTGATTAAAAATCTAAAAGAACAATATAAAACTGAATGAAATATGTACTAAATTTACGCTGATTTATGTATATTAAATCATATACATTAAAGAGTTTATAAAAAATATATGAGAGAGAATTTATTATTTTCACTATCCAACGTATGCATGATACATACAGTAACGATAAGTATTGCGATCTTAAAAAAAATTAAATTCGGATTTCCGACGTATAATCACTATTTAAGAGCGCTGACTCTCCATGCCAAAGGTCCTGGGCTCAAATCACGCTCGCTGGCTGAGGCTTATTTAATCTGTTAGCAGTCGGAAATGGATCCTAAGGGATCCAAGGCCCTGCTGTGGCTAACCCAGCCTCTATAAAGAGGGTACCCAAAATAACGGGGGAAAATCACCTCCCCGCACAAACGTTGTCTATGAAACATTAGTAGATAGATAGATAGAAATTTTATTTGTCTTTGGGGGCTTCCCCATACAAATAGGGCCCAGCTTGGCTATAAATTACATTATTATGATTTTAACAATTTATGTACATATCATTTCAAAATGAAAATAAAAATAAAGTAAAATAAAATTTACTAACAGATCCTGGTTTTCAAAACATAAATAACAGATTAAAGGATAAACAATTACTGGTGCTATGATGGAAACAATAAAAATAAATAAACAAAATATCACTTTAAAGATAAACTAAAAACAAACACCTAATAGAAAATGGTCTATGATAAACAATTTAGCACTTTTTGAACTCCCATCATGTAATAATACACTTTATGCAACTTATCTACACTGTCGATATTGAGTATAGCTTGGATACTTTGGTTATCAGAAGATTCTAAGATGAAGTGTTGAAGAAATTGTTGTCTATATTCATTGTGTGCTGGGCAGTGAAGGAGAATATGTTGTAGACTATTGTAGATAAATTGATTGCACGATATACAGGTTTCTTGTGACTTGAACAAAAAAGTTGTGTTTTTCCCATAGATTCTGATTTGTTCTGGATTAGCAACTCTTAATTGTCTGACACATTCCAATTTCTTTATATGGACTTTGAATGTGAGGTACGTTTCGGGGTCTGGAACATTGGAACTGCATAGAATTCTATATAAAGGGTAGTTAGTTGAATTTAGAGTTCTTTGAATGTCGGCTGAGAAATATTGGTTATGTGCTTTTTCCAGTATGTCGTCTTTGTATCGAATAAGCCCATTTGTATGGTGAACAGTAAGCTCTTCTGCAAAGGAATTTTGTTCGGCTATTGCTCTAAATTGGGACACCCAATTGAAGCCTATGCCAGGCTTATCCTTGTCTAATGATTTAAGTCTATGAAAACAAAGTTTTGGGAGTCGCTCTTCAGCCATAAACTCGAGCTTGGACCATAGATTTGTCATCTTTTTTAGCACTTTTATACTTAATGGTTCTCTTCCTGTTTCGAGACGGACTATATAGTTTGGGGTATTCCTTGGCCAACCAAATAGGCGCTTTAAAAATTTAAGTTGGACCGTTTCGATTGCCTCAAGATAATTGGGGCTCCATACTTCAGAAGCGTCAAGCAATGTTGATGAAACCATTCAGTCAAATAAAGCTTTTTTTGTTTCCCAAGAGTCACTTTTCCCTTTTTTCAGTATGTCTATGACTCTTGCAGATGCCACTGAATGACTTCTGAGTAAAGTGTTCACATGCTTGTTTAAATTATCCTGATGATGTGAAGGGAACTCCCAAATAAGTATACTTTTTTGTATACTCCAATTTCTTACCATGCTAGTACAACCGTTTAACATTAGTATCTGCCATGAACTGAACCCCAGACCTTTCATGGGTTGTAGTGGTAATTTTTTTTTTTAAATAACTATTTAAAACCCCTTGAATCCCTTGATATTTTAGGAATAAAATCATGAAAATCCTAGTTAACTTTATTTCAAGCACAAAACGACCCATCGAATACTCAACTCTAAAAACCACAAGAAACGTGCAAGTAAAACCGACTTCTGGATTTTTGGTCATACCATTATCACCATATCATATTACCATATCATGGTAAGGTCAAATATATGTAGATGTTATCAATTTGATCACCAGTTCAGCTTCTTCTTAGTATTATTAAATATCAAAATGTCCCCATGACGAATGGTATAGTTTCCTCTTTTCCACA
Organism: Arma custos; assembly: GCA_037127475.1. NCBI lineage: Eukaryota > Metazoa > Arthropoda > Insecta > Hemiptera > Pentatomidae > Arma > Arma custos. Next base: position 95,296,319 of record CM073761.1, read on the forward strand.
ATTTTCATAAATTTTTGCTAAATCCGGATACTTCAAGGAACGACTTTAATTAAGTACCTACCTTTTTTCACCGTATAGTATTGACACGGCAGCTGAAAATGGAAACACAAAATCCGACTTCTAAAGGTATTTACTTGTTTGTTTTTTTTTTTCTCATTTTATAAACGGAAGGGAGAACATAATTCGGGATGGGTGGGGATTTAAATAATCCCCTGTTTATGAGTATGTATGTGGCCGTCCTCCCATCCTACCTCGGGATTGTCCTTAAGAACCCTCCCTACAATCCACCTCCCTACCTCCGTACCTCCTATCTGTATTAAACATTCAAAACTCCCCAAGATGACTTTTTTACGGAACACATTTGGAAAAGAGGTCGGACAATTTTGCTGAAAATATCAGCATCTCCGTTGCGAGATTAAGCTTTGCGAACGTCAGCCGGTTTGGAAACCATTTTCAAAAGACAATTTATTCATTCCGCTTACATTGGTACTCTCAGATAACCTGTTAAATAGTGGATCGAGATATACTGTTGATGACTTTTTTAAATCGTCTAAAGCTTCAGTATATTTTATTACAAATATCTACTAACTATTTTTAAATAGGTTAATCATTTTTTTCATATTTTCACTGCGCTTATAATTGAAGGACTTGAAGCATGACTATGCACATATGTAATCAGGGATCTTTAAATAAATATTTAAAGACTCTGAAATATCTTAAATAGGAATATAATTTATTGACCAAACAAGTTCCCTCAAGCCCTGAGAATTATTGAAGTTCCTTAACGACTTGATTCCTTAGAGCTCCTTTTTTCCTCTGGAGTCTCTTTTAGTTCCAGTCTTTCCATTTAACTGCGACAATATTTGATTTTGCGGCTTTCCACTCTTTTCCGTTGCCGCTTCACGTTTTCAAATATAACGGTGCCATCTGGAGAAAAAAAAATCACCTTGTTCTTTTCTCTACATTAAATAAAATCAAGTTATGTGGCGTGGTATGTTTGAATTTAATTCAAAGATTGCAAATTCACATCTTAGAAATAACTGTCTTGTTGGTTTTCCATTTTTCGAGAGAACGCTCAAGGTTTATAAAAACAGTATCGTCCATCAAAATGATGGAAACGATCTCCAGAATTTATTCTTTCGAACCCCGTTATGTGACGTTGGAGTCATTTAGGTTCTGGATATAGCAATGTAATATCTGCTCTGAGAACCTTACAGATAAATAAATTCTAATCTGGCATCTGTCTCCGCAGAAATCTGTTCTTAAGTGCAGAATCTGGCCGATATAAATATTGAAAAGAAAAGGTCTCGGGATCACTTCCTTTTCAAAATTTTAGAAGGATTCTAGGGATGGATGGAACTGCATAGAGATCATGCTAAAGTATTGATGGTTAGTTATTTTATGAGGAAATCTCTAAAATAGGTTGGATGTTAAGGTCATAAAGGTGTAGAGGATATGAGTGCATCTCAACCATTCGAAGCCATAAGTTTTTTAATTGTTTTGGAATTTAGTATTTCGTTATCCACTGAATGCTGACATTTTGTTCCAGCTGTCTACATATTTGGCCGAATCAGTTATGTTCTTGATTTTTAAGTTTTGTATGTAAGTCCCATGTCTAATGGTTTTGGAGAATACGAATTGTTGGTGAGACAGGAATATTTAAGGTATTGTATTTTAGATTTTTTTACATACAATTTGAGAGTCAATTGAAGGATTGTTACATTATCTGTCGAAATGTTATATTTCATCCCCTTCCCTCCCACGGTTAATTACCGAGGAATAAGAAAGGACCGTTGTCCTACCCGTAGGACTGGGAGTTAATGCATTTTACACTGATACCATGATTTAATTTGGGTTGCCTCTGTTGGAAGTGAGGTTAGTTGGAGCACACTATGATCCTAATTGGGTCCCTGGCCGGGGCCATTGCCAAACCTTCCCTCTTCTACTAACCAATTTAATCCCTTTTAACGCCTTCAACTCGGAGGAGATTCATCAGATATTAACTTGATTAGTATCTAGCTAAACTCTCCTCATGGAGCAATCTCAACAAAAATGACGAAATAAATTTAATTTTCGGCCGATATGGTGTAATAGACTATCTGATTGTTTTGTAGATATTTGTTTAGTGGAGAGTGGGACAAGATGGAGTACTTAACATTTAGAGGTAAATAAAACAATAAAAAACTCAGATTCATGAAAAACACATTGAAAGATGTAATTGTACACAAGAAGTGAACAAATTTCAGTTTAAAAAAATACACTTCCATGAAGGTATTATTAAAAATATTTTTCCGTTTACAGAACAAAAATTCATCTTACCCCAACTGGTGGGGCAAGATGGGTTTCCCAGTGGGGTGAGATGGGTTAGTCACTGACAATGTTCACAAACATGAACTGCTTCGTCATCTTCCTCTTCCTCTCCTGCACTAGAGCAGTGTGCCCATCGTTGGCATACAGAACACTGAATCTAGCCTTCAGAAGATTGTGAATATATATAACCGCAGTACAGACATTCTGCGTCTTCCGATAAGGATGAACTGTTCCGTTTCCGCTTAGGACTGCTTTTTGTCACTTTAGCTTTCTTTTTTTCTTTATTGCTCTTATCATGGTTAGATGTGTCTTGCAAGGTTTTACTTTTTTTGTTATAAGATTTATTCTTTTGAACAGATCTTTTAGCCAAATGTTGGTTAGCTTTTTCTTTTTTCTTAATTTCTGTTTCTATCCTTAAATTAAGTTCTGCTTGCAGCTCATTCTTGTACGGAGACTCACTCGAAACCGCAGACCTTCCATGTTTTCTGCTTCTCTTCTTTATGATGGCCACTACAAGATGGAATGGGAAGAATATTTTCTGGAGTTGGGCATTTAGTATAAGTCATCTTATTTTCGAGACGGGTGCCGCTCTTGTTCCTGCCTTAAATACTTATCTTTAACAAACGTTTTATTGCATTTTATGGCGTCCATTAGCAATAGTAAAAATATTTAAATTATTTATAACCAAAATTCCTAATATTATTTACAAACAGTTGACTTTTCTTAATTATAGGCAATTTACGAATCATTCTGTCATTTAAAAAAATAATCAACTGCTCTAATAACCAATATCTAAAATCAAGAGACATTCCTTTTCGTTAAACAATATTCCATCCGGCGGTACAGATCTTAAAACCTTTTCTTCACCTTACCCCTAATATAATATTGGACGTCGGCTGACCCAAATAAAACATTGTGTGCTACCATATCGTTCTTAATATTTAACTCACTCTTTTTTAAAATTTTTATATTGATTTTCTGTATATTTTTTATACCATGATTATTGGAGTTCCATTTTTTCTGATAAAAAGTGCAGTGTAAACTAGCTGCTAATTGTTTTAGTTGTGGTGTAAACCACAAACAAAAAGTATAAACGACACACATCTTGCACTTTTACCTTTCTTATTTGATCTTTGGGAAACAATGGGGTAAGATGAGGTATACCCCATCACGCCCCATAGATATATCCCCATCTTGCCCCACTCATACATTTTTGGCATTAAATGGTTCGTTTCAGGTTAGGCTTGGACTTAAAGATTTGAGAACGTATGAAAATGGACGGTTAAAAAGTACACTTTTTAATGATATATTGTGTAGTTTGACAAGTTGTAGTCTGGCACTGAACAAAACTACTTTATGATGAAATTGTAAACATTTGGCTCAAAAACATGTATACAAGACAAACTATTCACTCAAACTGGCCCCAACCTATTAGAAGCTTTCTTTACTATACCCTACTACTAATACTGCCATTATCCGATAAGTTACAGCACTTACAAGGTCAGGAGCTCATCTACCCCATCTTACCCCGGTACCCCGTCTTGCCCCACTCTCCCCTACTTATTAGAAACAGTAATAAATTAACACAACTTGGTGATCCAAAATGGTTCGTTTCCCCCTCAACTGTACTCGTCAAAGACAGAATGGTCAAATACTCCCTTCCGTTGAAACTTCGGCAACCGAAGTTCACTCGTGGATTCTGCAATTAACGAACCAGACCAATAATGCAATAATGGATTGAACTGGTCAGGGAGTGCAGCCAACGTTTCGGCCTACGATGTTGACCATCTTCAAGGCAACCGAATAGTTGGTGCCTAGTCTGCGGTGTCTTGACAAACTAACAGCTGTCCGCCCAGTTGTTAATTGTTGTCTATAGAGTGCACAATTAAAAGTTTTGCTTATTATGTGTTATTGTGTTTCATATCGGATTAGCCATCAACAAAATTTCGTTTTGTCAGTTATTAGGTGATTTTCCATTTGAGAGAACAAAGTAATTTCTCAGACTTCTATAGATTTTAATTGGTTGGAAGCAATTAATAAAAAAACAATTATACAGCATACCTGATGAAAAGACTCGAAATGAAATGTATTTGTAATTTTTTAGTTTTAAATATTTACCTCTAGCATGTGATAAAGGAAGATACGAGTATGTTTGTAAAATATTTTGAAAACCACATTGTTGCCAATACAGCAGTGCCTTTTTTACCAAATTACATCCGGTTTCAAGGATAGTGACTAATCGGTCTAGATACATAAATTATGGCTGCTTAGGATCAGCAGGCCCAGGAGGGTCTAATTTTTCCTCAATCAAACCGGGTTTAGGGGTTATAGTAAGGAAATTCTATGTTTGGCTTTGTTGTTTATATTTGGGTTTCGTAGAGAGTAATCTTAAATGACTAATCGTGATCGTGATAGAAAAAAAATGTAGAAATATCGGCATAAATTATTGTTTATTTAAATTGTTGCATTTTATACTGAAGGGATTTTTGGTCGGATTAGATTGTTTTATTTCATTTTAAGTGTGAGAGCATACTACGATATTATTTTAGAATAAATATCACCGGGAATTTGTAGAATGCTTTTCCCTGTACCATGTGATATAAACCAATTCGGTGTGATGTATCATCGCTCTTGAAAGTTTTGTCTTTGTGTCTATGTAACCCATTGCCTGTCATGGTCTCCTAATTTTCGGCTGATCCTTACAGTTCAGTTATTTATCTACAGCAATCAGTCATGACAGTGCCTCTGTAAGCCCGCGATTGTGAAGCAAATGTCCTGTAAACGTGGACTGTGCTACGGTCAATAGGTGACAGTCCATTTCACTTGAGGTGACGTTCATTAGAAGGAGACTCAGTCGATAACACTGTCAGTTAGTAATGCTCTTAATTTGTTATAGTCTTTACTGTTTCCATTATGAATTTTAAAACAGTCCTTTTGTTTTGACGACCCGTTTCATTATCCATTGTTTCATTTATTTCCCTTTCTTATCCATGGTTACCTTTTGTATTAGTAAGTTATTTAAAAATACCTTTATACATCTTGATGAAAATATTATATATATATATATATATATATATATATATATATATATATATATATATATATATATATATATATATATAAGTTTCGTTGAATTTCCTTTTTTTGGTTGGGTACTATCTGCTTCTATAAATCTTAAAAGTAAAGTATAGAGGTTTTATGATGTTAGAAATCAACAATTCATACTGTACAGTTATATTGAGTAGTGCGACATATTTCTTAACCCCTTGTAAGCATAATTGATCGACATAATATCATTGTTTTCTTCAACTTTGTATAATAATAATGGATAAATAATTGATAATTTAATGTTTAGATTAGTGTGTGTCGTTAGCTCCCATGCTCGTTTACAGTAAAGTCAATAATAGCTTGTTTTTCTCTGTTAGGACATGGGCAATAACAAAATGTATATATATTTAAGTGTATTTATATATTTAATGTATATATATATTTAAGTGTATATATATATATATATATATATATATATATATATATATATATATATATATATATATAGTGATTTTATGCCTTTCGATAAGGAAATAAAGACTGAATTGTGCTTCTCTGAAAAAACAAAAGAACCAGCATTTAAAGCCTTTACTTCGTGTTTCTTTATATCTTTCAGGAGATTAATTGTAATTTACTCGACACGCTGTAACTGCCTCTGATATCTTTTATTTTTGACAGCTGTTGCATTAAGTAGGCTCGCTATCGCTGCAAATACAAAATTAAGAAAAGCGTTCGTATGTTAGCCATGCAGTTTTCTTTACATATATTCAAATATTAGAAATCTCTGATATTTATATTAGAAATATAAATTCTTTTTATATTACAATTAGACTATTACCTCCATATCCATTTCATCTATTTTTCTCTTTAATCATCTAACACATTGGTGCATAGAGCAAAACAAAGGTAAACTTTATAAATGAAATCGGATGCATATATGTAATTATATAGGTATTCATTCATAGCACCAGCCGTAAATATATGCACCTATATATATATATATATATATATATTTTTTTTTTTTTTTTTTTATTTTTTTTTTTTACGGGGGTAGGTGGAAATCTTCAAAAGACACGGATAGGCCCGTACATATCCGTAGTGTGGGATTTTTACCCACTAAAACCACCTCCCTACACCTGTTTCCCACCCTCCACGGGACCACCGTTAGGCATTACTTCATGGAGGGGGAGTGGCTGTGTGCCGCCTCATTGTGCTAGGCTACCTCTGTTCTAGGCACGCCTCTCCTTCTCTTCCTTCCTCAGCTTCTTGATGACCTCTGCGGCCAGGCGTTGGCCAGCTGTCCAGTACTCCTGTGAAAGCAGCATCAGGCTAACGATATTGTCGGCTGTCGCTCCTGAGCCACAGACTCCTTGAAAATCATTCCGTTCTTCTTGAAAACGGGGACAGCTGAAGAATACATGTTCCACCGTCTCCTCTATTGTTGGGCAGCTTGGACATTCTGCTGTATTGTCCAGCTTAAACCGTAGTTGGTATGCTCTGAAGCAGCCATGTCCTGTAAGCATCTGGGTTAGGTAGTAGTCTACTTCCCCGTGGCTCCTATCCACCCAGGGTTCGATGCGAGGAACCAGCCTATGTGTCCACCTCCCGTTCGTGGCCATTTCCCAGCGTTGTTGCCACTTCTCGATTGTCATCTTCCTTTCCTCAGTTCTGGGGATGCGAGCAACTCTTTTATACCAACGCTGTCTCTCTTCTGCGATCAGTTCTATTGGTGGCATCCTGGCCACTACACATGCAGCTTCGTAAGAGACAGTGCGAAACGCGCTGATTACCCTCAGGGCACTTCGACGATAAATGGACACCATTGGTCTCCTGTAAGCCAGTGTGTCCAAGGCACCATTCCATATCGGGGCTGCGTAGAGAAGGATGGATGAGATGACGCTCGATAATAATAGTCTTCGACTGTTTCTAGGCCCGCCTACGTTGGGCATCAGTCGAGCCATTGCTGTGGCCACTCTTGCTGCTTTATCGCATACTCGCTGGATATGCTCCTTGAACCGCAGCCTTTCATCGATTATTACTCCGAGATATCTCAGCGAGGGCTGGGACTGGATCTCTTGTCTGCCCACTCTCAGGGTTATTTCTTCCCTCCTTTTCCGGCTACTAATAAGAAGAACCTCTGTGTTCTTGTCTGCAAGCTGGAGCCCCACCGAAGCCAGCCAATCACGGATTAGTGAAATACTCTGGTTGCTCTTCAGGGCCACTTCATCTTTGTATTTGGCCTCAATTACCACTGCAACGTCGTCAGCAAAACCCACTGTCTTGGCACCCTCTGGTAGGCCAAGCCTGAGGATCCTGTCATACATGATGTTCCACAGGACAGGCCCAAGCATTGAACCCTGGGGTACTCCGCCAGACACCTTGAAGCTTTTGGGACCGTACTCCGTTGAATATATCAGGGTCCTGTCCGTAAAATAATCGGTGATAATGTTCCGGATGTAAATGGGGACACCCATTTTCTGCAAAGCGTCCAGAATGCAGCTCCATCTCGCAGAGTTGAAGGCGTTTCTTACATCCAGTGTAATGACAGCGCAATAACATTTCGCACCTCTTCTCCATCTCTTTCCTGCAATAGCCTTCTGGGCAGTTTCTATTACTATGGTAATAGCGTCCAGCGTAGATCTCGCTTTCCGGAATCCGAATTGAGTCCTTGACAACCCTCCTGCTCCTTCGGTGGTCTCTTGGATCCCACTGGCTATTATTTTCTCCAAAGCCTTCCCAGCTGTGTCCAACAAACATATTGGTCGATATGTAGTAGGATCCGATGGGTTTCCCTTGCTTTTCGGGATCAGCACATATATATATATATATATATATATATATATATATATATATATGTGTGTGTGTGTGTGTGTGTGTGTGTGTGTGTGTGTGTATTATATTTACTTTAAATTTATTCAAATACGACGGTCCAACCATCATTTTTACTCCAAAGCCAATAAATTTAATTTTTTAGTCTAGTATCGTAAAGCCATTCCACCCTTTATTCCTCCGAGTTCGAGAAATGTTTATGAATATTTCACTACGTGTTATGTATCCCGGAGAAAGAGGGGAGAAAATTTCTCTATAAAAATGAGGAGGAATTGAATTAGGGTAATGAGTCGAGGGGCCTGAGGAGAAGTTTATAATTAACAGCGGATAAGAAAGCTTTTAGTCAGATCCTCGACCATTCCTTATTAAAACTCCCGAGAGAATGCAGGAATTAAATCACTATCTCTTAATTAATCAATGTCAATTTTCGATATTTTTCAGGTTCTTATCTCGGATTCAAAAAGTTATTCGACTTTGAAATACTTTCAAGTTATCGAAAACTGTTTTGCCTCGGGACAGGTTCCAGAAAGCTTGGGCCTGAGTCGGTATAAATTTTATCTATATTAAGTAACTTATCTAATATGAATGTTTATTTTGTTTCAATTAATTGTAATTTTTTTCGTGGATAAATAAAACTTTTAGATTAATTAAGAAGATATTCTATTCTGACAAAAATAATTTTTTTTAACATATTATCCATTTCAAAAAATATTGTGCGAACCTGCATTACACAGCTTTAATCCCCTCTTCACCTCTCTGTATGAAGTTCGTTTAAAACGTTTCATTTAAATTCCATTTTTTATTATTACTACATAATTTAAAAGTAGAAACTTTAAACTAAAAACTCACTTACTTTAATATTTTCCCTTTAACCTTTTCCTCACATTCGGTAAGGTTTCAGTGAAATACTAAACTTTAATTCTACTTGCGAATACTAATTTTGTATTTATATAATTCTACATTGTATAATTTTATAAGTCGCTTATACAATTTATACAGGGTGTCCCGAATTTAAATAGCAAAACTTCAGTAACTTATAGGGGACCGAAAAACTAAGACAAAAGTCCTTTAGAGATTTGCTAGTTTTTGCTTAATTTTAGAGAAAATCGCAAAAAAAAGAAACAAAACAAGTTTTCATTTTTATACTTATTTATTTACATTTATATTTATGTTATGTTCTTTTTAATGTAAATATTGCTCAAAATGTTGCCCTCTTGCACTAATGCAAGCATTAAATCTAACACTCACTTGATAAATTGCAGCTAAACATTGTTCTGATGATATTTGGTGCACTGCATCTATAATTCGGTCTTTTAATTGCTCTCTTGAGTTGATTGACACCGAATAAACTTTCTGCTTCAAGGTTCCCCATACGAAGAAATCCACGGATGTCATATCAGGTGATCTGGGTGGCCAAGGTACTACTCCACGTCCAATCCATCGTTGTGGATAATTTATATCCAGCCAAGCTCGAGCAACTCTGCTATAATGAGCTGGACATCCATCGAGTTTGAACCACATTTCAATCCGCTGTTGTAAGGGAATGTCATCTAAATAATTACAAAAGCCGTTCTCCAAAAAATGTGTAAATGTGATAACCACTCAATCTTCCAGGTAAAAAATATGATCCCACCAGTAATCCGTTCCAAATTCCAAGCCAAACGTTAATAGCAAATCCATGCTGAAACCTATTCTCTCTAATAGCTCTGGGATTTTCAAGAGCCCATACACGATAATTTCTTTGATTAACAATTCCTCCTCTTGTAAAGGTAGCTTCACCGGTCCATATAATTTTTAATGGAAATAAATTATCATCGCGAATTTTTTTAAGAAACCAGTTACTATAATTCAATCTCTTGACATAATCTTAAAGGTAATAAATTCTGAACTTTTTGAAGATGGTATGGGTAGCGATTATCACCTTTCAAAGTTCGCCATATTGCTTGCCGCGATATTGCTAATGCAGCAGATGCTCTTCGGATGCTAGTCTCAGGATTGTTATCGAAGTAGCGTTGGACACAATTTCTTCTCCGATAATCTGCTCTTACTGCTGCCTGGAATTGGTCGCCTTCATTACGTATTAAAAATGACCCAGTCTCTCGTAGTCTATTAAAAATTAAAGTTAACGAAAAGGCTCGTCGATTAGGGACTCTTCTATTTGGAAATCGGCGCGCATTCTCCCGCACCGCTTCTAAAGCATTACCGTTACAGAAACCATACACAAAAATCATATCAGCGTATTCAACATTAGAATATGTATGCGGCATTGTGGCTGATGCTATTAACACAAAAATATCTGAGTAACTGACTGAAGACTAATTTAGGAATTATATTCCTAGAAGGAAGCCAAAATGTAAACAAATAAAAGAATGTAAAGGATATAATATATACATACTATAAGGATGTAAGTGTTTACATATCTCACTGCCTAGCCTGACGAACTTTGAAAGGTGATAATCGCTACCTGTAACATTTTTGTTTTGTTTCTTTTTTTGCGATTTTCGCTAAAACTAAGCAAAAACGTGCAAATCTCTAAAGGACTTTTTGTCTTAGTTTTTCGGTCCCCTATAAGTTCCTGAAGTTTTGCCATTTAAATTCGGGACACCCTGTATATTATATGATAGGTGTACCGGAGTATACCTTACTATTAAATATTTGTATTGCAATATTGAATCATTTGAATAGTGCAATGGTAATTAACTAATTATTTAATCAGTTAAAAGCCATGGATGGGATCTGTGGGTTCTGCAGACTCTAGCCTCTATAAAGTGGGTACTCTAAAGTGGGAGGAAAACCTTTTGATAGTTTAGAATGTTCTCGGAAAAATCACTTCTCTGCAAAAATGTTTCCCCAGAAATAGTACAGTATCTACCCTGTACTGAACCCAAGACTCTTCATGGGTTGTAATGGTACAGGTATTTTTATCTTGGAGGAAGTTTCAGACTATAAACCAGTAGTTCCTTCAACTACTGAACGAATACAATAGACAAATGGGTACTCAAGAGAAATATCTCAATTCATATTAGAAATATATCGTTCTGTTTTAATGGATATTAACTACAATTAAGTCACATATTTACAATAAAATCACATATCTAAATAAATCGAATTTATAATTATTCCATGCTTTAAAAAATAATCTATAACTTACGTCAACAGGATCAGCAGTTTAACGGTATACATGTTATCATTATAAAATACTAGCTTTTGCCCGCGGCTTCGCTCGCGTTGAATTTGGTCTGCCACATAAAGATTCGTGAAAGATCATTTTAAATAAATAATTTAATTATTTTTTTAACATCTAAGTTACTCGTACATCCAAAATTTCAGATGTCTAACTTCAAAACTGACGAATTCTATACAAGCTTTGAACCCCTATTATATTAAAGGGGAAACCCTTGGAGTGGAATTATCCAAATTTCTTTCTTAAACTAAACAAAGAACCTATCTACAAATTTCAAGATGCTAAGTTCCTGATTTGCCTTTAATTATGTACTACAACGATGGGGGGGGGGGCGTGCCCCCGTGCCTCCACATAAATCTGCCCTTGCTGTAGCCTATGATGAATAACCTATTTTACTCAATAAGTTTCATCCAAATCCGTTCAGTAGTTTTTGCGTGAATGAGTAACAAACATAAATACAAACATTCACACTTATAATATTAGTAGGATATCAAAACAATAGTTTCACTCGTGTGCTTTATGTTATTTTCTAACTATTTTATTTTCTTATACTGTTAATTAACTATTATCATGTGATTTGCCTTTATGTACAATACTGGATTCTCCACAGTGGCTAAAAACTGTCGGGGCCACGTGCCCCCGTGTACCCCCCTAAATTCAATCTATCTATAGCCTATGTGTTATTCTGATGTATAAACTATATTACTGTTAAGTTTCATCCAAATCCGTTCAGTAGTTTTTGCGTGAATGAGAGACAAACATACAAACTTTCGCATTTATAATATTAGTAAGATTAACGAAAACAGAAATAACGGGTAATAAAATATTTTATTTCTCTAAATTTCTTGTTGTGTCTGCACAATCTTTATTTTAAGTTCAGGCATCTATCTTATAATTGTTAGTTACCACATTCTATCCGTTAATTGTATGCATGAGATGAATATTCTTATTGTAAAAAACAGCTTGCTTAGCTTGATAAATTATCCGTTTAGTGCCTGACTACTCTAATTGATTTTTTATTATTTTTATTGCATAATTTAATCGTAATTCAAAATTATGTCACTTTATTAAGCCATCTTAATTATTTGGTAATTAAATATGATTTCATCGTTTGTTAGGTAAACCAGTCCATTAGTGATTATATTTATCAATATAAGACCTTAAAATACATCTCTAGTTTTCTTTCACTCCGAATTCGAACAATAAATTTAATTAGTCAAATAAAACCATTTATTTCCTTCATCATCTAATTATATTGTAAATTTCAGTTGCAAAATTGATTAGTAACAGATCCTTTTAATTTAATGAAGAGGCAGTTTAATTGTAGCCGCTGAAGTAGAGGGAGGGGAAAGAGGCCCTTTGAACTTGTAAGTTTGTACTAACTTATTAAAGTTTCCAATTAGTGACAATTGTAGAGGGAGCGGTCACTCCAGTTTTTAGCTTCACTAACTTTAATCATTTAAAGAAGTAAGAAGTAAGTAATCAGGTTCGGATTATTTTTTCACCTTTGAAATAGTTACTTTACAAGATACGTGGCTATCTCTCTGTGTAGAACCCTGAGTTAATGATATGAAAGTTTCAAGTTCGAATTCAGCTGTGATAGATAAATAAGTTGTTCTGTTAACAGCAATGTACAGCTCCTGTGGGATCTGCAGACCCTCCTGTTGTTCATTCAGCCAGTTTTAATTGTATGCTCTTAAATGGAGGGAAAACATGAGCAATGCCCACCATCATCTGAGCCCACTACCCTGCAAAGTTGTAGTGGTTCTGGTTTTTGCAACACAAAAGCGTGAATCGTTTCTCATTCATCTATGATTTTCTTTTCTTTTCAACGCAATATCAACAATCGAAGAGAACTCGCAGTTTATTTACAGCTACATTAGACTTTTCTCTAATCATCTTAGAATCCAAAATATTTGATAGAGATTAAAACATTTCTTTCGTAGTAAAATATGTTTTTCACTAATCAATTTTAATGATCATGTTAAATTATTTGGATCAGACATATAATTCTATACATCCTTCATTTTTATGAAGACTGTCAAAATTCAATAAAAGTGAAATTGTCTGAACTATGTCTGTTTAGCTTATTAACTAGTGAGTCTTTCAACTGATCATTATAATCAATCCTCTTTACTGCCTGTAGTGTGAGGAGGGATTCTGCACAGCCTTCTCCAGCTCTCCTGGTCTTCCACCAACTGTGCACCTCTGCTCCAATGGAGTCCCCTCTTCTCAAAGTCCTTCCCCATCTGTTCTGCCCACTTCCTCCTAGTTCGTCCTCTTTCTCGAGGATTTTAAGGTTTTATTAGTAATAATAATAAAAATTAAGTACATGGATCGATTTTTGTCTTATCATATCTTCCTATTATCTCTGTTTCAGGTTATCTATGTTTAGTTCAAAGGGTAGTAAATTGATAAGGTGGTTGACGGGTGTTGTTAGGAGCAAAAGGAGGAGATTGTGGGGGGGGGAATGGGGCGGTGATAAAGTTGTAAGGGCAGCCGGTCCTTGACAAACCACGACGTCTTTTCTCACATAGCAAGCCTCGAAGTTATCTTCCTCCTTATTTTCCTCTCTGTTGTACTCACCCGCTCCATTACACCGGCTTCTCTTTTGTCAAAATTCTTAATTAAATAAATTAAATGTTAACTTGGGTATTTTTTTGTTCTCTCGGTGAAATAACTCTTCGGTTGTCTTAAAAAAGTCGTTTGAATTATGAAAAAAACACGATGTTATTCAAAATCCGCAGAATATACACATTTTTCACTTTTTATGGACTCTTTGACATAATAATTTACAACTTATTAAAAATAATAATGATGTATTTAACATATAATTTAGAATAGAACAGACATGATACATTCTTACGAATTTTAAACTATTATATTTACAATCCATACCTTAGGTCTTAGAGTAAACATTTAACATGGCTGTGGAACATGGAAATTGGGAAAGGGAAGCAAAGAGAAACTACTAGTCGCGGAGATGGGCTTCTGGAGACAGCCGGAATATCCTAGGCTTGATAGGATACCCAATTCAGTTGTCTGTCATTCGAGAAAAAATGGTTAATCAATACAATTCTCGAAAAAATCAACATAAAGCGATTAGAGTTGTTTGGACACTTACTGAGGATGGAAAATAATACAATACCAAAATATGACTAGGTACTGATGAGCTTAAGGATGAAGAAGAAGAGGCCGACCAATAATTTTCATGGAAGAACCAAGCTCAAGAAGACATGGCAGGATACATACTCAATGATGAAAATGCACTAAATAGAAAAACCTGTAAAAATTTTATCCTAAAATTTGGTTGGAAGAAACCTCAACTATGGGGCTATTAAAAAGAGATTGTATATAAAAAAAGAAGTATCAGATCTTTTGATCACTTCATCAACAGGATAGTCATCACATGTTAACGCTTAACTAATTTTTAGATTTAAGAAGTGGATATTAATTATTCTAGCAGTTTGGAACTTATTTTACCGTTAATGCATTTAAAGGTTTCAATCCTTCTTTTTTCAATCCTTTTTTTCTTTATTAATTTCATAATATCTTTCATAATTTTAAAGCTCCTTCAGCCTATTTCAAAGAAAGTGCAACCAAGCTGGTATTAAAAATCCTTTATGTTGCATTCATAAAACAAGTTCATTCAAAATTTGTGAGTAGCTCCAATAAACTGAATGATCACTGAAACGTCCCATACATACCTAAATCAACTTAAACGGACAATGTCAGTTTTTTACAAACCAATTTACTTGAGTTTTGTTTTATTTTTCGTTCTGGGGTTATGGTGTCCGCTAAAACAGACACACAACCTATTTCGCGATACTCGTTTAGCAACAGAAATACCAAAGTGTATATTTCGGTTGAGAATTTATAAATTATTTATAAATACTAATCGAAAATATTTTAATTATGGAGGTGAATTCATGTACTTTTACAATTATAGCAGGGGAAGGTGGGGTAGAATAACTGTTTAATATCAGTTTAAGAACGTTTTCGGAATTAACATACAAAGCAGAATACAGAACAAAGCATGATGGAATTTTATTTCGGATGAAACTACTAATCTTACAAAAGCAGCATTTTTGTCCAATGTTCGATTTTGAGATAGTTTCAATTCGATTGTTTTCTAAAAGAATTAAAAATCACCGAGTTAGTTATATTCTCTTTTGTAAAATAAATAAATCAACTCAGTAGTAGCTGAACCCATAAGGACCCAACCCTTGCTAAGTGCCTATTGATATAGTAAATAGTTATAAGTCTTTATAAATAATAATTATTTCTTAGACACTTTTCTGGTGAATATTGAATCAAGTGGAATTTTTCAAGTCTAATGACCTAAGTGATTTGGGTATTACGAAGGTGGATAACTAACCATTATAATTTTCATACGATATCGGTCCATTTTGCCCGAAGGAAAAGAAAAAAAATTAAGTTATAAAAAATCGAAATTTTGTTACTTACAGTTGCAAAGGGAATTCTTTGGATATTCCGTTCAAATATGGGTAGATAAAAAATCGCTTTGTTTAAAAAACAATATATTATTTATATAACCAAGTATAAGTTAAACCAACAGGTCGTTTATATTTTCATAAATTTTACATAATACTGACCCTGTATATTCCAGTTTTCCTCGAGACATATTTTTGTGTTTAATGCTTGTAAGAGTAGTTCAGGCGTGCTATTTTTAAGGAAGCTGTACTTGTTTACACTGCTCCGGTCTTTGAAAAAAAAATTCGGAGCCACTGAAGGTAAAGACTAAAAGGAAAGCTAGAAGTGGATTAGGTTAAGCTTGTATCTCAACTCCCTAAGACGTGTTCACCTTAATCTACTTAACTCTTAACACTTTAATTTGGCTTTTAATATTTAAGACTGCCTTGGGTCCCCCACCGACCCTATCTCTTCAAGCTGACATTTCATTAGTATTTCTTCTTTTTAATGCAATTTATACCTTCCTTCTAGTTTTTTACTCTAATTTACAGCTTAATTTACCATACCATATTTAACACGAATAATGTGATATTCAAATTCAGAACAAATAATTTCAGCATAATTGAATAAAATTACTATAACTGAGAAGTCAGTTGAGGTTAGGAATGTAAAAAAATATGGCCTCTGAATCGGAAATTCCTGATTCGCTAATACATTTTAAACACCAAGGAACAAATAATCTTTTATTTCGGTTTGTATTTACTCCCTGGTGTTTAAAAAAAAATAAAAATATCAATGGAAAATTAGAAATACAATATTATCATGCTATATTGTAAGTTTAATAAAGGAATGCATATATGCACGCCAAAGACCCTATCAACAAAAGAGGTTTTTGTTGGTAAGGTTAAAAAACAAAACAAAAAAATAAATAAACTATCCCCCAGAGGCAGCGCCGGTACCAACACTATACCATTACATTTCACCCCTCTCTGAAACCAATGTTTCAAAACGTCTACGAGGGTTTCGGTTTTTAAGGCCACTTTCATATTTGTTTTCCTTTTTAGTATTGAAATCAAACCATTTGACTAACATTACACTCTTTAATCTACATATAATATGCTTGGGAGAGTTTATAGTTTTTTAAAAATATTATTATTAAGAAAACTAGGATGAAACAAACTATGTGAACGTCCACACATACTCGTACAAATACACTAATTGATATCATAATTAAATCATATATCACCATAAGGAAATAAATGAAAATTTGAATTATAATAAAATAAGTTAGTTTACTTATTCAACGGGATTTTTTTTTTTAATTTAAGATAAAATATCGATAAAGTCACCTACAGGATGTTATTTAAAATAACATTTAAACAAAATTAAACGTTTCAATATACAATCCATTAGCATTTTTCGCATTCAAGAGAAACTTTAACAACGAGAAATTTTATTTGAACCTCACAAAAGTTTTCGTAACAAATATTTAATCGGAAACAGAATTTTTTTTTTTTTCAAAATAACAGTGTACTATTGTTTTTCAAGGGTGATAAAAAGTGTGCCTACTGCAAAGAGTGATAAGGCAATAACAGATTTGGTTTATTTCAGTTAATATTTTATTGATTACGCATAAATTGGTTAGTATGTATGTATATGTATATATATATATATATATATATATATATATATATATATATATATATATATATATATATATATAAAGTAACGATTAGACTAAATGAATATCTTAAAAAAAGAGGTTTTGGGGCAGAATCACGACACGCATATAGGTAACAACTAACTTTATTTCTCTTATGCTGGTCTATATATAGTATTTAGACGTATTATAAAACTTTGAACAACAAAACTTAATCCTAAACTCCTATTGATATTTCCTTAGTCTAAGTGTTTATTTACAACAGATAACATATATATATATATATATATATATATATAATGTATGTGTATTCTTTTCTTTGAAAAGATAATATCTTTATTCGAAACTCAATAAGACCTGTTATCGTATTACTCTATATCACTCCTTTCTTTATAATCGACATCCATTTGCTCGAATAACCTTTGAAATTTATATCTTTGACATTTTCAGTGCTGTTTTTTTTATTTATAGTTGAAGCAAATTGTCTCTGATTCATTGTTTTTATTGGAAATGCCCTTTACACGGGGAGAGGAATTGGATAGGAAAGGAATTTAATTGAATTTACTGCTAACATATTTTTTTTTAAATAATAATAATAACTGATTGTTGCACAATCGTGTATTCAATAATAATATTATTGCTTTTTATAAATCACTGGGTACTACTAATACAACGAAGACTTCGAAATGACGCAAAAATAAGGATACCACTAATTTTGTTGTATTTACTATACCCAGAATTTTAATATTATTTTTATTATACTTACTTTACTTTATAGGCGTTCCGACTCATCCAATCCTCTTCCTGGAGACCTGGACCGGCCATCCCCTCCTGGAGTTCCTCCATCCCCCTGCTTCTGGGCCGCGTCCTCTCCTCCCTGATGGAACCCAATCCAGGACTCGATTCGGCCAACATTCGAACGCCATTCTCTTCACATGGTCGTACCATCCTATGTGGCATGTCCCGATCCTTTCATTTGTAGATTTACCCACATCCATTCGTCGAAATACTTCTTTTCTTACTTTATACAGCCTGGCGACACAGAGACACCTCCAACAGAAATCTATCTCAACCGCCTGCACCTTTGAGTACAGGCGAGGTCTCGTAGTCCAGGTTTCAGAAGAATATGTCAGGATGGGTTCCACTATTGCTATGAAAATACGGCGTTTATAATCTTTAGAAAATAATCTGGAATCCTCTGCATTCCAGAGGACCGGATGTAGCAATTGGAGTGCCGAGGCTAGTATATCCATATGCTTGATAGGGGATTGACAATATTGGTTTAATGATTCAGATTGATAGATTGAATTTTTTGTTTCTTAACTTTTTCTAATGATATAATTATAGTTGATCATTCTTATTATTTATATTCGTGTATTTATCCGCGTGGCATAATCCGAAAATTCAAGCTCTTAATGAAAGCCATACTAACTCGTTCGGCGTCTAAAGCTTTAAAAGAAGCAGAGATGGATCCTCAAAACACCGAAAGTATAGAACAGGTGCATAGCGCTCAGGGATTGATGTCGGAGACTGACGGCGAAGCAGAAATGAAAATGGAAGGAAGAACCGACGCAGATACAATAGGAAAGACAGATAGAACACAGGAAATAAATTAAACTTATCTGTGAACAGGAGTAGATTGGGTTACAGGTCTTCTTCTTGTCGCCTATGGGACTCTTCATCTTCTCGGTCCGAGTTGTTCGCCGGCTCCTTCTTCCGCAAGATCTCTCCTCCTTGCTTTACGTCTCCAGAGTCCTCTTTCCTGTTCTGCCTTCGTCTCCAGAGTACCTCCTTCCTTCTCAATGTCTATCTCTAGAGTGCCTTCTTCAGCCTAGTTTTAGTAGTAGCTTGCCCCCCCCCTTTTCTTCTTTCTACACCATCTTGGACCATGAAACCCTAAGGGGACCAAAAAGGTCTGTTCTTTGTCCAAAACACATTCCCTTTCATGTGTACCGACATGACACATTTTCCCCGCTCCGCATCTCTTTCTAGGTGCCGGCAATACATAGCACATCAATGCTTCATTGTCAGCCATGTAAACTTCCTTGTTCTCCCATCGTCTTTTACATTTGTATATACTAGCTCTAGGATTAGGATAGAAGAGAAGGTAGGAGGTAGGAGAGTAGAGAGTAGAGATGTAGGAGATAGTTTATAGTATGCAAGAGAGTAGTCTGTGTTAGATGTAGCCCATAGTCAATAAGTTATGATGATAGTCAACTTATAATAAGTCACCTCGTTAGTTATTAAGAATGTCTCTTCTATCTCTTGTATATCCACATTATAATGTTCAATAACACAATGAACTTATATATTTCTTAAAAATCGTCCACTGTTTGTTAGCAATTACTATAAATATAATTTGGAGTGCTTTAGGAATATATCAGTTGCCGACTTCAGCTCTCTACGCTCACTCTGTAGTCCATAGTCAATAAGTTATAATGATAATCAATAGTCGATAACTCAACTATTTAGTTAAAAAAAATGTCTCTTGTATATCGATATTATAATTGTTAAATAATTCAATAAACCTATATATTTCATACTAGTCGTCCACTGTTTGTTGACTCTTAACAGTCTTGTTGAACCCAGTTCTACGTTTTGGGCTCATTAAAAAAAAAACACCAGGATTTGGAGAAACCGAAACCACGATTGCAATACCAGTCAGGGTTATCCCATGTAACAATTATTACTGCTCGCATTTGCATAGCAATTTATTTCTGACTCTTGTGTATTCGGAAGAAGGGGCCTTTCTCTCTCATATCGGAGGGTCTAACTTCATCTTAACAATCGAGGATAACAAAACAAGCAATAACAAAGATAGAACTGGCATAATAACCGGGGGAGATGGAAATATGCTGGCCGGAATTAGAGAGAATACATTAGAGTAGGATTGGAAAGATGTAAATCCGACAGGGGATTGACAAGAGTGACCAGCTGGTGGGGGATGGAGCCAATCAGCCTTCGCCCTTCCCTTTCCCCCAATATTTCCTCCAAGAATAGCATCATTTACCCCCCTATTATCGCCCCACCCCTAATTGTGGCCCAAGGTGTTTCCCACTGTGATAAACTATTTTTTTTAATCTGTAAATACTCCGAGTGCTTTAATTTATAATTGATTTGTTTTCTTTATTAATATCAACAGTATTTGTTATCCTAGCTCCTCCTAAATATTATAGACAAGTGACATTCTCATGAACTAATTAAAGGAGCTATCACACAATCAATAATTAACATTTCAGGCCTTCACTTAACCCCCAACTCAGATGATCCAATTTTTAACGTACGTTTATATATTTTTTTAAAATTTTATTATTTACAGTAAATATGATCTATGTCCTGGTCATTATGCACCTGTTTTTTATACGTGTTGTCTTGACAGCTCGCTATATGTAACCCTCTTTGCGCGGAAGGGTCCTCTTTTTCTTTCTTTGCAAGTAGATATATAAGTAAACTCGTAACTATGATCAGCAAACAATAAATATACTGTTATTCAAATAGATGAAAAATGATCATTATACACTAAATAAATCCCATCCAATCAACCATCTCAACCTTTGGAGTCAAACTCTTATTAATTAAGGATATAGAATTAGTAGTGTAACAATCTCAGAGTGGCATCCCATTTTATTATATAAATATTATTCAGATCAGAGGATCTTACTTTTCTCTGAGATTGGAAAAACAACCATTGTACAAGAAACGGTACAGTCCCTATCATGTTCTGATCCCTAGGCCTTTCATGGGCCCGCTCCAACCCATACAGGTTTTTTTATTTATTTTAAAATGTTCTTTTTATAATCAACTTATTACAATAAATGAATAATTAATTTACAAAGAAAGTACATAAAATATTCTTGCTCAAACGAAATATTACGGATTTCTAAAATATCACGTTATTTCCTGGATATCTTAAAAAGAAAAAAAAATGGTTCCAGAAAATTCGGAAGGGTTCGTTTGATTTTATCGGAGGAAAGCAACCCTTTCCGTAGGTAGCCTACACACCTGACAAACACTCATTTGCGTTTCTTGTCAATAGAGCGTTTAGCTTGGTCCCGTTTATTCGTGCTACTTCATCAATAATTCATATGAATAATTTTTGTGTCCTGAAATATTTAATTACTGATACGAAGTGGTGAGGTCCGGTGGCCATTTTGGGGTATGTAAATACACTGTTTGGATTTTGACCATATTCGGAATGCCTAATCATTTTATCAATTTTTAGATTTAAACATTTCACTGCTTTCTTATGATATTTTAGTTAAATAAGCATAATAATTATTCACCGCTGATCAAGTATACTACAATAACATACCAAGATCAGCAGAACACACCTGTTCTTAGTTGACAATAGTTTGAAAACTTAATAAGCAACTGTACACGATATCTGATTTTAATCGTAAACGTAAATGTACTAATTCTAGTAAAATCCATAACATCTTAAACTAATGTGATATAGATAATACCCATGATAATTAATTATTAATACTTCAGACGCTTTAGAATAAGAAAGCTTTAAACAAACAAACTGTTTTAAATTTTCTTATTAAATATTGAAAAAAGTAGATTTCGACTTATTAAATATTCGAAAAGTACGACTTAAGTTTACTCAGGCGGTTAGGAAGGGGCGATGATATATTTAAAAGGCATTAAAAGAATCACTGTTACCTTTTTCTTTACTGAACCAAGGTGAAGAAACTTTTTAAAGGCGTCTTGGAGCCATGTATACATAAATAATTAATTTTCATGCATCCATTTAAGTCTCTAACAAAAAATAATATGTAAGTAATTGGCTGTTTTGCATCCTCTATAAGTTTACATACTCGACCATCTATAGCATTTATGCTTAGAGCACTTCCATTCACTCGGAGTAAATGATGGATAATAACATTTTATGACTTTTCATCAATTACTTTTACTCCATTCCGGTGAATAATATTTATTCATTAATTACCAGAGCTAATGATAAAGATAAGTTTTCTTTTAAATGAAATAAATATGTTCTGATGATAGATAATAGTGAAGAGACAATGATAATGCATCGTTAAGACTTTCATTTTTCATGAGGCGTTTAATATTTATTATTAATATATGTATCAACTTAATGCCATTTTATTAAAACTTATTATAATAATATAAATTCTATTATAAATTTATATTCAGATTGTATTGTTACTTTTTTGAAACCTGTTATATCAGCTAGTCGTGAATCGGTACAGTTTCATAACAAATTTTATATTTTATTTTTAACAGTTATAACTTATAGAAAATAAAAGAAATACTTATATTATTAAATATTATATACATTCATCATTTCATTTTTTTTCATTTTTAAATTATTGGTATAATAAAAAATTCATATCCTAAGATTGGGACTGTAGGATTATATTTATCTATGTATTTGGAATATTATAGGTGAAATAATGAGATCAAATATATGATGAAATTTCTTAACACCCCTAAAAATATATCTTAATATTGCCTTATTAACAATGACTATTTTATTTTTTATAATTTAAGGAAGAAATAGTTGGGGGTGCAGTCAAAGAAAACACCAAAATAAGAAAAACTTATTTATTATGTGCCGACGTTTCGGCCTACAATGTAGGCCATCTTCAGGGCTAAGAGAGAGAAACAAACAAAAATATATAAAAACGTAGCAGTAACAAGAATGTATAAAAAGTGGTACAGGAGTGAAAAAATAAAAATAGTGACTAGATATGATGAAATAGTGAAAAGATAAAATAGTGAATAGATAAAATTAGTGACTAGATATGATGAAATGGTGAATATATATATGATAAATAAGAAAGAATATAAGACTGGTTACAGAATATAAGAAAGAATAAAGAATAAAAAAGAAAGAATATAAGACTGGTTACAGAATATAATAAACTTAAAAAAGTGATAGATAAAAATAAAATTGTAGATGATGAAAAGAAATTATAATGGTGACAGATATAAAAAACAAGAATACGAATATAAAATATAAAAAATACATGTCAAGAAAGGATAAAATGTAAACAATAATATAAAGGGAAAGAAAAATGAGGAGGTAAATGGAAAGATACAAGAAGAAAAGATTAAAATTATAGAAAAAGGGGGTTACATAGGTATGAGGGGTTACATAAGTAAAGTGTAACAATATAAGTAACTATAGAAATAAAAGCTTGATAAATTTCAAAAATGAAACATTGAACATAGTGGTATTTATAACTATGCACTATGAGGAATGAAAAGAAAAAGAAAATATAAGTAATGGAAGTTAATATGTAACTGTATACAGTAGGAAGCAGTGGCATTAATGCAAAATAAGATGTGAATATAACATGAACATGTAGAAAATAGGTAAAGAAATACAGAGGATGAAAAATATGAGGCTAAATAATAATGAACTCTATACATTAACAAATGATGGATGCCAAAAGAAGGTGTGAGAACAGGTGAGAAGAAAGGTGAATGTGACCTCACACCTTCTTTTGGCATCCATCATTTGTTAATGTATAGAGTTCATTATTATTTAGCCTCATATTTTTCATCCTCTGTATTTCTTTACCTATTTTCTACATGTTCATGTTATATTCACATCTTATTTTGCATTAATGCCACTGCTTCCTACTGTATACAGTTACATATTAACTTCCATTACTTATATTTTCTTTTTCTTTTCATTCCTCATAGTGCATAGTTATAAATACCACTATGTTCAATGTTTCATTTTTGAAATTTATCAAGCTTTTATTTCTATAGTTACTTATATTGTTACACTTTACTTATGTAACCCCTCATACCTATGTAACCCCCTTTTTCTATAATTTTAATCTTTTCTTCTTGTATCTTTCCATTTACCTCCTCATTTTTCTTTCCCTTTATATTATTGTTTACATTTTATCCTTTCTTGACATGTATTTTTTATATTTTATATTCGTATTCTTGTTTTTTATATCTGTCACCATTATAATTTCTTTTCATCATCTACAATTTTATTTTTATCTATCACTTTTTTAAGTTTATTATATTCTGTAACCAGTCTTATATTCTTTCTTTTTTATTCTTTATTCTTTCTTATATTCTGTAACCAGTCTTATATTCTTTCTTATTTATCATATATATATTCACCATTTCATCATATCTAGTCACTAATTTTATCTATTCACTATTTTATCTTTTCACTATTTCATCATATCTAGTCACTATTTTTATTTTTTCACTCCTGTACCACTTTTTATACATTCTTGTTACTGCTACGTTTTTATATATTTTTGTTTGTTTCTCTCTCTTAGCCCTGAAGATGGCCTACATTGTAGGCCGAAACGTCGGCACATAATAAATAAGTTTTTCTTATTTTGGTGTTTTCTTTGACTGCACCCCCAACTATTTCTTCCTTAAATTAGAAGATACAGTCGACCAATTCTTCTCTAACTAATATTTTTTATAATATTGATACTTCTTTTCGATTCTAAGAATTTAACTGTCCTTTAGCATATTCTTTATTGTATTTTATTTCTTACATGTTATATTTCTAAGAGAATAAAATATATATTACATATGATATATAAATATATATATAATATTATATAAATTTCGGCTTATTAAATACACATCATTTGACTTCAGGGATGGAACGAAAGCGGTACTAAAATCTAGCTTTTTGGGCAGGTATCTCTGTTCTATTGGTACATTAATTAATATGAGAAAATGTAATACTAAAATTAAATGGTTTAATTGATTCATAGGCTGGTATTCAGTTGAAAATTTCTCTTAAAGTATCATTTCTTGAGTGAGAATCGAAGAGAAAAAGTAAAACTTTTTTTGTTTTACAACCCTTAAAACTGAAAAGAAAAAAAACTTCGTAAAGGAACTATCCCACTGCAGAAAAAAAAATTATTTAAAAAAAAATCAACGTTTCAATCAATAATATTACATATAAAAAAAAATACAATTAAAGTGACAAATAAGATAAGAATAAAAATAACAGGAAAATAATTTAATAATATCTTTTGAAACAATTTAATAAAGTTACTAATAATTATAATGGAGTTTACCAAGATTAGCTAAAACGAAAACTTGGTCATTAAAATATATATAATATAATAATGATGATGTATTTACAGACAGATAGATAAGATGTGTGTGTGTGTCTGTTTCTATGTCTGTGGGAGTACGTTAAGGAATTTAAAATCTTAAATTAATATAAGAAGTTTTATAATCTGTAACCTAAATGAGAATTAAAGAAATAAAGAGTGTATTACATTCACTAGCCGTTGGAATGTGAGTGCTTTAGTTGACATACACTGAAATAATAAGAAAAACAAATAATAAAAATATTCTCACAACTCAGAAAACAAAAATTAACTTATTAAAATTTGGAATTAAATATAAGCAGCAGGAGGATTAGCATATTATGAGGTGTTCAAACAGGAGATTTTTAAATGTTGGAAAAGAAGGGGTATGCCGGATATTAGGAGGAAGAGAATTACAGATAGTAATAGAGCTGGCGGTAAGGGATCACATATTTTTTGTTGTATAATATTAGTTGACCTTATCTTATTAGCTTGCCAATAAAAAGTTCTCCCTGTATACGAGAATTTTCTTGACCTCTACCCTGACCATTTTCTTCCTCATACATCTTTTTATGTATAGAAATCTGCATTTCTGTCTGAAAAAATGTTTGTTTATGAAAAATTTGGTCATGAAAGCGTTGGAAATTATCAAGAACTCTCTTGATACAGTTTCGAAGAATTTGATTGATAAATAAATTTACCCTTAAATTTTTAGCTGCCCTTTTTCAAATGACAAAGTAAACCCAATTTGTAACCAGTGGCTTAAGCCTATAAATGGACCTGGGTAGTATTTAGCATAAAAGGGTGGGACAAAGTAGAGCTCGTTAAGGGAATCGATTGGTGATGGGTGATGGAGGAGGGTGTAAGGCAGACAATGGCTCTTAAGTTGGCAACATTGGAAATGGTTCAGTGGTGCCACTTGAGCGGTACCCCTCAGATGGAAATGACTCTACTCCGTCCAACTGCGTTTTGTCTTTGGTCCCCAGCCATGACGGTGGGTTACGCCTCGTTCGGCAGAACTGTTCGTCGTCCTTCGATGTTTTTCATGAAGTTCGGCTTAACTTGATTAAAACTTGTATTTGTATTAACAGTTGACCTTTGAACAATTCTTAAAGATGATTTAACTAACTCAATTCTTCAGAAGGACTAATTCCGGCGATGGTCAATAACGCTGTCATTGTATCTATACAAGTAAAGTACTATCGAGATTATTACTACAATAAGTGAGAAAAATTCGTTATACCAAACCTTATAAAAGCTTTTATTGTTGATTAAAAAAAAAATCTTTGTGGAAAAGATAGTTCAAAGAAATGTAACCAAAACAGTGATATTTCTTAAACTTAAACCATTTTGCTAAGTTAAAGTTATAAATAAAGATACAATGGAAGTGTTTAATATATTTATGCTGTATACAGAATAAATAACTTGCTGTTATATATTAATGAATGAATATATACAGTAAGTTAACTTGCTGAAAGATACGATAAAAGAGAGTAATCAACAATACAGATTAGCAAAGAAGATTAATTATAGGAATTATTGTAAAATTATAATAATCATAAATGTGTTATGACAAGGACAATAAAAAAATTATAAAATCGTATTTACTGCCTTCTATACTTTCACCAACACTTTAGACCACTATAAGTGACAAAAACTCATATTTTTTTGCATTTCTGACATACGTTTACGTATTTTTAAACATAAGAATAACGAATTTTCCTACATCCCTTGTAGTTATTATTTAAAACAATTTAGATGTAAATTATATGTATGTAAGAACTTATGCAAATAATCTGGTATTATCCATTTTCGGTACGTGTTAGTAACCTTTAATCCAGTTCCATTCCGTCTGCACCTTTAGATTTTTCTTACGATTTTATGATGACAAAAAATACCCCTTCGTTGTAACCGTAGCCTAATAAGTTGCATACCACGAAATAAACTTCAAGATAGGTTCAGCTTAGAACTTTTAATTGCTGCTTTATAAACGATCCCATAGTCATTTTCTTTTCATCACTAGCTAAGTGGATTAAAGGGATCAGCTAAGCAAGTTAACGGCTTCAGTTAACGTCAGCCTGGAATCTATTCCAGAAGGGCTTAATGAATTTATGATTTATCTTTTACTAATTATTTAGCGGTAGTTTGATTTTTCGTTACTACCTAATCAGTTACATTTAAGCTTTTAAAACATTGTTTCCTTGGTTAAACTGGTTTGGATAAGGATCTGAATCATGTATTACTACCATCCTACTTAATATTATTTTATCTTTTTTTTCCTTTAAGTAATATGGTACATTATGTAATTAAGTAAATATTATAAAATATGTGACATCCTACGCTATTTGCACTACACTACTGAAAGAAAGTGAAGTGCAATTTATTTATCCACATTGCCTTCTTTCAACGTTGTCTAAATATAATGTATAAATTAGTATTAATTTTGTTTTTACATCAGTTTGGTATTTTAATGTCTAGTTATTACTTATTTATTGTAAATTCACTAAGAATTTGCTTTGTCTGTTGGGGCTTGGATACGAAAACAATTCCGAAACGCCATATTAATTTATACCCTATATTTCACAGCAAATATTCAATATATATTTATGGGGTGTTTTAAGTGCCTAAATTTAAATAGTTTCAACCTAGCGAGTGCATGATGAAGAATATATAATTAGAAATATTAAACCTGATTTATATACTAAAAAATAAAACTTTTTTTTGTTGAAATTGGGGTTTAAATTAGTTTTTTAGTTTTTTTATTTACAGACTTAAGCTTTACTCCAAATGAATGGTTTCAAGGTCATTAAAAATAACCATTCAGTTTTAAAGAGAACCTAATGTTATTTAACGTTCCCTGTGCTCTCAGTGATATATCCTGACCGCAATTTTGTTTTTACATTCAGTTATCTTTATTAATTGCAATCAGGTGTAAATTAGAGAAACTTACCAAAATTAATTTAGAGTCAAATCTATATAATAAAAATTAACCGCAAAATGTGTTGCTAAGCGCTCGTGAACATCTCGACAAATTCGGCTAATTTTTTATTTATATTTTTGTTTCACCAGTTTGGATTCCGAGCATCCCACTCCACTATTCAGCAATGCCATCGTCTGGTGGATATAGTCTCCTCTGCATTAGAACGTGGATCATATTGTTCGGGAGTCTTTCTTGACGTGGAACAGGCTTTTGGCCGAGTCTGGTATCCGGGCTTGCTCTACAAACTCCGCAAATTCCTACCCTCTACATACTTTCTCATCCTGCAATCCTATCTCACAAATAGAACTTTCCAAGTAAACCATAACAATGTCTATTCGTCCCTCTTTTTCCAATCTGCTGGTGTTCCTCATGGTAGTATCCTTGGTCCAATCCTATATATAGTTTATACAGCTAACATCCCAACTCATCCTAATACTATCCTTACCACGTATGCTGATGATACATGTGTATTATCAGTCAACACCAATCCAGCTATTGCATCCCAAAGCCTCCAACCTCAATGATCTTGAAGAATGGTGTCATAACTGGAGAATTAAAATAAATTCTCAAAAATCGCATCAAATCACTCTTACCTTACGTCGTAAACAAATGACTTCCTGCCCTTCAGTATCCTTTAATAATATCCCTCTGGTGCCTGTAGAACAGATCCGATACTTTGGGTTGCACCTTGACAAACGATTAACCTGGAATCCTCATACAAGACTGAAAAGACAAGAAACCGCACGACGTTTCAGGCTACTTCAACACTTACTAGACAAACGCTCTAAGCTCCCAATTAACTACAAAAGACTCATCTGCATGACCATCATACGACCTATTTGCACTTACGGAGTAGAGCTTTGGGGCTCCACTAAGCCATCGAATTTCTCTCGTATCCAATCCTTACAGTCCAAAATCCTTCGTAAAATCCTCAATGCTCCTTATTTTGTTAAGAATAAACTCATCCATAACGACCTTAATGTCCCTTTTGTTGCTGATTTAGCCCCAACCCAGTATCTATCCTTTCCTAACAAACTTCATTACCACTCAAACCCTCTAGTTTCAAACCTAGCTTCCTCTTCAATTCCCGATAATCCTCCGAGGCGTCTGAAAAGAAGATGGCCACGTGACCTCCTTACTTGAACTTTGATTTGAGTACTACCAGTGGGTAGTTTCTCTACTTGTCATTATCATGTCATTATATATCACTTAGCCTATTTACTTGTTGTATTATTGTAATACAGTTGTAGATATCAATAAATAAATTTAAAAAAAAAAAATATTTTTGTTAAGGCGTAAAGAAGGTTCTTATTGAGAGAAAATCCGTAAAATTGACGAGAGAAATAATAAAAACAACACTTTTCTTTTCCCATACAAACCACTCTGTTCCCAGCTGTCAAATATTTGACGTCAATCAAAGAAAAACAAAGGCGCGTTAGTTGTTAGTAAAAGTTTATTACGGTTCAGTCCCTATCATATAATAAATAACTGGGATCTTATCTTAATATATAAAAATCTCATGTCACCATGTTTGTTCGGGCTAATTTCTGAAACTACTGGACCGATTTTAATGACATTTCGCACATATATATATCATTGTCCAACTTAAAATACAGGCTCTATTTTATTTCGATTAATGACCGCGATATGTTGGTTGCAAAATTATAATTTTTCCTAACCATGATGCTGCATTTTTGATATAATGTAAGGGCATGTCTGAATAATGTAAATCCAAATTTGCAACCGAATAAACGGATGGGAAAACCTTTGGTGGCCAAAAACCTAAAAATTTTCGGAGTTACTTCAGTTTTTGGCCTGTATCTCCTAATCGGTGCATTTAAAAAAACAAAAAAAACATAGGTAACCATTTTTAAATTAGATTAAATTGGCTACAATTTGAGTCCAAATACAGCTCTGTAGGTCCAATAGTTGTTAGTAAAAGTTTATTAGGGTTTGCGTGTCATTAATAAAATAATATAACGTGTTCCCTCAAATTTGTTTTCTTTCTTATTTTAATTTTTCAGATATTGTTTATGGTGATTTTTTTTTTAAAATGGTGTTATTTTACTTAATGAAGATCTGTAATCGTAAGTGTATATATAATGTTGTAATAAAAGTTGTTATTAAATTTTCGTTTTTATCGAAAACCAATTGTATGTTTATTTGTTGAATGTGTTTGCATTTAGACCCATTCCGCTTATAAGACTCGGGCCCAGTAATTTGGGTCGAAGAACTCGAAACGCTACAAATCAAGCTAATTTTCAATTTAATTGGACTGCACAGCAACGTGAAAAACGAAATGAAATTGAAAGGATTAGGATATTACAATAACGTGCAACGTCTCGTTTTCAAACTGCTTTCAGTGTTTCACGAGCGACTTTCAGTAACGATGTTTAAGTTGACTACAACTCCTAACAATGCGTTCCTATTGGATCTACGAACTCAGTTTGCCCACATTTTAAGACATTGAAATACAAAAATGAAGTAAATGGATTGTGTTGCGTGAATGGAAATGGATTGGTTTCAGAAACTGTAAGGGATTCCATACATTTCCTTACAAATATACAAAAATATAACAACTGCTTACAAATGACTTTTGGGGCAACAGTTATACTTTGCGACAATTTCATGCCAAGCTTTAAGGTAACAAGACATATATTGTTTATTCCTTCTTAAGTTTTTGTGTAAAAATAAAACTTTCTGTTTAATTTGCTGATACAAGGCCAAATACATTATAAAGC
Source organism: Arma custos (assembly GCA_037127475.1). Classification (NCBI taxonomy): domain Eukaryota; kingdom Metazoa; phylum Arthropoda; class Insecta; order Hemiptera; family Pentatomidae; genus Arma; species Arma custos. The sequence continues at coordinate 95,327,565 of CM073761.1, forward strand.
AGGTTCGCTGTTGCCGGTGACAGATGGCGACTATAAATTCCTGCAAATGGAATAAATGGGCAATACACCAGAAGAAATTGATCAGCTTTGTGCATATAACAGTTCAGTGAGGAGGTCTATTGTAGAACAATTACAAACTTTGTGTCATCAACACAATTAATTGTTCGCTTTAGGTAAATAGGGCAGAACAACGTCTGCCGAGACAGCTAGTAATTATATAAAAAATAAATGAAATGGTGGCTTAGTCATAGGGAATTCGTTGAAATGCTATTTTTTTTTAAATTTATTACTACATGTTTTTTTAATACCATGACGTTCTGGGATTTTTCGGTCACATAATCGAAATAATAAAATTATTAATAATAACAAAAATTAAAAATAATCCTTTATATTTGAATAATCCAACATAATGCCTCATGCTTTCTAAAGAACAAAAAATAGCTAAGACAAAAGCATTTTTAAACAGCTTGCTTATCTTCTTTTTTTTTAATCTTAATCTTGCTTAACCTTTTTTTTAACTTCATCGCAATTAGGGAAACCAAAAATAAAGGTAATATGATACAAATATTTAAGTAATTATAAATACTCAAAAAAATTTTTACCATTCAGGCGGTGTATTTCGAAATACTGGAAACTCCCTATCCCATTAGCTATTGAGGTGAATGCAATTGAAAGGGCACACACCCTGGTGTCAGCTCTAAATCGGGGACAAGGCCGAAGAGGGGATGCACCCCCTATCGCAAGCTTTTGTTCCCTTGTTGCCCGAGCTATCGTATCCCTCACCCTCCACCGACGGACAAAAACTGCATCTCCCTTCAACGAGAAATCTGCCTTCGTGTGTGACGATCCTATCCGGCCTGGGAGATTGCTGTAAAAAGTTCTAGCCTGACCCAGTTTCTCTTTATTTTTTTAAAATTTATTTAAGAGAAAACTTTAACATGGGAGGATATAATAAATAAATATAATATATCCAGAGAGGAAAATTTCAAAATAATATCTATATGTATTTATGTATATATATATATATATATATATATATATATATATATATATATATATATATATATATATATATATATATATATACTGTAAAAAGCCAACCAAACAACAAATAACCTTCACCAACTCAAGCAATGACACGAATAAAAACAAAAAATAAATTAATCCTGCAGATACATACCACTCTTCAAGAGGCTAAGTAATATGAACAAAATATTTTGGATGCAACATGAAAATAACGAATATTAATTGATTTATTAGGTATTAACCTTTCTATCCATACACATGAGGAAATGAAAAAGAATATAATTTTAATATAAGAGTCATCATCCCTCAAGAAGGAATAGATCTAAATTACTAATTCAAACACAAAATGCCTCGTCGTTGAGGTCAACTCATGAATCTTCAAGAATGAAAAACAAAAGAGCATGCATAAAAAACAGATCACACCGTTAAACCGAATTTTAAAAGTATTAAATTCGTGTTTATTCATTGTAGAATTCACACCCATTCAGAGTTCGTAACAACGTTCTCTTTTGTGTACTCTCTGTCACACATTTATGTTTCCTCACAAACCTTACTCCTCCTTTTTACATTTTATGTTAGCAGTTTCAATGTTTTCATTTAATCATAATTTATTTTATTGTTATATGGTATACATTTTTTAATATTTTATTTGAAAAGAAAAGATATGACCAGGAGAGGAACTCGAACCCGGTCTCCCACCTATCCGCTTAGTGCTTAACCATCTCAGCCATCCTGGTTCGCTTCTCGGTCAGTCATGTCCTGATTTTCACTGATCTTTTCACTGATCCTATATATCCGTGTTCTCGCAATTTGCGATGTATACACTCGGAGAATGCTAATTGAACTTTTATTTTTGGATCTTGTTGACTTAAGTCATTAAATATGACTGATCGAGAAGCGAACCTGGATGGCTGAGATGGTTAAGCACTAAGCGGATAGGTGGGAGACCGGGTTCGAGTTCCTCTCCTGGTCATATCTTTTCTTTTCAAATAAAATATTTTCATTTAATCATTTCTCTTTCATCTGCATTTAATTACTCCACAAATTTATCTCTTCTCGCGTTAACAAGGGAATGTTTTTTGTGCATCTCTCACATTCCATTAAGCCTTTATCTACTGACATCCGGTTCATCACATCAGTGACCTTCCCATTCACTTCCACGATTATGATTGTAACCCTCTCGTAGTTTCCTTAGACTTGGCTCAAACATAGATCCCTTTTCACACCGAAAATCCATATCAACTTAAAGTACCTTTCCACAAAAGAAACTGCCGATTGCTTTATTATTGTCCCTCCTCTTGCTACTCCATACTGGCAATTCAGTTCTATTCCTTCCTGAGGGATGACGAATCTTACATTGCAATTATATTCCTTTTTATTTCCTCATGTGTATACATAGACAGATTATCACCTAATATATTAATTTAAAATCGTTATTTTCATGTTACGAAGGATCGTAAGCAATAAGCTGTTAAGGCGTTTATTTTATTTAATTGAAACAATTTTAATTATCTTTATTTATCTTTAATTATCTATTGAAAATTAACGATTTTTGTGTGATTGTAGTCACATTATTTATGTTTGATCGAGCCTTATATAAAGTTTTTGTGATCTGAGATTATCAGATTTGAATCGAATCCTTTTCAAAGAAGAAAATAGAGAAAACAGGGGTGGAGTATTGAGAGATATTTTTCCAGGTAGAAAAACTGTAAACAGAAAGAGAGATAGGGGTTCCGGGTCAATACCTAGTTTATATGAAGTAGATTCGAATCAAAGTTAAGTAAGGGGGAAAGAGGTGGGTCCTCATCAGATAAGTTAAAAAGTTGCACTTCAGGTGCGAGTGGGACAAAGCCTTCGACAATGCGATGGTACTGACTTATCTCTACGATTGGAGATAAAGTGGCCAGAGGGGATGGTATCAGTGATATAGGGTGCGCCATTGTCGCCTCCTCATGCACTACTGATTGTGTTGTTGTTTTTACCCCCAGCCAAGAGATAAGGGTTGCCAATTCGACTTGGAGGCTATATTGCTCACTAAACCACCCCTTCGACATTGGAACAATAACGATGCCGGCGGACACATCTGTAATCGAAGGAACCTGTGGAGGTAATTATGTCTTTGTATATAGATGACACTGGATAAAGGGCATTGTAATTATATGATGAGTATTGCAACTATCTCTTCATAAATCGAGAACAGAGGTTATTAGTGCCGATTTCAGTATTTAAGTGTTTTCTAATGTCTTTCTCTTTCTTTACTATAAACAGGAGTTTCAAGAGATAAGTAACGGTTACATTTAATTGGTTGAGTACCTCTTTTAAAAAAATAGATACATACATGAAAAGTGTTTTCACAGATTTTCTAAGAGAATAATATTAATTTTGGTTATGATAGTATTGTTTCTAACAGCGAATGTCTACTGGTTTTTGGTGTATTTTATGAAGAGATAAAATCCAGGCAAAAATGGTCAGAGCGGATTATTCCACTTTTGAAACTAAAAGCTTTGTCGTTCAGAAAACATTTAAAAACGTTCTTCATTGATTACAACTGGGGAGTTGTATTAATGCGGGGACATTTCCCATACTCACCATGGCAGCTAGCCATGAGAAGAGATATCCTGCTGATGCTCTTTGACATGTAGTAATGGATATTTTCCATTTGGACTTTTCTATGGTAAAACCCATCCTCCAAGTGGCAAGTCATGTCGTTTAAACCAACAACAGTCAAAATGTTTCCTTCTTTTTTTTCAGTCCGCACCTGACTGGCATTTCCATCTTGCTTCCTTATTATGTCCCCTAAATAAAATGTCTTTATTACTTATTCGCCCTCAAAGCATGTTTTAATATATTTTTTCATTGCTAAAAACACGTTTAGGCGTTTAACCACTGACTGACTAAAATAATCAAAAATTTAACATTCCATACAGCCGATGAAAATTACTAGAAAAAATAATAGACACGGTCTGTTGTTATAAATGAATTTTCTAACCTGAATTAAAAGGAAGGCCATTACTACTTATTAAGTAGTAATTTAATTAATGGTTCATTAGATAATATTTTTATTGTTACTCTAACAAATAAAGAGTCACAAGATATTGAAAGAAAGTTCAAATGATTTTAGGTTAGTAAAATCTGTCGAATTCCAAGTAAGCAAAATATTAATTAGTATAATGTAGAAATGTAATAAACGATTTTCATTTTTTTTCTAGAATCTAAAAACCACAAAAACAACTATTTTAAAACATTTATGCAAAATATATTTAGCGAAAAAAAACACAATGTATTAGGGGAAAACATCATCACAAATATTAAGACCGTGGAAAAAATTCCAACGAAAAGCTCTTAAGTCTCCAAACTAAAACAGAAAATGAAAATATCTGTCCAATATTTCACCTATTCAGGTATCCTCATGGTAGATAGAGAAAAAAACAAAACAAATCATGAGTAATGCACCCAAGAAGCATCCCACCACCTTCAAGGCTCAAATGCAACTAACTGATGAACAACTAATGAGCCTTGGAGGTGGTGGGATGCTTCTTGGGTGCATTATTCATGTTTTGTTCTTTTGTTTTTTGTTTTTTTCTCTATCTACCCTGAGTATGCCTGAATAGGCGAAATATTGGATAGATAATTTAAATTTCTGTTTTAGTTTGGAGACTTAAGGGCTTTTCATTGGGATTTTTTCCACGGTCTCAACATTTATGTAAGGTCTCTTTTTATTTTTCAATATCATCACAAATATTTTAAATTAAAACTTTTACTTTAAAGTAAACTACCTGATAAGAGTTGCTGATTGTATTATTGGATCAGAATATTATAAATAACATATCTGTTTTTTTTATGTTTATACTTGACTAAGAACCATTTAATATTAAATAGGACAGTAATAAAAAAAATCCGAATTTTTCGGTATTTTATTAATATTTCTCCTGTTTTATGCTGCCTGAGTAGTAATATGGAATATCTAAATGAAGTCTTTTAAAAAAAAGTTTTTTCTTCCTCTATTGGTTCATTCTGATGCTAGACAGTTTACAAATGTTCACATGTACAAATTATTCATATCTATAAAAATATCTGTCGACTTATAAATTTAATTTAATGTTTATATATTTTAACAGGGCCATTGCTGTTGAAAATAAAGTATAACTACTTACGTTAGTGAATAATATTCGAAATGTTGACCTGAAAAATTTTGTACTTGGCTTGATCAGCCTGAATTGGGGAGTTTTTATATTATTTGATATAGCCATTTCAGTTTCAAACGCTGCTCCTGATTGCTGTAAATTGAACATTTTATTCGCCGTCATTTTCAACATGCCAATACTGAATTTTATTGCGTTAATTTTATTTCATTAAAATAAAGTTGGTCCCTTGGGTAGCTGATTCGGGGTCGACTCTCGTCGAATATGAAATGTATTAATTGCTCTGCGGTGCTTCGTATGCTGGATTGATGAAGCATCATTTTTTTCTTGACCGTTTCTGTTTTATTTCATTAGATCCGCCATATTTAAAATATATTTGTTACGCGGAGGAAAGTTTCTGTTTCAACTGCAGATATCTTTATGCAGGTAAATGGATATTCAGATTCCTGACATTTAAAGGTCGATTCTAATCCCTATGCACGTTTATGTATAAAAAAGCTCCATTTAATTCATGAAATTCTGAATTTAATTTTAAAATAATTGGATTTATTAAATTTTTGTGGTACTTCATGTAATTATATTCTAAAATAGGATAACCATAGATGAATAATTAAATTATATCCCTGCATCCATCTCAAGTTTATTATATACGTTTAGAAATCTAAGGTTTTATTATTAGCATTTCTTCACACTCTTCAGCTAAAGAAAAATATTGTTGCCATTTTGATACTTTAAAACACAGTTGTAAAGTTTGATAAATTGTTTGTTTATTCGTTTGTTCATTTAACGTCACTTTATGCTGCTATGGCTAATCGGACTATGCTACAGTGGGAGCTCTAGATTTTGTCTATCCAGGTTTAATTAGGATAGGGATTTTTAACGAGTACCTGACATCGTACAGGCTCGGGACCCCCGTTTAACGTCCCTTCCGAAGGACGGTGTAACTAAGGATTTTTTACTCCCTTAAAAAAATCCTAGGGCCACCTACCGGGCTACGAACCCGCGATATTGGGTTTAGTAGTTAATCTTAATCCAGTTTCTTGCCTCTTGACTGACCGGCTCCTTCCCAACCACAGCCCGTTCTGTATCTTAGGAGAGAAGGTACCGCCGACCCTAAAGGACACTACCTCTTTTATGCCTCTTACCCTATTTATCTAGGTACTCCTAATGTTCCAGATAGTGTCATATATAGCAATATACATATACATACATATTGAGTCCTGATTTTACCTAACTTTTAGGTTTCCTTCAACCAAACATCTTAGTAAACCAAAAGTTTCAGTTCTTTTTTACATTTCCTCTTATCTTATGAATCTTCTTCTCTTATAGCAGTTTGTATTCTTTCCTCCTATCTTCCTTTTCCTACCTCCATCCATCCACCGTTTATGTTGACTTCCTCATCGTTTTCTCCTTTCGGCATTCCAATTGAAAATTAAATTGGGCAATCCTCCCTCCTTCATTCTTCTAAGAAGGTCATACCATTCCAATCTATGTTCTCTAAATTTTGTTGGACTTTCATGCTATCTCTTATTTAAACATAATTCTTCATTTCTAGTATAGCCAACTTGGCGCCTTTCCTCTCATTTTCACGTAACTTTTCTCCTACTGCTGCATTTTACGACCATGTGTCTGCTCCATAGAGCAATATGGTTTCTAAGATGGACTTGTAAATGAGCTTCTCGGTATCCTTCATCACACTACTGTTCCAAGGACCGAGTTCAGTATACCAATAATATTGCGGATTAATTTGAACCTAGTAGTTCCCCTAAGTTAACATATTTGTAAAGACTCGTTATTAAATCAATTCTCGGATCAGCTTGGGAACTGATACACCACAGGAAAGCAATATTTCAGATGGCGCGTATATTGCTAGGCGGTATGTTGTTATTATCAGTGTACAAGGGGATTGAATTATTGCATCAAATGCAAATGTCCACCATCTCCGGAGAGTAATGGTTAATAAGCACGAAGAGGCGGCCTTCTGGTTAGCCATTCCCCTTCCCCCAACTGTTCCAAATTATATCTAAGCCACCTCTTAAATTATATCTCATCCTCGTCGCTACCGTTTTATCACTGCGTATGAAAAAAGTTTTGGAACTCTTAAATCGTGAGGGAGCCATTCCCGTACACTAAACAAATAATGGAGACCGGAGGGAAACTTTTAACAAGATTGATTGTAATTTGTTTTGTTGCTCAATGCCACTTTACCTTTAAATTATGCCTAAGTATTATTTTGAGGTATTGTTGTTCGAAATACATTAACTTTTTCTTGTTTATCTTTCATACTTTGATACAAAAGACCTACATTTTGTTGAAAAATTAATGCATTTTTTTTAGTATAATAAGATTCCAACGAAACTTAAACTTTTTTTCACAATAATCAATATTAAACCATTTTATTTAACGATTTTTTAACAGCTTACTTTATCGTTCCCAAAAGTTCTCGCCTAAGATCTCAGTCCAGCCAGTCTCCTTCTCTAAACACCCTCAATGCCATGCTCTCCTCATCCTGCAACTATAATTTTTTCGGCCCCCTCTTTTCCTCCATTCTGTCGGAAGGTAGTCAAAGATTGTTTTTGGTCACCATTACTCTGACATTCATTTAAAGTGGTCATACCATATTAGTCTCCTTGTTTCTACTTTGTAGAGGATAGTTGTTTCCTGTTCTACAAGTTGCCTTATCGTACTGTGTCGAACTTTGGAAAGGGAATAACTTCTCCAGAAGTCTATCTCTATGGCTAACAACATCCTCCTTTTTCGTTATTGCCCATGTTTCGGATCCGTAGAGTTTTTGTTTTTTGGAGGTTGTCCAGTTCACATCACAGGACACAGTTAAGACACTCGATAATTTGTCTACCTTTTTTATAAGTTATCGCTTATACTTTTGTAAGAGCATACATGTTCAGTTAGCCATCTCCTAAGATATTTAAATGCATAAGTTTTTCTATTTCCAAATTTTCGAGGGATAAGGCTCTTATATTTGCATGTACTATGTTTTCAGTCTGTTCATTTCTTAACCCCCAAGCAGCATATTCCTCCTGAAGTTTCCTTAACATCTAGCTAGCACCTTCATCATGACCCGCTACTATCACCTGGTCATCAGAAAATTGCAGGTTGTAAAGGAATTTTAAATCTACAAGTACACCCATTCGCCTAAATTTCCTTTTCCAACTTTTTAGGACTTCTTTAACTTATAGGTTGGACAAAAATGGCGATAGGGAACATCTTTGTTTGCGAACTTTAGTGATAGGGAGGTCCGTTAGTCCATTCCTCAGTCTTATCCTAGCTTTAGCTCCATTATATAAGCTTTTGATGGCTCTTATCGAATATCTGCATACTCCCATGTTCTCTAGTGGTTCCCATAGTTTGCATAATGGGGCCGTATCATAGGCTCTCTGTAGATCTATGAAAATCATGAGTAGCAATTATACTATTTCTAGCATAATTTTTTTTTCAATAATCTGCGTGAGAGCAAATATATGATCATAGCTACTTTAATTATTGGTATTACTGTTTCGGTAAACATATTTAAGATACATATGTTTATGTGTGTGTACTGTTTCCACGCTAAAAGTCGCACATTTCTTGATTGATTGATTTGGCTCACTCGTATCACACTACCTGTTAGATCATATTTAACCCAAATTAGAGATTGAGTTGTTAAGAGAATAAATAATTTATCTAAAAAAGCCGGTCTCGACCTCGGGACCAGTAGTAACTCAACATCCTGCATACTGCCCTTATTTTTACGTTATATCCCCTTTACGAAGTTTCAATTTCATTGAAAAGATGTGACAAAAACTTCACATAAGCTAAAGAGTGGTTTAAGAAGGATTTTCCTTTTTCCAGCATCCCTGTAGAATGATGATGCAACTCAGAAATTTTGAAACTAGTAATTATTTTAAAGGATTATGTAATAAGTTTGAATTTCAGGGACAGACGTGTATAATACTTTAAGACAATGTTAAGCAGTGATCTGTATGAGGGATGGCTACAGGGACAAATATTGAGGGTTTTACGCATTTTTTAATAAAAAAAAAGAGTAAGCCTTAAAAACGCTGTAATAATCAGGAAGTACAGGGCTTAACCACATGTCGCTAACATAAACTTATAATTTCTCTGGCTCCAGCGATTACCCTATTGTTTAGGTTAAGGGTAATTTAATGCTAAATAAATTTCTCAGTGTTGTGCGGCAGATTATAAACGCCGTAAAAGTGGAAATTATTTTATTAAAACTGTGGAAACTATTTATCATTCTTCTTACTTCGACTACCACTGTACTTGTTCTCTCTTATTAACCCCTCCAGTGTTCAACGGGTATACATATATGTACAATTTTTTATACACGTGTTTTGTAGTAAATGCAAACATTTAATTTTCGACTTTTTCGAAGGTTAGTTTTTTTTGTTAAAGCCTGGTGGAAATGTTGTGCGTTTTAAAAATGTAGTAGCCCTTCAATTTCGAAACATTCCCTGTGTTTAACAATCTTCCCCACTCAGCCCCTAATTCACAATCATGCCGAGTATAACTAACATTATAGTTGTACCATCTACGTCCGTGTAGAAGGAGGGATATTAAACCTCTCCTTGGGGCAGTTAAAACGTGAGTCTACTCTGGTAATATCGACTTTACGCTTGTTGAAATGATCCTGCCGACGTGAACTTGGGTAATTTTAAGAGCCCTGGTAATCCCAGTGCCATGTTCAAACTCTGCCGTATCGAAAGAGACACTCTAACTTTCAAAGTGTGCTTATCTGCAGAAAGGAGATGTTACAAGCCCTGTAACTGCTCGGTAGCTTTTGTAATATTATACCGGCCTCGTGAAAGTTTGACTCCTATAAGGTATCATTCTCGCGTGGGAAGGAATACGCCGGCGAAGTGGCAAAGCATAGCTTTCCGATTATTCCACTTATAGCTTTATCCTAGCGATTAAAAGTGCGTTCGAGTTAAAGGAAGCCACTTTTGACCTGATCTTGAAAATTATAAGTTTAAATGCTGATTATATTCTCTGCAATAACCTCATCACAGGGACGTAATACTTCAGCTTCTTTAATGGATTCAGATTTTGTACTCAATGTCAAATTTTCATTTGATATTATCTGTTGATAAGGTAAAGAAACACAATAAAATATGGTAGAATGGAAAATTTCACGAAACAACCAGAACGTATATTTCCCCTGAGATGATCAACTTAGAACAAAAGTTGTATAGAAAGTAACTTATCAAGTAACACTGGAATTAACTATACCTTTAGACGAGAATTCCTCTGTTATTACTTGACATCAGTAATTTTACAGTACGTCGAATGCATTTATTCAAAACTAATAGACAAAATTCAGAAGGATAAAATTATAAATGAGTACATTGGACTGAATAACAACAGATAATGATGAAAAACTGCGCCTTGAAAATTATTTGGTGAAGTAATATAAGAGAAGAATAAATGATTTTAAAAAAAATTAATTAGTTTAGTGATAATATAACTTGTAATCACTTCACCATAATGGTCATGGGTACACTTCTTGACTGTACTGTTTGTAAGCATACTGGTGTGCACGGAGGTAATTCACCCAAACGCCAGGTTTTTCCCTCAATAAAGCGTAAATACTTTATAGAAAATGGGTTAACCCCAAGAAGGTTCTGCAGAGCCCAGAGGTTCCATCTATGGCTGTTAAGAGATTTAAAAAGTTATCCGAGACAGGCAGATTAGAACCTCGGAGATCTTCAGCCCATCAATTAAGCACTCAATGCACTGAGCTACACCGCTTCTTAGTCATACAGCGGTAATGATTATTCCAATAATACATGGGAATAAGAAATTTTCTTCTTCCTTTTTTTGCCTTACATAGTTAAAAAAATACTAATGTAATAAATGTGTTATAGCAAGGTATTTAAAGGCTAATAATTAACCAAGACGTCCTTTGCACTGTTTAGCAGACTAATCTCTCCTAAACTCCAACCAAAGGAATATCTCTAGATCGGATGTAATACAATCTTCCCATCTACGTCTCGTTATGTTGCGATTTGTCTGTTCTTCATTCTGGCAATGTTACAGGTCAATTTAAGATGCCGTGTTCCTGTCAGTTTTATTTATTTTATTGCGTAGAATTTTTAGGATTTTAGTTTAAATAATAATTAAATGTTAACTTATATGAATCTCATGAAGTTAAATAAGGTTAAATATTAGATGATTCTGATAAAAATACAAAGATCTAGAAAAACCTTGTTTGAGGAAAAGTAAAAATGTTATACTCGAAAGATAAATCAAAGCATCCAGAAGAATAGGCACTAATAGCACTTACGGGAGAGTTGCTTAAAAAGATATGGAAGGAAATATAGTCAAATTGATCCGGAGGCAATATGCGATATTACCGAGCCTCCATAAATTGTGCCAGTGAAGTTATAAAAGCATGTTCATACTCTACGGAGAAGGAGGGCAATATTTCTCCTGTATAAATCATTTCCTGGACCTATCTTATCGGCCACTCTTCATTATATTGGAACAAGTAAAGTATTTGTACATTCCAATGTAAATTACCCCGAGGAGGAGCTCTTTTCGGGAAATAACTTTTTCCAGCGTTTGTAATATCTTGTCGAATAACGCTGTAAAAGAAAACCAGCGTCATATTTGGAAAGATAAGTAAATTCCTATTCGATTTTTTTTGAAAGACTGAAGGAGTCAGAAGTGAAAAGTGATTATTCCCACGTAGTTTGTTTAGTGCGTTTACAGCCTTATTATATACTCCAACAAGGTAATGTTGTATGGGTAAGGCACTAGTCAGCCTTTTGTTAAAATATGTATGAATATTGATAAAAATTATATTCATTAAATATTTAACTAACATTGTTTATCGATAAAACTGGCAGGTACAGAGTAGTTGAATCAATGAAAAAATACAACTTTTCATTTTTTTTTTTTTAACTTTAATTTTCATAACTAATAAGAGATACTGTATTCCAATATAATTAAAGATAATAATTTTATTCAACATAAAAAAGTCTAATATGCTAATGCTGCTAATAATATTTAAACAAATTAAATAAAATTATTACGACAAATGTTTAATCTGTAAACTATTGGTTTGAAGAGAAAGTTATAACTTTTTTTTATTATTATTTGGTTGGGTAGTTAGCATAGTTTAGTAATGGGGTAGATTAAATGGAAATGGATTAAATGGACATCATAAGGAAGCATACTTTTGTGATAAAACAATAAAATAATTTTGTAGTAGTTATTGGCCTTTTATTCATTTTTGTAATACTTGTCATATCATCATGATTTTATAAGAATTGGTTTATCTTTATGTTTAGCATCTTTATGTTCTGTTTTTTTCACACCTAATGTTTTAATGCTTTGTTTTATGATTTGTTTGGTGATTTATAACTGTTGGTGCAACGATGTAACATATCTTACTTAATAAAAATGATAACTAAAACACCGTCATACTGGAAATTAAAAAAAAAAAACAGTCAGCATTTCGCCAATTCAAGCATCATCAGAAATTCTCATCATGCCTGAATTGGCTAAACGTTGACTTGCTAGTTATTTTCCAGTATTTTCCAAACTTTAGACTTTGTTTTTCAGGTTTTTCCAATCACATTCTAAAAATTATTTCATTTTAAAAAATAGTTTTTGACTTATATTATGGGGGTGAATATTTTTTTTCTGTGCGTTCCTGTTTTTTTTTGTTACATATATCAATGCTATTTTAGAAGCCGTTGATGGTTTTATACATAGTTACTGAAGTAATAAATACATATGTTTCTAGTTAGAATCGTTTGTTGCTGTTTGATGTTGTTCAGGGACGAAAAAAAGCTATGGTCATCAACGCCGGATGTTTTATATATTTATCTGCTTTGAGGAGACCACCGACCCGAATCCCGCAGGGCCCCAGAGTGGCACCCAGGCCGATGGGGGCCAGCCGGAGCAAAGGGGATGTCCCGGCCCCACATGTCAGATGGCGGCTTCTATCCGACACGAGGCTTTATCGGAGGATGGTAGAATCGTTTTCTTTATTTATAATATAACTTTATTCTTAAGGGACATTGTCACAGAATAAAAAATTTTCTTTATTTTCATCTTGCCTCATGATTTATACCTTGTCATTATGTAATAGATATAATGATTTAAAAAATTAACAAAAATATAATATGAGTGTTTATTATAAATGTATATATATATATATATATATATATATATATATATATATATATATATATATATATATTGGTTTCTAGAAAGACTTTCAGAAAGACTAGCAAAAACACTCACCGGTAATAAAAGTAAAAAAAAATCCGCAATTACTTTCAAAAACACAGCCACTGTGTCAAGACTATTTACAAAAACCAAAGATTCGGATAAATTAGAGCTAAAATCAAATGTCGTGTACGAAATACAATGTGAAGATAAATGCGGTAAATCCTATGTCGGAACATCGGAACAATACTTAAAACGTAGAGTGTACCAACACAAATATAGTTGTGATTCAATAATAAAAAACCCCAATAAACCAGATCAAACAGCTCTCACTACACATTTTAGAAATACACAACATACCTTTAAATTTGATAAACCTAAAATAATACACCAAGAGAAAAATAGTTTCAAACGGAATATAAAAGAAATGATAACTATAGAGAAGTATAAAAATCGCGCTGTAAACAAAAAATCGGATGTTCAAGGTCTTAGCTCGTGTTATGCAAATTTAATTAATTCATAATATATAAAAATAACAATATCTAATATGATTCAACAATTAAATAAACTGCTGTTCCTAAAAAATGGATTACTTACTCATTGATCATAGCAATTGCAATACAAACATTTTATGCTGTTTTGCGAGGCAACTGATTAATGAAAAACTGATTCATTCTTTAGAACTTGTAAGTACACCCTATCTATTACAACTTACACAGGTCATTTTACATCTATTTTAGTTTGCTATTTAATGTTTTTACTAAAAGCTCATTTGTTCATTGTCAGGGCATGAGTATGAGACTAACCTAGTCTCGAAACGTCGCCTAAGAAGTTCAAGAAAGACTGAAACTCAAGAACTAAAATACAATATATATATATATATATATATATATATATATATATATATATATATATATATATATATATATATATATGATGTATGTTTTAAGGATGTATATGATTTATACTGGTAGGTTTCGAAGAGGCGGCGGTCCACACCTCATAAATCCTCGACTTTTGCCAGAGAGACTTTTGTCGAGTGTGACTCACTACTTTATTCCCCGCTATTCCAACCATCCACGCCCTCATATCGCTATTTGTGAAATGGCCGTTTTAAACGACTCTGAATACCGCCTCGCACTCGGGTTTTGTGGGATTGAAAATTAATGTGAGAGCGGAGTATGGGCAGGGGGGAGAGGGGAGGCGTGAAACAAACCAATCGGCTCCTGTGTTGGACCGGATCCAGGGCGACTCCAGATGGGACCAGCCTCCAGCAATCCTTCAGCCCTTACCGGACGGCAAATAATAAAACGCACCCACTACACCTATAAGCGCCCCTTCCCGTTATAGAAAGGCAGTAGAGTGCGCTAGATAATTGAACTGACGGAAATCTGGTTAACAAGCAGAGGAATGTACACTGCTTATTTTAGATTAATGTTTCAAGCAATTGCAGTTTGCACGACTACATCCCACGATAGTTCTTGGATTCACTGCGTGATAGAGACTGTACTCTTTCACAGCCAAGGGTTGTGCAAGGAGTTGATTTTGCTGAGATCTCGTTCAACCGCCCGGTCTCTCCATCCTCCCAACTAAACAAAAAAAAACACGTATCACTACACCCCGTGAACGGGGCTGGGGATCAGTACATGGTAGGAACTGTACTGTTTCATGGAAAGAGGTAGTGCAGAGAGGTTTTTCCAGATTTCCCCTTATATTAGGAACGCACTTTATAGAGGCTGGGTGAGCCCCAGGAGGGTCCTAGATCCCATATAATCCATCTCCGGCGGCCACCCAATTTAACTAAGGCTGAGTGAGATCCAGGAGGGTCTGCAGATCCCACAGGGTTCATATTTATTTCAATTAAATAAGTTATCTGTCACAGTCAGATTTGAACCAGCATAGCAGCTCAATACAATGAGCTGCACCAAGAAAATAAAAAACGAAAGAAAATTACCACCAGAAGCTTCTACCAAATTAGGAAAGTATCCAGACACAACAGTATATGAAATTTCTTAGTCTTTATATCGTACGTGTCCTCTATGTTTTCGCTTCTTCATAGAATGAGATTAGAATTATTCGCTCACAGCAAATAGCAGCTCTTTCCAAGAAAGCCCTATCAATTCCATCTCTTAAATTCTAATATTCGGAAGTACACTTCATAAGCATAACTTTTCAAATTTTTATTATTTTACAGTAAATGGCAATGCTGTGCGTATATGAAAGCTCTGTCGTCACTCGATCAGTCCATTCGTACTTGCTCTGAATTAGTGTAACATCGATTCTTAAAGTTAGAAAAATGTTTACCATTAAAAACTTGTTTTATTATTTTCTTATATACTTCAAAGAGGTATTAAAATCTGGTATCATATAAATAGAGGCCCGATGAAATAATAAATTTTATGGACAAAAAATAATCGTAGCTATCGTAGCTTTTATGTTTTAGAGAGTGGATTTAAATCCCTGTCGTGGACAGATGCCTCTCCATACATTCGACTCAATCGGTATATCGATTTGCCGTTTAGATTTACGGTAGAAGGAGATCCCGCGGCAAAACTACCATCTTTTTTTTTTAAATCCACGGATTTCTTTCTGCCTAAGGAAGATGGTCACTATAAAACACCTACATAAAGAACTAGTAAAAGCGTTTTATAGCTTCTTCTCTGCGTCAATAGACTTTCTGGATCACTTTCGTGAAAAGTGAGTTAATTGGTTGTTGTTGATCAAAATGATCTCTAAAAGTTAAGTTTATTTTCTTCTTTTCATAAATATTAACAGAAATATTTAAAATCATCATGGTATTCTTTAACTTTTAACTACATTACACTACCGTAAACTGGGGGTTCGAGTCAATTTTTATTAAAAATGGAACATTTTTAAAAGATTCTTTTGTTACTCTTTTTAGGCCTAGTTTCTGATTATAATTGGTCTGTATCCAAATTGCATATATTTGTTTGTTTAAATATTCCTACTTTGTGTCTTGGTTATCCTTGAATTAGCGTAATACCAACGAATTGGAGGTTTCACTCTATTTTTGAGGCTATCGTGTTTTGAAAGTTATAGTAACTTATATGAATGATAGGATTATCTGGTGTTTGAATTTTTGTACAATGATCGTCTCATCCTGAGTTTATGCCTTTTCGTGCTAGTTTTGTATTAAGTTATAAATCGATCAGAAAAAAAAATCAATATTTAAAAGAAGAATGATCTAGTAATCAAGACTAGATGAGTCAAGACGAATTAAGTCCGTTTTTATCTATCAATCTATTTATACATAGGCAAATAGACATACTATTAATATTTACCATAAACGGAAATGTTTGTTTGCTTGTTTTAATTTTATTTCAAAAGATGTAATTGTTAAACCCGGTAGAGATATATAAATAAATATTTTATCAATTGTTAAGGATAATTGATTAGTGGAAGCGAGGATACAAACGGCCTGCGTCCTGGGTCTCGGCTTACCCTCGTTACCCAGGCAGGACTCCTTTGTCTTTCTCAACTTCACCACTTCCTCTTGGCTCCATCGTCCGATCCGCCTCTCTTAACTTTTCTTTCTCGACATCTGAGAAGTTGAGGCGATTCTATCTTAATCTGTTTACTGGGTCAGTAGCTATTCCACACCTTAACCCAAGTATAGGATAGGGATATACCCTAGCAGTGTATTCTATTTTATAAAAAAAAGTAGTCTTGATAAATCTAGGAAACTAACCCAAAATTTTATTAACTATCACCAAAACCAAAAAATGGCAATACGTAGTATGTCAATTTTTTTTTTTTTAAATATGAGAATTAAAAACCGTTATTAATCCAAATTCTGAAAGAACAAAAACAAAACGAAAGATACCAAAAAAGTATTTTTTTTTACAAAAGTATGGTACAGAGTTTTCTTTTACATTTCACTCGGTAGAATTCGGTATACATAGAAAACGAGTAGGACATAAATAACAGCAACCAAAATCGACTTACCGGAAGTTATCAGCCGATCAAAATTGTATAATTATAAACGATTCTATTCAAACAGAAGTTGATATGAATCGGTCTTAAAATGTAGAATTAGAAAGAAGATATTGACTTTGTTTGTATATGTAAAAAGAATACAAGACGACAAGTGTATTCGAAGAATGGAATCCACCTGAAAGTAGAAAAAGAGATCGGCCAAGTTCTCTAACCGTAAAGTTAGAAATATAATGTAGTGGAGACTTAAAAGATGGATGATGGATGTAGATGCCGGCCTGAGATTTCAAAGAATGTACATTTTATGGTAAAAACATGGATGCTAGGGACAGAAAATCGACGCCAGTAGTAAAAAATCCATTTTATATATGTATTTGGGTCTAAATCACTTACAGCCTAGATATTCTTAGCATTGTTCCTCCTTGTATATATATATAATAAAACCTGAAGTAGTGCTCTAGAGTTATGGGATATCAATTGTGGTTTTATATATCATTTTGTATTTTTATTTATCCTAAGTTGGTTTATATTTCTATTGTTCTCGATTTCTACTGCTATACTTACTAAAAATGTGTGCCACTACAACCCAGGTAGGGTCTTGGGTTCAGTACGTGGTCGAGACTGTTCTGTTTCTTGGACAACGGTTGTCCTAGAGGTCCCTACTAATTTACCTAAATATATTTGAGCATTTAAGTATAGAATTAGGATAGTTAGGGATGAGTGTTAGTAATTAATTGAAAAATGGTTTAAAGTTAATAATTACAATGGTAAATCTATTAAAATAAAAAAAAAAATCATTTTGAGCAATACGTTGTTGGTAAAGAAAGGAGACAGCGGAGACTGTAATAATCATTGATGCATATCTCTTTTATGTGGGTCGAGTTAAATATATTCCAAGATCTTAGAAAAGAGAATACCAGGAGTTGAAGGACCACTAGTTCTAGTCTGAAACACCACTATCAGGTTGAATCTAAATGTTAAGCCAGCTAACGAGGTAATAGAAGAAAACCGCTATGGCTTGGACACCTCCTATGCATGGAACCTAAAAGAACTGCTAGCGGGATCTACCGAGACAAAGTGGAGGGAAAACGTGGATGATGACGACCTAGGAAAAGTGGGAAGAAGAGGTTAAGAAGGATTTTGAGAAGATAGGACACTAGTGGAATAGAAGAGCATAGTTGATGGAAGACCGCAAGAGAACAACAAGGACGAGCATGTTGACATTGTTGGTGTGTTTGATCAAGTAGTCATTTAGCAAATATCTAACAACGAATCATCCGAATTCTGATTTCAGCAAATAAAATAAAGTATCTCTGAGGATCTCAGTGATCTTCTTTCGATTCAACCATTCATCAGAATTAGTAGAACTTGAAAGAGAGTATTATTCAAACAACATTCACTTACTGTTAAAATGGTTCAGGGTAGTAAATTTGGAGAATTGGTTCTATATTTCTTTGTAAATACTAGCTTATCTATGTTATCCATTCATCAGACCATCTAGCTCACCCCAAAGATTAGGGAGCTGATATGATCTACAGCAATCCTTACCGCTTCGATATAGAAGGTTACATTTCTATTTTATTTTTATACAAATAAAAATGAAATATCTCGTTTTCCTGTTGACCCATAAGGCTCTTGGTCAAGATGGATAGGTCAAGAGAACAGATCTATCATTGGAGTCGCAAACAGGCGTCTCGTGTTCTGAGTGCCTTGTGACTGACTGGTCGAGTTGTGTAACGATTTTATCATTTTATCTATACGTTTATAAGTATCATTTTGCAAGTTATATGTATCTTCTATTTTTTACTTATAACATTCAATTGCAATGTTATATGTAAAAAAAATCTAATGGTAAGAGTTTTACCAATTATTCGATATCTATATCATCCACTATAAACCAAATAATGCACGTGTAATTTCTAAAACAAAACAAACAAAAAATAAATAAAATAAAATATTAAAAATAAATTTCTTATTTGTTCCTCTGATTATATAAAAAGGTCAAATGTAGGATTATAATTTATTGTAATAGGTTATAGTACTACTAAATAAATTGGTTTACTAATGTTTAACAATTAGGATTAAATTTTAATCAATTATTAAATATGAATAGGTTTATCATTTTAAAACTATTGTTTTGTTTCCAATAATAAAAACACATTAATAAAAGAATAATTAAAATTAATATCATGAGATTAATAGTCCTACCTTTCTGTGGCTATTAGTACCATATTATTAATTCTACTGTATACATAAATCGTCGCATTATGATTTTTTCTTTTTGTAAATAAAAGCTATCTCTGACTGGAGCTGGAAATAGGCCTGGTAATTTGCGATTCCGGTCGCTGGGGCTGGAGATAATTAAGTTGTTAGCCAATCACCGATCTATTTAAATTTCATCCTGTGTTAACTCGAACCTAATCAGTAAAAATCGATCTAATCTCCGCTTTACCGCAATAGAGTTTGTAGCTTGCATATACACCATGGCCAATCCCCTCAAAATATTTCAACAATGCAATCACTGGTGCTTTTCCTTGAAGCCTTTTGATAACAATGTTTGACTTACTGCTAGAAATAAATCTTTTTTTGTAAAAATAATAACAAATTTGAAGTAATAATTGTAGTTATTTTAAGATTCGGACCGTTATCCATCTCTTACCATTTATTTTATTGATCGTATCGTTTCAATCTTTTTACCGTAAAAGTTTTAAATATGTAACAAGATTAATATCAACTAAATTATATAATTAATTATTCAACTATATTATACATAGCCTTTTACACAACAATTCTTGAAGCGTTAATAAGCAAGTAAGGTTTTGTCATTTGCCTGCTGTGCGATTCAAGTTTTAAAATGTTTGTCATAGTGTTTTCGTATTTATGAACTATGCCTGTCTAACGCTAATTACTGTCTTCGATGGATGAGGCACCCAATAAATTCTTGCTTGCACCACCGTTGCTGGGTAAGATAATAAACTATGCTACGGGATTAAATTAACAAGGAGCCAAGGGAACCCTTCAATAATTCCTCACAAATCCATCTTGAGCCGCAAGCTACAAGCTTACCTCCTCAAGGTTGTGTTTGAATGGATTTAATTTGGTGAAATATATTAATTAGCAAGTCGTAATTACTTCAAAGTGTCAGGAAACGAGTCGAAACTGTTTCCGATTAAAATTATATATTATTATTAATATAATATTACGATGAATGGTCCGAAGTTAGCATTAGAAACTTAGGGGTTTCAGGAAGAAAAAGTAATTTAACCTGTTGCGGCAATGTATGCATTATAAACACCACTCCTTATGTTCTATGGAAAAACTTGTAGTTTACATAGGTTATTAATAATATCAGAACAGAAATAATAACAATAATATTAAACATTTCTATATATATTGCTGATAAAGAATATTATTTTTTTCATCACCTGAAGAAAACACAAAACGATATTTAATAAATTACACTCAGTATAGTAATTTTACCCGGTAAAGAATAAAATTGTATCTAAATCTGGTATAATATTTTTTTCCTTGATGTTGGTAGAATGGTTAATAAATTACCTGGAACCCGTCTCCTTTCACCAATCTTTCCATGAAAAGATGTATTAAAATTTGAAGCTTGAGTTATCATTTTTTTGAGAAGTGGAGTTGTTTTTGAAAGATATAGACGGCTTTAGTTTATTTATTATCATTCTTTTTTAACATTTGATCTTCTGTTACACGAAATTTGCTATGGATCACGTTTTACTTAGTTGGGTTGATGTTTCTTCAATATAAAAATATCTCGCTTTACCTCTACTTTGAGTAAACTCCATTTTTTTTATTCATTCACCATAAAAATTATTACGCGTTTATACCTTAGTCTCCCTGATTGTAGGTGTTGTATTGAATAACATTATTCGTCTTCATTTTTCATGAATATGGTTGTTTGATATATTTTTGTATTTAATTCAGTACCACGTGTTTGTAAGGAAATATTGTCTGAGTGAGCACAAACTTCTCATTTCCATTAAGACGACAAAAAATATTTTTACTAAATGCTAGTCAATTAATTAAGATAAAGATAGGTTGTCCTAAACCTTTTTGTGAGGGATTACGCAATTTTGCATTTTTTTCTAATTATCTGTTTTCTAAGGAAGTCGTAATCTGATCCTAAACATTTTTATGCACTCACAATGAAGGTCATGAATACTTTTTGCATATATATTAATACTTTTTTTAATATTTATTAATAAATACCTAATAATGCGGACTGGTTTTTAGCTTTGGCTTTTTTATAAGGAACCGATTGTTTTTATTGAAACATTGGAAAAATCCAGGATTTTTTTTTAATGCGAAGTGTCAAAGCAACGTAGTCGGGTGGAAAAAATACATAAAGAACTAAAAGAATGAACAAAAAGGAATAAGAAGATAATGAAAGAAATTAAGCGAGGGAAGAAAGATAAGGAAATAGGGAATATTTTTTGTTGACCCCGCAATCTAACCCAGTCTAAAAAAATAAAATCGGGAAAATTAAATGGAACGTTTTTATTTTTCTTAACCTCGGGAATATTTGTTTTATTTATTTATTTTCTATGTTTTCATCAATCGAATTAGCAATATGTATTTTAATGTACGGATCGAATTTATTATGAATGTGATAAGAGTATCAGACAAAATTTTTACATTATTTGATGTAATACTTAATTTTAATTCGATAGTAAAAAAAAGAACACAAATTCAAATTTGATTGAGAATATAATTATTCCATTTCTAATACCCTGGTGTTCTCAGTGTAGAATTACCATTAAATTTAAGGATAGAGATAGTTGGGGGTGCAGTCAATTAAAACACATAATAAGTGCATATTTATTTATTGTGTGCCGACGTTTCGACCTACATTGTAGGTCATCTTCAGGGCAAATATACCGAGCGGCTGCGAGGAAAGGCAACTGGCAACTCTTGAGTTGCGAAACGTCGGCACACAATAAATAAGTATGCACTTATTATGGTGTTTTAATTGACTGCACCCCCAACTATCTCTATCCTTACATTAGAAGTTCCAGTCAACTAATTTCTTCTCTACCATTAAATCAATTCCTTCCAGTTTTGTTCAAACAAAAAAAGTCCCAAACGTCGGGATATGATGGAAAATTAAGTATAAGTTTGATGTTGTTTTTCAAAATAATAATTATCTTTCAGAAACTGTTCCAATAACTATAAATTAAATACAATATTGCTGTGTATATTTGTGTGTGTGTGTGTGTGTGTGCATATATATATATATATATATATATATATATATATATATATATATATATATATATATATATATATATATATATATACATAACGAAGAATTATTGTCTTCGATGAATGAGGCATCCAATAAATTCTTGCTTGCACTACCGTTGCTGGGTGAGATAATAAACTATGCTACAGGATTAAATTAACAAGGAGCCAGGAGAACCCTTGTTAATTTAAATAAAATATAATATATTTCAAATTGTATATTATATTTTATTTTATTTTTTTCGGTTGACTTTACTGATTTTGTAGTTCTTTGGCCGCCTTTATCAGCCTTCTCAACCTTATCCAATGTTGTGCCAATGATTCCCAGTTTGCTACATGCTGCGGATGTTTGTTGATCTTGTCTATCCTCTGGTTTTCGACCTTCCACGTGGTCTCTGGCCAACTATTGTAGCAGTCATACATAGTACGGCTATGTAGAAACAGCAACAGTGAGGATCCATCTCCCTGCCTCAGCCCTGTTCCAACTTCAAAGTCAACTTCTCCATCTTCTGGGCATCTTATTTCCTGCATAGCTTTTTATGGTTTGTTGTATTTTTATACTTCATTCACTACCGTTTAGATGACCCCAAGTCTGTATTAATAATCACAAGCTCCTAACGTTCCACGATCCGATATTAAGTCCATTATAAAAAGCCGGGGGTCATTACCATATTAATACAGTCCGATTTTCCGAGGCTGATATTTGATTTCGTAATATGTGTTTTTGATGGGATAGGATTATTAACCCTATGCCCAACCTCCAACTTATTACAGTCAGAACAATGGGCGATGGGGTCTCCAACATCCTACGCCAATGTGTAAATATATATTTTTTATTAAATTCCAATTGATAAACTCCAAAAAACAAAGTCTCTAAAATACTATAAAATAACTAACCAGGTAAATATGCTAATCAAAATTGAGGATTTAGTGAACGCCTTGGAGTGAGATTGGTGTCATAAGTATGTTTTGCTGCTGATGTGAGATGTGTTTTTGATGTGTATATGTTCTTTTTTTTTTATGTGTGTCCTAATGCTGCTTGAATCGGAAAAACGTTACTGGTTATTTATTTTATTTTATACAGTACATTGCACTTTTAAGCTTTCCAATTGCATTGTAATATAAATACATTATGTCCATTTTTAGTTTTCACTGTTATTTGTACCATACCTACCATATTTTTCACGGAATGTCCTCGCTCATATTATTCTGGCTAAACAGGTCTCTACTCCATTGTTTTAGGGAAGGGACCACCCAGCCTTGACTGGATAAAGGTTTATTTAAAACTCGAAATAATGGCGACATAGCTATGGTAATATATTTTCCGCTTGCATTGCTATTCTGCAAATCTAAATCTATATATTTTCCGTCTTGATCTTTAATTTAATGAAAAATGCCTTAGCTTATTTACATAAGATGTTTTTTTAATTATTGAAAATGATGCTATCAGTGACGTCCTAAGACAAAACTCCTTTCTCAGGCGGTGGTGAAGGGCTGCTATTAAGGACGATCAAAAGTGCTGTATTTCTATATTAAACCGAGGGAGGTCGGCGGACAAAGGGTCTTTATTTAGGGAAGGAGGGAGGAAGGGGGGAGGAAGGGGGGAGGTACCATGAGGACAAGAAATGAAGCCTCGCCTTTATCTCCCTGTGCCGTCGCACTGGATTTGAAGCCGTCTACTGTCTTAATATTTTTTTCTTTTCGTTTCCTTTAGTAATCCGAGGTGGTTCAATCACGGCCTAAGTCTCTTGTTCGTCTCCTTTCTTACACACCTGTATCCAGGATCCTGTAAATAAATTCCAGCCTCTGTGAAGACATCTTACAAGCACCTACAGAATGGAAACAAATCCTACATTCATTGATTTTAATATTTTTAGGGTGAAGTAATTGTTAACGAAATCATTATTAACAACGAACTAAATCTCAATATTTATCTTTTCTAATCCTTCATTCTCTTATATATCTTTCTTTATTTTATTTTCTGATATAACCTTCTATAAATACTACTTTTATTTTACACTTCATATTAAAATCTGTCAGAACTAACATCCGATCATACGATATAATAAATAGTAAACAAAACAAAAAAAAAAAGTGTCTTAATGTTTTTAATTTTTGTATCTGAGTCAATTTAAATCTACTCTGATTTTTGTTTTTCACCTATGAGAATATCTATCTATATTGTTAACAGTGTGTCTATTCCAGATTTAACTACATTTTCTTCAGGATATTTCTTTCATGTAATAAGTTGAATATATATTTTTCAATTTCAACATACAGTAATACTTCTTCTTCACCTTCAAGTGCCTTACTGTCTCTAACCGTTGTCGATGTTGATTGATGCATCTCCCCTTGTCCAAATAAAAAACGATGGCTGATCGAAATAAATCTATTTATGACATTCCTGTCCACTGTCTCAAGATTTTGAGCCAGGATATACGTCTTCGTCCGGGTCTTATTTTTCCTTCTATGTCCTTTTAAATAATCATTTGAAGGAAGTGATATTTATCATTTCAGTACGTTTCTGTTAGAGGAGCGCCGCTGATAGCATTGCTTCACCTTACTTTCCGACGCTAGAGTAACAAAATTTATCACCATATATCACGTATAACATTTATTTATTAAAATAACTTTTATATTTCAATAATAAAATGAAAAACAACAAAAATAGCAAACATAAAGCATATAAAAACCCTAAAAAAAATTTACTAGCTCACAATATTGAACGGTATTATTACTTGATTTGTGGTTCATTTCATGAAGTATGGCTATTAATACGAATTATGGACCATAAAAAGGAAATTTGTTAAAAATACTCAAGGGTACTAAAAACCTAAATGTGTGTCCATTAGAACGCAATCTAACCTAACCAGGATTCGGTATATGAAGTCAATAGAGTATTTCACACTGAGCTAAAGGGCATGTAACCAATCCTCTGACCCTTCATCTGTATATGAATAATTTTTCAGACCCTATCCATCGTTCTTGCTCTTAGGAAGCACGAAATTTGATTAATACCTTTTTGCAGGTGATACGAAATGAACAGAAGCTGATGAAATCCCTAGAATGTGTGGTACTCCAAGCAATATGAAGTTTGTATTGCATTTAGAAAATTGACTAAGCGTTGTTATTCACTGTGGCTCTAAAGCTATTCCTTTCATTTCGTCATTTCTGAATTTACAGTTGGTATTAATGTCATTAATAACAAATGTCAACGGATCAATGTTATTTTTTTAATAATCTTTTATAATGAGATTAGTGAAGACCCTTCTTTTCAGTTCTCGTGTTAAATAGTGACGCGTTAAATTGAATATTAAGTAAAATCCGGCTGTCAATCGCAATTTCCGTTTCTGATAATCTTGATAATATTTTCATTGATGTACTAGTAAAAAAAATAATTTTTTGGGAGGGAATTTTTTTTTACATTTATATCTCTAGCAATGTTTTTGGCCTTATAGTGATCGATTGTTGATTTAGTGACTTATAACTAATAAGCTATAATCCCACTTTCTTGTAATTCTTCATTATGTATAACTTTCCCATTATGTATAAGTTCCCAGATTTAAAAAGCCTTACAACAAAAGCTACCCAAAAAACTATAAATTTTTCTTAACCTTCCGAGTACCATGGGGTCGTTAGGGACCCCAGCCTTTTTGAAATTCAAAAAAAAATCATTGAAAGCCTTAATATTTTGCTTTGTGGCTCTATGACTTTTATTTTGGACCTCTTTTTTACCTATTTACGTTTTTGTTGTTAAAAAATATTCAAATTATAATTATTTATGAATTATTTTTCTAAAAAAAATCGTTGTTGGGGTCCCCAACGACCCCATGGTATTCTATGTTGCCTTTTTCTTGGATATAAATTTGGTTTATTTGCAATTAGTTTTATCTATACTGTCAAGTGTCATTGTTAGGATGTATTTGAAATAAAAAGAAGATATATATAGATATAAACAGATTTATTACTATAAATCATTCTATAAGGTACACTAGAAAACGTGGCTAACAGAATATCTAACACGAAAAAGTAACAGCGCTAGGAAGGTTACATCTAAGTTGACATTAGAATCGATATTTCCATCACTCTCCCTTAATGCAACTTGCATTCTTCAATCCTAGCAGATCTACAAACTTGCTGTGCTTGGGGCCTGGAAGCGTCTTTGTCATTATGTCAGCAATCATGTCGTCTGTTGGCAGGTACTCAAGGAGGATGGATCCTTCTTCAACTGCTTCTCTCACAAAATGATACCTAATATCTATATGTTTAGTCCTCTTATTCAGGATGTGGTTTTCTGACAATTTTTGGGCTGACTGATTGTCATTATGTAGGATCACAGGATTGTTTTTTTGAATCAGTTCCGAAAGTAGAGCCTTCAAATACTTAGCTTCCTTTGCGCCATCACTCAAAGCTAAATATTCCGCCTCAGTACTGGAAAGGGCAACTGTTCTCTGCTTCCTGCTTTCCCAGGTTATAGTACTTTCCCCTAGCTTAAATACAAATCCACTGTATGATCTTCGGTCTTCTTTATCATTTCCCCAATCAGCGTCAACATATCCAACTAAGTTGGTGCAGCTTTTTGAATAACATAGGCATAAGTCCTTTGATCCTTTCAAATATTTCAGAACACGTTTTGCCGCCTTCCAATGTTCTTCGCTGTGATCGTTATTATATTGACTCAGGGCACTAGCTATATGACCAATGTCTGGTCTGCAGGTCATAGCTAGATACATCAGGCAACCGATTAATTCTCTATAAGGGTAGGAATTGTCATTGCCTTTTGGTTTTTTAAATGATAAACCAGGTTCTCCAGGTGTAGTGCATGTCTTGGCCTCAGACATATTAAATCTTTTCAAGATTTCATCAATGTATTCAGCTTGGTCCAGGAATAATTTATCTTTTTTTTCTTCTGATCCTCATACCAAGCACTTGTCGAGCTTCTCCTAAATCCTTCATTTTAAAAAAGCTCATAAGCTCTCCCTTAATTCGAGCCGTTTCTTCTACATCATTGCTAAAAAGGAAAAAATCATCAACATATATGGCAATTATGAAGATTTTTCCATTTTGATTTCTGTAATAAACGCAAGGTTCTGTTTTAGACCTTTCAAACTTCAGAGAGTTCAGAACTTTATTAACTTTTTCATTCCAGGATCTTGATGACTGTTTTAGACCATACACAGCACGTTGCAATAGACAGACCTTATCTTCTCTTCCTTTTACAATAAAGTTCTTTGGTTGCTCCATGTATATCTTTTCTTTTAATTCACCATTAAGAAATGCTGTAGAAACATCTAAGTGAGAAATGTCTAAATCAAGCTCCACTGACAATGCTAACAGCATTCTGATAGTCGAATTTCTGACAACTGGTGAGAAAGTTTCGGTATAATCTATACCATATCTCTGAGTGAAACCTTTAGCCACCAAGCGAGCTTTATATTGTTTCGCATTTTCTTTGTTCCTTTTTATTTTGAACACCCACTTACATTAGACAGTTTTTTGATCAGGAGGAAGATCCACTAATTTCCAGGCATTGTTTTCTTTGAATGAGAGATACTCTTCTTTCATTGCTTCTTTCCATAATTCCGCGTCATCACTAGCCATTGCTTCTTCGACGCTTTGTGGTTCGCAACTTTCACTGCTAACATTATAGACCATGTGGTCAGGAAATTGTTTTGGTTTTCTTATTCTAATCGGGTAGCGTGAATTCCCTTTAGAGTTGTCTTCATCATCTTCTCTTGAATTGTCTGGAACATCTTTATCTGGAGCATTTTCTGATTCACAATCTCCATTTAGTAACTCAAGTTCTATTTTATTTCTTTTATCTTCAAAATTTATTTCTTTATCATCATCCTCATTGCAATGGTTTTCATGATGTTCAATAAATTTAACGTCTCTTGAAATAATAATTCTTGATGGATTTTCAGGATCTAATAGACGATAAGCTTTTGAATCACTACTGTACCCAACAAAAATTAATTTTTTACTTTTTTGATCCAATTTACGTCTCATCTGTTTTGGAATATGGGCGTAGGCAGTACATCCAAATATTCTGAGATGTTGTAAATTTATTTTACGCTTAGACCAGGCTTCTTCAGGTGTTTTATTTTTCACTGCTTTCGTAGGCGAATGATTTTTCAAATAAATAGCCGTATTTGCAGCTTCAGCCCAATATTTTTTGTCAAGCTTAGCATCCTCTATTAATGTTCTTGTTTTTTCAATAACTGTACGGTTGGCTCTTTCAGCAACGCCATTTTGCTCTGGTGTATATGGGGCACTCTTCTGGTGCTTTATGCCATTTGTTTTTAGAAAATCAGAAAATTCATTATTTACGTATTCTGTACCGTTATCGGTACGAATAGCTTTCAGACGATTTCCTGATTCATTCTCTGCCAAGGCCTTCCATTCTTTAAATTTAGAAAGAACCTCATTTTTATTTTTCAGGAAATATCCAAAACTCTTTCTTGAGAAATCATCAGTTATCATGAATAAGTAACGAGCGCCTCCATGAGAGCTTACACTCATTGGTCCACACAGATCCGAATGAACCAACTCCATGGTTTTTGTAGTTCGTGTACCTATCATGTCTTTTGTAAAGGGTGTTCTAGTCTGTTTTCCTTTAATACATGTAATACAAGCGTCACCTTTTCCGTTGAATTTTAAACCATCTGCTAGTTTATCTCTTAAAAGTCCCATTGATTTTCTATTTAAATGCCCTAATCTTCGGTGCCATAATTCTTCATTATTTATCTCTGAACTAGAATTATCTGATTTAAACTTATCATTATTGTTTTCTTCAACCATTGTTTTTGCTATATGTTTATTATCAATATCTAATTTATAAAGTCCACCTAAACAATCTGCATGAGCTTTAATTTTTCCTTTTATGTAACACTCATTTTTATGATAAAAATCACAACCATTTTCAGAAAATACAATTACGAGACCTTTGTTAACCATTCTATGCACTGAAAGCAAATTTAAACCTAAATCAGGAACATAAATAACATCAGAAATTTTTCTTTCATGATTTTTAATTTTAACAAAAGTATCACCTTTACCATGACTTTGTACTTTTTGGTTATTGGCCATTGAAATTTCTAAACTTGGACCTTCTTGGTAATTTTTAAGACAATCTTTCAATCCAGTCATGTGATCTGTACATGCTGAATCTACATACCAATTAATAGTATATTTTTTCATAGTCATGGCTGAGAATAAACACCAATCTTGGGACTGAGAATTATTTTTCTTCGAATTGTTTTTATTTTTATTTTCATTTCTACTGTGACATTCAGAAGCTTTATGGCCGGTTTTATGGCATTTATAACATTTGAAAATAAATTTATTCTTACCTTTCAAACTTTTTATTGCCAACGCTGAATCTGAAGCGTTTCCACCTTCTGAAACTTCCAATCTTATGTCTTCCTGTAATAATTTAGCTTTAACTAATTCACTAGTCAAATCAACACCAGAGTTTTCCAATGCCATTACCATAGGATCATAACTACTTGGTAAACCATTAAGCATTAAAATAGCAAGAAATTCATCATCAATAGGTTTGCTAATGTCAGCTATTTGTTGTGCAGTTGACATTATTTTTGTCACATAATCCTCCATATTTTTAGAATGATTTAGTCTAATATTGAAAAGAATTCTTAATAAACCCAATCTTCTGACTAGACCCTTATCTTCAAAAGCTCCCTTTAAATTATTCCACGCTTCTTTTGGAGTTTTTGCATCCCTTACATGTGGGTAACAACAGGGTTTAACAAAAAGACAAATTTTTGCCAAAGCTTTTTTAAGTTTTGAACTACGTTCTGTTTTAGGAATGCCATTTTCATTTAATTCTGGCTCTATACAAGTCCATAAATCTTCATGAATTAAACACATTCGCATTGCAAATTTCCAATTATTATAATTTGAAACTCCTTCTAATAATTCTATACAAGGTATACGTGCACTATCTCCCATCGTGAATAATTAAAAACACACAGAGGTTACTCACTCAGAATTATCTTCTTTTTAGGTATTAAAAGTTCATACGTCCTGGGCCCATAACCTGTTAGGATGTATTTGAAATAAAAAGAAGATATATATAGATATAAACACAATAAACAGATTTATTACTATAAATCATTCTATAAGGTACACTAGAAAACGTGGCTAACAGAATATCTAACACGAAAAAGTAACAGCGCTAGGAAGGTTACATCTAAGTTGACATTAGAATCGATATTTCCATCAGTCATCCCTAATAATGATGAGTGATGTAATTTTGAATGTCAATCCTTTTTTAATTTATGATAAAAGAAATAACGATTTGAACTGCAAACACAGGTGTTCTTCCAAGTAGTCATTATTTTGTCTAAAGGTTTATTTCGAGCATTCTGAGAAAATGAATTAATTTTGTTTCCTCATTTCAACGTATTTTATTTTATTATTCTTGTTTGTTTTTTTGAAAACTATGCGATGTCAAATTTCTTAGAACTTATTAGTCTTTTTATGCTGTTATCTCGGGAGTTCTCTCAAGCAGTTCCATTTCATTCTTCTGACAAAATGGATAAAATTTGTTCCTCCCGGACTATGAGAATTTTGGAATTGGTTTCTCGTGAACCAATTGAAGACGTCGAGGACATTCCGGAATCTCATGAATGTTTAGAAGCAGATGATGTCTTTGAACTCGCTGATGAAGAAGAAGATGAAATTGAAGGCGACGACAGTCAAGATGAAGAAGATGGCGACTTTTTTGCCGATTATGGCGAAATGTTTATTTCAAAGGATGAGACGTTCTGGCTCAAAACTTCATTTACTCGCAGGCGCCAGCGATCATCAAACATCATACGCATTCCTCCCGGTGTCTCATCATCAGTTGACAAGGAAGGTAACGTTGCCTATTTTTTCAAATTGTTTATTTCACCTGCTATTGTGGATATTGTGGTAAAATACACAAACCAAAGAGGCTCTTGGGAAACTGAAGAGTACAATAAAAAGCATGAAGGAGTTCAAAGGAAGTGGATAAACGTTGATGAAACAGAAATTTATGCGTTAATTGGCCTACTTATCTGCAGCGGAGCCACGAAAAGCAATCGGGAACCTGTTACTATGCTATGGTCCTCCGGCTTCCTTTTCCAAAGACCAATATATGCTGCGACTATGTCTAGAACTCGATTTACGACGATCTGTTCTTATTTGAGATTCGATGACAAGACTAGCCGTGAAAGAAGAGTATCGTCAGATAAGCTGGCACCCATAAGGGAGATAAATGACTTATTTGTCTCTTATTGCCAGAAATATTACAATCCCGGAACTCATCTCACAGTAGACAAGCGTTTGGTTCCGTTCAGAGGACACGCACCTTTCCGAGTTTATATGAAATCAAAACCAGCAAAATATGGTTTAAAAATCTGGGTGCTGGCTGATAGCAATACCGCATATTGCAAAAACCTTCAAGTATACACGGGAAAAGAAAATGGAAAGCCAGAAAAAAATCAAGGAAAACGCGTCGTTCACGATTTAGTTGGCATTTTGGGAAAGGGATATGGAATAACCACCGATAATTTTTTTACTTCATTGGAATTGGCTGAAGAGCTTCTGGATAAAAATTTAACGCTTTGTGGGACATTGAGAAAAAATAAAACTTTTATACCGAAAGAATTTCTCCCAGCGAAAAATCGTACGTTATATTCTTCACTTTTTGGCTTTCAACCAGAAATTACGTTAGTTTCTCACGTCACGCATGCAAATAAGTGCGTTGTATTACTTTCGTCGGAACACTATTCGGCAAAATTTGACGAGAATGCCCAAGAAAAGACACCTGAAATAATCAGTCATTATAACAATACCAAAGGTGGGGTGGACACATTAGATCGAATGGCTGGCGAATACACTTGCCAAAGAATGACTCGCAGATGGCCCATGGCTCTTTTCATGAATATGATCGACTTGGCAGGAGTGAATAGTTTCATATTGTGGAAAGACGTTCATCCTGAATGGCATAAAGTAAACGAGAGTCGAAGGCGTCTATTTTTATTAGAACTCTCTAAACAGCTCGTTGAGCCATTGATAAGCAGGCGGCTTCATGAGCAATCATTCCAAAAAAGCCAGCCCACGGCCAGGCAGGAGGTGGCTTCCAAATGTCTCAAAACTATTACAGAAGAGCATGAAAATACAACTCCATCAACACCATCAACATCGAATGAAGGACGGAATGAACCACACACTTCAACCAGCACACGAGGAAAAAACCGTGCGCGATGTTTTTTGTGTGAAAGACGTACAGATAAGAAAGTAGCGACGTTCTGCGCATTGTGTAAAAATTTTGTATGTAAGGAGCACCGTAAAGACACTCCAATTTGCTTAAATTGTAAATAAAACAATAAAATAACATTCTGTCCGAAAAATCTATTTTTATAAATTTTCCTTTTTATTTCTTGTAGGTGCGTTTTTTTAGCGAATTTTTTTTTTTTTTTGGGGAGGGGGGGGGCTCCAAAAGTAAACTTATTTGTCTAAGATGTTAAAATTTACTAAATTAAACAATATAAAACAGATCCTATGAGGAAAATCCATTTAAAAATCAAAAATTGGCGTGGGGTCCCTAGCGACTCCACCTTGGTAGTTCCCGTTTGCCCGAACCCTTGGTATTCGGAGGGTTAAACCATAAAAATTGTCTGCAATACATTGTCTTGAGGTTCACTTAATTAATGGGAAGGAGCCTGGGTTCAAATCTCGCACGCGGTCAGACTTTTATTTAATCCACTAGCGACCGGAGATGGATAATATCGGATCTAGACCCTTCTGGGGCTCACCCAGCCTGTACAAAGTGGGTACTCAAAACAAGGGGGGGTCTAGCGTTTGAGCGTGATCTTGGACAAATCACCCCCCTGCACAACCATTGTCCAAGAAACAGAACAATCTCAATCATGTACTGAACCCCATACCCTTCACGGGTTGTAGTTGTATAGCTTTAATGTGAAGGAGCATTCACAGCCAACCCAGTACTTAGCTTATTCTTATTTGTTTTACCATATATATACCATCAGTCGATCGGTTCCAATAACAGTTATGGACCGGTAAGCTGTTTTAAAAAAAAATAATAACATTACAAAAAAAAAAGGAAGAAGTTTCCCTGAAAGAAGAAAGAAGCCGAGATGGAGGGAAAAGTATTTGCTGGGCCTTTGATAAATGGCAGAAAGGTCTCGGGAGATGACGGTCTATCAGCCGGCTGACAGGCTTTGACCCACGTGCCCGCTTCATATTGTATACTCCACCCTCAGTTTTGTCACTCTAAAACATTGCTTTCCCGGCCCCTCATCTCCTGTCGCCCTGCCAAATTAAGAAAAATTGTTTTAAAAAAAAGGAGAAAAAAAAAGAGAAAAAGAATAAAAGACGGACCATTCATCTTAATATCAAGCGGTTCGCAACAGCGTAATAAATTACAGGGGAACTTTCAACGTTAACATTTATATTCGGGAAAAGCGCGAGAATAGAATATTCCCTGTATAATATATGGCGGGAGTTTATTAATTTAATGTAATATCCATTCACATTCTAAACAGGGGATCAATGTCAGGGGCGTGGGAATATTTAGGGGCCAACATTTTTTTTTCGCTTTTCAGAGCTGAAAATGTTGGACAAAAAGTATTCAAATATAGTTTTTATAAGGAGAAAAATATTCTAGAATGTTTTAGGGAACATTATACTGGATGTAGACATCAGTTAACTTCTTTTCTGAACTTCAAGCCTTGTAATTTGTTTATTTATTTATTATTCCTTCTAATTATCACAATTATAATTGTACTTAATGTATTAATGTTAATAGATTTTTTGGGGACAGGCTTTCTTCAAACATTTTTTTTTTTTTTTAAAGAAAAAGATGGTCATCCTTGTGATCAAAATTAAAAATCCCCTATTCAAAAAGAGATCTTATATTTATAATAGCCATGAGATTCATTTAAAAATATATAATTAAGATTAATAAAAAACAAAACAACAAAAATATGGTGTTCCATCATATAGCCACCGCAGTTTAATACATTTCAAGTCGTTGTATAATAGTTAAAATTAATATGATAGGTACAAAAAACTATTAAAAAAAGTAATCCCATTTTTTTTCTTCTTTGTTTGAATGCATCAGCATTGGCTGGTAGTATAATCTAATCTTTTTTTTATGTTAAGAATTAATGCTACATCTTTTTGAAGTTTTATACTTCATATTAAATAAAAATTTTACTTATTTCGACTATACCTATTATATAATAGCACATCGGGAAAAATAATATATGTATATGTAGTTAATTCTTAATATAAGGGTGTTTAAAATATCTTGATTTTCACCAATCGTGTTTTACTATACACCAATTTGAGGATTAATGGGGAAGTAGCTGTAATTAGTGTACTTATGACAAGTCCAATAAATGTAATCCTCCAATTAATTAAACATGAATCCTAGGATGAATTGGTCATGGTAATGGTTTTGTGCTATAATATTTGGACAAACCCCACAACATAATGATTATGCGGTTACTGATCCGTTACCAATGCGCCAAACACACGCATAACGTGAGTTGTTAATCAAGCCAACGTTAATATTTACATACGTGTAATTGTAACACAGTCTATGTCGGAAGCAAGGTCAGTATTATTGTATTAGCATAACAGCATTATTAATCCTAAGGCCATGTATTATGTTATTTTAATGCATTATTATACCTATTGATAGCGAAATTAAAATTCGCGATAATACTAAGTAAAAAGAAATATATCAGAGACCATATTTTGATGTACCACAAATCAAATGAATAATGAACTTCTTAGAAAAATGTATTCCTTAAATATTCTTTTAAATCATTCTAGGTGAATATTATATACAGTAAATGAAAAATAATCAATGTTAGCAGTTTTCATTACCCATTCATAACGCACCAACAAAACATAAATAATAATGCTTTTTGAGTTGTATTAAAAAAAAAATTAATCCAATATTTTTTTAATCTAATGAATATATTCACTGTAATCAGGAATATTATTGTAAAATTTAAGAATGTATCAGTGTAAAAATCGATATTTCAACAATTTAAAGATCATAAATACAGAAGTGCCAAAACCCTAATACAAAATCCACTACTACTAAATCATAAGGCTGGATACAAGGGAAACATCGAAAGTGGTTAAATAAAAAAACGCTGATTACAATAAAAAATATGAATAAATAGAAATTGCACTCAGTAATTATCCAATAAAACAGGTAATGAAAATAAAAGACATGATACAAATGAAATAGAAAACTAGATGTAAAAGAGAACAGGATCAATATCAAAATCCCACTGGTTCTTAATATTAGTGGTTTTTCCACAAATATATATTGATATAGAAAACGCATTATCAAAAGAGACTTAAATTGTTTGTTAATACATGAGGAAAAATTTCAAACAAAAAGCCTAAAGGCCCTAAAACTGAAGATTGATAAAAAGAAAACATCCTTATTTCTGTTTAATGATCCTTGAATCGGCAAAATATCGGAAGTTAATTACCTTTTGTTATAGGTACATATACTTGTATGTACTAATACTCCTACATGTACTCATATATATATATATATATATATATATATATATATATATATATATATATATATATATATGTGTGTGTGTGTGTGTGTGTGTGTGTGTGTGTGTGTGTGTGTGTGTGTGTATGTATACATACATATAAGTTATAATTAGACTGAACACTTGTTTTTAAAAAAGGGAAAGTAGGACATATGCACACTCGCTCTATTAGTAGTAAACTAAACTATTTCATTTAACCCTTCTATTTATAGATACATCTGTTTATATATAATAGAACAAAAATATAGTTAATCCTGGCGTTATCGTAAATCCTTTATATATAGGTATATAAGAATACATAATAGTCCTGAGTAAAACTGAAAGACTATAATTAATTTTTTTTTAAATTAAACAAATTAAAAACCCAAATGCAGTGTAATATTCATAGTTTAAAAAAAAATCCTCTTTAATACTGTTCCTTATCTTATAATCACTTCGAAATGATACATATGACATATTAAAAAAATCCATAATAAGTATTGAAATTAATATATGTTGCTTAATACAAGTCAACTGACCATCCCTTATTTAAAACGGTAAATTACATCTTCAGATATTTCTTGAAACCATTAACGCTATATTCGATATAGAGAAGAAAACAATCCACGAAAAAAAAAACAATTATAAAAATTCAAATTTGTTTCATTGCGAAAGGGAGCTTTATGCCGTACTCTTTCCTAAAGGCTTAGCTTTCACTATCGACCCCTTATCCTCGTTAACATTTAAAAATAATGGCTTGGGCAAGCTGTCCCATTTGTCGAGCTTCTCCCCCGGGCGAGTACCGGCCTAAGACCGGAAATAAATATTAAGCCCCTTGAAAAGAAAGTCCCATTAAGTCCTAGGCATTAAGAATAATCCAGCTTAGAAAAAAATCTAAAACAAGCTTAAAACTACATGTGTCAATTTAGTTTAAGTTAGCTAATTTTTATTTAAGGTAACTTACAATTTAACTTAGTCATCCAATATCATTGAAAACATTTTATGATATCAATAAATATTTAAAGTTTTGTAGTTACTGTTGATAAACCCTCTGATTTATTTATCAGTTTTAGTCATTTTCACCAGTCATTTCCCCGATGTAACTTTTTAAATGTAATTATTCGTAAATGTTACATTTTACTTATTTGTTTTATTGAAAAATAATCATTACAGTTGTGACATTGGTTGTTAAAAAATTAAGGTATATTAAGTGCTGAAACTAACACTTACCGAATTTTATTAAATTTTCCTTTGTTTACTTATTATATTTACATAGCCCATATTAATTGTTTTGTTTTACAGGGTGGGGGGTATATCCATGGAATTGATGAAAATCCATTAGTTCTCCAAACTTGTTAATAATATTTGCCATTACTATTAAATGTTTATTCACCTGCGAGTATTTCTTATTAATTAAAGTTTTGCAAAAAGTTTTCACTAAAGGTATTTTTATTTGTTTTTTCTTGTAATATGTTTTAATTTTTAAATGAACTTTTTTTATCAGTTTTTAAGGAGGATATTTTTACTTTTTTCAACACAAATGTGCTGTTAGAATTTTTTTTTTACTGTTGAAAGTTTTTTTTTTTTTTTTGTTTGGGCTTTTACAACCTTTTGTCATATGCCGAAACCCAGAAAATTTTGTAGCCAATACTCTCGGTCACCCCAATCTCTCTCCACCAAGCCTCTTGCTCCCATCGCCTCTTCAACTCCTTGCAGCCAAGTTTTCCTTGGGCGGCCTTTTTTTCCTCTTTCCTCTGGGGTATAGTCCAATATCATTTTTGGCCATCTCTCGGGCCCATTCTTTCAGATGAAAGTTTAATGATATATTAAAATTATTTACTAGGGTTTTGATGGCTCAAGTCTGATGTAATTTTCTTTCATACAGTGATAATTTTTATCGTAATTTTCTTACCTTTTTTTGTACTTCTTCGTGATTTACTTTTGTTCAGGAATTGTTATACTTTCTTGGGTTAGGATTTATCGAATTGTTTTTTTAATCAAGCATTAGAATTTTGATTAGGTTTTCGTGGACGCTATTTTAAAGTTTACTTTTAAAATCGGATTTTTGATGGCGCATGCTAATTTCGATTTTCCTTTACTGACAAATGACATTAGGTTCGATTTTAGGTTTTCGATTCTATTTTCGCTTCTGAGTATCTTTTGATTTGCTAATATTACTTCAAAATTTCCTATCGCCTAGTAAAAATCAAAATTCAGGTTAAACCTATTAACACCTTTGTTAAGAGCGCCTTAAAAATGAAAAGAAGAAATAATAATTGAGTGATGCGTAATATTGATAAATGAAGAAAACAATGCGATGATGGTAAGAATTGAATTATCACAAAAGAATATAACTAATAGGAAGGAAGAACATTTATGGAGCGTTAACAACTCATACTTACCCAAGACTCGCTTTCCAAGATGCCTGGAGTGGAGAGGAGTTGCATGAAGTAATGGTCTTAACTGGAACAAATGGTTGCCAAGCTGATTATGGAGCCTGCTCCCGCTGGTTAATCAAGCTGGTTGATAGCAACTCCTTGGCCAATCAGCAACACGACCTTACAACTAATGAGGAGATTCCTTGTGGTATTCCTGGATCCGCGAATAAGATGCTTTCCTAAGATTCGATAGTTATGACAGTCGATAACATTGGATGGTATATTTTTTATTATAACTAATAATAATCAGTTTGTATTCTCTTAATGAATATAAACTAATGAATATTTACTAATGAATACTGATAACCTAATGAATATTTACCCACAAATTATAGATTCGTTCGTTTACAATCCCTTTTAATATTCTGAGGTCCGAGGTAAGTATAGAATTTGAAAACGAAGACTACTGATAAATTCCAAACGGGTAAACTTATATATTGGTCGATTTATTTTTTTTTTTTTTGTTACTCCTTAAAATTATTTGAGTTCGAAAATTTTAATAAGTACAAAGAAAATTTGACGTAGGAGGTCAGGTTTTCATTTCATTTTCATAAAAAATGAGTGAATTTCTTCTGACTCCACCATCTTGGACCATAAATGCTCCATAAGGGGACCAAAAGGTCTGTTCTTTGTCCAAAACATATTCCCTATCATGTTTGCCGCCCACATCAGTGCCGACAATACATAGCAATATATATATTAGCTATCTGCACAAATGATTCATCCCTTCAGATAGAATAGAAAAATATCCAAATACAATCCCTGTAATGTAAAAAGTGAATGTACTGCTGACTTGCTTGGAAAATAACAAACTATGCCTTCGACTTTTCATTTATTTAACAATGTACATTTAAAAATCATTGATAATTTATTAACGACTGAGTTTTAATAATTTGGCTGTAAGTAAACTTTTTTTTTTCTCTGTGCTTCAGATTCCAAGATAAGCTATACTATAAGCAAAAATCAGTTTAAAACAGGAACATCTCATTAAAATAAGATATTACTTTCGGTACGGAATCACCTAGCAATGTATGTATCATTGCAGGATGGTGACACTGCCTTCCCCATATGTATACTTCTGGAAATGTTCTTATGTGCAAATACCCTCTATTATGATTAAAGGATTTCCTAATCTGTGTATTAGTATATGAAAATTGCGATATTACTGAATTTTATATTGGTACTTACAGTTCTCCAACTTTTCCCTCATGTTTGAGCATGAGCTTGGCTTCTCTGATAATTAATGAGTTTAAGGAGTATATATATATATATATATATATATATATATATATATATATATATATATATATATATATATGCAGCTAATAAAATATTCTAACTAAAAGTTTAAAAAATAGTTAAGGAAATTTCGAAATTTACTCCATGACAGGGGAAAGAGGGACAAAGCTAGAAGCTGCTATATATAAAAGATCCCCAATCTCCTTGGACAAATGTTTACCCTCCGTTCAATTGATCCCACTGCCCACCCCCAGCACACTCTACAGACACTGAAATAAATAATCTTCCCTCACACCTTCATACAACTTTGGTATTGGTTTAACAAAGCCCTACACTCAAGGACTATATATATGCCTTCGCTATCATGTTATATCCGAGTTTATTGTTACAAGGTTTTCGGATACTTTATAGAGATTATATTGAATAAAAGAAGGTAAACATTTTGTGTATTTCGAATTTTGAGAATATGAGATTTTGAAAACATTGACTGTTCTTAAAATAAAACGTGGAACTATATTTATGGAGAAACCTAGAAAATACTCAAATACAGGCGTCCAGAAAAGTAAATCTTCCTAAAAAAAAAAAAAAAAAATCATCAGAATAAACTCATATCTTTTATCTTATGCGCCTTAACGAAGTATATTTTTCATTGCACTGTAATTCAGTACTATTTCAAAACTAAAATACCAACCATGCTGTGATCCTTTTTTATTAATTTAAGAATAGATTTTTTCGAAACTAAGCATCGAAAAGAAGAAATTGAATTATAAACTGTAGTTTCAATTAATCGCAAAGTTTATAAAACTAATCAAATAAATTGTTTTCAGACCGATTTTTATTCATTTCACTAAAACCTCAGTATTGCTCTAAAATGAAATGCGGCTGTAATGATGAGAATTGAGGTACATTAATTAGAATTAGAACTTAGAGAACCTACCAAACTAAAACTTAAAGAACGAGGTATATCAAAAAACAAAAAAGTCGTTTTGTTTATTTTTTGAGAAAAAGTGGAATTAGTCCTCAAAAATACCGATACGGTAATGATAACTATTGAGAATACTTACCGAAAAAATTACTGTAGCTACTAAAATAAAAAAGATAGGCCATCGGGCCAGGGGTTTCACTGCAGCATTTTTACTTTCTATGAAGAAGTTTTAGCAAAAAATTACTTGCATGGTAAAAAATTATTAGTATTTATGACAAAACCAGGGACATAGCTTATTCAGACATTTAAATATAGGTGCAAAGGCTTGAGTATACATCTACACCAAAGCATTTCCATATTTCACCGGCCTTTCAATGGCTTTTCCTGTTGTATTTTTTTAATAGATGAATGGGTTTCGTGATTTAAAAGAATTTTCCACGATTGATAAGAGGGGTAAAGAAAACGATTGTGGAGTTTCCTTTTTATTTAGCCTCCCTGTAGATCGATATATACCGTTTAAGCCACGAAAAGCCGTAATTCTGATATAAAACTCACACGCACACATATGTATACATTAAAACACATTATTCATTCATCGAATGTGAAATTTTTAACTCAAAACTGATCCTACTATTTCCATTTTTTGGGGAATTGAAGTGAAATAGGTGATTTTATATACGGGCTTTGAAGGCTGGAAGACTATTGGAACGACGAATCGAAGAAGGTATGAGTTATTTGTTCCAATGGGGGGAAGATCGGATAAGGAAAGCTCTGTCAAAAGCTGCTGTTCGGCGGGATGCTGTGTATAGATTTGAGAGCCGAGAACGGGGGTTGCGGGAGTGGACTGAGATTTTGAATTGATGGAGATCGGAAATGTATGATGGTCGGCGGGATTGGATAACTTGGTGAAGAAGGGATGCTAGGAAGTAATCACGGCGGTAGGAAGGGCCATTTCAACTCATCGTTCATAGTAATATCGGGTGACAGGGGCGTCTCTCGGGATCCCAAAAATGAAGGGAACAAAGGCAATTGATCAATTGATCAAACCGTTTTAGTTTTGCATCGAGATCCCTAGAGATACCTCCATATACTGTACAGCGATAGGCCAAATGAGGTAAAATTATGAAAGTAACTAGAGGTCTTCGGGTTTCAAAAGGGAACAGGTGACGAAGGTGATTCAGGCGCTTTAAAGTGGAGAAGGTAGGACGGGAGATTTCAGAGATATGTTTTTTCCAGGAGGGTTTGGTC
This sequence comes from Arma custos, assembly GCA_037127475.1. Taxonomy (NCBI): domain Eukaryota; kingdom Metazoa; phylum Arthropoda; class Insecta; order Hemiptera; family Pentatomidae; genus Arma; species Arma custos. The sequence goes on from CM073761.1 coordinate 95,369,584, forward strand.
AAAAATAATTTCCAGTTTTTTGATGGTTGGGTAGAATTTGATGGGATTGTGATTTAGATAGAAAATTGGATTATGGGGAATAGTTTTAAGAAAGTAGTTTGACCCTATTACTATTGCCTTGGTTTTGTCCACATTATTCTTTTTCCGTTTTTCCGTGGCTTGTAATAGGCTGAAAGGGGAAAAAGGATAAGTATATTTGAAAATCATCAGCGTAGACATGATACTGGGAGTGTTGGATAAGAGATGGAGGATCGTTTATGTAAATGGGAAATAGAGTGGGGGGTAGCGATGAACCCACTGGACAGAGGAAGAGTTATGGAAGGAGTCTAACCAGGGACCAAAACATATTCGGAGCGATTTGAGAGGAAAGACTTGAACTACCCGAGAGCACTCACTGTTAGATAGTGGTAAGTTTAAGCTTGGCGAGGAGGATATTGTGGTCTACTGTGTCGAAGGCTTTGGAAAGATCTAGAAGGATCAGAATTGTTAATTTTTGTTGTTGGAGATCATGTGTGATTTTGAGGAGAGCGGATTGATTTGAGTAGCCTGGTCGAACGCTGGATTGGAGAGCGTTAATGACGGAATGTTACTCAGGAAAGTTTGAAATTTGATTTTGAGTCTAGTCATTGGTCATTGGTTTGGGATTTCAGAATAGTCTTTAATAGTTCGTCATATGATACATGGAAGAAAAAAAAGTTATCAGGGTTAAAGTTTATATGATCAATGTCGGTAGCGGATGAGGATTGACATAACTGGAAAGGAACAGAGTTTACGGGATACTGTTGGTGATAATCGTCGGAGTATTTTCCATTTGGATATGGAATCAGTTGCATTGGAGAGGATGAAATGTCTGTGACAGGACTTTGCATGACGTACTGCAGATTGAGTTTCATTGCGAAATAGTTTGAAACATGTATAGTCTACTGACAGACGTGTGCGACGAAATTTTCTCATTGCTGCTTTTCATTATCACATCTTTTATTTCGGGGGTTAGCCTAGGCGTAGTTAGATGGCGTAAGGTTCGGGTTTTTAAAGGAGCATGGATATCTAAATAACTTTGTGAAGTAAATTAAACGTAACTTTGTTTGCGAATTTAATATATTTATTTCAAAGTCCTACTAAAATATATAGTCTCTAAAGGCCAATTCAATAAGAAAAAAAAAATGTTTCATCTCATTTTGTAGTGCCAAAAATAATATATCAAAAACATAAAAGATATATTGCCCGTAACTGTTTCCGTTGTACTTATTGCCATCCAATAAAAATATTTAAATATTACTTTTTACTCTGAAAAAAACCCGTAAAACAATTAAGAAATCTTGATTGAATTAATTGACTCTTGTTAATGACAACGGAAAGCACTCAACACATCACCCACTTACAACAGGTACTAAATAAACTATTAATCTGACTAGTGTATTTGTAATTATAATGACATCTTGTGGGATCTCGGTCTATAAGTTCTCAAAAAAAATTTTCACAAGTATGTAGTCCCTTATGTCGCATATCTTATTATTTTAAGTTGTGTTAGTTGAAATGTAACTGCAATTCGCCACGTGCCGTTAAATCCGTACAAGTAATCTACGTGACCATACTAAAGTAAATTCGAAAGACGGAAAAATATATGTAGCGAATAGCTTTTCAAAGTCGAAAGTTTTTAAGTGGGGTTTTGTTCTACATTTCAAGAGGCATTTCAATTCTATAATAGGCTTAAAGTTGAGGGGCAGTTCTTTATACTTGAGCTTTCGTTTTATCTCTTTCTGGAAACCTCCGACGATCCAAGGTTTATTAAAAGGAATCCATTCCGATCCTTCCTTTTCATGAGTGAAAAGGAGATGGGTATTATATCATTGAATATGGCCGCATCTTGGAAGAGGATGCATCTTCATCAAAGGGTTATAAAGGTAATAAGAAACGCTAATGATGAGATATAATTGTATCTGCTATTCCTCTTATATCAAGACAATACTCAGTTACCGTGAATATTATATTTATATTAAATCATTATAGCATATTATAGAACTCTGTTCTGAGTTTTTAGTGATAAAATGCTTGAAATAAAGCTATATTTTCGATCTCTGTTAAAAAGCTTGGGTAATATTTAAATTAAATTTTATAATTGCAGTAATTTTTAAAAGTTTTATATTGTAAACAATTTTTGGAAAGTAAACCATGATATATTAAAATACAATTTATTATTACATTGCATTATTGATTAATAATTTATTCTCAATTAGGTTGTCTTACTGTAACTTTTTAGAGTAAATTGTTTTTTCAATCGAAAATTGAAATATTTCACAAGGCGTAAGTGAAAGTCCATAAATGAAATCACAAGAATTTTAAGAATTGTTTCCATTCTAATATTCTACATAGATCGCCTTACTACAAGAAAAGTAACTAAAAAAAATAAAAAATTAAAATGCACAAACTTTCATCTCCCTGCAGATTATATATTGTACGTAATACTGAATTTTCGGTAACTTTCATCACTTGTAATATGCTATATTTTACATACGCAAAGAGTTAAAGCAGGAGATCCGGTTAAACGAGAATTATTATTAGAAGAAAAAACACAAAAAATATCAATTTAACGCGTATATTTATTATTAAAATAAATTATTAGCAGCTAAGCATTTTTTTAAACAATGGGAAAAACAATCTGAGTCGAGTCATATTAATGTTAGCTTGATTGTGTTATATATGTCATAATTTCAAATGAAAATTTCATTATTTATAAAACTAATTAACTTGAATGTAAAAACGATCTTTCAGTTTGTATTGATGCTAACTAATTAAGTAATAGTGATAATAAACAGGTCAAACCTTTTGGTTTAATTTGATCAGATAATTAGCATTAAATGTTTTTTATCAATGCTAAATTAGTATTCATCAAATTTATTATTGTTTTAGTTTGATATTATCTAAAAATAGTGTTGCTGTTGATTTAGGCTCCTCTGGGGAAGTTGTATCTGAAGCAATACAAATTTAAATTAAGGCTAGGGCCCGACCTCAACTGAATAGAAACTCTTGGGTGTTTTCATATCTCTGGAGTGAGCGTACAGAGTTGAATCGTACAACTTAGATCTAGCTAAAGCACTGCAAATTCAAATTATAGTATTAGTTAGGAAACAGTGGACCACTTGTAAGAAATATATAAGTTTATCGAGTTATTGAACATTATAATGTGGATATAAAAGAGATATAAAAGATATTCTTATGAACTCACTAGGTGTCTTATTGCCATTGACTATCAGTAACTTATTGGCTATGGACTACATCTAACTTAGAGACTACTCTCTTGCATGCTCGTACTATAAACTATTTATTACACCTTTACTCTCTGCTCTTCTACCTTATATTTCTCCTAATCTTAGAGCTGGTATACATACAAGTAAAACAAGAGGGGAAGACAATGGAGATTACATTGCTGACATCACGGAAGATTTGATGAAACTTCCTTTTATCAATACTATTTTATTAAACAATTTGCTTAATGCCATTGACCGATAACTTATAGCTTCGACCTCTATATAAAAGGTTCAGTTTTTTTTATATTTTAAAGAACGATCATACTGAGGAAAAATCTACAGCATTGTTTTAAATCTTGCCTAAGTAAAGGAGTAATAATTTTATCATAGATGTCTTTTTCCGCTGGTTACGCTCGGCCAAGAGATAAATTAACTCCCAAGGGGTCAATTACAGTCGAAGTAAGGTAATTTTACTTATTAATGCTTTAGATAATTCCTCTAGATATCAGTAGTGCGCTTTTTCTGGAATTGTTCCGGTTAAAGAAAAAGAAAAGGAGAATGAGACATATCTTGTTCAAAAGGATATGGTTATGAAATGAATATGAGGTTTCGTCCTTAAAAAATAAAACGTGCACCCAAAAAAAATTGGTTCGAACGTATATTTTTATTGGAAACATACTCCTCTCAGTACATTCAGAAATATTTTTGACATGAGATGACACAGGGCCTTGAGAAAAGGCTAGGGGAAGAGTACAGTCATGAAAGCAACTGGGGTGGGAGAGGGGAGGGATGAGTATCTAATTATCCGATTTCATGGACCACAGAACCCACAACCACAATTTTTTTCTCGTCTGTATTCTTTAAAATGTCCTCACTTAATAATTCCCCGCTCCCTTCTAGGAATAAAATCTGATTCTAAAACTGAGTTAAATTTATTTAAATCAGACTTTAATTAGATATGTTGCCGTCAACAAATTATTTAAAAGTGGTTATTAATAATATCAACTAGATATCAAATAGTAACCATCGTCTCTCAAAATATCCCGCAGAATAACCGAAATAGTTAACACAGAAAAGGCACTGTCAACATCTCAGATTTAATTTTAGCTATAAATCAAAATTTATTTTATCATTTAGTTGAAACAGAGAATTACAACTTATCGTGGTACAATTGAACATTTCACCTGGATATTAATCCCTACGTTTTGGCGTTGATGGCAAACGTAGCCTTTGGCCGATAAACCATGAACCACGTTGTGTTTATTCACTATAACTACTTTTTTTATTTCAATCAAAATTTATGTTATCTTTATTTTGATAATCTTCACCAGGTAACTCTTTATAAAAAATCTCAGTTGAGATTTTCTAAGAAATAGTGATAAAACATTGAGAAAACTATAGTGAATTACTGTGCACGAAGTTGCCTTTGTTGTTATAGTTCATTGGTGCATTACTCTCACTCGTGTGAATGAAAATGGACATGTCCTGATTGCGAAACAGCGTCGCGGACATAAATAGCCAATGAATACAGAGCAATAATATTGAGGGTGTTCCCAGGGGGAGGTTGAAGTGATGAAGGCAATGCATCAGCCTTTAACTAAGCTAGAAGAAATGATAAAAATTCTCCATAAGCAATCAGTGTTTTTTTTAAAATGAAATATTGCTGAAAATACAACAGGAGCACAGTTAAAATTTGGACAAATTATCATTAAAAAATACTACATTACAAGCGAATATTTCCTGAGTAGATGACCGTCTAAATTAATCAGATTAGGATAAACCGAGGGGTGGTTGAGAACTGAGTTGCCATGCCGGAAATCCTGGTTCAAATCCCGCTGCGGGCAAGACTTTTATTTAGTCTGTTTGCAGCCGGAGATGGATCATATAGGATGTTGGTCCCTCCCTGGCTCACCCAGCCTCAATAAAATATTATAAAAATAGGGTACCCTAAATAAGGAGGAAAACCTGGCGGTTGAGCGTGGCATAGAACGTCACCTCGGTGCATGCCTTGGAGTTAATTTGTGTCTGGACCTTACGGACCATGCTGTGGGCCTCGTCTTTGATGAATAATTTAGAATAAAAAAACACTGGTGTCAACACTAAAAGAAGATATCTTGCGGAAGAAAGATCGAAAAAATTCACCTCCACGCGTCATTTAGTTTGGGGAAAACATTATTAGCTAACTAGGCAGGAAAAGGTATTAGGGAACATTCAATGTATATGGGTTTTATCGTGGGTGGAGTCAGGTATAGGCATTCCAATGGTGAAGAGTGTTAGTAAGGCTACTGGTTTGAACATGTAATGCATAAACTTTGCTAACATATCTTCAACCTCAATTAATTTAAAACTCTTCTTCCTCTCACTACCTCCCTCATTCCTTTCCGATACAAAGGGCTCGTTTCTTAACCAGTCCCATGAATCCGACTGTGCTTAAACAACCCTACCCTTTCACATTCTCTTATATTTGTTTTTAATTAATTTTCGAGCTACTCTATGCCTGAGAAACTCACATTTACGGTCTGTATTTATTGTCCAATTATTGTTTACATGATTAATATTACTTATGTGAATCAACTTGAAAAAAATAAAAAAGACCATGCCGTAACTACACAATGGTATTTGGTACATTTATCAGTACATTTATAATTTAGCTAAATGTTCAATTTCAATACCCAACTGTAACATTCATGCTTGTTTGTTTTCGTAGCTTAGTTGAGTGTCAGTCAACAAGGCGTGGTCCCGCCATGCCTCACCAGTTTGGACGGAAATCCAAACATGAAGAACAGGTTGAGGTTTAACATTAATTCTATTTAGTTAACATGTTCATATTACTAGTCCTGCATATGAGTAATAACAATTTATTTTGTCAAATAAAAATAAAACTTACAATAACAACTAAGACGAAACCGATTTACGTCAATTTATTGGATAAACGTTAACGATGGCATAATAAGGAAGCAGTGACACTATCTGTGACAGATAAGACGGTGATACTGGGACCAATCCGTTTATCACCATGATGGATAGACTGACTGATGCATGCCAATAGTGTCGTGCTCAAGAACATATTAGCATCACGAAGATAAAACAGCCTTATACATAATTCATCCGAAGAAAATGCCACATTTTTCATGTCATCGCCAGCAGCATTCGCTAGTCTTTCGGTAAAATTCTGTTACTTAATAACGAAATTCTTTCAAACCATATTTTTTTTAATGATTTGAAATTTTAACCTTTCGGTTTAAATGGTATGTTTTTTTGATGGAACACTTTAACCCTAATGATTTTCCTAATCATATACAAATCAGTTAAGTTTTAACAGGAAGTGGTGTGCACATAAACAAGTTCCAACATATTATCCCTGCAACTTCAAAGACATCAGAGATTGTTTTGTTTGATTATTTTTTCTATCTGCAGACATGCTCTATGATGATTGGTGTTGAAGGAGACCAGGAACCCTGACGCCAATATAATAAAAACAATTTTTTAGATTAATTTATTAATATTTACAGCTGTAATAATATTACAACAAATAAATCTGCTGTATATAATAAAATTATATTTTAAATCAACAGAACTGATTCTTCAAAGAAACAAACAGACAGCTATGGATCCAAAAAACAACACAAGGATAAAACAGCAGCTCTGCCTAGAATAAACATCAGAGTTAGTCTCATTTATGAATTATAGTTAAGCACTGGCTAATTTTGTTACAAAATTATCGCTCCGTAATTAGCAAACAATTAGTGATTCTTAATGAATGCCGGTTCTCAATTATGACAATCAACTCGTCTCTTAAAACAACAAGAAAGGCAAAACGCATTTCAGTCTAATAAATTTGGCAAATGTGTGAAAAATAATGCTGATTTTAATTTTCGTGGCAGCCGACTCTGATTTCTAATTTTAACCCGTCAATACTGAGTTCTGGACGAATGAAATTGTTATTTACGTTTAACAAACTCGTTACCAACCAAGGCTATTCCAATAAACCTAGATGGACTGATTGAATTGCATCAGATTGTAGATAGGACATAGATAGGTATGTCCTTTTCCTTTTCAAAAAGTCTGGCCCACTGTATCTTCTGTCAAGTTGATGTCGAATCCCAGGTTCCGAAAATCTCCACAAACAATGTCCCGCCATCTAGTTTCAGGAGATGACCATCCATTCTGTGCCGATTTCCCAGCCCTTTCAGACACTGTACTTTGATGAACAGGGACCTTTTGATTTCCTTATACAGTGCTAATATACTTCCCTGCTAGTCCTTATTCTCCTTAACTATTGTTAAGGATATAAGGACATCAATAATTCCAGCCTCTCGCACTGGAAGGAATATCCGTCAGAGAATTTACTTTCAAACCTGTGTCTCTCACTGGCATAAGTTATAGTGGTCCTAATGAGTGTTGTTAATTCTCACATTCGAGGTTCTGCTCAGCAACTTGCTTCTTAAAACATTAAGCAGTTAATAGATTGTTTCCTGCCAATCATCTAGATTTAATTTCCTCATGTTCGTTTACATCTTCATTGAAAACAGATTCGAGATACCTGAAACTGCTCTCCACTTCGAAGGTGTAGTCATCGATAGCACATAAACGTTGAGGGTTTACTGGTTTCATTCTTCTTGGCAACATTATTTTAGTTTTCCCCTTTTTCACTCAAGACCTACCGAACTTTGCATCGATCCTAATGGATTTTTCCTTTATGCTTCCCATGGATGTTCCAACGATCGCCACATAAGTTACTAACAAGATAGAATAAAATAGAGTAAAAACAAGTTCATAATATTTTTAGAGCTAAGAGAGATTTTAGCTTAATGATTATTTAATTTCTTTCTCTGGTTAAGAAACTAAAGAAACTAAAAGTTTTAAAAAATGTTTATTTATCTCAAAATCGAAATCAAAAGTGAACTTGACGAGTCTACCAAGATAGGAAACGATATAGAAATAGATTTGTCTAATGCAGTTGGGTGTAATTATAGGCAGTATTTAGTCTAGTTTTCACTCATCATCATCAACTTCAACATCATCTTTGTTAACATTGAGAGTAATAAGCAAAACCAGTATCTGATACTTTTATGCTTATTTTGATTAGTGTTTCTTATAAGCTGGTTAATGTAAACCACTTTGCTGTAAGAAAAAAATTATATGACAGAAAAATATTGTTTTAGCTTAGCTCTCGGAATTAGGGTTTCTGAATCTCTGTTATCCGTTTGTGGACTTTTTTTTTTGTACAAAACAAGACAAAGCATAAGGTGAGCAGAGGCACACCTGTTTCCAATCAGGGAAATTTCAAGTTGTTACTAACCCGTTCATTCACTTGGTCCATTCTTCGTGTCCCTATATTGATTATTTTACTCTCAGTAGCTGGTTCTGCTGGGCGATAATCAATAATCTGCTGGTTTTAATTGGCAAGCCAATGGAAAAAGTCTGATTCCGATTCACCCTCCTACAAAGCGTCCATTGTTTGTTACTTCATGGAAGAAATTAATTCCCCAAACTTTTTTAATAAGACATCAATGCCCTTAATGTGAATATTATTAGGAAATTATTCATTGCCTTTTTCGAAAGTATATGAATCAGACCCACAAAATCGAGGAAAGCAGGGCAATCATCGTTTATATTATGACGAATAAAATTAATTAAGTATCAGAACGTTGATGATAATTTTAATTTTTACAACTTGGTCTCAACCGTACTATAACTATTGGATGAGCGGAAGTTAACAGATCCGATCCCCTATATATTAATTGATATATGTCGAACTAGGTATTAGTTTATGATTTACAGATATAATCTATGTTGAATAGATAATTATAGGCAGTATTTAGTCTAGTAAACCTCCGCAGTTGCTGATTTTGTGCTTTGATCGCGTTTGAATATAATTGTATCGTTTGAAAAGATTCTTAGTTGATATACGAAATACAATTTATTTTTATTATAATTGTTTTAGAATATGTATATTGTCTGTAATGTATACAATTTTATTTAGTTATTGGCCGTTCGAAATTTTAGTATTTAATTGATAGACCTATAACTATTTGATAAGAATATTGCTATAAATTTCCTGTACAGAGCAAGTGCACTACTCGGTCCTTTATTGACCGAATCCTAAAGCACATGTTCGATTATGTTCTACGTTAGCCCACTCAAAGGCAAGTTCATAGAAGCTACCCTTTGTCACCCACCACTCAACTGTTATACAACTAATACTTGGAATGGGTGTGACAATTAATATTAATCATTAATTATAATGATAATCGACTTAACAATGTTGTCTGACTACAAATTCAATATCATGTCAAGTTAAAAAAGTGTTTTGAATATTCAAAAATATCAAATAGAAAAAAAAAACTGACGCCAAAAAGTAGCTTGATAATTCGGTATTAAAATAAAGCATAATTTTAAAAATTTTAGGAGATGATTTAGCACTAAAAATCATCGAGTGGTTCAAGGTCTCACTCCATATAGAAGAATTTTTTTTGTTTGTATTTGTAATATTTTATGTTGAATATATAATATATAATTTAAAAGATCAAGAGAGGACGCCTGTCTTATGTTAAAAACAAAAGCGTATGGGCATACATAGGTCTAGAATCATTAGGCTGTAATTAACTATGTCCGTTTGTTTGTTAAACTCACGGACCTATCATAGATAGCGTTGTGACCGGTCTAGAATTTCATAAATGTCATTAAGCAACCAGCAAAGGGCAATAAACTTAGCCTAATGTGGAAGTCGAGATGTAAAGGGATCAAAGGCAATAGGATTGGACACTAACTAACAAGAAAGGGATCAGGAATCGAGCTATTCGGACCCGGCACATACTCCAATACTTCAAATAGAACGACCACGTGTGAGGTAATAGAAGAACTATAAGTCCGAAAGAACCTTGTTGGGCTTAATGGCTGTGATAAGTATGGAAAACAACGTACAAATTTTTAAAATTTCACAGAATGAGGATGATTTTACATTAACTTCAATTAAACGAGGTGAAAAACGTAAGTCCTCTTCTTGAAGGTAGAGGAACTTGAAAGCGATACTTCTGATCATTGGATTTTGGTGAATGAGTTATTGCTAGATCGATCACCTGTACCTTAAACTTTAAATCCTCCCCCCCCCTCTCTCAAGTTATTTTAAATCAAATAGGTCAAATTTCAACCAGCAAAAACAAGCGTCCTTCAGAGTTAATGTTTGTTTTTTAATCGCAAAATTCAATTCGATATCGTATTAGTAACATATTATAGCATGCTATTCTGCTTTATAAGCTGTTAAACCTTAGGCATAAATTATGAGACGTGATATATGGCCTTGGAGACCAAATAAATAGATAATTAAAGGTATTACTGCCTACGGCCATTGATAATTGGTATGGTCTAGTTAAATCCTCGCCCATTACCTCTCTGTAAATGCCACATAAACTCTAGAATAATTGATTTAGTAATACTTTGATATTCCAGTTCAATTGAATTATATTTATATTTTATCGTAGCAAATTTAATCATACTTTATGAAAAAAAATAATACAAATGTTTTCCCCATACTAAAATAGTGCTTACTAAAATTCATAATTCTTCTTTGTGCTTCTATGCTGGGTTTAGCTTCTGTTTACTTCAGCATTAGAACCACCAGACAAAATAGTTGATACTTTCATATGAAGCTATGATAATATTGGGGGGTTAGCTAACATTTGATTGGTTAAGTATCATGGTCGTTAAGTCCAGCATCCTCTAGAGCAAGAAGATCTTGTTTCAAGTCCCTCTTTAGCCTTCCGATCATATTTATGTCACCAACATAATACCGAATTAAATAAAATATTAGTTCTTAAACGGATTTCGAGAAAATTGTATTCGTTTCCTGTGAAACTAAGTCTCTTGTGCCCTTAATCACTTTTGTGAACTTCAAGTGTTGAATAATTATGAAAAATTATTCTGGATATCAACATGGTTTCTTATTCGCTGATCATCACCACTACTTGGATTATCGAATCTGTATGAATTATTTTTTTCAAAATTTTTATATACACTTTTTCTCCAAATGCTGCAATCTTCAGCATTGAAAAAATCCATAAACAAATGGTAAGTGACAATATTGTATTCACTGGTCATTTTCAAAAGGAATTTGAGGGTAAATATTTAGTCTAAACAAGCTACTACTACTACTACTACTGAACCTTTGCACAGCTAATTCTGTCTGAAAAGTAGCCTATTATAGACAATATTAGAATGGGCACAAGATAGATGTGTTGTTTCACGATAGTAGTGCCAATTGATCTATTCTGGGAGTTGATCTTGTGAAGAGGGTGACTAAGCCAATTTTAACATAGACAGTAAAAAGGTGATAAAGTGTAGGGAAAACAACAACAGTACAAGTTATAACGATTCGAGCACAGATTTATTGGCTATATACACTATATATGGTAAACATATATAGACACTGACAGACACTTCACACTGCAAAAGATCCAGTCCTGACAACAAACCAACGCCAACTGAGGGAAAATGGCACAAAACATGTAAGCCATGGTACATATGCCAACATAATCTCAACTGTCACTTTACAGTGTTGCCTGTCTTCAATACAATACTTTATAAAAAATATGTATATTGTATACAAAAGAGGAATTACTTCAACAGCCAATACACCATGTTATGTTAATATTCCGCGTTTAGTGACAATGTGTATGTTTAAGATTCACCTCAGGTTTAATTTCAATTGTTGATAGGTTTTTGAGTTTAAAAAAATATAGCAGTTGGGATGAGGTACAAATGCTATGACACTGGAAAGAAGAGGTTGGCCCTTTCTATTGAAATATTACCCCAGCTTTCTTGGAACTCTATGTGCTTCAGTACTTTATAGAGAAGTTTTATCATCATTCTTACTTTATCCGCCCCCTTCTTTGACGAAAAACTAGCAGCTCCTCCGCTCCTCTACAGCCCATTTCTCTCAGGTGCTGATGTATCACTGGTATTATTTTTTCCAAAATTGTTTATCTAGATCTATGAAGTTTTCAGATCTATAAAAGATAATTTCAGTGCAAACAATATATACCAGGTCTGCAAGTTTAAAATGTCGTTTTAATTCCAATAGAATGCGCCCTTAGCCTATTGAAGGATTTGCTTATCTCTAAACGCTATTTTGTTTGTTAGTCATTTGTTTACAAAAGTCAGTTGTTTTTAAGTCGTTTACGTGGACGTATCATACCTTTCTTTGGTGTTAAAAATGTCTAATTATAATGCAATAGGGAAAAACCACAATGCAAAGCCTTATGTTTAAAAAAAAACACCTACTTACCAGTCGACGTTTCGCCTATTCAGGCATTATCAAGACACCAAAATCAAAAAGGGTTTATGTGAATCGCATCTCGAAGAAAAAAGTGCAATACATCCCTACGATCAACAGCCCAAACAGGCTCCAAACATGAGACAGCACCCTACCACCAAGACGTTCAACATACAACTGTTGAAATGAAATGATTGATTTTCATTTACTGACTAGCCCTGAGGAAGCTCACATCACGATGAGCGAAAGCTTGACAAACTAAACCAACACCTCAAGATCCATCCCGGAAAAAGAACTTATGGACAAAATCACTATATACATAGTAGCGCCTCAAGTTCACTTGTTTTTGGCATTATTAAGCAGTAAAAAATATGAACTGAAGATCTTAAACGATTGGAACATTTTATAATACTGATAGGAAAGAAGAGATTTATACTCTAGGGCATGGTTTATATCCAGGGTGGGCATAAAGACAAGTCAGGGGGCGCAAGATCAGTTGAAAATAAAAAAATTCTCACTTAATTTTAGTTAGTTTTGTTAACTCGGTACTTCTTTATCTTAAATTGAAACTTATAATTTCATATCTTGTGAATATTTTGTTTTCAATGTAATGCTTGTTATTTTTTTCATATGTCCATACAATTAATTTTGTAAGGGGGTGTGAGAAGATTTCATTTCAACAGGAGAGGGGCATGGTATCAAAACGTTTGGGAACCCCTGATCTAGGAAATCAAAAAGAAATATTGGAACGTGACAGGAAGCGTGACTTTCCATCAAGGACAGATTACATGAGCACTATGGCATCCCCTCTCAATGCTATAACAAGACACTATGTCCGATAATGATTTACTTTTTCATCTCAATAAAAATGTTTGAAAGCACTCTCTTGTTTAATTACCAATTAACTTGGTAGAGCAGTTATGATTGATTCGCTTTTAAATTGAGGAGAGATGGCGGGAAGGGGAGGAGCATTGACTAGCTACTTCTAATAGAGCTCTCGGATTAATTTCTTTCACCGACCCTAGCGCAACATAGCACATTTCTCTTCATGTTCTCCTCTATCGTCTTATTTGACACGTTCCATTTATTTATTTAAAAATTCACTATACAAACATTTTCATGTGGGGGATATGCAATTGTTTGTTAGGTCAAACCATCTTAAAGGAAGGGTTAGACCGGACTTGTCGAAGGTGGAAACTATCAGATAGATGACAATACGCCAGGAATTAAAGGGGGTTCGCAGGAAATTATTAGGGATTCGAATTGTTACCGGCGGTCTATCCCCGATATGGCAGAAGTTCTGGTTCCAATTCGCGACCAGCTGAAATGGAGGCCAAGCCCATGGAAACACCAGCTATGGAGAATAACATCCGAAGATGTATGGAACGGTTGCAAGCGGATCCGGTGCTGGTACGTTACGATTTTTAGAAACCCTTTAAAGCTACAACATACGCTAGTGAGTTGTTTTCACAAAATAAGGTCGACGGAGAACGACGTATACCCTACGCCAGCAGGCGTCTTAAGGATGCGAAGAAGCGCGTTGGAGAGTGATGTTCAGGATTATGTAGACTGTCAAGCATTTACAATTATTCATGTTCGGAAGATAGTTCAGCATTCATATCCATACCACAGACCTACAGTTAAATGGATCGGAAAAGTTAAGGAGTCATTGACTAGAATCACGTGTTAGAAGCAGTTTCTCAGCCACTATTATGAACTAGTCTGGAAAGGACAACATTTTAATAAATTGTTTGTCTAGAAATGGTTCTGGCAATGGTGTGTAGAAGGAGGAGGGAGAATCACTGCGAGACGTTAAGCAATTCCTGCTGGAAGTAATGCGAGGAAGTCGATAGAACGAAGCGGAGGCAGCTGGGACGAGCGAGGCACATGAGAGCTTGGAGGATCAGCGTTCAACAGAGGTGGAGGAAATTGATGAAATTATCAATGTATAATATCTCATCATGAGTATCTATAGATCACTAGAGAATACCGACTTTGTATAGATTTCCTTGGAAGCAATTTTTATGGGTGCACAATTTACTAAGATTTAGAGTTACATTGGAAAACCGAAGTCCAATAATTATTCCTAGATGGAGCAGTTTAGTTTCAGGGAAAGATTTACATGAGTAGTGAATAAAGATCACCCATAAAAGTAGTAATCATGTTAAGTACATGTTAATATATATTACATAGTGCATATAATATAATATATATGAAATATGTATTTAACTTAATACAGAATTAAATATATATTTCATAATGGAGTCAACGCGCTTCAATGTAACCATTACAACGGTTACAATGGGACAATAGACAGGCAATTGAGTTATGGACTAGTGCTAGAGAGGCTACGTCATTGACACGTTGTCATTTTCAGCTCCATAGAACTTCAGCTACTTGTCAAATAGAAGCCTAGACGAGTCAAATTTCAAATGTTGTAGAGTAACATAGTTTTCAACTTTCAACTTTATAATTACAAATTATCATTGTATATTAGAATTATAAAAATGTAATGGTGATTTGGAAGCACCAAATATCTAATGATTACTAATACACAACAGAAAATCCATAATAATCAATCCTAATGTTATACCATTTAACAACAATTGGTTCCTTAATGTTCATAATTCATAACTTTCTGCCAAAGGTAAGCTGGAATTCGGTTTTTGCCGAAAAGCTGAAGAGAGTTTTGATTGAAAAATGCATTTGTACGAAGAGTGGTCTGTCTGCGAATATAATTTGGAGAAGGAATTTATAGCCTATTTTTGCCTTCTATACAACTAGGGGATTAACCTGATTCTACACATAAACTGATTCTTAAAATCCGAAATGCTATCAGGAATCTGGTATTATGGAATCATGGATTGAAAGATAGATTCTAGCTTTCTTTGCTGAAGTTAGACGACAGGCAGAGCCTTATAGTAATAGATCCATAGTCCAATATGGCACGAATCAAAGCCTGATTTAGATTTTTATTGAGATTCTATTAGAAACCTGAGATGTGTCGCTATGCAAACGGGAGATGTTTAATTTTCTGATTACAGTTGTCCTTTATGACGTGAATGTTTATTCCCAATTCAATATTTCATCAAATGTGAAATTTTTGTTGATTCGTAATAGGTATCAATGAATTTTCTTGATCTAATTCGGGAGAAATTGAAGTATTTCTTTTACAGGTAATTTTGACACGTATGGTATTCTCTGCGCGTCAAATTATTCGATGATGGGTTTTTGCCCTATAAATCTATCCTCGGTCTCTAGTGCGGCGAAACCATCTACTGTGGATCGTCCTATACGAAATCTGGATTGAATTAGAAGTTGGGGTTGAATTAGACCATTTTTTTTATATCATTCGCATTAATCTATTGTCAACCACACACTATGATTTGATATGATTGACTATGAGCTGTAACTGTTAGGCGACCTTTATCCTTTTCGTTTTTCAAAATTGGGATTACGAATACTGGGTCTCTCCATGAGATTGGTAATTCCCCAAAGGGCTATATGTGATTATACTAGTCTAGTAGCCAATTTTTAGTGGTTTTAGCAAGCTTTTTTTATCAGAGCCTGGCGAGAACCCTTTCAAAATCCCACATTGTATAAATAATGTTATAGTGTAATTCAGTATCATCAGTAGCCTTTTTTTAATTCAATGCTGCAGTATAAGAGTTTGTACTTTGTCATTCAGGATTACAAATTTCTCAAAATAACATGGTAAATTCATTAGAAACAGAGAATTGTCTGAATGTCGTCCTTTAACTAATATTGTACACCGATTATAGGATGGTTTTTTTGATGATTTTGCGAATCATATTCTATGAATCAGATAAAGTTGTAGATGCTTTAATATATAAATGTTGTTTTTCCAGCTACTAAATATTTATTTCATGAACCGTTTTTAAAATAATAATTCTGAATATAATCAAGGCTTTTTAATTTTTACTGTAATTATGAGATAATTATGACCAACATTTTTGTTAAAGTATCATATAATTTACTAAAGAACTTTTGACTTGTAAAAATTAAATGTTAATCGGAATAATACTGTTTCTTTTCAGGTTCAATAGTGACAGTTCAGGCTGTCAAGAGGACTGCTGCACACTTGCCTTGTGACATGAGCCCACCAATTCCCAATGACACAGTCACACTTGTCGTTTGGTACAAAAACGACGTTAAACCTATCTACAGGTTAGTGCAAATGATTTTGTTCTGCAGTGTAATATGTTGACTAACCTTTATGCTTCATAATTTATATGTATTTTTCATTTTATTTTATGTATACATACATCTGTAATATTTTACTAACCAAAATTTTTAAATAAAATTAGATCTAATTTAGATTACTACCTAAATACGATTTTTTTAGTGTGAACGAAATAAAGTTTTCTGAATCACTTAGCGACACTTAAAAATTCGGGGAAGTATGAGATCCTCATGGAAGTGTTGAAGATGTTCAATAGAAAGGCATTACCCTTTCTAGTAGGCATCCTCAGCATCACATAAGGGATGTCATCCAGCCCCGAGGATATTTTGCCTTTAACGCACCTTAGTACCGACTCAAGTTGGTTGAAGGTTGAAAACATGGGTTTTTCATTAGGACAAGGGAGTGGCCCCTTTGGGATTGGTGAAGCATCTACCAGCGACGTCAGCAGGTTACCTCCTCATGTTAAATGCACATTCCTCCTTTTAGTAACTTGGCTCTGGACGAGTCACCAGAACTGGCGGTGGTCGTCATGAGTCCTACGTACTTGCTCATGCCAGAGGGATGTTTTCCAGTCTCGCATGAGACTGGCTATCTGCCGGGTCATCGCATTGATGGCCGGTTTTAGCCTATAGTCACGGTAGCGATGGAAAATGTTCCTCAGGTTGTTTCTTTGGCTAATGTGCTTAGGAGGTTTCCTGAGGGCGTTGGGTTGTGGGCTTAACTTAGGGATACTTTGGTTTGCTGAGCCCAGGATGGTAGTTGTGATGACTTCCAGCGCCCTGTTCACATCTGTCTCTGTATTGAGATGTTCGATCTTCCACAATGCTGGCCTGTGAAACCCTTCCAGTCGGCCTTATTTAGAAGGTGCTTACACGAAGGCGGGTCTGCGGGGTCTGGGGGTCTGATGTTTTGAAAGTATATACAATCGGCCGATGATCTGACGGTCTGTATGGAAGCGATGTACAGCTCGTTACAGTGTGCAGATCCCTTGTTAGGAGGAGGTCTAGAGTTAAGGTCCTTCCAGGTAGGGACTCATGCCGGAAGGTATGAACCCCAGGGTGGAAGACTTCTAGCCTAGTTTTGGTGATGTAAGTCCCCAGTGTGTTATTGTTTCTACACAGCCAGGCAGTGTGTTTGGCATTGAAGTCTCCTAGGACTGTATACCGACCGACTGACTGGGCGTGTTGGAATAGCAACCTCGCGGCTGTATGAACAGCCAACGGCCTCCTATAGACACAGCTGAACGTGATGCATGCCTTGAACCGCACGTCAACTGTGAGTATGTGGGTACCGGCAGTTAGACACACTGGGTTAGGAATCCTCCTAGAAGGTACATCGTATCGGACTATGATGGTGACGCCTCCGAGGGTCCCCGGTGCACAGGCCTCTCTGTACATGGTATACCTCCTGAATCGTACTCGAGCAGAGGGGGACAGCTTGGTATCAGTCAGCGCCACCACGGATGGTCGGTGCGGCTGTAGGAGGATCTCAATTTCGGCCAACTTTGAGGGAGTGGAAGTGGAGGGGTCTTCTTCTAATCCTATTGTTGGAGCGTTAGTTGCCATCGTCGGTCGGATCGTAACGACTGAAGGAAAACTAACGTACGAGTTCGACAAACCGAACCGGACGGACCGTAACGGTGACACGCGGAGCGGTGGCTGGGGTCTTGCCAGCGCAAGGCTACCCGTTTAGCTGTTAAGGTCGAGTCCACTTTTTTTTTTTTTTATAATCTTTCCTGTTTCTTTGGGTGAAATAGTGGGGAAATTAATTTCGAATTGACTTTTTAAATAGTTTCGGACATATTTGTTTATTTTTCGATTGTGATCGTTAGAGCCAAAATTCGAAGTGGTAGAGTTTGTGGATTGGAAATTACGTGCTAATAAATCGGCTTTGTCTTTGTCCGTGTAGAAAAAACTATTGTCCTGTTTCAGTGGGGTATTTTTAGTAGCATTTTTGGTCAGAATTTTATGTATTTTCCACACTTTATTTTCACCAGGTTTACATGATTTTAACGTCGTTGCCCAGTTATCATTTCTCCATTGATTGATACGGGATCTAACGAAGTTGTTAAAATTATAAAAAACTGTTTTTAATATAATATTTATTTATGGTTACAAGTTAACTTACAAAGAAAGAGGGACACTATATTTAACTGGATATTTTTCGACCACTGCTTAATCCAGTTCCCTGCCTCTTGAGTTGCCTGCTCCTTGCCAACAACTGGCGCTCTGTGTCTTAAGAGTAAAGGTAACACCGGCCCTAAAGGGACCTTAAAACTACCTCAAAGTACCTCAATGCCCCTTGCCCTATTTATCTAGGTGCTCCTAATGTCCCAGATAGTGTCACATATAACAATACATCCAATATCGAGTATAGCGGTCCTACTATTTTGCATATATTGCACAGATATGGAATCAAATTCGCTCCTTGAAGTCCAAGTTGTAAAACTCAAATGGATGTTTCCTATTCTGGGAACATTTTTTCTTGTTTCAATGTACAAAGCTTCTTTAGCTTAGAAAGGGAGCAAAACACTTTTCATCAGTAAATCGGTCAAGTTTAGCTACCTTTAAAATTGGAAATTTATATCAGCTAAAGAAAAGGGGAAAAGGACATGAAAAAAATCTTTCTCTAACATGGGTACGTTCTCCGATGTTGTAGATTATTTTAAAATTGGTTATTATAGCTGAGTTTTTAGAACTAAAATGATCTTCTAAGGTTTGACCCCCAATCTTTCTTTCTGGAGGTTATTAGAACGATCAGGGAGTGAGGAAATTCG
Source organism: Arma custos (assembly GCA_037127475.1). Classification (NCBI taxonomy): domain Eukaryota; kingdom Metazoa; phylum Arthropoda; class Insecta; order Hemiptera; family Pentatomidae; genus Arma; species Arma custos. Next base: position 95,389,086 of record CM073761.1, read on the forward strand.
AATCGGCAGTGGTGCTGGTTTAGGGGAGCGAGAAGCCTGGAGAAAAGGGATTAGGAAGTCAAATGTTCAAAAGTAAATAGGTTCAAGCTTTGCTCAAGGGTGAAGCACCACACATAGCAGCCCTTAATAAAGCCTTTTGCTCACCCAGGAAGGAAAAAATGAGAAAAAAAAGAAAAGGAAAAACAATTCAATTTATTATTCAGAATGGAAGGATATATATATATATATATATATATATATATATTTATTTTTTATGGTTCTTTTAAAAAAGAAAAAAAACAAAGAAATATATATATATATATTTTTTTTTTTTTTTTTATTTGTTCCCCCCATGGTAACCCCATGGAGGGACCGTTTATTAATATTAGGACATGCTCCATACTTAAGTAAGCATATTACATGTCATTACATGTGATGTTAATAATTACAGATCAATTTGGTATCGTAATTACAGAATACATTTTAGTAAAATTTAACAATACAAGAAATTCAAAATTTATAGTTTGACTAAATTGATAATTTCTGAGAATAAAATTAAAATTAAACTTGTAATCCTAAATTATGTAATGAAAAATAAATAAATTTAACAAATATACAAATAAACAAAAATGAAAGGTTTTATGATATAAATGATGTAACTAAAAAAAAAAAAATCAATTCATGAGTTATACATTACGATTAGTGACAGTATTTAAAAATGTATACACATTACATTTAAAAATGAAAAACCAGGTATCTGGTGAATTGCCCTTCTTATGTCCTAGAGCTGATCAAAATTTATGTCTTTTATAAATGATAACAAGTCAGTTTTAAATTTAGAAAAAATTAAAAAAAAATATATATATATATATTATAAATGCCTAAATGCATTGTTAAAAGTCACCAGAAAGTTTTTGGACATACCTATCTTTGGACATTACGTAAAGTAAGATTACCTTCATTTCAGTTATCTTCAGTTGTATGTTGAACGTCTTGATGGTGGGTAGCTGTCTGAGGTTTGGAGCCTGTTTGGGCTGTTGATTGTGGGATGTAGTACACCTTCTTCAAGATGTGATTTATATAACCTTTTTTTGTGTCTTGATATAGCCTGAATGGGCGAAACGTCGACCGGTAATTGTGTTTTACTGGAGAATTTTGAATTTTGCACAATTATATATATATACTTAATATATATATAAGGGAAAAAATACAGGAATTCAGTGAAAAACTCAAGGAATCAAGAAACTGGGAAGAGGTGACGAGTTTTCTGGCAGAAACAGCGATATAAATTGCTCCTGAGAAAATCCACATGAAACATCCTTGGTGGAACATAGACTGCGATAACGCTGTAAAATCGCGTCTGGAAAAGTGGAGGCTATGGAACCGACAGAAAACCCTAGAGAAATGAGAACAATACCAAATATAGGGAAAACTACACAAAGAATAATAAGAGAAATAAAGAGAAAATTCCTTAGTCAACAACTAGTGGAAATGGAGGAAAACTTCAAAAAGAACAACCTCAGACTTTTCCACAAAGCCTTTGAGGGAAGATTGAGGGAATTTCGCTCCAGAGGACATGCACTGAAGAAAAGAGGCGGCAATTGACAGACGAAGAAAACTGCGTAATTCTGGCGGAGTATTTCCAGGAGCTTCTAAATTGTGAGGAACCTCTTGTAATACTAGAAATAAGAGAAAACACCTCGCAAAATATCGACTCGGATCCACCTGACGAAGTAGAAATAGAGGAAATTAATGCGGGACTAAAATACAACAAGGCTTCTTGCAAAGACGGCGTCCTAGCAGAAATGTGGAAATACTCCAATGAGGAATTCAGGAGAAAATTGAAAAAATTACTAAGGGACGTCTGGGAACATAACAGAAGAAAATACCAGAAGAATGGAAAACCGCCCTAATCCACCGTCTTCATAAAAAAAAAAAAAGGCGCGATAACCGATGTGAACAACTACAGGGGAATTTCTATCTTGCCGGTGACCTACAAAATTTTCTCTAAGGCCCTATTGAGCAGGATAGAACCACAAATAGAATAAAATTTAGGAGAATACCAGGGAGGATTCAGGAAAGAAAGATCCTGCCATGAACAGATACTTACCTAAAACTTCTTATATAATATTATCTTAATAGGCCACAGACAAGCCTTTATATCTCTTTTGTCGGTTTTGAAAAAGCATTCGACTCCTTAGACAGAGAAACCCCACTGAAAACCCTGAGGAAAAACGGAGTCGATCAAAAGACCATAAACCTAATAAATGAAACCTTAACAGAAACCAAATAAGAGGAAATATCAGCAAACCATTTCAGATAAAAACCGGTGTGAGACAAGGGGACGGACTTTCACCTGTTCTCTTCAACGTTTTTCTCTACAAAGCTATGAAGACTTTATGGGGAAAAGAAACATCAGGACCTAAAGTTGGAAATCAGAAGAGCAATATCCTGGTAAAATGTCTGGCTTTTGCGGATGACTTATCCCTACTGGCAGAGTCAGAAGTAGAGGCGGTTAGGCAAATAAATTCCTTGAAGAAATTAGCTGAAAAAACTAGACTTAAAATCTCCGCTCAAAGGCCAAATTTATGACTACAGACCCCCACTTTAGTAAGAAAGAATTGAAAACAGATTTCGGTAAAATTCAGGTAGTTAAAAGTTTCAAATTTCTGGGGAAAGTAATAAGGAGAAACGTATCTGAAAAGAAAAGCATGGAGTACAGAATTAAAAATTTGGAGAATTTATGTTACTTTGTCTCTCCAAAAAGGCCAAAATCAGGCACTACGAAACCGTGGTAAGACCAGTGATATTGTACGGGTCCGAGACTATGTGCTTTCCCAGTTTAGATAAACTTCTTAAAATAGAGAGAAGGATTCTTAAGAGAATCCACGGGCCCAAAGTAACACCAGAAGGATACATAAATACATAGATGGCTCTACATCCCACGTGGTGACAAGGCCTCCCGCAACATCAACCGCCAGTTATCTCTGTTCATAGCTGATGCTCTCCAGTTACGGATGCTTAAGATGTTCCGAGCGTCCGCATCCACAATATCTGCCCAACGGTGACTTCGTCTGTTCCCATATGTGCGATGTGTCCTGCCCATCGTAGCCTGTTCATCTTGATAAACCTGATAATGTCGGCATCTTTATGTAGTCCTTTTATTTCTAAGTTTGACCTTTGCTTTCACATGTTATTGTGGAATACTGCTCCATAAATTCTCGTTAATACTTTTCGCACAAACCTCATGATAGCGAGCTCTCATGCTTTTATGAGAATCCAATATTCTGAAGCATATGTTAGGTCAGGCCTTATCAGGGTTTTATATATTATTATCTTTGTGGTCCGGAACAAGGCATTACTTTTGAGATGTTTTTGCAACCCAAAAAAGCATCTATTTTCCGCCATTATTCTTCTTTGGATTTACGGTTGCATTTCATTGTTGCCATTTATCTGGGTACCTAGATATACAAATTCGTTTACCTTTTGGAAGGTGTAGTTTCCTACTTTTATGGTTATTTCCCTGTGTTCTTGCCTATTTCTTTTCCTTGTACAGAGAGCCAGGAATTCATCTCCCACAGCATTGAAACTTTTCCCTATGATGTCTCTATCATCAGCAAACCCAAGGATTTGCAAAGTACTATTAAATAAAGTGCCTCCGATTTGTATTCCCGACGTTCTGACTGAACCCTCCAAGGCTAAATTAAACAAAAGACAAGCCAGGCAAGTCACCTTGTCTGAGGCCTTTATGTGTCTCGAAACCTTCTGAAAGGCCGCCTTGTACTCTGTCATTGCTATTCACTTGTTTCATTGCTACCTTGATCAGTCGCACCAATTTTGTTGGGAATCCCATTTCCAATAGCTTTTTATATAGCATTTCCCTATCAATACTATCATATGCTTCCTTAAAATCTAGGAATATATGGGGGGTAGTGATATACTCTATTGCTTTTTCTAGAATTGTTCGTAAGGAGAATATTTGATCAGTGGTGACCTTGCATCTCATGAACCCTGCCTCTTAGCGTCAAATTTCCCGTTCTGCAAAAGGAAGAAGTCTTAGGAAGACAATAATTGAGAAAATTCTATATGTACTAGGTAGCAAGGATATTTTAAGCCTCGATAGTTTTGACAATCCAAAACATCCCCTTTCTTGTGTATGGGACATATAATTTCTGATTCCATTCTTCTGGCATTTGTTCCTTTTGCCACACGCCCATGATTATTTCGAGGAGTACCCTGGCTACCTCCTCTCCTCCATATTTTAGCAATTCAGAAGGTAGTTCATCTGCTCCCGGTGCCTTGTTATTCTTTAGGTGTCAGATAGCACCCTGTACCTCTTCCAGGTCGGGCGGTTCAAGTTCCCCGATGAGAATTTCGGTCTCTAACCCAACCTCAGAGGTCTCTTCACCATTCAGAAGGTTCCTGAAGTAGTCACTCCATTGCACTAATATTCTTTACTGGTCCGTCAATAGCTTGCCCTCTGTATCCTTACATGCATTAACATGGGGCTTAAAGGGTTTTCGGGCATTGCTCATACGTTCGTAGAATATCCCCGCTTCATTTTGATTCCTTAGATTTCCAACTTTTCCATCTGGTCTTTTTCCCATTTCCTTTTTTTCCTCTTGTGTGATCGCATCTCTTCTTCTTTTTTTTCTGTATTCCTGGACTGAGTTTCTGGTGAATCTTCTTCACCTTCATATCCTCCAATTTTTCTTCCTAAATTTTTTTAGTTAATTTCAGGCAGTCGGCATCAAACCATGGGTTTTTTCTTGTAGATAGTGCCTTTCCCAAAACATTGCTTGATACGTCCTTAATCTGTTCAAGTCTAGAACTTATACTTTATTTAGCTTGAAAAAAATATGAATTAAAAATTTATAAACCCACACCTTAATGATAATTTCATTATATCGATTGGCTTACGAATTAAATTCTCCTCAGTGTTCGATTTATTTATACCTTCAACATGATTCCAACATGAGTTTATTTTTATAAATCATCAAGATATCCGATATATTGTGAACGGCTAATATGAATTTACATAAAAGGTTATCTACTGAGAGTCAGCCAATGCAGAATATTTGCCTTACTTAGTAGTCAATTAAAAGCCCTTGTAAAGCTCTAAGCTTTCCTTTAAGGAGATGTTAATTAAGTCCTGGATTCTGTTGTAAGCTTGTTCCCGAAATCGCAACATCCGTTTCGTAGTTGCCAAGCTGTGTCATCCACCTTCTAAATACTAACCATAGTCACATTTGTTGAATTTTTTCTGCTTTTAGTACAGAAATGCCATTTAATTGTTTAGGTTTCATTAAAATATACATATTTTAATCATATCAATACATATGCATGTACTGATAAATTCGGAAAACAGAATATATTAATTAATTTATATAAACAAATGTGCTATTAGGAGACTTTAATGCCCGAATCGGAAGAAAAGAGGTTATATACGGCGGTCACCGAAAAATATCAGGATCAGGGAGAGGAGTTTTCAAGAAATTTCATGAATTCGACAAAGCAAAGGTTTTGTGTTTTTATTTTGACAAATGGTTTGATTCCAGAAATGATAGTGAATATTGTAAAACACTTAAACCTCTCTTTTACACTTGTGGAACCGATGCAGAAGACGGTGTTGCATAGGTTTGAAAGAATTGTTAGGAAATTTATGAACATCACTAATTAAATTTTTCTAGCACCACTTTTGACCTAAATATGGGTATCTCTGTCTCCGTTTATTAACGGAGTTAAAGAGGATGATAGTCATAATAATACTAATGTATAGAGTTACCCTGAAGTTAAGTTATGTTCCGATTTAAGTTACGTTATACCTATCACCGTTTACAACCTCCTTTTCAGCGACTACCCCTCTATCCCACAACTTCAAAATCATCCTTCACGCTATCCTCTCACCTACCCTTTAGACATTTACCAGTGGGCTCTGCGATTATTAGTTTTTTTTAGGAAATCGATCTCTATTGACTCCCAAAAAATCTCATCTCAACTACGCGATGATATAACTTCAAATACATTAACTGTATGCAAAATTCTCCATTCGTATCTTTCTATTATGTACCGAATATTCGATGCAATACTTTTTTTTTTGTTGGAATACCTTAAGACATTATTATCTTTCAACATAGCAGGCACGTTTCACATCCATATAGAAAGGATGATGATGAAGGACAAACTAATTTTTAAATCTAAGGATAAATGGTGCGAGTTAAGTACCTGAACGTAACAATGATTGCCCTCTTTTATCGACACGTTTATTTACTCTTCAATTTTTTTCTTATAGTTGCTATAAGTTCTTAATCACTGAAATCCGAAATTAAAAAAAAGAAATAAAAATATTTTCCAAGATTGAAAGTATTTTATTTTTATCTCAATTAAGATTGTAAATCTGCATAACTTATGGCAAAGTTATTTCAAAAACATATGGCATATTTATCCTACGAATATATTGTAAAATATTTATAAGTACCATACTTAAGTTACATTGAACTTTACCTACTTATCCTTGTCATAACCTCCACTTGTTTTTAAATTCAAATTCTTACACATTTTGGTCTAATGTGGTAAAATTCACGCTTTTTTGTAGTTATGGTAATTTTTATTTTTATTAGCTAAATATTAACTTCGAAATTTTCTTGAAGGGGGGATGTTAGTAAGAGGGATAGGAGAGTAGTGGGATTTGGGCCGGTGACCCGTGAATAAAGTGCCAATCAGCTGAGTAGACTTTTGCCGCGTCACAAAATAAATTTATATATCACCCGGATGGCCAACTAGAAAATGTGAAGCACATGTGCCCATCTTATCTTAATCTTATCTCTAATAGTATCTGGTTTGTATCGGTAATATCATGACCTGTGGTGGCACAATATTTTTATTAACAAAAATTATGGCCTAATGATTGCTAAATTCACAATGTAAATTCTTATATTATTTAACTTAAACGTCTAATCGTTTTTATTGAGTGTCAATTGAAAAACATGGTGAAAGGGGTAAATGTGTATTTGGAGTAAATGTGTACTCCGTCAAAAATATGCGGTGATATGGTGGCTCACTGCTTACTTGTTGGGTTTGTACTAATTGTCAGTGTTTAATATAGAACCCAATAGAAAGAAGTCAGGTGTTATATCCAAGAGCGCACATTAACCTCACTTCATCCTATCCTACCGTAATAAGCTTAAGTGTTACTAAACTATAAAATATTATTAAAATTTAAATAGAGTTAATTAAAAGTCATTAGGTCTAAAAAACTAAAGCCTGTTATTTTCAAATAATTGCTGAGTACTCATTCGAATATAACGCGGTATATTCGAATGAGTACTCAGCAATTATTTGAAAATAACAGGCTTTTGAAATCCAGTATCCCAAGTAAATAACTAATAATTTTCTTATAAACTGTTTACTTATAAATGACTGGTGGTTCCCCATGTTTGCTTTCATTTTCTCTCTAATTTTAATCTCTAACTTTAAGGGAAAATGAAAGAGAAAGTGATAATGAGAGTGAAAGTACCGAAATTACGATGAGGTAGAAAGTGATAATGAGAGTGAAAGTATCGAAAATTAAAATGGGGGAGAAAGTGAAAGCGAAAGCAAACGTGAAAAAGAAAGTGATAATGAGAGTGAAATCCCCTAAAAATAAAATGAAAGTGAAAGCGCAAACTAGAGAGTGTGTGGAAGCGAAACTGAGAGTGAAATGAAGGCTAAAATAAAATGAAAGTGAAAGTTAAAGCGAAAATGTAACAGAAAGTTACAATGAGAGTGAAAGCACCGAAAAATAAAATAAAATTGAGAGCGAAAATGAAACAGAAAGTGATAGAGTGAAACTATCGAAAATTAAAAATAGAGTGAAAGCGAAAATGAAACAGAAAGTGATATGAGAGTGAAACTAACGAAAATTTAAAATAGAGTGAAAGCGAAAATGAAACAGAAAGTGATATGAGAGTGAAACTATCGAAAATTTAAAATAGAGTGAAAGCGATAATGAAAGAGAAAGTGATAATGAGAGTGAACGCGAAAATGGAAGATACATTATAATGAGAGTGAAAGTACCGGAAATTAAAATAAGAGAGTTAGTGAAAGCGAAAATAAGAGTGAAAGTGGTAGCGAAAGTGATAATGAGAGTGGAAATACCGAAAAATAAAATGAGAGTGAAAGTACCGGAAATGAAAATGAGAGGGGTAGTGAAAGGGAATTTTCATTTAAAATTAGATATTCAAATTGGAGAGAAAGTGATAATGAGGTGAAAGTGAGAGCGATGTTGAGAGTAGTAGTAAAAATGAATGAGAAAGTGATAATCAGAGTGAAAGAAGCGAAAATTAAAATGAGAGTGAAAGCTATCATGGGAGTGAAAGTGAGTGCGAAAATGAAAATGAGTGGGATAGTGAGTGCGAAACTGTAAGAGAAAGCTAAAATGAGAGTGAAAGTGGAAGCGAAAATGAGAGTGAAAGTTCCGAAAATTAAATGAAAGAGAAAGTGCGAGAGAAAATGAAAATGGAAGAAATAACCACTTACCCATTGACGAAGAACCCTAGATGCGCCCATTTTGAAATACAGATTATTTTTTTTTTTCAAAAAATTTGACTTTAAGACTTTATTATCAAAGCCCTATTTTGATTAGTTTTAGTTCAAATTATATATGTGTTTTATGGCAAGACTAGCAATCTGAATCAATAATAGTCATTCTTTTTGTTTGTGCTAATTATATTCAAAATAAATCATTATATCTGTTTTAATGGTTTAGCTGTGTACTCCATCCTTATACTCTGGATTTTTAATTTAATAATAATAATAATAATAAGGCTCTTAGATCTTTTGCTAAGAATATCATGCATGGTGTCTACATGTTTCAGTGGTAGACTCTCCGTAACTCCATAACAAGTACCTTTAGGATTAATTAAGCTCTCCGTTTCCCACGTATTGTGGAAAGTGAAGAATAGATTTAGATCTTTGTGGATACAAAGATTGTGGCTTGTGCTTTCATTTTAATTTTCGGTACTTTCAAGATCATTATCACTTTCCCATTCAGTTTACTTTTTGGTACTTTCATTCTCATTATCACTTTCTCTTTAATTTTAATTGTCGGTACTTTCACTCTCATTTTCGCTTTTACTTTCACTCTCATTTTCGCTCCCACTTTCATTGTAATGTTCGGTACAGCCCCTAAGCCAATCTCGGAATAGTTGGCAGAAAGCCGCGAAGTATTCCCGATTGAAGTACACGAGGAATAGCTCATCACTACGTATGGTCGTAAAGAGTTTCCTCCCTAGGTTGACGAGTCTCTTAAACGCCTCTTAGACTGGCGGATAAATTAACCCGAGATCGGTATTGGAACTTAAAAATTAAAATGAAAGAGAAAGTAAATTCTCATTTTCGTTTTCACTTTAATTTTAATTTTCGGTAATTTCACTCTCATTATCACTTTCTCTTTCATTATCACTTTATTTTTTTGTTGTTGGAATTTTTGAATAGTTGGAAGCGGTAGCGAAAATAAAAGTCTGATTTCACCTTAAGAAAATAAATTGCCAGCATTATACCACCTATATATTTTTCGAAAGTTACATTAATTATTCAACTGTATATTATCATGTAACAATTATTAAATATAATTAAATTTAGCACAATGGCTGCCAAGTAACAATAGGTTATCAGTTTATCTAAACTTTTCTTATTTGAAAGATTAAATTTCGCAAGAAACAACTCTGTTTGACTTAAGTAGGTGAGAAACTGGGGATCTCGATCTCGTCTAGACATCAGATAGGTCAGGTTTCTTAAGAGTATCCCATATCCGATAATACCTGAACTCCACATCGATTTCATAAGATCTTCTAGATTAACTGAAAATTTTATAAATCTTCTCTCTTAACCTAGACTTTTTCAACTACAGTTCTAATCCTTTGTTTTTCCCAGCTAAAGCATGCCTTTCGTGAAGAGAAAGACACTGATTCTCAGTTTCCTACTCCGCTTAACACGGAGTCGCAGACTACACCTAATATCCATGTCCCACTCTCAATATTTACATTTTACATAACTTAAAATCCCTCCAACCTAGCTCCCGCGGACTCAATCTCTACAAATGATGTCTGCTTTAATTAAAAGTTATAAATTTTTACACCCATAGAAAGATACGATACTACAGATTTTTATTTTGTTTACTGCAGATGTTTATTATTAACGAAAGGGTTGAGGGATTGGGAATTATTGAGAGAGCTGTTTTGTTTACATTTAAGATGTTAGATATGTCATTATTTACAAATTAGGTTTAAAGTTATTTCCATTAAAGATTAGTAGTTCAAATTGCAACTGTATATATTTACCCATTTTATATTTTTACACTATAGAATTATGAAAGTCTTTGTTTTCCCTATTGAATTATGAACTGGCTATAAAATTAATTCAAATAAGGACTTACCGTTATAAGTCCAAGTCTGTTTTAGGTCTATAGGATTATGATCTCACTGGTGAGCATACTGGGATAGGTTCGCACATGAATTAATTTTTCTACGGTGTTAATACTAAATAATTTATGATATAAAAAAAACACTAATAAAAATGGTATTCTTATTATAAACAAAATGGTGGCTGGGCACCTCAGCCTTTATGTAGTAGCTAAAAAACAAAATACCTCCGTGAGGAAAAAATATGGCAACCAGGCACACTCAGCCTCTATAAAGTGGGTTGTCGATGCTTAGACAAGCCGTAAGTAGAAAAAAATACTGTAATAAAAATAAAATGGCAGTCGAACACACTCAGCCTCTATACAGTCGTGGAAAACAATATGGCGTGCCGACCGACTCAGGCTGAAGACAATCACCGAAGAACAAAATGGCGTCGCAATAGATTCAAAATGGCGGCCTGTTACGGTCATCTTCAATACAGTAGCGGAAAAACCATTTTTCGAAAAGAAGCAAAATGGCCGGACATATCCAGCCTCTATAAAGGGACTATTCAATAATTTATTCACCTAAATAAATTAATCGTAGATAACCAATGAAAAATGAACTATGAATTATGAAGGTTATTTAACTATTAGGAGGATTAGAGAAGGGATATTACAGAAGGGGTCGGGGAGGAATTTAATTGGTATAAAACATAAAATTGAGAAGTTAGATAGCGGTATAGTACCAATACACAAGAAGGATTCTGCTAGCGAGTGTGGCAATTTTAGACCAATATGTCTGTCACCGATGGTGTATAAATTATATACTTCCATTCTTGAAAAGAAGCTGAGGACATTTGAAGAGGAGGATCTCCAGGAAGAGCAATCAGCATTTCAAAAAAGCATGGAAGAGAAACAAGAACCTATACCTTGCTTTCCTCGACCTCAAATCGGCCTTCGACTCTGTTCCTCGAGAGGAAATTTGGAAGGTATTAATGGCCAAAAAAGTTCCATCAGGCCTTATCAAGGCAATCAAATCTTGCTACCAAAAACCGAAGGGAATAGTGAGAATTAATGGCACTGAATCCAAGAGCTTTCCCATGGACAAAGGAGTAAAACAAGGAGACAGTCTCAGCCCACTACTCTTTATAATTTTCATGGATGAAATTATAAAGATATGTAAAAGAAGAACTGCGAGAACTACAATTGGGCATTGGAATATGCGGACCGTACTAGCACAAGTGGTAGTATATGCTGACGATATAGCCCTGATCTCAGACACTTCTGAAAATCTGCAGCGGACGATAACAGAATGGGATGCAGAGCTTGCCAGGAAAGGCATGATCATAAATGTCAATAAAAGTAAAATATTGCAAGTGGGAAGAAATCCTGAAGATATACATATTGTATGCAATGAACAAGAAATGGAAGTCGTAGAGGAATTCACATACCTGGGCACAATGATTTGCAGAAATGGGAAAGTAGAACAAGAGATTTCGAACAGGATTAAAAAAGGAAAAAGGCAAAAGAGAAGTAGGAAAGGACCTACCATGTATTCAAAAGTGTATATTTGCCAGTTCTCTTATATGGGGCTGAGACTTGGATACTCCAGGATAAAGACTGGAGTTGTTTAACAGCTGCCGAAATGAAATTTCTCAGACGAGTAACTTCCAGGACAAGAAGAGATAGGATTCGGAACGATACTATTAGAGAGGAGCTACGCATTTCCTCCCTGAAAGAAACCCTGGAGAAGCGTCAGCTCAAATGGTTTGGGCATACCCACAGAATGAGCCAAGACAGGGATCCAAGAAAGTTAATGGAAGCCAAACACGTGGGCACTAGACCTAGAGGGAGACCAAGACAGACGTACTCCAACTACATCTCCAATTTGGGACAAGCAAGAGGAAAGAACATGCAGGATCTGAGGATTATGGCGAGAGATAGAGATAGATGGAGATCCTGGGTTGATGCGGTACCTCAACGCTGAAAGGCAGAAGAGGAAGAGAAAGAAGAAGATAGCGGTTACGATCAGAGATTGCCACAAGGAACTACACGTTTTGTAAAAATGTAAATAATGTCCTTACCATCGGGCATAGTCGGCAGGAACTACAAGTTACTTCGAAAATATAAATAATAACGAGTACCATCTGGGATATCCGGGAGAACTTCAACTAAAATTGAAATGTAAACGATAACAGATACAGCTGGGGAGGACTTGTAAGTTACTTAAATACGAAAACATGAAATAAATCCTTGTTATAACTTTATTTTATTTTATTTATTTGCGAGGGTTTTATAAATCCATTTTCATTACTACAATTACCTGGAATACTAATTGGTATTATTTTGCATAGTATTAACAAATTGTGTTTTGTATAAAATTTGAGCAACTATTACCTAACTAGCAGAACAGGGTCAGAGTTGTGGTCTATACTAAAAATGGTTTTGTTTTTTTGCTCTACACTTTATTCTGTTTCTCTGTCCGTATTTATATAATAATGTGTAGTGAATTGAAATAGAAGATGTACGCTTCCTAGGTTCCTCTATACGGCTCAATCTGACCCTAAATGATTGGTTTGTATTTGATTGCTCTAAAAATTAGTGAACTGATTATTGTAAACAAACTAAAAAATATGGATTCCTTAACTCACAATAAAATTTAGCTGGGTAGAGACACCAATTATTTTTGTTGTTAGCATGCCCTCGTCAAACCAATGCTTTCAGAATATCTACAACACTAATAATTTATTTTAACAGATGCCAAGGTTATTAATTTATATGTGGAGCCTGGTGAAAATTTCCTTCTTAGCCATCTTACTTTTGTGTACAGTAAAAAAATCACAACTTTCCTATATTCATTCCTTCATTAGATTTTTCTATGTAATGGTCATTGAATATTGACATCGGTTGGTTCCTAAATTATTTTTGTTTTCAAAAAATTTAGTTAACCTCTCGCTCTAGTTTTAATGTTTTAAAATATAGACCAAAGCCGAGGTTTTACTAGTATTTAATCTGTTAAATAAAGTTTATTCAAGTTGATTATATAGGCCGTCGGGGAAGTTATGAGAAAGAACTCCATTCCGCTAATGGCTGATAAAAAGTTAAGAGAGCCTGGCTACAATCCGATATCAAACTCTGTAGTTCCTAAGATCACGAAAGTGCTTCTAATTGGTAAATATTTTTAATGGAAATTTTCCACCCTCCTTGTGGATAAAAACAGTAATATTAAAGAGTTGCTTTAAAATGCACCCTAAAAGCCGTTAGTTCGGTAATTTCTCCTGAATTAGTTTTATCATCTTTTATTTTTTTTTTTTGTCGAAAGTTGCGTTAAGAACAGCTAACTGAACTTTTTTCATTAGGAAGCATACTGTTTTATAATTCATGTGTTATAATTCTAAAATGAAATATTTTACTGGTAAAAAGCCTCTAAGTTAGGATGTAGCCTTATTATTATTTTAAGGTGTAAAGAAGGGAGAGGTTCCTGCCGAGCCTATTTTGTTGAGAACTCCTTGTATTTCCAATAAATCAAGGATTACATAAAACGATATAAGAATTCGGTAATATATAATAATAATTTCTTTATTCGTATTGGAACCTTTACAATAATATTAAAATCAATGACTATTGAGCTTTAATAGCCTTATAATAGATGAAATATGATGTTGCTGAAACATTACATATAGTTTATGTATGTGTTACACTGGTTGAATATAGCGAGGGATCATGCAGCCCAGGTTCAGAACCCCATTGAATTTCGTAGGCAAATCTGTATGAAAAAACCTAATTCTTCGGCGATATTTTCCCTCTAGTCAAATTAATTAGAACAAAACAATTGCCGACCCCCCCCCCTGTGATGGTACTGACGGATGACCTGTCAACAGCACTATTTCTAACAACCCCGGAGGCGGTATTTCTTTCTATGCCTTACCAGTTAAGTAAAGAAAATAACGGAAAATATAGAATCTATATATCTCAGAATTATTAATTTATACATTAGTAAATCTTTAATTAGATTAAAAATACAAAAAGTACCTTATTTTTATTTTGAAGAGAAAAATATTTGTCTGGGCCGGGATTCGAACCCGGGTCTTCCGTAACTCTAGCCCCTTTACAATACCAACTAAGGCTCGTAACCAGGCAAGGCAAATCCACTCTCTTCACCGATCCTATATCCTCAGTTCTCGCAATTTTTGCGATGTATATACGAGGAAGAATGTTCATTGAACATTCCTTTTTTAATTAGGATCTGCTTGACGTACGTCAATTATATATTTATATATATTTTTTTTATTTAATTGTGATATTATAAATATTTTTATTTTGATAAACAAGAGAAAAGATTTGTTCTGGCCGGGATTTGAACGTCAAAATAAAAATATTAAAATAATCACAATTAAATGAAAAATAAAAAACTTAAAAGTACCTTAATTTGATCATAGCCTCTTAAAACCTACTACAATTATTTTCGTAGTTAGAATCGAAATTAAAAATGTTTTTAAGCCCAAGTGTGTACGAGAAATGTTCAGTTTGCTACAGCAAAAGAAGTTATCCGAGCCACAGAACATCCTAATAACAGACAAAGTTCCTCCGAAGGAACAGACAGCGAGCACAACTTTTAATCCCATCGGGAAGCCGCAGAACCTGTCCGTAGCCAATATCAAACAATCGGAGGAAATTAAAGATATGGAACTCATCAAGGAGAGGACTTATTAGAATTTCTTATTAAGAGGAAGCTATTAGTCATATTAGTAATTTTAAGGCTAATTAGCTTTTCAAACTATATTAGCAAAGGATGATCCAAATCGGAATAAATCCTTCTTCGTTGGAAGAAGAATATGCATATGACTTTGCAAGGTGTCACCATTTGCATTAAGCGAAACGATGGTGTATTAGATGAACAGCACTTGTTTGCAAGCCACTACATAATAAATTACTATCTTACTTTATGATTCTATCTGTATACTTTAAGGAGATTGCTATCCAAAAGAAATACATATGTTTTAAGATAATTTTAAGTTAATAAAAATACGTTTTAAAAAAGGCGAAATACGAACAGGACTAATATTTAAGCACAGAACGGTGGTTGCCCCAATTTGTCTTACTCAGATATCTTAAAAATGCCCAAGTTTATTGTTCATTCATGATTTCATTGTGATTAGAGTCGCTTAGGTTATTATGGTGAGTATGTTAACGTTTGATAGAAAAGAATGGACAAATCAAATTAATTCCCAAAAATCTATACCTTTTTTTATTTATTATTTTTATTACCTTAGTTCGGTTCAAGGTGAAAATTATTGAATTTTTCTAGGAATACAAAATTCAAAATAAATTATTATAACAATATTTTATTGTAAAAACATTGTGTAAAAATCCCCAAACTGGTGTTTATTCCACAAGGGAATCAAATTTTTGTTAACTATTGACTAAATATATCGTATATACTAGCTGTAGTTGCGACCCTGTTCACTTGGAATAATAAATCCGGGTTTTTTACAGAAGTACAGTGAAAAACAACTCGTTTCTAATCATAATTTTACCAAGACACTTGAAATTA
This sequence comes from Arma custos, assembly GCA_037127475.1. Classification (NCBI taxonomy): domain Eukaryota; kingdom Metazoa; phylum Arthropoda; class Insecta; order Hemiptera; family Pentatomidae; genus Arma; species Arma custos. The sequence continues at coordinate 95,405,000 of CM073761.1, forward strand.
GGTGTTTATATTTGCCTAATTTTGTTGTTCTCTGGAATTTTTATCACAAAGCCATACCGCATTAGTCCCCTTAGAGTCTCCACAATGTGGATTCATAGATTTGGATGACACATTAAGTTTTGTAACATAAATTTTTAAAAAATCATATCTTATGTTTTTTAAAAGAACGTTTAATATTATCGAAAGCCAGTGACAATAAATACTGGACGGCTCTCAGGTAAATGCGAAAGCTGTTTATTTGCCGGCAGAGTGACTATAACTCAGTGGTTGGAGATAAATTGAGGTGGCTCCTAAAATAAACTCGGGTCCCGTGGGTAGACTAATGGTTAGCGCTTCGCTACTACGCTTTAGTTACGCTTTAGTAGGTATCACCTGAAGACGGAAATTCTTTCAAGTTTTCCTGGTAGAACATTTTTTAAGCAATATTCTTGCGAGTTCCCAAGGAGTCGGCATCACACATGACTTGGAAGAAAAGTAGTCTGAATAGAATATATCAAATATCCATTGAATTATTAATAATAATGTTCAACCCAAAATAGGCTATGGTTTTGAACGAAATGCCAATATTCATATAAACAATATTACATCTCAGTCTTTACTGGAAACATTCATTAAATCTGGACATTCAAGGGTCAGGCTTTAGCTATGAAATAGTTAACAACTTTCTGACAATGCTGACATGTTCAGAATGTCCATATTCATTGCATGTTCCAATCGTTTCCTGTCTGACAAATCCGTTGTTGGAAGTGATATAGGGCAATACATTGGTATTGCTATGGAGGTGCTTGTTATTTTCTCTTTAACTACATTACGAATGTCATCGTCATCGGGAACTCCTATTTTAATGATTATAGCCATATTTTCCATTTCTTGTATGAACAGAATTACCTGCTTATTGTTCAGCACTTTTTGATTTTCAATTGAACTTTTTTCCTCCTAAAACTGCTCGCAGTCACAAGCAACATTGCTTTCTGCATCTATATTAAATGAAGAGTCTAAGTCTTTAACACTGTTCAAAGCCAACTCTAGAATCAAACCATTTGTCGAAATGACTAAAGGCAAAACCTTTGTTTGATTGAATTAGATATAAAGTGTCTACAGTCCCTCTCCCAGATCCTGATATTTTTTTATTTTTTCGGTGATCACCTTTTAAAGATTATAATCTGCCGGCATTTCTATTTCATTAATATTATTACAATTCTCATCCTTTAAAACAAGAAAAATTCAACGTTCGTTATAAGGAACCATGTGGTCAGTCATGACGGTCTGGTCCCTAAATAGCTTGACGTGGTTTATATCAATCACCGGCTGTGGACTGTACTTTTAATAAGGACAGGTGTCGTCCAGAGTTTTAAATCTCCTGCTGAAAATGTGTTATTACAATAATATATCTCAGAAATTATTCCTTTCCAGCAAGCATCTGACAGCCGTATGTGATATGTGGAATGAATTCTGAGCTATTTTACACAATCGACACAATTCAGAAACAGGTTCTCCATATACGGCCTTTGTAGAACCTGTAGGTCTTTGTAGCGATCGCCTGATCCTGAATAGCTAGAACAAAGCCTTCAGTTTCATGAAATAATGTGCCTCTGTGTAGCTACATTAAAGAAGCATCCATATCAACACAAGTTGCCTACAGAACTATAGTAAAATCTCCCACAAAGAATTTTAGACTTCCACACTTTAAGCAGGCTTTCCTGATTTACAGGTTTGGGAAAGTTTTAATTTCGTTAATTTAATATGGCGTTGTTGAGGTGCGATGACGTTATTGTTGAAAAAGCTGTACTTCTTCGTTGCAACATGACTTAAAGTCTTGTCTTGTCCTCCCACAGGTAGTGGAAGATTCCTTCTAATCACTGAAGATTTTGGAGGCGTTTTCTTAATTTTGCCATCTCCACCCGTTGATAACATCAACATTGTATGGGTCCATTTTTAAATACCAATGGAATAAGATAATGAATAAAGGTAATCAATTAAATACTTGTAAATATTTTCTCGAAATATTCTTTAGAAGTTTTTTTTTTAATTATCCTGGATTAGTATGTTTATTTTCTTCTTAAAATACTCTATTGCATTTGAAATGAAATAAATCTTAAATTTAATCTTCACTTAATTCTTTACAAATTTACATCACCCTCTTGCCATACAGTGCTCCGATAGCTCACCTGAGAAGGGTGAAATGTGACGTAGGAGGGTTTCCAAGGAATGCCTTATACTTAAACATTTCCAGTGGCCAGAGTGACCCCTTCCAGAGACGACTCCAGCTAGTTAGGCCGCTCCTTACACAGCGCCTTGGCTCCGGCCCAGAGTTGGCTGTCGTTCAGTTCACCAAGGGTCACCCTTCTGTCCTTCCCCTAAACCTCAATCTCAGAATCTCTTATCTGTATAGCCTGTCAAATACGCTTGAGCAAGCGGAAATCGGGAACGTTAGTTACCCCGGTCTTCTGTATGAAGAATGCTTGGACGATCACGTAATTTGTATTATAATTGTTCCAATAATCTTATTATTCATTATTTGAAACTGTATTTTGGAGTAGCTATCAGGAGATTCTGTATTGTCTTTATTGACTTACAAATATAACCTTATCTTTAAGCCATCGAATGATTAAACAAATATCCAATTGATAATTATTCGATGTTGGCTGTAATAACAAGGATTCTTCCAAATACCACTAGTTAAAGACAGTATTGGTTTTTGATAGGTTAGATAATGTTTCTTAAAGTTAGAATATGGTTTTACAATATTTACAAATCCTATTTAAAGTCATGCAATTTTAGACAGAGATTGGAAATAATAAGAAAGGGAAACAATGAGAAAAGTACTCAAAACTTGAATATAAATGCCTTAATAATACCATAAACCCAAAAAGTATATGAAAGTAATGTGGAGGAGTATTTAAGAAATGGAGAGCTAGAAGAAGTATTGAAAATAAAGAGGACTGTTGTAAATGCTGGTTAGAAAACAATAGCAGATGTGAAAAAGGGGAACAACTGCCACTGATCAAGAATACCAGGCTTCAATTAATGAAAAGAAGATTTACATGAGGACGATACTAATACATCGCATATGCTGATGATTTGATAATCACAGTAAGAAATCAAAACGTGCTCTTGGTGACGTTTTTGGAATGCGAAGAGGTAGCTAGGAAGGAAGGGTTTCTATAGGGGGGAATAAATCTAGATAAAACTAAGTACATGCTCTCATCCAGTGGATATCTCAATAGAAGAGGGTGTAGTTTTGAAATTGTTAAAACAATTAAATACTTGTAAAAATTAAGTACCGTTGGCACAATTGTAACCGATGTTAACAAACAAATAGGAAAGAAAGACTAGAATCGAGTTCGGAAACAGTCACTAGTGTTCAAAAATCGACCTATACCCCGAAGCCTCAAAATAAGGGTATATAAGATGGTGTTTCATCCTATTGGCAGGTATGGTGGGGACTCTGACCAAGCAGCAAGAGAGGTAATTGAGAGAAAGATTCTTATAAGAAGAAAATCGAAAACTTCAGGTACTTTACTATTAAAAAAGATAGGATAAAATAATTGGACCATGTACATGGAATAGATAGAAAAAGACACCTAAAGCACGTTTTTGGAAGGACGTCCAGATGAAGAGGCAAGCCTAGACTGCGATGGACGATGTTATCTTAGGGCCTTGGGGGTGAAAACATGGAGAAAAGCCTCGGAAGATGGATCAGAGCGGAGGAAAATTGTTGAGGAAGCCAAAGTCCCCAATGAAGAATAGCGCAATGTGAAAAAGAAGATATGTTCTAGCATCGATACTTGGTTCATTATTACTATTTTTATGTTTTATTCGCTAAGCTTTAGATGTATAACTTTTCGAGTGTAACTTAATGATTGATGTCTAAATACTGGGTCCCTTAGCGTTTAATAAATTATGCCATCCTTTCAAATAATTTCTTCCGCGTTGTTGATATGACCGTCCCCCCCCCCCCCTTACCATTCCCGGGATGAACTCCTACCCAAAGCAATCCTCCTAGCCACCTGCAGTCTCAATGTAAGTCATTTGGAGGATGGAAAGAGCACCAATGTCTGGAGCATTGTTCAACTCTAGGTTCAACTAAGTGTATTATGAGAGGTGGGGAAGAAGGCTAAGTAGACGAATTAGTCTTTAAATTTCCCTCAGGTCCACTTTGTAGTCCCCCTCTCTTCCCTATTGGCACCCGCATCGCGTTTAGTCTCCTCTTAACTAAAATTATTCTGAAAGCATCCACCGCCTGGAAAGGTTTCATTACTCCTTGAGAAATTACTCTCTCCACTAATAATAAGAAAATTACGATTTCCAACTTTATCTTCGAATGTATAAAGGAATGAAGAAATGGGTTCGTTTTTGCTAATTTCCAAGACGGATTCGTATGCATATTAATATAGATAAAGTAATAAGATGAATTTTAGCTGGTATGGACAATTGAGATCTTATATTTGGCGGACATTTTTTGTCGCACTAAAATCAAAATGAACTAGTTTAATAATTGTTTGCTGATTCGTGACACAGCACCTGAAAACTATTTAGCAGTCAATGAAATCTTGGCGATTTATCCGGTAGAAATATGCCACATCTCGGAACTAGGAGAACTATCCAGGAAGGGGCGACTAATGGAAACTATTTCTGGAACGCCATAGAGATTCCTTGGGAGGTCCTGTATGAAATAAAACCAAGTCTCTCAATTATGTCGGCTCAAGTTGGGCCAACTCGTAGCTTCGAGACCGAAAATTTCAGAATATACCCACCCCCATCCTTGATATTGGGTGATATTTTAGCTCCCTATTACCAATTATGAAACTGAATTCGAATAACGTCGGAAAAGGATTTTCTCTGTTTGAAAGTTTAGATGTAGCGAGTAATGCTTTAATATTGCTGCTTTCCAATACTTTTCGTTTTCTGCACATTTACTCTTATGTATGAGTTTTTAATTTTCATTTTATTTTAACTAGTATGCATAGGAAAACCAGACAATTGGTTGGTAAATAAGTATCGTAATTTGGATCGAAATATTAGTATACATATACAATTGCAATTCAAAGAATTGTCATAATAAAGGCGTAGTTAATTCTGTGAACTCTTAATGAGTATTTAGATGTAAAATACAGATAGGAATATCACCGAAAAGGGTTAGTGGAGTGTCTGTTTGCTTAATTTAATTTGATTTGCTTATTTATTGCACACTTTAGTAACGTTTATAGTCATAGAAACATAGGTCCAGATACAGCTTTATTTAACGCTTCAAGTACCATCAATTGGAGCAAACCACAATTTTTTACTTTTTAAAATAACATAAAATAAAGGCATACCAGACTGTTTTCAAGCCAAAAATAATATTACCCCAAACCCTATTCCTCATACTTCGCCCCTATCTTTGAAATCGCTTCTTCCAAGTTCGCAGCGGCTCTACTACTCGCCACACTAGAATATGAATCTTGGCTCGGAAATTCCTTGGGCAGTATGTAAATTAAGTTTGTAGTGTGATTGCTAATAGATTTCTAATAATTATTGTACTTGAGTGTGGCAGATTGTATTTATTGCTACCCATTAAAAATATTTATAATACTAAAAATATCAAGTACAACTTTAGAAATACCAGTTAATACAATAACAGGTAATAAGCCAAGAAAAATATTTCCCAATATTTATACATAGTGATATATTGGAATTTTTGTTGCAAGACCACTTCATTTCATATACTCAACGTTTATTATCAAGATTAACGCAAAATATAGTCTGAGAATTAGAATATTTTTCAAATTTCCAGGTTTTTGTAACGTTACGTCCATATTTAATATGTCATTTCTGGTGGAGACGGTGGGAGAAAGATATGAGAAAATTAAATCATCGGGTTTAACGCGCCATAAGTTAATAGACAATTAATATTTAACATATGACCAATTGAGCATTGTCTAAAGGTTCACCTATGTAGTTCAAATTCAATTTCGAAAGCATTTGCAATTATTTGTGCGGACGCGTATTTTAGTAATATTCCGATATTAATGTAACAACAATATGGGTACAGGGGCATTTACGGACGATGTTACGAGCCATTCCTGTGATAACAGACCATTTTGGAGCAGTGACGATCACTGCTGGCTGCACCACGGTTATAGCGGCATTATCGTTAGTGACCGAGAGAATTAATATTGCCTTGCCGATGACGTGATGGGGGCGTCACGCAAATCCATTATCGTCCTCCCATTTCTAGGGGCAATACCCTTCTGGGGAGGGGAAGGGGTTCTGTCTACTATAAGTTGGATTTTCAAAGAACAGGGAAGGAAGAAAGCTGAGTATAGTAGTACTTTGGTCGGTCTAACCTCATGATATAGGCTTACCTTAATACTGGTAACTTAGTTAAAAGTCATACTTCCTATTGAAATAATATAACATATTTTAAATATCTGTTGATAAGCTTCGATTTTTTTATTATTTCAAGGAGGTTTACAATGGAAAAGGAATGCAAGCATGTTCCGGTAAATTGAAGGAAACTTAAAAACGAACTAATATTTCAGCCTGTATGCATCGTTATTACCTGCTAAAACCTCACATTTATTAAGGATTTTTCGGGAATATCCCGGCCTTGTTTTGCTACGCTCTGAGAGATCCTGACGTATCCTTAGACCTTTGCCGTCTAAATAACAGTAATGGGTGATATCGAAATCGAACCTTCGGGCTCGCCAAGATGACTTTTATTTTTTTATTATTATGTGTATATGTGTGTATTTATATGTATATAATAATTGACTATTCATAAAATAAACCGATGACACTGTTCTGCAAAAAAAAAAAGTTTTGCTCCCTTGAGAAGTTGTTTCTGATTTTTATATTTTCATGTGTGCTGAATTGGAATCTGAAGTCAAAACAATTCTACAAAGCACCATTTTTTAGAGATTAGACGTTGTTTCTGACTGAAAAAAACACTTTTTTCATAAATTAAATAAACTTTTTTTGTGAAAATCAATAATATATAAAATAATAAATTATTTAATTCAGTACTCAATTAATGCGTATATTTTTCCTTTTGTACTTTTCATCACCTGTCTCCCGTTGTAGTGTCCAATAGAAGTTCGCAAGCATCTTCTCATTGCTTTTACCGCTGTACCTTTTTTCCATCTGATGAATGCTGGGCTGTCTTGATGAAACCGTTCTCCATGTTCATCTGAAGCTGCCCCCAAGTTGGGTGCGAAAAAATCCAAATGGGAATGGAAAAACTGAATTTTTAAGGACATGTTGCAACCCATGGCCTTATATGATGAAAGCAATTCTTCCACAATTTCATTGTAATTGGTTGCTCTTTTGTTCTCCAAAAATTGTTGACACACGTTTTCGAATGCAGTCCAGGCTCTATTTTCTTTTGCATTTAATCGTCTTTTAAATTCAACGTCCTTAAGAAGATCATGAATTTGAGGCCCCACAAAAATCCCCTCTTTAATGTTTGATTCACTTAATCTGTGGAACTTATTTTTCAAGTGGAAAAAACCTTCTCCTTCCTTGTCCACTGCTTTCAAAACATTTTTCATGAGGCCTAATTTGATACGGAGTGATGGGAGTAAAATTTTGTTTTTTTTTGAACCAAGAGAGGATTGACAATGTTTTTTGACCAACTGTATCAGTGCGTTCTCACCATTTTCTCACTATGTAATGATCTTCTTTTTCCTGCTGCCCCACTCACATAAAAAGCAGCAAAACTTATTGTAACCACTTTTGAGACCTGTAAGGACTGCTACAAATTTAAGGAAATTAAATAAAATGTAATAAAAAAATGCTCCATTTGTACTCGCTATAATTAAATTTCCTCAAGCACGAGTTTCAAATCTTCATAAGTTTCCTTCATGTGGGTAGAATAGGCTACATACATGGATGGATGCAGGTTGTTGTTGTGAAGGAGCACTGCTTTGAGGCTGAATTTAGAGCTGTCTATGAACAGTCTCCATTCATTTGGATTGGTTGGAAGACCCAGTTCTGTAGGTACATCGAAAGGGCTTTGACAAAATGCAAGGTTGCCTCCCGTTGAAAAAAATTTGAGCATCTCTGATTCCCGCTTTCGAAAGGAAGAAACGTTCACTCCTGGTTCCAAAAGATTCCATTGTTTTAGCCTGGAACCAAGTAATTGGGCTTTACGTTTTGGGAGGTCTAAATCGCGGCCGAGGTCATTCAACCTGTCCTGGTTAATGAGTTTAGGCTTGGTATCATTTTCACAAGAATCACTTGAAGACTGCATTTCTTTATTGCTTCCTGGTGATTGCTTTTCTTCCTGGCTTACTGGTGCTTGTATTTCATTGCTGGTTCCGGGTTCCGGTGAAATATTCTCAGAATCAACCTCTTCCTTATCACTCAAGGAATAATTCTGGGGCTTAGGTGGGATGGGCATAGACTCATCGTGCGGAACAGGTCTCATGGCAGATGGAAGGTTAGGATATACTATTTTCTTCTTACTTTTGGCTGAAGTAAAACCTTTAATGGTAGTCGTACATAAATAATAAACATTTGCATGATTTGTTGGCTCTCGCCAAATCATTGGAACAGCAAAAGGCATTGATTTGTGTGTTCCTTTCAGCCAACCGCTGAGAGTGCGGCTACATGTACAACAAATTTTAGGTGCCCACAGTTTATCCTCATCATTTACTTGGCATCCAAAGTATAACTCATACGCCTTCTTTATCAATCGAGTCAGTGATTTCCGATTACACTTGAATGTCACTTCGCCACAAATATAGCAGAAACAGTCAGGATCGTTTTTACATTGTCGCGGCATATTAGATTTGAAACAAAAAAAGTTCTGGTCCGTATCGAGGTTGAAATAAGACTGTAGACTTGGTGGCGAGTGACCTGTCTGCCAGATGGCTGAACAATAGGTAGAGGGTGGGGGAACAGTTAAGTTTAGGAGGAGGGCCTGGGGCAGGCACCTGGGGACGCCCGCCAGTAGGCAACAGTCCCTTCTTTTGTGAATCTTAGCCCAAAATTCCTGAAGCCTAATACTTAAGCTCTCCCAATTTTTTCATTTTGTAATACATTATAGAAGCTTCAAAATTTAATAGGTTTTTTTAATTTTTTGTTAAAGTTTTCAGGGATCAAAAAATTTTCAAAATATCCAACAACACCTCATTTTTCGATCTAAAACACGGATTAGACAAAAAATAGTGCATGAAGGAGATTTTCTGACGTCGGATTCGTGTTCAGCACACTTCAAAACATAATAAAACAACATTTTTGTTGAAGGGAGGATTTTGATGTAGAACAGTGTAATGGCACCTTGGAATGATAAAATGACTTTTTTTTTTTGTAATTCCTAAATTAAATTTGTATACAATATTTGCATTCTCGTGAAATATAAGAGCAGCAATTTCCTCAGGTCGGAATGAGAAATTCCTAAGCTCCAGCCAGCAATGCAACCTGGAAATTTATCTTAGGCCGCTGTAATGCAAATTGTGGTTCCCTTGTTCTCGGGTCTAGTGCAACCACAACGCTGTCTTATCATCAATAAATGATTAGCTCGATAAGAAAGTCATTTAAATTTATATTATTCTTACTGTTAAATATAATGGCCAATGCACTCATGATTAATACTAATCATATCATTTGAACACTCAGCTACATTCAAACTGGAAATGAAATGTATAATCGTAACTAAATAAAACCTAATTATTATATATTTAGCAGTACTTTGAACAAAAATTTATATTGAAATATTATTGATAGCCAGTATTTAATAAGTAAGAGGGACCCCCTCCTTTCATACATCCTTTTTAACCCATTGTGGTCCACTTTTGATACTACCTATGTAATATGGGTTTAATAGAACATTTTAAATTCACTATTGAAATATATCCTTCAGATTGGAAAGGGTCAGATCCAAGTATCATCTGAAAATTTCACTCCACTGTAGTCTGAAAATGTGTTGACTGAATAATTTTTGTTGGGAATTATTCTTTTATCGAATTTTTCCCACTTGGGATTCCTGATAACGAATGGTACTATAGCCGTTTTCTTTTTCAACTTAAATTCAGGTTTAAGCTTTTAAAAGGAAATATCAACTGATATCTTCGCTGAAAACTAGCCAATCTCTTAACCAAAGCTGTGTTTCGAATTTATCTGCTAAGATAGTGTACGATGAGGCAGACAAGGTAAAAAACTATTGAAAAAGAAAGATGATTTTTTAAATAATTTATTATTAAATTTAATTCATAACTCCGTTTAAAAGAACATTGTTTAAAAGTGCTATTCTGCTTTGAGCCTATCAGGCCTATTAATCTAACTCTCAACGACGCCCCAGAAAGTTTCCCAACACCATCTAAGTCCGATCAATCGGCCACACTGACCCAACTACCATCTGTTTAAAGGATAGTTTAGGGTTTCAGAAATGTTGTTATTATAAGAATATATTATTGGTGTTCTCTTTTGTCAAAGATGTTTCCTAAATTTGATATTCCAGCCATTAATTAGTTTAAGAACTAAATAAAAGCATACAAAAAAAAATTAAAAAGAATCTATCTCGAGCTATCGTTTGTTTATGACCGTTGTAGGTGAAGTATTAAGTATTTTTTAATAACCTTCGTTTCTTTTGATAACTATGTTTCGAATATGTTCGTGAAATTAAGTCATTCTTATTGAAATAGACATTGCATATGCATTAAATGCATTTACATTTTGGTAAAGTGCCAATCCCAAATGAAAAGGATCCATTGGGGGTTTGTAAATCTCTTGAGCTAGTGTAGTGAGCAGAAGTCAAATTAAAGCTTTGATAATTGGTAATCTTATTGTAAAGGAATTTCTATTCTGGCATATAAATTCAAAGTTTTCGTATGATTTAATTTTGTTTAGTTATGGAGTGTAATTAAAACTCATGTTTTACGCCGTAATATAAATTCCTGTTAATATGGCCTTATCAGTGTTTATGAGGGTAATAATAGCAGCCATGTTCGTCTACTGAAATATCGTTAAGTATCCTTTCTCCTAACGACATACTTTTCGCTTACTACAATTTGTAAATAATAACTTCAAATGCTAAACCATAATTTTATATATGATGCCGTTGATACATTGGTTACATGTTACATACCATAGGTTACAATCAAATCGCTTGAAGAAGTAAAATAATTAAATCGTTGTTTGTGGGTAAAGGAAGACGAAACAACAAAATGCCTTGAGCAGGTTTAGGACATTGCGTACTTCTTGTTTTGTTTATAACAAATATACTATTTAGAACTGTGTTTTTCTGTAGCCTTATTTTACTCACCATTGTTATGTTATCTCTAAAATCTCCCATAGTGTAGTAGCATCATATACCTCTCTCATCAGCCGAGTCAGCCGGAACATCTCATCAAAGTTTTGTTGGGTTCATCGAAACTGTTAGAGTTTTATTAACAAGTTTTAAAGAAGAGAATACTCATATTTTTATTCAGTTAAGAGCATTTACTCCACTTCATTCTTATTAAGGAAATTTACAACTAAACAAAGACAGCAATTGATTTCAAAGTTTAATTTCAATCAAAAATAAGAATAATATTAACTATTCTCCAAAGCTGTTTTTCAACATTTTTCAAATATATATCCTGATGTAAGAGAGTACATAGAGGACTTTGGAACTGGGACTGGGAGTTGGATGGTGGGGGAGGGGGGTAGAATGGGATATGATGAGGGTCTTCGGACGAGGCAAATTGTTCCCTTGGAGAAGTATTGCATAACCACCATGTGTCGTCTCCAGCTTCCAAATACTCCAACCTTTTTCCCCCAACCAATGTATTGATTCATAAGTTGTTTTCATGAACTACTCGGGGCTATTTGCTTGTTCTAACAGCAACTCTTTCAATGACTACAGAAGATATTAATTGATTGATTTAATACTATATATATATATATAAATACTCGAAACAGATATTTAATTCTCAAAGGAAAGAATAAAATTAGGTGACTATTAGTCAAGTATTGATATTCTATCCTAAAAATAATGAATTTTTCTGGGGAAAAAATTAACAAAGTTCCTCCATGCTTTTAAAGGGAGATAAAGAAATAATGTGTCGTACTCATCTAACCCTGTTATTTCAAACTTCTAATAAAATATTGTAATCCACATAGTTGGAAATTCACTAGAAAAATGTTTAAACTCCAAATTTAAAGCAATATTTTATAAATCTCATTATCTCCATGAAGAACCACAAAATTAATCTATGGGTACAACAATGAATTAATATTTTCACTTCGACCCATCGTAATGTACACTGCTTATTGTTTTATAATACATCACGACGCTTATTCTCAATGTGGCTGCCCAGGATCTATAATAGAAATCGTGGCCAAATGTATTTGAAACACACTCGGTTTACTTAACCAGTTTATCTCATGTTGCATGTTATCTCATAGTCAACTTATACAGTATTGAATATTTATACACGACTGTTGTTTACGTTTTTCAACCAACAAAACCTTTTAACTAGCATTTAAGTTAAAATTATTGTAAACCTTAAACTATTTTATTAAAAATCTCTCTTAAGACTTTTGAGTCATCTTGGGTATCTGACATGGAATTGAGATTGAAAATATACTTGCATTACTGTTTCCAAAAATTGAAATAAAATTAATAATTTTTCAATATATAGTTACCTTAGCAATATATAGAAAGTAGTTAGCACCTTATACCTTGATTGTGCCTGATTGCAGCAAAACCAAATGTAATCCGACTTCATAATAGATAGTGATCACTATTTCTTGCTTGATGATTTGCTAAATAATTGTAATTAAATAATTTTAAATGAATGATTAGTTAATCCATCAAATTTCTTATTCGCTTTTATGTATTCTGCAGAATGATATGGCATGACATCATTTTTACTTTAGATCTTTTATTCTTTTGGACAAGGGGGCCTCAGCTAAGGTAAGCCTGCCTTGGCTCGGTGAGGGCACATGTCGTTCATGCCCCCATAAATCAATCAGCCTCCTGATCCTTAAAGACACTAGCTGAGGCACAGGAATCTGGATCTTGCCCGTCCTACATCAAAGCTTGTCAAGCAGTAATGTAGGTTGTGCAAGCCAGTTTCTTCTCTCAAGGCTGTATAAACTACCAGTACAATACAACCAGTTGACCGAGGCGGGTCTCTCACTATCTAGTTCTGAATGTTCATTCGTTTTTATAACTCCCTCACCTTTGTTTAGCAATACTTTCAAGCTTTTTGACATAAAAATCATATTTTATTTTATTTGCATATTTCCCTAGTATATCTGCTTTGACACCTCAAAAATATTTCTGTTCGCTGGTGATCTGCCAGTAAATCATTCCACTGAAAGGTTTTCAGCATTACATAATTTATTACTTTCTGCCATTTATAATTTATCTTACCACTATCCTGGCGATGGGCATGATTGAGATTGAACCAATATCAATTTTCACGGGCATATATTTAAATTAAATATTTAATTTTTTTTAATTATTCATGGAACCATCCTTAGGATTTGCCAAGCATCATTTCTTCTCCATTTGCCTTGTCAGAACCATCTGACGTTAGCGATTACCATACCGGTCCTCTGTCATATGCACAAGTTGTCCTGTGTTTCGTATTCCGGTACAATCACGAAATTTTTTAAGATACTAATTTTATTCTTATTTCTCTTCGGCTTACTATTTTTCAAAAATACTCAGCTGGAAGATCCGATAACGATTTCCCCTCAACACATGGCCCAATTAAGACATTTTCTTGTATGTAACAGTCCTCAGTAATTCCCAATCCTTGTCAAGAAAAAGAACACCCTGTTATTTTTCGTACTGTCCAAGGTTTTCTAATCATTCTTCAATCCACATTTCCAGTGCATTACTTCCTACTTATTTTATATAGTTAAGAAAAACGTACTTTCCATAAACATCAACAGACATTGATTGATCTATACAACTTAAGTAAAACCTGAAATCCCATCGAAAACTATTCTGTTCGCTTTAAATCAAGCTTCATGGTCTCCCACTCAAGGAAAGAAAGTCTTGAGGAAAGACAAGTTCAAGCCCTTACTATTATTTTTGTCTTCTACGAAGTGTGGCCACCATTCGGACAATCAAATGGTCCCTAACGTCCCTAAGTGTGGCTTTGGCTTTGTGTCACAACTTTAGTGATATTTTATCTGGACTCATGCACCCATTTCCACATACCTGGGTAATTCGTCCATGGGTGTCCATTTGCCTGATTATTGTTTTCTAAATGAAATTATTCTTTTTTTTTTTGTCAAGCACTTTCAAGATCCTATTTTCTCCACCTATTTCTGTTATTTTCTTATTAATTATATTGTTTTATTACTTAATAATTCACTAAATAATACAATTAATGTTCCAATACAATTGATACAGTTAATGTTTTAATACAATTAAATAGAAGCTAAGGACTTGTGAATGACTAGGATCACAACAATCAAAGTATAAAATCTGTCTTCCCATTCAGAAAACCTTATCAGAAAGTTCTTACATAAAAGTATATTTGTGCACCTGCAAAGTATTTGAAAATCTGAAACGTTGTTCGGGGGGGGGGGGGGAGAATTCAGAATATGAAAATAAGTGTATTTGTATCCAAAAGATAAGGAACGACCCTGGTTTGTGGAATTTTTTTAAAACCAACATCTTAAAAATATATATTTATAATTAATCAATTGATACAAAAAGAAATAATTATAATCTGTTATTAATAATAATAACAGAAACAATGTACTCAGAAGGTACTTCTATCATTCCTTAAAAATTGATGTGCTATAGAATCTTAATAATGCATGAAAGTACATTTAAAGTAATCGACAGCCAAGAAACCTTTTAAAAATTAAAAATAAATGAATTTTTAGATTCACCGTGGTTTAACTTTCACAACAATATTTATTTTATTTTTAAAAGATTATTTTTCATTAAAAAAATCGCGTTCGGATAATGAAAAAATTCACGCGAGGAAATGAATACTTTTAAACGTTTTTTTTGGCTTGGTGACGTCATCAGGCTTATTTACATTTTTGTGATAAGAAATTCATATGATGTTTTTGAATTTCATATAGAATATAGAGTTTATCTTGAGGAATAAAACAATTTCTTATTAATTAAATTAACTTATTTCAAGTAAAGAGTCAATTTTTGTTATTATTGGCATCTTTTTATTCAATAACTATTAGTTTTATCAACATAACCAATGTATAACAAAGGCTTCTTTTTGATCTTTTTTTAAGTGTGCTTAAAGCTTTGTAATGCAGAAATACTTTGGTACCTCCCTGGATGATGTTTGCATAATTTTTACCATTCAAATAGGCGATGATGCCCTATATTTCAAACATACCTTTGTTTGAATAGCTTTGCTTCTGGCATGAACTTTTATAGCACCGTGTTTTTCTGATGTTCATGATACTTGTGTTTCTGCATTCACTTTTGAAGAACAGTAGGAATTTCCATTATTGGATCTGACACATTCAATCCTGTGTTTTCTATGTTTTCATTATTCAATATTGATGGTTGCAAAACATTACTGATTAGTGATGTCTCACTCTTTCGAAACCAAGAGGTCTTGGTTGAGATGAATGTGCTAGGATCCTCTTTGTTTGGACATTGAATTTGGTTGGTAGTGCTTCTTTTTTCAAAATTATTTAACCCCCTACTAATCTAACTTTAATGATATTTTCTGCTTCTTCTTCTACCTGGAACAGAAGAGGAAAAAAAAAGATCAAACTCACTGCATCTGAAAATGGTGTTTGTTTATGAGAGAGTTTACATGCACTATACACTGAGTAGTTATTGCTGAAACTATTCTAACTTTAAACTATATTCAATGTAGAAGATCTATAATAAGAAACCATTACAATATTTTAAGGTTGATAATATTATCATGACAACCATCTTATTTAAATACATGGAAAACACATTTAGAGTGCAGGAGAAGTGAAGAGTACAAAGCTTAAACTTTCATTAAAATGATCTTCACACTTAGCAGTTTGTAGAAGCAATCAGGTTATCTTTTCTTCTCATCAGAGAAAACCACTTTTTTCTTCTTATTGGATCTATGGGAACTTTAAGGTACAGTTTATCTGGGGTTGATTTTGTGGTGCTTTCACACATTGGCACACAACAGTATTTGTAAGACATGATTAGTGATTTATTTATTTAATAGACAAAGTAAAAATGTTTCAACTTTATTAGAGACTGTTTAAAAGCAAGCTAAACATGTTTCAAAACTAATTTTGTTACCAGGAAAAGTAGCGAGATAAACTGACAACAAGTCTGATGACGTCACATTATATATCATCAAAACTAACCCTTATGCCGCGAAATTCAAACAGAACATTTTTTAAGTCAACAATTTCAGGTTTAAAACAATATTTTCCCATTAAAATTAGCGTTATGCCATTATTTAAGGTTGATAGATTTCATTGAAACGATTGTTGAAAATCACCTAGGTTGTTCATTGATATAATTACGATAATGACGTTTGTTAATATAAGCGTAATAATTATTTGAAACATGCATTCAGAGGATGGCTTTCTATTGTGATGGGATATTCAGTACGACATTTGCTTATGTCCGGAACGTACGCTTACTAATCCTACTTCGATGTAAATGGTATGGTAATCCTGAATAGATATCACATAGTACTTCATAATGCGTTGTTTTCAGGGTTACGGGAGTACTTAACACAGTCTGTAGTAGACGATCTTAACAGTCCTAGGACGTACAGTACTGTGCCGTTTCCTGGTTTTATCCTTGTTCCCGCGCATGATCATTCGCAATTCATAAAGGTTTCCCATCCTTAATTGGAGTAGTATCTTCCTTCCTGAACCTCCGCCCTGAAACCAAACGCTGTCTTTAATGAGACGACGTGTAGAAAGTTGTCCACTTGATCCTACGGCCTCTGGCTTAAGACGATTTCAAAAAGCTTAATACCCTCGCCTCCCCGCCCTGTGAACGCTCTCTCAAGTAGGCCACTGTACAAAGAAAGTTTGATTTAATTAGAAGGTAAAGAGGACGGGGAGGTCCATCCGTTGAGAATTATTAAAGGCTATGGGAGAGGTAAAGGCTTCCTAGGATTCATTAAAATGGGATAATTAAGGAGGCCTTGGGAATTATGACACTCTCGAGGGGACCTAATAAAACAAAAAGGACATCAACCCCCCCCTCTTTCTCCTCAATGCCGATTTATAACCGCCTTATTCATTCTCTTTTCTCGTTATCTTGGACTAACTTGTTCTTTTCCTCCAAAAACCTATTTATTGGGCATTTAAAAGTCCTTGAAATAACGCTGTTTCATATTGTTTCGTTTTCTCTTTTTTATTTCTTGGAGAAGTTTTGCGTTTCAGGTTCTTCCTGGAGTGTATATCACCTCGGAAGACCCTTGTCTCAACGCGGCGCAGTTTATTGAAGCCGATGCTTTCACGTAGACAGAATAAAAAAAAAGGGAAGAATAAATCAGAGGGAGTTTCATTTGTGACGGGGTTGGCAGCGTTTCTTTCATTGTTTATTCAACAGCGACGTTGCCGAAGGGGCATATTTTATTTAATACTTTCTTTCTTTTTTTTTGGTTTGGTATTTGTCCATTTAGTTATAAATCATTTTACAACATTTATAAATTTGGTGTAGTGATATAATTGCTAAACTATTTTGGGTAGTAGTCCGAGGAAAGAAGTTCATAAGCAAAGACTGTTTGTATCGGCAACCAGTATTCCAGTTCGGTAAGCATCATTATTATCATTAATAAAACTAGTATACTCTATCCTTCAGATCTTAATTCTAACAATGCACAGTTTATGAATCAGTTTATGATCAACTAACAGGAAAATAGAAGAACCTAAAAAAGTCAATGGCATATGTTATAACAGACCTGATAAAAGACACAAGGGTTGCGATTTCTTTTACAATAAAAAAAATGAATAAATATATCATTAAAACTTTCAACTCTATATTCTAGGAATATTTTTTATTTCTGTAGCAACTCAATTAACCACAAGACGCTGAAATACCGAACTTTAATTGGATATAGAATAAGCCCTCAGAGGTCATTAAAAATATGTCGTGATTCTAAGAAAGTTATTGTATTATTACTCTTCCTGTATCATTCAGTTCTTTTTAAAAAGGTGTAATAATATTGTTGAATGAAATCTTAATTAAGAACACTAATTGACCATTGACTTGACGCTTTTGAATTTTTTTTTCCGTCTCCAAAACAACAAAATGAAAATTTTGTATGAATAATATATAATACTGAAGGCGCACAGGTGCTATCAAGTATCTAATATGTTGAACACTACAAAATTTTAATTCCGACAGAAATAAATTTGAGTTTTACATACAGAACTTAATGACTTCTCAAGAAGATTATTTTCTGTTTATAAAACGAAACATGATACAAAAAATATAGATATGAATCTAATTTATAATTCAACTAGCTTTTGCCCGCGACTTTGTGCGCTTTGATTTGAAATTGATTTTAAATAGAAATTTATGTTGAGCTTAAACGCAAAGTGAATTTTGAATTCCATAAATGACTTAAAGCATTTGTGAATTCAGTCAGCCTACCAATACTTTTCCCTTTGTTGATAGATTTTAATAAACTAACCTATTAAATATTAATTGGCATAAATACAGATATTTCGAATGAAATCCAATATGTAAACATTGAAGAGCAGGTTCAATATATTATGTATGTAGATAACATGATACGATTTCCCTTATTTTCCTTTTTTACGGATCGATTTTCAAAAAATAAAAAAACACGAATTTCTTTATTTTTAACGTAGAAGCTAAATCTAAAATTTCATTGGATAGCTTTAAAAATGACCCTTTTTTTATTGTTAAACGTTCTTCACCCTTTTCACCCTCGTAGGGGACGAATTTTCCAAAATTCTTTCTTAGTGCGCGTAGCCTTATAAAATAGGCACATTTTCAAAAAATAAAAAAACACGTATTTCTCTATTTCTAACGTAGAAGCTAAATCTAAAATTTCATATTTAGTAGTCGTGTTTGAAAGACATAATTTCCCTAATTTAAATCCATCTTTGATAAAATGGCTATTAAAGGTATACATTGTACGATAAAGCATAAGGAAAATTAAAACGGTCAACACTGCCGCTTGTGCGCCTTATTTTATTATTGAATCTCCTTGACAAAATATTGGAAGTGGGGATTAGATACTGACGGAACCATTGGTCACGTTGACTCGGAGATATCTTCTTTAGGTCGAACATCTGGCCCTAGCAATCTCTGCTACCAACATCACGCTCTGGATATGAGAAGAGAAGGGATCGAATATTGCTATCACTTACCAGGGCAAAATTTATTTTCTAACACAATGTATCTTTATGTATTTGCATTGTAGTCCCTTGCATCACAACAATTTGGTTATATGTTCATATGGGAATTTTAGAATTGACACATGCGACAATCATATATCTGATTATTTTTTTATTTTTTTTTTAATATTTCTACAATTCACAAAATTATATGCTACTATATCGACCATTCTCAAATTTCAATAACTCGGACAATATAAATATATCTATACAGAATCATATATACAATGAAAGAAAAAAAACAAAAAATACTTTCGACAGCTATATCAGATTATATATTATTATAAATTCCGGTTAAATTTTCTATCTCATGCATTGATATTGAAATTATGCCAGAAAAGATATGTGGTTCCGAACAAGCGATGTATCATTAATTTATCGTTTTTTTTAATGATTACAATGAGGTAATTACAATGATTAAGTTTGCACGTGCTGCAACTCCAGTTCCGATTTTACAAAACTACATCATGGTCTAAAATTGGTTAGAATTAGCAGTGTGATATCTTAAGTTGAGAAAAGAGAAAGATATCTCCAGTTTAGAGTTTTTATTAAAAGAAAAATGCGAGACTTTCCAGGCGTACGTATATTGCGAATTTGTGAGATTGAAATTATCAAGAAAGAAAACAAATATTGCCGAACTGGCTAAGATCATACTGAAGCGTAGATGAGGTATGCTGCAAATTTCAAGAACGACTTTATATTTTCATTTTAATGTGTTTGAAAGTAACCAGGAACGTACGGTATTTTTTAATCCATTCATCACGCATTTCTTTTGGTGTTTACCGTGTCGTAAAATACTTTGCCGACGTTTCGCTTGCTTCTTCAGGGCTTAATCTGGGACAAAATGTTCTTCTATACTTCCGTATTTATGTAGCTTTCCGGATCCGGGGCGGAGTCTGTTCCGACCGGTTGGCCTCGGATTAGAAGGGCTCCACTGGGAGACTTCTGATTGGTTAGTCTTTTCTTTCAGGTTTCTTGATGTCTTCTTGGCAACTGGTATATTTGAGAGCCATAATTTTCTTAAAGACAAACCAATCAGAAGTCAGGAAGTCGAAGCCTACCCAATTAGAGACCACCCGGTCAGAACCCAGCCAATCAGACCACAGGAAGAACAGGCTCCGCCCCCGTATCCGGAAAGCTATACAAACTAAAGTATAGAAAAACATTTTCAGTCTCAGAATAAGCCCTGAAGAAGCTAGCAGTACGACCAGGGAAACATCGGCAAAGAATTTGAAACCACAAGAAATACGTTATGAATGTATTAAAAATATTTGCCATGGCAATTTTAAATATCTAGCTTATAGTATTATCACTCTACCCTCAGGAATGGCGTATAGAAAGTGGTTTCTATAAATGTTTAATTTTGACAATGTCACTTGAAGAACAAGCGATAGTGAATGTTTATAAATGCACTCATTATCTTGAGCCGTATTCATTAGGGATGGTCCAATCCTTGTCCCCAAAGGTCCCGGATTGCCTGCATCTTTTTTTATAGCATTACAACAAAATGGAGTAAAAACCAGGGGGGGGGGGCAGTTTCCCTTCCAAACGGCCCTAAAAGGGATATCTCATATTGCAAACTGCCGCTAACGCTGAGAGTAGATGTAAAAAGGTACACCATCCCCGTTACACGTAACGTCCTGTCGTTTCACGGATTTCACTTGCGGCCACTTCTACCTCTCCCCGCCATTTTCTTTCCTTTAATTTTTTTTTTAATTTTTGGCCTCAAAAGAAGTTTTGATGAAAATTATAATGAAGGAAGTTGAGAGGGCCAGGGCTTTAATTTTTGCATGAATATTTAATTTGAAATACGTCAGGATCTGATGGCCCGACTCCAGTCCCAGACCCAGACGTCGATAGCTACTATTCCAAAACTTGCTTTCTACTTTTATGACCTCCCACGCCATCTAGAAACTTTAAAATATCAATTTAAATAGTTATCTTCGCTTTTAAAATTTTTATTCAATCAAAATTATATTGCTAAAGGAATTTTTAATGGAAGAATATGTTCGGTTCTGACAGGATTGGTTCCAGAAACATTCATCATAGTAGTGAATGTGCTTCCTTCACATACAATTCTGTTCATTTAAAAAAAAAATAATCTTTTGTATATAAGTCTGCAAAATTAGTCGAGAAAGAGAAATTTCCGAATGCTTGATTTAGCTGCAAATCTTATGTAAAATGGCTACTGCAAAAAAGTATCAGTTCCAAGAATGACTATAGAATGATAAATAGCAAAATAAAATGCAATAATGTAGGTTGGTATTCCCAAATAATTATTTAATTTTAATTTTTATTATTCTGTTGATAATATTATATTGACGATAATAGCTGTTTGATATTTACATTGCTTGTTTGATATATATATATATATATATATATATTTATTTATTTATTTTCGGCAGTTATGAGGTATAAAAATAATACCGTATGATCACATTTCACGTTATGTTAATGTCTACCTGATGGTTTTCCAAATTAGCAATAGTTTCATCATGAAAATCTTTTCTACAAGATAATAGAAGTCTATAAATATTTTATCCGTGTGGGGGATTTGAAAGGGAATGAGAGGAAAGCAGTCTACAATCGGACAGCACTAGTCCGTGCGGAATTGAGGCTCACTCCGGCCCTTTTATAACCCGTTTCTTTTTCTTCTTAGAAATCTCATACAGTTTACCAACACCTTTATTGGAGCTTTATGAATCGGACTGTAATAAAGGAATCTGTATCAAAATGCCGGTTGGAGGACTGCAACGGGAGGGGAAGACGTGACCGGCATGGAACGCCCCAGGGAAAAAGAAATTCCAGGTGGGAATTATTCCCTGAGGAGCAATAGGCGATAGGTGCAGGAGGAATGCAATGAAGGAGAGAATGTAGGCCGACCAATGGAAGTGCAGCTTTCGTATCGAGCGGCACTTGTCTCAGACAAATGACCTTTCTCCCAGTCCCTCTCCATTTGGGATAAGTTATCCATAGTCAGTTAGCTTATTGAGGGATGCTTCCGAGAAGGTTTGGAGTGCCGTCCCTAACTTTATATCACCCCTGGACGAGTTAGGGTGCATTTGTGTGAGTTATACCCTCACGAAACAGCACCTTATTGCTCCCCCTACCAGCCTCTTCTTTATAGGACTTCAATCCTTTCGATTAAGTGGATTGAATTTCACTCTACTCGACTCTCGATACTATTTACTTACACATCTGTTTCAGATTATTGAAATATATTTTGCAGAATCGCATCACTGATGATTGATGAGTTGCACTTAAGTACTTTTCGTCTTAATTGTTAACTTGACTTAGATTCTTTTTTTATTTAATTTATAATAGAAATACAGATAGAATGAGTTAATATTGCTTACAATACAATGACTTATGAAAATAACGTGAATTGGCATCAAGCACACACTTTAATAAAGATGTGTACATCAGTCATTCCTTACCTCGTTAAACTTTTCCAGGGCAGTATCGATGACATCAGTAATAAAACCTTAATTTCAGAGTTTTGAGGGTGAATAACAGGCAGAAGGATAATTTTCATTTTACAATGCATAATCTCGAAGCCCCACTGAGTACAATAGTGAAGTGTGAAGATCTCTAAACGGCATCCTGGATTTTCATTTTAATCATATAGTTATGTTTTCTAAAGAATTTGTCAAAATTTAATAAATAATATTTAGATATGTTTCGAAATTGTCAAAGTACAAAATAATTTAATTAAACTCATTTCACTACAACAACATAAATAAAATGGCCTAATGAAGTCTCTGGGAATATTATATTTTCTCGAATTTTAAATTATAAAAAAAATAAATTTAAGATAATTAATGTGTTATACACACATACTAATGTGTGAATTTAAAACAGAGCTACATCTGATTTTTTGCTTTATTTTTCATGTTTCATTTTTTTCTGAATTGTTTTATATTTTATCGGCTTCATTTAGGTTATTTTGTATAACTTAACATTTTAATTTTGAATACTTTTTTTTTTGGTCATCAGTTATAGTTACACACGCACACACACACATATATTTATATCTGTGTGTATATTCCTACATACTATCATATATTTTACTTATTCTTTTAAGCCCTAACACATTCCTGTTTTTGTTTTACCACCTATGGCATTGGGCTTTGGCATTCTAGTTGATGAAGTTAAAATAACAATATAACCTCTACAATCATTACTTAACATTATCAGATCCCGTACCCATTTTCTTTCACCTGAGATTGGTATAAAGGATGCAATGAGATGACTTGTTACTTATTTGTTTTAGAGTAGGGGTTTGTAATTAACTTATGTATTTTTCGTTTCTGATTTCAACTTGTGGAACATTAGGGTCTATATTAACAGGTATGTTTTCGATATAGAAAGGATCATTAGCGATTCTTTGTAGGACATTATTATTCGTCAGAGTAGATTTAATAGGCATATAGAGTTATTGAAATCCTAAATTTATACTCTTTAATATAAATGCATTTTATAATACGTTTGAAAAGTTTATTAGGGAAATGTTGAAGAATTTGGGATTTATAGACACTTTTTGTTGTTTCAATCTGAAAAAACAATAAATGAAATGACCTCATTATGTTTGCAGTTATTCTCCTAAGGATTGATTATTGATATCACTAAAAGCCAAACTGAATAATTTGGATAAAAATAGGATAAATAATTTGCATTTATTTTGTATCCATTTATGTTTCCGATTCTCTAATTAGTTTGAACTTCTAACTATCCAAAGTTCTTAACTATCATTAACTAGTTAAAAGTTTTAACTAAAGTATCTTATTAGTTTATAATTAAGTATTCAAACTTTTAACTATCATTAAAAAAAAATTAAATTCGTTCAAATTTCTTTCCCTAAATTATTTCTTTTATTGATGATTTCAGTTCATGTTAGTATGAATCTTATTCATGATTTTCGAAAAATTAACACCTTCATGTCATGCATTATTGATATGTCAATTTGATTTTTAAATATGTAAATGTTTCGTGAATTATTTTCAGTCATTAGGTTATTCTGTATATTATTTTTGTCATAGACTTCTGAACCCACTCCTTTTCCATATTCTTTTGCCAAATATGGCTTCATTTTTGTATTAAGCTCCATTTTTATAGAGTAATTGCAGAAGACCTATAGATGAAGAAGAACAGATTGATTCCACATAAATGATTATAGAATAAGGAAGCCCCAGGCTATACCTAAATTGAATAGCTGAAGTAAAAATAGAACGTATTAAAGACTTTGTCCCAATAATAATAAAAGTGGTGAAATATATAAAAAATAAATGAAAATCATTAATGTTTTATTGGGTATGATAAATTCTGTGTTTGAATCTTATTTGTTAAATGGCTTAAGAAAGCTAGTGATTATAGTTAAATCAACTATAACAATCCATGATAAAAAAAGACAAAATCTATTAATTTAATGTTATGTTTTTATAATGTCTGGCATCCAACCGTTTTTTTTTCTCGTTTTGTAATAAAAAGCTGTTTGGACATTATTTTACTGCAGGTTTTTTCCATTCTAATATTTTGTTTTGCCTATGAATTTAACATAACACTTTAATATTTTTTATCTAAATTCAGCGTTACTAAACTGTTGGAAAGTTGAATATCTTTTAAACTGCAATTGAGAGGTTACTTTGAATTGGTTTACCCAAAATGTGAGGAGTGAGTCCATGAAAAATGTACATTTTTTTTTTCCTGCAATTGATATAAAATTTCCTGAACCGTGTATTAATATCGGCGATTTGAATAGTTTTCACTGCTTTATGATAGTCAATATTACTTTAATTTTTAAATTATAGCTTCTTTAAGGGAAGACATCGTTTTGCCTATACATAGAGTACATTGCAATTCCAAGGATAAACTCATATTCGTTACAGCGATACTGCTTCAACGGTAGTAACTGCTTGAGTTTGGAACCACCTATGCCGTCAGGGCTCTGTCAAAAACATATCTGTGCTAATGACAAACAATTTCCGACCCTAATATCTAGAGCTACCGCTGTCATGTTGGAAATATCACGCGTCTATAACAGAATGCGCTGTATGGGAGTGCCTTTTCCTCAATATATTTCACCTCTTCTCTAAAATGTTATTTTAGCCAACATATTTGACTTTGACTTCGATACAGCTTTAGATAAAGTTTGTCTATTGACATCTAAATGTACTTACCCAATCCCAAAGCAATCTTGAATTATGATTAATTTTACGTTTCAAGAGTTTGTAACCACGTGTTATCAACACCTCTGACGTAGGATGTGACTGTTGAATAAAAATATGCACGATAGAATCAATCCAAAAACAATTACAGAATTTACGTTACTTTTACCAGATGTACATGTGTCATATTAATAAATCTACTCACATTAATGATGATTTAATGTGAATTTAATTAGTTATGCTTATCTTTTTGGATGAAATTATGATTAGTGTTTAAAAATTAAGATGCAATTTACTTACCATTGAAAAGTTATTAAGATCTTAATCGTTTTTTTTTAATGCAAACGATTATAAACTGGTATTATTTATTAATACCAAAGTTATAAAATTTGTACACATGTAATAGTAAATAAATTCTTAAATAAAATTTTTAATAATTAATTTACACTTTTAAGCTTGGTAAATAAATTTTGATATTGTTTGTGCATGTTTAAATATATTAGTTCTATAAATAGATTTAAAGTTGTGTTTATTGAACAATAAATGCTTAAAAATAAACATTTAGCCTGGAATAAAAACTAATTAGTCCAGAAGCCCAAGAAGAGAAATATTCGATTTAGTTCACCCCAATCTTGACATAAATGAATTTTCTAAATTCATTGGCCTGTCACAGAAATAAAAATGGCTACTATTCCAAAACATAAACTAATGTGCTATTCATGTCATTTTATACCTACTCGTTTTACACAACGAACGAAAATAGTTGTAGTTCCCATATAAAAAATAATGACCGAAAGCCTTTTAATGGGAGTACCCTTAATCGGTGTAAAAACCTAGCGGCTGATTCTGATCTTGGCCAAATCACCTCCCTGCACAGCCGTTGGCTTAGAAATAGTACAGTCTCTACCATGTACGTCTGGATTGTAGTGGTACAGGTTTTAGTTTGTTTGTTTTTTGGATATACTTAATTAATGCTAACATCAATGAGTTATAGCAGGGCTGATGTTCCTCAACATTGTTTGACTACGTATAGTTTTCGTATTTGTAAACAATAATACTATACAATTGTAAATAAAATAAAAAATAACCACGAAGTTAAGCAAAGAAGAAGATGGCAATTGATGACATAGTTGCGCAGAAGGTACAATGTTTTGCCACCGCGGAAGGAGTAATGATTGTCACTAGATATCAACCGTTGCTTGGGCACAATAGCCCTCTATTAACTTTATGACCGGAGTTGAACAAGTTATTAAATTTATGACTTGGACGCATATCTGGGTAAAACTAATCCCGAAGGATAATTAAGATAGGGTCATATATTTAGGATGTGGGGGGACAAAGAAGGAATCTGAAAGTATTGACTCCGAAGCACTTAAGAGCACCTCTTACCCGAGAAATATTTCATGTGAAACCTCATGTCGTTAGTTCATGCGGGAAACTGTTGGCGAAGTTCTATATCGCTACTTCTTCGAAGTGGAAATTATTACTTGATACGGTTATTACACGTTTTAGAATGACATTGGGAAGTTATATTCAGATTGAGTTATGGATTCTTATTTCAAGAAAAAAGTACCAGACCCCTATTATCTGCAGCGCTATGTTCACCTCTTCCGAGTTCTTTAATTTTTTTAGTAATTAGATCTTATTTATTAATTATTTTACCAAATATATCTCATGATGTAAAAACATTCCAACACCAAGGTTCACTGTTCTACAATTGTCACCAGTACCAAAAAATTGTTCATTAAATGTTAGCTGTTCATTCATAATCGTTAGCATTAATAATCAGAATGCAAGTGGAAAACAAGAAAGAGAAATCTTAAATATCTAAAATACTAAAAAAACAAAAAAATTTGTTGCTGTCCCTAATAGTGGAGTCAGTTTGGGCCATTGATGTGCGATGTGCTGGATTATACTTTTTTTGTATGACGTCATGATGCCTGAATTGAGGAAACGTAAATTTCAATTTACTCAATTTCAATAAGACTCAAGGCTTTGTTTTTTGGAATTTTCCAATTGCACTCCAATGATTATTGTTTCTCTCTTCCTGAGCTCTTGCTCATTTTTATTCATTCAGAAAAATGAATTATTTTGATTCAGAAAAAAAAAAAATTATTACGACTGTCGATCGATCCAATTGTATAATCGTTCAAATAATTGGAAATCCCATTGTTTTATAATTGTTAAATTGTATATTTATCTTGCAAGTGGGTAGGCGACAGGAAGAAGTTCACATATACTGCGATGAAGAGGAAATGAAGTGGTTACTGACTTCACATTGCTCGGCACAGTAATAAACAGGTCTTGGAAGCTGGACGCGGAAATATCCAATAGGATTAATAAGGCAAGTACAGTCTACTACCAGATTTGTAATACTGTTGTAGGAAGGCCGGAGGTAGGAAGCAACGTTAAACTCCACATCTTCAAATTGGTGTACCTGCCGATACTGCTGTATGGAGCTGAAAGCAGGGTATTGACGGAGAGACAGGAAAGCAGAGTTACCGCGTCGGAAATGAGGTACTCGCGAAGAGTGGTGGAAAAGACGAAAAGAGACACAGTGCTCGAGGATTCGTCAGGAACTGCAGATTGCCCCGCTAAAAGGGCTCCTGGAAATCCGACAACTGAAATGGTTTGGCCACGTGGTCAGGATGAATAATCACTGGGATCCTCTCAATACGATGGACTACATGCCGGGTGGAAAAAGACCTTAAGGACGCCCAAGGATGTCTTATCTCGAGTACATCTAACGCCTCAGCATAAAAAGAGGAAAAGATCTCCCACAGGCCAGAAACGTAGTAAGAGACCGGGATAGATTCGGCTCCTGGCTGGAAGCTCCCCTACGCCGAAAGGCACTATAGGGGGCAGCGAAAGAAGAAGAAATTGTATGTTTTGCTGTCTATTGAAAGTTAAAAAAAACATAAATTTCTTCCGAATCAATTTTTTATTATTGTATCCTATTTTCATTAATCTAACTTTTATGTAAGGTAAAATATTACACGGTGGTCCCTAAAAGTTTTTTTATATAATAAAGATATTTTTTAAAATTCAACTATAAAAATTTGGATACTTTTATCTTTCTAGAGCTTCATATGAGATTGACCTAGAAGTTACAATTTCATATGAATAAGTCAATTTTTTGCACTCACCGGCTTCCGACTGATAAATTATAATGTATTTGTTTACATTAAATTAAATTAAATATTCCATTCATAAATAAATTATCGTTTAGTATCCGATGGCAGGGAGAGTTAATTGCTAAGAGCTAATTACCTGGAAGAGGATCCTCGCTAGGCCTCAGCTCCCGTCGAGCCCTTGATGAAGATATATCCTTCCCGAGTGGTTTGTTGTGTCTTTTTATATAATTTATTAGGTTGCATGTGCCACTTTAACAATATAATAAATTGTTATACATTGTGTTCTAAAAATTCCTTTAAAAATTAATCAGATTATTATTAGCAGTCGGTAAGATTAATATACAAGAAATATGCAGTATTAAAGCCAATACCAATGAGTTTTACATTATTTTTCAATTTGCTGTTGACGTCTGACTTTATCTTATGAATTTTTTTTTAATTTTTAAGTTTTTATTCATTTATTGTTATCCTTATTTTTTGTGTTATTTTCACGCATGGGTGAGGATGAGACTAACTGTGGGTCTTTCATATCATTGCTTTCATACTTTCTTACATTTTCAGGAAAACAACTCTAATGATTTTGATGGACATCATTATATTAATGAAAAATTAAATGATCATTACTATTACCAAAATGTTTAATTATTTTCTAGAAAAACGTTATAAACTCAGTATGACATAGATTGAATGCTGAATTTTCAAAATAGCTTCCTATGAAGTGCCTTTAATCTTTTTTTAATAGAAATACTTGACCATATCTCATTGTAAAAAAAATAACTGGGTTCAATTTCTGCAAGAAATGGTTCTGTTTCCATAACAACAAATGTGCAAGATGATTTTTCCTAGATAAACCACCTCACCCCCTCCCATTTTATAAAGGCTGGTGAAACCCGGGAGGTCATCCTCGGCTCATTAACTCAGCGATCTCATTATAATAAAGTTATAAAAATGTTAGCGGCAGTTTCATAGTAATACAAAGTGAAGAAATATGAGATATGAAGGGATTTGTTAATTACTTCAGAGAAAAAAATAAGAAATGTTATCTGAGATAGAAGATGATAAGAAAAAACAAAAAATCCATTAAATGAAAAGTTGTTTTTTCTGTGTGAACTTTATTTTATTCACAGAGAAGCAAAATAGAAACTTTATTTGGCTAAAAAGGTGGTATGTGAAAAACAAGAGTTCAACAGAATTTTTTATATCCTTTGAAATGTGGTGTTCACGGCACACTTGAAACATATCAGGTAGGCGTAAGACAGTTGACAAATTATGAATTAAATTAAAACTGGCAACTCCAGCTGTAGAGTCTCTTTTTTTATATATATGTTTTCAGTTGATCCATCTTAACAACTGCATCCTATGCAAGTTAAAGAACTCAGTATTGTTTAAGAACTATGGGCGATTAAATCCAGGGCTACCTCAATTGAAAACTGGGAGCGGGAGAATAGGGCCGGGCCTAGAAAATGCCAAAGAAACAACCAAAATCCACTCATTTCAACCATGTAACACATTTCTTTTCCTTTTTTCTTTTAACAGTTAATTAATTAAATTTAAAATATTTTACTTTTTTGTTCTCAATACAGTCCACTAATTTTTTACAAAACTTAATTGAGCATGCGGAAAGCACTTGTCCTTAGGAGTTATTCTATTACTCTTAATAATCAAGTTAAACAATTTCGAAAAACTAAAAGAAATACTAGACCAATGTAAAGATTTAGATGAACCAAATGTTTGTTTTAATTTTCTATGACTAAAAATTTCACTTTTATCAACTAAAATACTTTTTTCTTTTCCCTTAGTTGCTATGTATCATTCTTTTATTTTTTATGTATTCATTGATATTTACAACTGTATGACAATAATACAACAAGTAAATAGGCTAAGTGATACATAATGACATGAGATAATGACAAGTAGAGAAACTACCCACTAGTAGTACTCAAATCACAAGTTCAACTAAGAAGGTCACGTGGCCATCTTCTTTTCATACGCCTCAGAGGATTATCGGGAATTGAAGATGAAGTTAGGTTTGAAACTAGGAGGTTTGGGTGGGAATGAAGTTTGTTATGAAAGGATAGATAGTGGGTTTGGGCCATCTCAGCAACAAATGGGACATTAAGGTCATTATGGATGACTTTATTCTTAAAAAAATAAGGAGCATTGAGTATTTTACGAAAGATTTTGGATTGTAGGGATTGGATACGAGAGGAATTCGATGGCTTAGTGGAGCCCCATATGTATCCTTCAAAATCAATTTTAATCTTAACTGACACAGCTTTATATTTTTATTGCGATATATTTGGCATGACTCATGCATGCTTTCTAACCATGCAATCCGATGACTACATGACTGAAGAGGACGGAAAGAGTCGGGAGATGGAGATGGATCGCGGGGGTGGGGGTGGCCGTAATGCAGTTTCTATCTTCCCCTATCGGCCCTGCATTGGTGTACCCTGGTCAATAGTCGACCATAAATCAAATTTATAGCCCTGGAAGGAAATATCTTTTAGCTCTCTTTCTGTTTTCTTTCGCCATTCTCCAAATTGATGGGTTACCATTCCTCGGATACTTCCCGGGCTCCGCAGGTAAACTCCTAGCGAATAGTAAGAGCCCCCCCTTACTTCCAATCTTATATCTTTGCCACTCCGCAAAGTTTCTGCCAGGCCATTAAATGTGCCTGATGACATGCTACCGATTAATAGTTTTGATTAGGATGAAATCAAGATTCCCAAATAACAACTTAGCAAAAAAGATACAACCATTTAATTATAAAAGCAGTGGAGAATAACTAACAATAAAACAATAAGCACTATCGTGAATAATATGTATTATAAGTAATAAAGTATAATTATTTGTATTTTGTTATACTTAGACCAGAAGAAGGTACAAGATAACTCAGGGTAAATATTCAGCACACTTGTACTTCACATTTTCTCTCATTTTCGACGTACTATAGTGTTCAAGGACAGTAACAAATCGGTCTAGATCTCTGCATTATGGCTGCTCGGTGTCAGCAAGCACACAAGGACTTATATTTCTTCCTCAGAAGTAGACCTTCGGGCGGCTATTGACTTCCTGGAAAATCACAACTCGATTCCCGAAAGGGGTACACGGGGTATGGTCGTCAGACCTTTGTGAGTTGCCTCCATCAGACTGGCGGGCCTGACCCCAGGAGTGGAGGGATGCTCTCGTCGAAAATTCAAATCAATAATCAAATTACCTCGAGTTAAATTTTGATTAGAAAGCCGTTTGTTTCATAATTTCAACAAGGTGTGAAAAATCTCAAAGAGACGTCTAGACTTAATAAGCAAAATCCAATTGTTGATGCCTTGTAGAAGTAGTAAAGACAAAACTTGAGTTAGAAATGTATTGAATAAACGCTCTATTCTGTTTATAAGGCATTCTATTGTGGTATATTTAGCCACATGTAATATTTTCAAGTGTAATTACAAATCCTTAGTCATAATTTATTGTTGTGATAGCATTAAGCTGTTTCTCATGTTACTTCTCGTTACACGGGATTTCAATTCAGAGACTGTAATTCCAACACGAGGCTAAGCATGTCTGAATAATAAATGTGAACAAAAAAAGCTTTATATATTTTTATCCAATTATTATTTCATTCAGTTGGATTTTTTGTATTATTAGAGTAAAAACAAATTTAAAACAAAATAATTAAAATAAAAATAGTTAAAAATTAAAACAAGTAACAAAAAATTATTTAAAAAATAATATATAGATTTTAATCATGCTTATAAATATATTTTACCTGATCTAAAAAAAAATAAGGAATAAAGAACTATTTTAGATTCCTCTAGTTTCCTCCCTGGTATTGCCACGATGGCGTTTACGCATATTCAGAGAGTAAAATAGTTTTTTTGTTTTTTTTTAAAGACATTCAACATTATTTTGGTGAATATTTTTAATATAATCATACAGCTTTTAACTTTCTAACTGCTTCGGCAGTTCACATTAGAGGATTACCGTTTGCTTGATAGGTGTTCGCGTCAGAGGCGAGAGTATGAGGCATCTTTGCGGATTAGCGTGGAATAAACTAATCAACCTATTTACATGATAAGTGACGAGAAGGGTGTACTAAGTAGTCACTGAGGGCAACACTAATAAGGGATGTCGAATTTGTATTCCTTCTCAACTCTCCTTCAAGTTGCCTGTAGTCAAAGCTCTGTTCCTTGGCAGATATTCCTTGTGATACAGCTCGGGTCGATAGGACCACAAAGGAACCACTCAAAGGGGTGAAGGTGATCTTACAATAGTAGTCACAGTACACGTGAAGCAATCATTGCGATCTTGGTTAGGAATTCAGAAAGACATGACAAAGATCAGAGTGCATGAACTTTTTGGTTAGATAAAGCAAAGCATAGTACTACTTATAAACAGTACTCCAGCAATGCATTCTTGATATATATCCACAAGCTATATTTTTAGGACCATAACGATCACTGAGATAGCATTTTTTTAATATGATATGACAGAGTAGCAGATGTGGGGCTTGGATCTTTGTTCGATTATTTCATGACTTGGTGACCATGAAATTGATAAAGCAGTACAACACATAATGGAGTGTTCATCTTTAAAAATTTCAAAGATGTAAAGTTGGGCCCTATAAAGTGTCAAAAATGGTATTTGTTTTTCAATGTTGTAATATTAAAAACTGCTTTATTTCCTTTTATATTATATTATATATCGAAAGTGAAAATATCCACAAATATCCATTTTCTAGTTATCAGAGTTTTGAATTTACTTCAGCCCTCTGCGGGGCATATATATCCTTTGCGGCTTAAAGAATGATGAAATAAACGATATGTATTTGTGTGGGGACGATAGAGGGAAAAGGGGAATAATAGCAAAAATTTATGGGGTTAAGAGAAAGACTACAAATTGAATAAAGGCTCCCTGAATGACGTTAAGAAGCAATACACGGGCTGGCCTGATTTGAATTTTAAAATTGCCTTGGCATAGAGCACGCTACGCCGAGATCTGATTTACAGCAGAAAACTGGGCCTTCTTGGCCGCCCACTCCTCTTTCACAACCGTTACGACTATTGGGCTATCAAATTGTCTCCTTGGAACGACTTTTGAATAACTTTACGCCAAGCTACTTGGCTGTGTTTGTGTTTTAATTGAGTACAGCCTCCTGAAATAAGCAGTTAAATAAATACATAAATCAGATATCGAGGAGAAACTGTTAAAATTGAGAACAACTGAATTAAATGATGAAAAATAACTCCTAAACTTAGACCAACATTATTTTTAAGAAATGTTTAGTATCCACAAAAACGTGCCGTGATTTTTATATTTTGGGAAAATCTCCTGAAATCCCTATTATTACCTTACCAGAATGAAAAAGTTTTTGCTTATCTGTACCCTTTCCTAACACCTACCTTAGCCATGGAGCTTATGCTGCAAGACAATTACCAACTTTTAATAAAAATAATGAATGTTTTCTATTTGGAATAAGTTAATTATCTATATTTTATTCTGCCTATCTGACACGTTTTATATCATTATGAAAGTCATAATTATTGACAAAATAACATTATTTCATTGATTGCTTTACACATATTCCCCATGACCCTGCCTTGGGTCTAGTATTCATTCAGCCTAAGGGCTTGATGAAGTAGGAGGGTCAACCCTCTTGCGGTCAGCAGAAGCCAGTGTCTGGGCGGCCTTTAACCACAGGAGTATGTCGCTTCTCAGAGGCAAATTCGTACTTTGGTATAGTAACGAAGTTTCTTCTGCTACTGAAGAGCATGATTCTGCGATCACAAAACCTCTCTTAATGATTGTTTATATAAAAAATCACCTTACTTTATTGTATTAAAAATTGAAAATTGGAGTCTGGGCCGAGTATAGGAAAAATTATACGATAGTGAATAAGGACTTCTAGAGAAGCTCGAATGAAACATGCCAGAGAAGGTGACATCAGAAGAAAAAGATAAGAAGAAAAAGGGGATTAAGATGTTATGGCTATTGATAACGAAGTGGAAGGCGGGGGGTTGGTTGAAAAACAGAGGAGGATCTCGAATACAATGGAAAAATAAAATAGTGGAAAGTATGGCCGGACGTGGATTGATGGAAGAGGAAACAAAACATAGGTAAAACTGGGAGAAAGGTTTAAGGAGGAATTCAGTAACTATGTTATTTGAACTGTTCAGGAAAACTTCACAATATCCTTGAATAACATCTTCACAATAAAGATAGTTACAGAAATTTATATACTCACGCAAACCACACGACATCATCCGACATATCTTTCCTTATTGGATCTTCGTCCCAAGGAAAGACTATTTCTTTCAGTCCCGTTTATTGCAACTATGCATCTTATTGTACCGGAGTTCACCGTAAGATGCCCACGGTTTTGGTCTCGCGGAACTATTCCAAAAAGAACATGGTGCTTTTTCGATGACCTGGGTCTCAGTGGGCAGGGATGTGGCAGTGCTCGCTGAAAATATTATACTCGACTCCCTGGGGATAATGAACCATCATATATATACTAGCTGATACCCCACACGATTGTTTTATAATCTCTTTGCTTTCTCATTATTAAGAAGAAAAAAGGAAAAAGGGAAGTAAAAATAAATAGGAATTGTACTGTAGTTCTTAAGTATGTATATATTTTTATTAATGACACGAAACGGAGAAATATGTAATAGGTATCATAAGGAACGTGTAAAACGAATATTCATTAATTTAAAATTGTAATGTACAGTATGTCCTATGTTATCCTATGCTGAAAAAAGCATTTCTCTCTCTCTCTCCTCTCTCTCTCTCTCTCTCTCTCTCTCTCTCTCTCTCTCTCTCTCTCTCTCTCTCTCTCTCTCTCTCTCTCTCTCCCTCTCTCTCTCTCACTCTCTCTCTCCCTCTCCCTCTCCCTCTCTCCCTCTCCCTCTCCATCTCCCTCTCCCCCTCCCCCTCCCTCTTCCCCTCCCCCTCCCTCTCTCCCTCTCTCTCTCTCACCCTCTCTCCCTCTCTCCCTCTCCCTCTCCCCCTCTCTCTCTCTCTCTCTCTCTCTATATATATATATATATATATATAGAAAATAAAATAAAAATTTTTCTCTTAGGCTCTCAAGTAAATCTTTAGTTATTTTTAATATGAATACTGAAATATTTTTACTTTATATTATTCTTTGTAGAATATTAGTATATTTGAAACAACAAGTAGCTTTCTGCGCATTAGATAATATTCATCAGAAATGATTTCCTTTAAATATTATAGATCGGCTTATTTTGCTAAATAAGTAACTATTGAATATTAAGGTTTTTATACCTTAGCTGACCATAATAAGCTATTCATTAAATTAAATAATCTCTAACAAAGGAGACGGTTGGAGACTGAGTTTAGTTTGGGTCCGGTCCTGTCAGCCATGATATGGTCTTATCTCACCATTGTTGCTCAGTTTGGATTTTCTATCCTTTTCCATATTATAAATTAAATCATGTTGCTTATAAATTTAATATATACCTCAGGCTATGGTAGTGCTAGTGAATATATATTTAACCCATAATGTAATTCGCCCTTAAGCTATTTTTCCTATTTAATTCAAATTATTTTTTCCGAATTTTTTCTATTACCCAGTAAAGTTAGGCTGTCCATTAATTATTCATTTAGAACAGATTTTGATGAAACTACTAGTACACCATTAAGGTGCCTCTGTTTTAATTATAGCTGTTAAATAAATGAATTTATTTATAATATATTACCTAGTTATATAATGTAATAAATTTTAATGATTTATCTTCTTTTTTAGGTAAGACTTCGTATTTTCTGAGGCTGTAGTATGTAAGTTTGCTTGAATAGTTTTTAGTCTAATTTTATAAGTATTATTTACAGATTAATTTTTAGTTATGTCACAATTGTGACTTTTTTTAACATAATAAACTTTAAATTTCATTTTATTGGCTGTGGAAATATCATTTAATTAAAAAAGTATATAAATTACTTTTAATTAATTATTTAAAAAAGTATTAATAGTATAAATTACTAACAACAACAATCAATCAAATTTAAGAATTACTATCACTCGTTATTACCTTATTCATATTAATATGGTAGTTAATCTAGAATTACATTGATATATTATCATCTATATCACTACTGTTATTTCCAGAAATTACTTTTCATTCAAAACACATGAGAAAGCAATGAGGAAAAACTTTGACATAAACCTATTATTGTATTAACTAAAATATTTTATATAAACTTTTTCTCAAAAGTCGACATCAACTTTCAATAACATTTTCATATTGGGCATAGCAATATTAATAAAATTATTGATATTAATGTTCAATCAAATAGCCTGAAATATCAGCTGTCTTATCATAATTGACATGATCTTCCATGGATTTAATGTAGCTGTTTCAAATCACTTCCTTTAAAGAATCTTTAATATTTTTTTAACAATTTAGAGCCTATCATTGGTAACATTAGAAAATTGAATCAATGCGGATCATAAAAGAAATTAATAATTATCAAAAACAAAAATAATAACCGAGAATTATTTGTTCAAGGTAAAAACAAATATCTGAAAATAAGAGTGATTTTCGAGATGTATAAATAATATATAGTTTGGAAGCTGACGGTCATAAACTTGATGAAGAAAGAATGAAAAAAAAATGCATAAACTTTCTGCTAACAATTTTGATTGATTTATTGTTTTTCATAAAAATTAAAGGAAACATCAATGGAAAGTAAATTTAAACTTAGAATTTATTCCAATTAGGAATGTGAGTGAAATATTTGCGATGAACTTTTAAAAGTTTTTTTTTGTTATTTGTTAATTTAAATTTTAAACGTTTTTTTTAATATCGTATAATAATACTGTAATTTACTATTTCATCTGTTTATGAACTAAAGGGTAAAGAAAATCTATATTTACCTATTGTTTAAAAAAGAGTATTAAATATTAAAGCAACGAATGTCAGATGATTCTATTGAGTTA
This sequence comes from Arma custos, assembly GCA_037127475.1. Taxonomy (NCBI): domain Eukaryota; kingdom Metazoa; phylum Arthropoda; class Insecta; order Hemiptera; family Pentatomidae; genus Arma; species Arma custos. The sequence continues at coordinate 95,442,556 of CM073761.1, forward strand.
ATGTTATCTACCTTTAATAGTTTCTAGAGAAATTCATCCGTATCCATATCAGAATTCTTTCCTTTTTAATTTTTTTTTTATTCTTCCAAAAATAAGTAAAGAATATAAAAGGAAGAAGCTAGAACTACCCCCTTCCCCCCAAACTCCTGGGGCTAAACTGATTCATATTCATACTTGAACCGACTTTTGTTAAGTTGTATTTTTCTTAATATTTTCTGAGGTTCAATCTGGAATATAGATTAGCTTTAATGCATACCCTTAGTAGATTAAAAAATATAGTTCATGAAAGAAATATGAATAAACAAATAAAAATATAAATGGTTTTATTTAATGTGAGAAAAACCTCCGTAAAAAGAAATCCTATTATAATATTAATACTAATAACGAGAGTATAGTTTATCATTGAAAAACATTTGTAATTGAAATATTTGTAAATAACTTACCCTTCAGCGTTTCTCGAGTTCAGGTATCATATAACAGATAATATCACAAACATTCTATCTCAGAGCGGTGTTAAAAAAAATAAATTTAACAAATTCAAATTGAACAAGATGGGTTAGAAACACCTGATCCATTTTGACAAGCTTCAAAGATTATTGTTCTCTAGAATAAAAAAAAATTAAAATAGTTTTACTTTAGGAGTGTTATAAATTAAATTCGTATAATTTCTTGTACAATAATATTGATAAGGCACACACCGACACTATTTTGCGAGATTTGCAAAGGAAGACTTAGAGAGAGTATGTGTATTTCGAAAATTATCACAAATGTATTATTTTTCCTTACCTATGTAAGGAAGAAATAGTTGGGGGTGCAGTCAATAAAAACACCTTAATAAGTGTATACTTATTTATTGTGTGCCGACGTTTCGGCCTACAATGTAGGCCATCTTCAGGGCAAATATACCAAGCGGCGGCTAGGACGATCAGCTGCTAATCAAAATAATTTTCACTAAAATAGAGCCAAAAACTCAAAAAGAAACACTATTATTTATTATAATGCAATTGGGAAAAACCACAATGCAAAGCCTTATGTTTCAAAAAATACACCTACTTACCAGTCGACGTTTCGCCTATTCAGGCATTATCAAGACACCAAAATCAAAAAGGGTTATGAAAATCGCATCTCGAAGAAAAAAGTGCAATACATCCCAACGATCAACAGCCCAAACAGGCTCCAAACATGAGACAGCACCCTACCACCAAGACGTTCAACATACAACTGAACTGTAGTTGTATGTTGAACGTCTTGGTGGTAGGGTGCTGTCTCATGTTTGGAGCCTGTTTGGGCTGTTGATCGTTGGGATGTATTGCACTTTTTTCTTCGAGATGCGATTTTCATAACCCTTTTTGATTTTGGTGTCTTGATAATGCCTGAATAGGCGAAACGTCGACTGGTAAGTAGGTGTATTTTTTGAAACATAAGGCTTTGCATTGTGGTTTTTCCCAATTGCATTATAACAAAATAATTTTCCTTACAATATCTTAAAAGTTTATATATATGCAGGTTAATGAAAAGAGAAGAGTAATTAGATAAATCAGCATTTAATTATATTAATATATGTAAAAAAATGTATAAATATATGCATCAATACAATTTTATACATTAAAAAAATGGAAAACTGAAAATTAAAATTACATGCTTCTATTCGCATATAGATTTTACGGAACAGAATACGACTCCTGCCCTATTTTTTAACTAATTATTGCTTAAAGAGTAATAAAAAAATGTAGGCAATTCATTGAAATGTTTGCTGATAAGAGATTGCATACGTATCATTGGATGTGTATTTGAACCGGCCTGTGTTTGATACACGTCCTTCTGTAAATAGCGGATTGACAAGTCTGCGGTTTTCATCCTACTCCCCGGGAGCCACTTTTCTCTATGGCGAAATAGATTTCCCGAGAGCTGACAGTTCAGTTGAAACCGCGGCTTTATGCGTGTTTTCCACCGCTGGAACTTTCGGCTTAGACTGGTGTAGATGTTTGAATGGAACCGCACAACTGTGTGACACATTATTTTTGTGACCATCTCTGGTTTTTGGAGCATCCTAATCGACTTTATTCTTCTTCGAGCAATTATTGACGTAGAGGATCCTCGATCTAGCAGGTCGTTGCTCAGCTGCCGATGTTTATTATGCATTATCTCTGATTTCTATTTATGTGGCATGTTGTTCTATAATAACAATGAATTGGCGATAAAATTATTACAATCAAACAATCGACTAGTTATTTTCAAAGCCCTTTCTTCTTCTCCTGTTCATAAATCTAAATTGCAGTTTCCATCACAAACTCCCTCTTTGTAGATCCTAGATGGTCAGTAAGTTTCTTAAAGTTATTGTATCGTTTTCGACTTGTGCGTAAGCTGCTCAAGTCATTTATTCTCTTCTCCTACTTACACTATTTCCGTCTGGTGAACTGAGGCCCTCTCAAACTTCCTCGAGGACAGGTTGAAGTGAATTGTGCATTCGTCATTAAGGAGTGTTGTGTCACGTTTATGATGGGTTAAATTGGCTCTTCCCTTCCACCGCTAGACAATATATTCCCGGTTCCTTCACATACCAAACCATCAACTGTCTTGCACTCTTGCTAACTCTATACCCTCCTACAGTTCGAATTTTTCTCCCCCATTCTCATTTCTTCCCCGCTCCTGCATCATAAGAATGTTCACTCCTACCTAATATCCGCTATGCTTCTACCGTGTATTCATTTATGTTCCTACTTTTCTAATATCTCCTCAGTTCTCAAACCATATGCTCTCTGATCGATTAAATATAATTATTACTATGCATCGGTTCGAGATAAATAATGCAGTTCATTTTTAAAGTTTCTAGTGACTTTACTTTTTATGTTTGTTTATTTTTCGTCTCGTATTAATTTTTTCTTGGTTCCTTAACGTATTTTTTCACGACGAGAACTAAGTTTTATAGGCACTGGTATATACACCAACTGATTTTGGTCGTATGTGTTTTCTGTTTGGTCCTCTTTTTTTTTTTTTTGTAGGTGCTCTTAAAGTAAAACAATATTATTACCTATTTATATTTTATTTCCAAAATTTATATATGAAATTATTTATGAAATTTTTAACGGTTTTATACTTCACCCCAAATTTCAGGAGAAAATGATATATATATATATATATATATATATATATATATATGGACAAATTTATGTATAAGAAATTCATTTGATTGAAAAACATGATATTAGATTATATAGCTTTTAAAGTCAAACTGTTAGAGTAATAGTATCATTAGGAAAGAGGTTACGGCTAACATACTCCTCAGGTAACGGCCCACTTCTGACAAAAGCTGGCAGCAGTTTGTGGAATTGTACTTGAGTGGCCATAAAACTGGAAGGATGTGCTGAGGGCTGTAGCGTCAAAGGCAGTAAAAGAGTAGACTTTTTGATGGAGTCTTTGAAATCTTACTCTCATAGTCACGCTGAGCAGATTAAAAGCCATAAATTCGGTATACTGGTATTGCTGACATACTACAGTAGTCATACACTTAATTCATACACCGATGAATCCATATACATTGATTTACTGCAAAATACGTCGTGTCAATCAATGTATGACGGTAAAGATAATTTATTAATATAAATTTTATCAGAAGTGCATGTTTAAAAATAATTTTTTATCTATTTATGCATACAAACATACACGGGTAAAATTGTTTAGTAATTATAATACCAAGGTGTTACTAACGACCCCACAAGCTCATATCTAGGCAAAACTTATTTTAAAAAATAACCCAATTTTTGAGCCGCTCAACAAATGTTTTCATAAACATATCTTGAACATCATGAGCAAGTATCCATGAAATTTACAGGAACTCCACATTATGCAGTTGTTCCATTCCCCTCCCCCCCCAAAAAAATAAGGTTGACATACGAGAATAAGAACCAGTAGAGACCACATCATGAAGTTGAAGGAAGAAAAGAAAACGGTGTCACAATAATTATGACCCAATAAAACAAGAAACAAAAGAGAATACTGACTCTTAATCAAGTATGTAAAGTCCACAGATCACATGATAGAAATGTGATCATTGCAAACTTCATATTAACGCTTCGTTTGAGATGACTTTGTAATCTTGTGAGGATGGACGATGACAGAATAGCGAAAAATCTGAACATCCAGAAGGAGGAGTTATCGTGGAATAACACAAGGAAGACGGAGAGAAACTACCCCAAATATATCTGGTTTTCCCTGATACATGTTAGAAGCCTGGAGAAGAAGATTAGTATTTTAGAACAAAAATATTAAATGTATAGAAAATATACCACCAAGTTGATGTTTTGACAATACTAGTGAAATAATATTTGAGTTTTATTCGAAAAACATATTTGAGTTTTACTTTGGAACTTATTTTATTTTTAATTTGATATTAACCTATTTAATTTTAATTAGTATGTTTGGTTGAAAATTACCTAAATTAATGGAAACACCTCAATATATAAAAATATATAAAGTATTTACTTTTTTTTGGGGGGGGGGGGAGGGGTTTAAGAAATATTATTTGAGCTTGAAATTTAGAGTGGATTGAATGGATTAGGTTTAATGTTTTAGAGGGATTTCTTGTTCTATTCAGAGTTTACAATGCAGTTCATTAGGGCTCAATGATTGTATGAATGAGCTTTCAAATCAACGACTACCCCCCGGCATCATTGTGCAAGCTGTTGACTTCTCTATCAATTGGGACTGGCATCATTGCATTCATTCCTGCCTCAGTAGGATTTTCTTAATAGAGCTGCTAATATAAATTTTTAGTTGGCGTCAGCTTTTTACACTCGAATTTAATGTTAATATGAGTCAAAAAATATGTTCAGTAATTTAATAATTTTATAACATCTTTAAGCTAGAAAATTAGGTTAATTATTATTATATGATATTTTTTTGCTTGTTTGTTGTAAAATAAAAATCAGGCAAAAAATAAATTTGTATAAAGTAAATATTGCAAATCAAATTGATTTCAAAATCAGGAGCAATTCATTATTTGGATGAAATCAGTGAATATTAAATCCCAAACTTAAAAATACTTGAAAATTAGAATTTTTAAAACTATTATTCTTTCGGAGTGGATCAGTGGTCTGAGTTGTCATGCAGAAAATCGTGGTTCACATCACGTTGCAGGCAAGACTTTAGTCTGTTAGCAGCCGGAGACGGATCATATAAGATCTAGGACCCTCTTGGGGCTCACCCAGCCTCTAAACTTAGGTACCCAAAAAAGGGGGAAAATCTGGCGGTTGAGCGTGATATAAGGCCAAGCACCTTCCAGCACAACCATGAAACAGTTCTGTCTCTACCATATACTAAACCACAGACCCTTCACGGTTTGTAGTGGTACAGTTTTTTTTATCCTTCCACTGTATATGTGTGTGTTTGTGTGGGGCTTAGCTGCTATCTTATAAGAAAAATAACTCGTTTTGAAAAATTAAGTGTTGTGGGTAAAGACAAGTCCACCGGAGAATTTATGAGTTTACACAGCGAGAAATTGCGGAGTATGCACCCCTTGATGAAACGGAAGTGATGGTTGACATGGACTTGGAGAAGAACCAAGTCCTAAAACGTTAATATACGCTGAGCCGTAGACTGAGACGTAGGCGGGAGGTTTGCATTTAGGAAGATTCCGGATTAGGTCCGGGCGATGGGCGGAGGTTAATATTGCAGTATTACGAAAGTGTGAAAATAAATCAATTGTAACTGAATAATTATGGTTCCTGGATACTGATTTTATTTATGAATCATATTAATATTAAAGAAGAAATGTCCTATAAAGCTAATTGTAATTTTTAAATTAGGTTAGCCAATTATTAATTCAATTAGTTATTCGTTGTATTTTTTTTAATTTGTTGATATCCATCGTGTTAAGGCTACTTTGTTAAACTTTGCCGGATATTGTTGATCGAGCCAGTGGTTTGCGGCTGGTCATGGTGCATGTAAATTGGCAAGTTCATTGTTAATGCGATAGGGATGGATGAGGGTTGGCTAAGCAGATGAGGTTTCCTAAGCTTATCGCTAAATGGTTCAATAAGATCTGACCCAGGAGCCGTGCACTACTGCGCAATATTTACAATGGTTTCAAATTTTAAAGGCTTGCGGTAATTTTCATTTTAAAAATGTACACCCAGTACATAATTGAGGCCAACTGAATGGATCAGTTTGATAAAAAATTCAATTCTTGTTTTTTTCGCGTTTTTTTTTTATCTCATAAAATTAGTACTTCAATAGTAATTAGTTTCTTTAAGCAGTGGACATTTATATGTTTGTAGCGATGTTTGGTAGTATCGGTATCGATCCTTTGGGTTTTTAAACTAATTTATTGTTACGGGCGCCGGCAGGAAGACGGAAGCAAGAGGATTAGCGGCTTAAATCCGTCGGCGGGAGAAGTTAAAATAGGATTTGGACCGTTCTAGATCGTCTCCTTTTGTCGGCAAAGGATTAAGAAGGTTCCAGAATATTCTGGCCCCTTCGTGTTCTAGAATGTTCGGCCTTGCCTATTTAAATACTTCCCTCAACTCGAGGCAGTCAGTCTTAGCCTGAGAGTAGACCAGTGAAGATCAGTGATAAGTGAGTGTCAGTGTGATAAACTAGTCAGTGTTGAACCGGCCAGTGTAGTAAGTGTATCAGTGAACTGTAACAGTCTCGCGAGTGTAATAAACTGTTTCTGTTTGTTACTGTGTGTCAGTTTGTGATACTTGAAGAATCTTACGGTCGGTAGACTAGTGAACTGTAAGTGTTAATTATTAGTTATAAATTGTAGTCATAGAAACTATTGTAACTAGCTAAGCTATCTAGAATTAGTAATATCTAATAGTATTGTAATAATTAAATAGGAGTTAGGCCTAGATTATAATATTTAGAATATTGTCATTATAAATTTATATTAGTTTAATAATTTAATTGTTAATAGTTTAATTGTAACCTTCTTATCAGTTTTGTTAATAAATATTAGTTTCTTAAACTAAGGAATTGTTTAATTCATTTTTTAGTACCCAGTAGCCCGTAACAAATTGGTGTCAGGTGTGGGGTAATTGTGTAATTGCTATTATTTTGCATTTGGTCTTGTATTTTGTAATTATTGGGCTACTGTATGAAGAATGGCTTCTAAAAGTGTTAAATTAATTGATTTAAAAGTCGCGGATTTGAAACGTGAATTGGAGGAACGTGATCTTGATTGTTCCGGAACTCAAAGTGTACTGCAAGAGCGCTTGCGTCAATTTTTTGTAGATTTAGGGGAAAATCCAGATGACGTTCTTTTTGAAACTGATTTAAGCAGGTTGTCTGCAACTTTTAAAAATGAGTTAAGCAATGTAGAAAATAAGCTAGGTAATGAATTAAGCAGTGTAAAAAATGAATTAGGTACTGTTAAAAGTGATTTATTAGATACATTAGAGTCTAAGTTAGGCACATTAGAGACTAAGCTAATGGAAAATGTTGAGAATAAGTTAGCTAATGTAGATAATAAGTTAGCCGATGTAAATAATAAAGTAGCTAGTGAACTAATCCAGGTTAGGAGAAAAATTGAATTCTATAGAAAACGAACTTAGGCTAAGAGTAGAAGCTCTCGAGGGACGCAAGAGCAACCCACCGACGAACGACACCGACCGTTCCTCCGACGGCAGCCTTCATAGCACCATTACGCCGGCCAATGCTGGGACGCCACCTACTCACAACACCATTCCAGTGTTCGACGGAAAGACGCCGTGGGAGGACTACATGACTCTCTTCGAGACGGCGGCTTCGATTCACGGTTGGTCAAAAGAGACCCAAGCTTCAGCTTTGTGCCTGGCCTTGCGTGGAGACGCCTTGGGAGTACTGCAGGGGATGCCACTGTCGGAGCGGTCTAACTACGGGGAGCTGATTCGAAGACTGGAGATGCGTTTCGGCCACCGACACATGGACCAGCTTTATCGCTCACAGCTGAGAAATAGGATCCAGAAGACCAGCGAGACGCTACAGGAATTTGAAGCGGACATTGCCCGGCTGGTGAGGAATGCCTACCCATCGGTCACCGATGATGTCTACGAGAGCCTCGCTGTCGACAAATTCCTGGACGGACTTCGGGACCCCGAGACGCAACAAGCAGTTAAGCTCGCCCTGCCAAAAACGCTAGGAGACGCATTATCTCAGGCCATGGAGTTCGAGGCTGTCAGGCAGTCAGTACGGGACCATGCACAAGTTCGAGCAGCAGAAGCGGAGCCTAATAAGGTCCTTAGCGTCGAAGATATACTGACAAAGGTCTTGGAGGCTCTAAGGACCCGTAAGAAGGAGATACGCTGTTGGAGCTGCGGCCATCTTGGACACCCTAGAAGCAAGTGTCCATCCAAGAAGCAAGAAAAGCCACAGGAACGAAGTAGGGTTGATGGGGAGGAACAACTATCAGCCCGCTACGTCAGAGGCCCGAGGAAGACCAGTAGAGTTGCGTCTTTAGGGAGCAGAACGAACAGCTTCTACCTTGATGGGAAGGTGAACGGGCATCTGCGAAGTCTGCTACTGGATACCGGCGCAGCCAAGACAATCTTGAGCTCAAAGACAGTTCTTGCTGAGAAGATGTTGCCAACGATTTGGACATTACGGACTGCCACAGGAGAGCCAGCCAAGGTCTACGGGGAGACAGTTGCCTACTTCATCATCGGGGGTCAACATCTGAAGCACCGCGCTCTGGTGGCAGATATTGATGAAGATGTCATATTGGGCACGGACTTGATGATCACATGCGGGATCAAGCTGGATATGGCACGAGGTGTGATGACGCTGGGAGACGAAGAAGTCATCCTCCGGCAGGGAAAGGATATCTACGCACGAGTGCGCTTACTAGAAGACACCACTTTACCTTCTCGGAGCCAAATCATAACACATGGGACGGTCGAAGGTCATCTACCTGAGGGTCAATGTGTCCTTCTTGAACCTGGAAAACAAGAACAGGATATCGGACGCGGCGTACTGGTGGCTAGGTCTCTCATCAAGGTCGGACGTACCACTCCAATTCGGCTAATGAACCTGAACAGCTTCCCAGTAACGCTGAACAAAGGAACACCGGTAGGGGAATGTACAACCGCTACCTCAGTGGTTCGTCAGCTGCAACGTCATCCCACCGAGCTGCGAGGACTGCCGGAAGAACTAACAGGATTTGTGGACGAATCCTGCCGGGAACTCTCGCCTGAACAGAGCGAGGAAGTGAAGAAGATGAATATCCGATGGCAGGACGTCTTTGAGATCAGCCCAGGGCCACGGGGTAGAACGGATATCGTCCAGCACAGAATTGACATCGAGGATGCTAAGCCCATCCGACAGGTCCCGCGGAGGCTGCCGTTCGCCAAACGGGAGGACGCCGAGAAGATCATCAAGGAGATGGCGACTGATGGTGTCATTGAGCCTTCGAGTAGCCCCTGGATGTCTCCTGTTGTACTGGTGAAAAAGAAGGACGGCACAACGAGATTCTGCGTGGACTACCGCCTTCTGAACAACGTCACCAAGAAAGACAGCTATCCGCTCCCCAGGATTGATGATACGCTGGACACCCTAGAGGGGTGTGAACTTTTCTCTACCTTGGATCTCCGCAGTGGATATTGGCAGGTTGGATTGAAACCTGAAGATAAAGAGAAGACAGCGTTCTCGATTGGGACTGGACTCTGGCAATTTACAGTAATGCCATTCGGACTTTGCAATGCTCCTGCAACATTTGAGAGGCTGATGGAAAGCGTTTTAAGAGGTCTCTCTTGGGAAATTTGCCTGTTATACCTAGATGACATCATTGTGCTGGGAAAGTCCTTCGCTCACCATCTGAACAATCTGGAGAAGGTCTTCGAACGACTGCGTGCAGCGAACCTAAAATTGAACCCGAAGAAGTGTCATCTCTTCCGAAGGCAAGTCAACTACCTGGGGCATGTTGTGGGAATGTTGTGGACCCAGAGAAGATTGCAGCGATCACCGACTGGCCAGTACCTCGAGATAAGCACCAAGTAAGAAGTTTTCTCGGCCTCTGCACCTACTACAGGAGGTACGTGAAAGGATCTGCTAACATTGCAAAACCTCTTACCAGGCTTACCGAGGAAAAACGGACGTTCCTTTGGGATCACGAGTGTCAGGCATCCTTTGAGGAGTTGAAGAAGAAATTGAGTAGTGCTCCTATTCTGAGCAAACCCCGTCCCGAGGGCAAGTTCATACTTGATACAGACGCCAGCAACACCGCTATTGGGAGCGTCCTCTCTCAGCTCCAAGATGGAGAAGAAAGGGTCATTGGATATTTCAGTAAAGCGCTCTCAGCTCCGGAACGCAACTACTGTGTCACAAGGAAGGAGCGTCTGGCAGTGGTGAAATCTATAGAACATTTTCACAAATATCTATACGGCAGAAGATTCCTCCTGAGAACGGACCACGCGGCTCTAATGTGGCTGCTACGATCCAAGTCACCAGAAGGACAAGTGGCGAGGTGGATAGATAGCCTTCAAGAATATGACTTTGAATCTGCTCATCGTGCTGGAACGAGTCACAGAAATGCGGATGCGCTCTCAAGGAGGCCTTGTGGCGAAGACTGCGGGCATTGTTCTCGACAAGAACAGAAGCAGGCATCAGTGTTGAGGACAACGGTGGTCATGGATAGTTGGCAGGATGCAGAGGTGTCAAAGGAACAGGACGAGGACCCGGACTTGAAGCAAATAAAACAATGGAAACTATCGGGACAAGGAAGACCAACCTGGCAGGATGTTGCTCCAATGTCGAAGAATGTAAAGACTTACTGGGCCCAATGGGACTCCATTCTAGTGGACAACGGGCTGCTGAAACGGGCATTGGAGAACACGGAAGGAGATCAGCGCAGACTTCAGCTCATCGTTCCGAAGAGTAAAGTGCCCGAAGTACTCAGGGAACTTCATGACGGAGTATCTGGCGGCCACCTTGGAGTTCACCGTACATTGGAAAAGGTACGTGGACGCTTTTACTGGGCAAACCTTAAGGACGATGTGTTGGACTGGTGCAGGCGTTGTGCGACTTGTGCGGCTTCTAACGGACCCATAAGAAGAAAGAAGGCCCCAATGAGGAAGTACAACGTGGGAGCACCGTTTGAGAGAATAGCAATTGACATCGCTGGCCCTTTCCCTGTGACGGATGAAGGTAACCGGTATATTCTCGTGGCCATGGACTACTTTTCCAAGTGGGTGGAAGCGTACGCCCTTCCGAATCAGGAGGCAGTCACGGTTGCGGACGTACCGGTGAAGCAGCTCGTCAGTAGGTTTGGAGTACCCATGGAACTTCACTCTGACCAGGGACGAAACTTCGAGTCTGCAGTCTTCTCCGGGATGTGCGAAGCACTGGGAATACGGAAGACCAGGACGACACCTCTTCACCCTCAATCCGATGGCATGGTGGAGCGCATGAACAGGACTATGGGTCGATATTTGTCCAAAGTGGTCTCCGACCACCAGCGAGACTGGGACCAGTATCTTCACCTGTTCCTGCTGGCCTACCGCAGTTCAGTCAGTGAGGAACGGGGCAGACTCCCGCAAATGTGGTGTTCGGCAGAGAACTTCGGTTGCCTTGTGATCTGAAATTCGGTTTCAAGCCTGATGAGGAAATTGCCGGAGAGGAGTACGTCTCGGATCTACGGAAGCGACTGGATAATATCCACGAGAAGGTTCGCACAAACATCCAGGGAGCCAGCGACAGAATGAAGGAGCGTTACGACATCAGGGCTGAGAAGGGTGGCTACCAACCTGGAGACTTGGTCTGGCTACATGATCCTCGAAGAAGGCGAGGCTACTCACCTAAACTTCAGAACTCCTGGGACGGCCCGTTTGAGATCGTCAAGAGGATCAATGACGTCGTATATAGGATCAGGAAGCAGCCTAAAGGAAAATCCAAGGTAGTCCATTTCAATAGACTGGCCCCGTACAAAGGAGACCACGGCCCGAAAGAAGACGAGCAGGTCAGGTACCTAAACAACGTCAAGACAAATAACTCAGTTGCTCATACAAAAGTACCAGGGACCCGTGGAGTAACTCAGGTAATCTACAGGGATATCTTCTCATTACCAGTGGAGTATTCTCTGGCCCATTGCGTTGCCGAAGATCTGAGGACTTCTCGAGGGATTGCAACGGTCTTCAGGAAGAAGTTCGGCGGAACTGAGGAGCTGGAACGCCAAGGACCAAGTGTCGGGAAGGCACTCCACCAGCCGCACGAAGGACGACACCTGTTTTACTTGGTTACCAAGCGTGCCACTGATCAGAAGCCGACATATGACGCACTGCGGCGAAGCCTCGACGACCTTCGGAGTAAGCTTCTGAGACTGCGTGTCACTAAGCTCGCTATTCCGAAGTTGGGCTGTGGATACGACGGCTTGGAGTGGAAGATTGTCAGGGACATGATCGAACAGACATTCGCCAACTCTGGAGTTGCCATATTGGTGTGCACGTTCAACCCCTGGAAAGAAAGTGCGTCTCCATCAGAAGAAGCTCATAAATGCCCGATTTCTCCGGACTTGCTCTGGGGTAGAGCACTTTTAAGGAGGGGGCAGTGTTACGGGCGCCGGCAGGAAGACGGAAGCAAGAAGATTAGCGGCTTAAATCCGTCGGCGGGAGTTAAAATAGGATTTGGACCGTTCTAGATCGTCTCCTTTTGTCGGCAAAGGATTAAGAAGGTTCCAGAATATTCTGGCCCCTTCGTGTTCTAGAATGTTCGGCCTTGCCTATTTAAATACTTCCCTCAACTCGAGGCAGTCAGTCTTAGCCTGAGAGTAGACCAGTGAAGATCAGTGATAAGTGAGTGTCAGTGTGATAAACTAGTCAGTGTTGAACCGGCCAGTGTAGTAAGTGTATCAGTGAACTGTAACAGTCTCGCGAGTGTAATAAACTGTTTCTGTTTGTTACTGTGTGTCAGTTTGTGATACTTGAAGAATCTTACGGTCGGTGGACTAGTGAACTGTAAGTGTTAATTATTAGTTATAAATTGTAGTCATAGAAACAATTGTAACTAGTTTAGCTATCTAGAATTAGTAATATCTAATATTATTGTAATAATTAAATAGAAGTTAGGCCTAGATTATAATATTTAGAATATTGTCATTATAAATTTATATTAGTTTAATAATTTAATTGTTAATAGTTTAATTGTAACCTTCTTATCAGTTTTGTTAATAAATATTAGTTTCTTTAACTAAGGAATTGTTTAATTCATTTTTTAGTACCCAGTAGCCCGTAACATTATTTAGTTTAATGAATAATAAAGTAGATGATTTTTTTTTTTTTTTTTTATATCGAGAGAAAAATTCTTCATTTTATTCTCATTTTACCAAGGTACCACTTGTTAAATATGTTCTTAAAATAATCATTATTCATATAGTCATCATAATTAAAAATCATTATTCTGATAGTATCATCTCTTAGGAATGATTGTGTAAATGATTTATAAATAAAATACTAAAGATTAAAGATACTTTAATTATCAGTTGAGGACAATTAATGAAAATAATTCTTTAAAAATTACTTACACTATCATATTACAAAAACGTAGGAAACAGGATGTTATCTAACAAAGTTTTTTTTATTTTATGATTTGTTACCCTAAACTTTAATAAACGTAAATATAAAATACAAAATTTATTAAAATGCGTCTTATTGTTTTCACGCATATGGTTCAGTAATGAACAATTAAATCATTTATCAGAATATATTGATTTCAATTTATTTTATATAGCTTTTTTTGGTTTGTTTTTAAATTATAAAAAATATTATTGCAGGTCTTTATTGTCCACCGTCATTTTGCAAAAGACCAAAGCAGTTCTTTTGTGCATATTCAATTTAGTAACCGGAATTTTAGCAATTTTTCTTGTTTTCTTAACTTTCTCGTTCCATACTCGGAAGACAAAGAGGAAAGACAAATACTACTGACGAAGGGTTAAGTATAAGATAAGTAGGGCGTTCTAAATGTGACTTCATTAAGGCTAATGTGACCGCCAAGTCCTAAGTGGTTTCAGAGTTGATGGTAATTGTGGCCAAATGAACTAATAACTTAAATCTGATAATTAAATAAATTATCGCCTAAACAACTATTCAATGGATAATCATAACTACTTATAAACACTCTTGTTTTTGCTTATTAGTATTTCATGAGGATTTTTTTTTTCACATAAGCTATTTTCTGTGAAAGCAACCTTACCCCCTCTAAATACTAAGAATTGGTACGGCCTACATAATAATGATCTTTTTAAAAATAATAAAAACCACGAACATACTACTATTGCTAAATATGAATGCGTTTAAGTTAGTTTTCAGACATTATAACTTCTATTTACATCCCATAAATATTTAATTGAGAATATATTTTTGTTTATTCTAGTAATTTAAGTTCTACCAATATTGATAACACTTGGGCATACCTTCAAAGGTGATTTGGTTTCTGAATAAAAGTTTGATGAAAAAAAAGTTCCAAAGGTTAAAACTATATCTATACTCAATATACAAAAAGATATCTGACAAACATATAACTATTCATATTTTTTTGAAGCTAAAAACTATAATGAAGTTTAGGACACTTTTTTGAACGATCATTACTTTTATAGTATTATATTATACTCTAAAACTTATTCTGAAGGGACTTTTCCCAGAAAAAATTAAGTCTTTATTATTATATATTCAACGAAGTTAAGACTGTCCTGATAGGATTTCAATTAACTACATGTTAATAAGTTACAAAGATAATTATCAGTTGTTGACACTGGTGTGTCAAGTGTCATCTTCCAGTGTCAACTCCTGATCTCACCAGCCCTGAAGAAGACCTGCAATGTGGGTCGAAACATCGGCTTCCAAATAAATAGTTCTCCCTATATAATAGAATTTTTTTTACCTCCACCCAGACCATTTTCTTCCTCAAAGATAATTGTCACTTATAAGTTACTTTACAATAACACAATAATATTTTGAGCATTGTTTATTTACTTAAGCATTCTATAAAATAATTTTATTTTGAAAATAATTAATAGCGTTGTCCAGTAGAATAATTTAAATATCTATGATACTTATGTGAAAGAAAAATAGAAACCCCGTCTAGTACTTGGAGAAAAACTATTTAAAAAAATTATGTTCTTTTATATAAATTTATTATAATTATCCAATGTCTTATTTTTTTAAATATTCTTCTATAAATTGTATGTGTAAGATGTGCTATATCTAGTTTATTTTTATATTATCTTATTTTTTTTTTGCCAAGACTAACCAAAACGTTACCTAACTATCGCTGTTATGGTTAAGAGACTTATGGCTTTGTGTTGAATTTGGCTTGTGAATCGTCCAATGATGTACAAACTGTTTTCGTTATCTGTAGGATTTCCATAAATTGAAAGGGCATATCAATTGTTTGGAAAATATTTCACTGTAGAATATAAGCATTTTAAATGTTTTTTTTACTGTTATCTCATAGCTGATATGATATTTGGAGGCCGAAATATTTCCCTTCAGGGCACCCCAAAACCCTTTTCGTTGGAGTATTCTTATAAATCTTTTCCCCGTAACCGTATGTCCAAAAATCGACCGAGAGGAGATACAAGGAGGAGTAATAGAGCTATGATTAAGTATCTCCTTAACGCGCAGGGGCAGATATTAGCGAGCAGATTTATATCCAAGGAACCCCTAATAATGGCAGTCTTCTCCCTCCCCATGTCGTAATGAATTTTATACAATCTCGTTTAAGGGCAGGACAAAGGCTACTTAGCTATCAGTATCGTCGATTTATACTTTAACGTTATTACTCAATCTATGGTTGTATAATAGCATCCAGGAACCGGCATCGTATTAGAATATTAAGCTTTATGATGTCGGATGGGTCTTCAGGGAGTCGTACTTCCCACCATACGATGTACCTTGGTCTAAGTACAAGCAGTGCATGGTTGGGGGAAGGTTATGTTATCTCTTAAAGGTTTATAACGAACGACTGGAAAACCTTCCAGTCAAGGGCTGATAACATTTTGGTGATTTCACAGATTCCAAATACTTTAACACGTTAATATGACTAAATTACAGTTTTGCTTCTCATTCATAAACCCATATAAATGACTTTTTTAACTATCCATAAAATAAATTTAGTTATATATTACTTAATTAACTTATGGTTCTTAATCATAACCCCATAATTACGAAATTATAAATTCTTATGTATAGTGTAAGACAATCGTTGTAGTTCAAGCTATTTAGTATATTGATGGATTGACCAATCTTTGCTTTTTCTCACTTTTATTTTATAATTTTTCTTACTCTCTTCATTTCATTACATTATTATCAATTGTACACATAAATTCTGTTATTCATACATAATTATATTACAATTGTATCTTGCTCTCTGTATTTCTTTACATTATTATAAATTCTTTATAACAATTATGTAATTCTTCCTTGGTACTGCAATGATTTATATAGTCATTTTCTGTTTCTTTCCTAGCCCTGAAGATGGCCTACATCGTAGGCCGAAACGTTGGCACAATTAAAAAATAAGTACTGCTTATTTTGTGTTTTCTTTGACTACACCCCCTAACCAATTCAATCCATGTTTTTTTTATGTTATCTCATTGCTAATATGATATTTGGAGGCCGGACTATTGCCCTTTAGGGCATCCCAAAATCCTTTTGGTTGGAGTATTCTTATAAATCTTCCCCATAACCGTATGTCCAAAAATCCACCGAGAGGAGATACAAGGATACAAGGAGATACATTGAATTATCCAGTCAACTATTTTTCACTCAAATATTTGTTAGATTGTATAATATTTTTCTGGTTGGTTAAAAAAAATTGTTTAATTTTCAACCCTATGATTGAGGATGATTTTGCCCGTTTATTATAACCCATTCCATATCTATCTGATAGTATAGTAGATAAAAAGATTAAATAACTGAGGTATGAATTAGAAATGATATTTATGGCATGGATTATGTTTAATACTTATGGTATTACCGTCATTAAAGTCGAAATGTAAAATTTATTTTATTTTACACAAAGCTTCGGAATGGAACAATATATATATATATATATATATATATATATATATATATATATATATATATATATATATATAATATCCAGAAATGAGATTAGTATGATTCACTCAGGTGTAAGGGCCAGACTCAATGAAGAAGGTGCTCTGTGGTGTGATGCTTCTATTTTCTTTTACTTTGAGGTAACCGGTGAAATTAAATTTGTTTTATACCAATTCTGGTCTCAGAACAATGTCCTTTCTTTGGGAAATCCCATTTCTTCGAACTGCCTGTTTTTTAAATAACAAACCTGGAGAGGTGCAGTTATTTTTTCTGTGTTTCTTGTTCGGCTTATGGAATAATTTCAAACCCTACCATTTCATTTAACTATTTTTGTTTTCAGTCGTGTAAAAATAATCTCCGGCTAAATTACAATTTATAATAGGGCAGCCCTACGTGTAGTTCATTACAGATAGTGGATGGCGCTGGTTGTACTCAGCCAATTATTTATAATGTCCTCATGCTAATTATTTAATTTTTGTCTAGTTATCTATACATATTATAAAACAAAGTCCTCAACCGCATTTTTCGCGGTAAACTCAATAACTACTGCACGGATTCTCATGCGATTTTCACCAATAGATAGAGTGATTCACCAGGAAAGTTTAGGCATATAATTTATCGAGGTTTTGTGTAAACGGGCTGGAATATAACGATAATTATCGGAAATGTTGGAAAAAGTATAGCCTCCTGGGAGGTTTCATCGAATGTATTAGGCAGCAATTATTTCATACAACGAAACAATGCATAGTGGAATATTCCTCCTTTATTGATCTACAAATAAGTCAGTGATAGCATATATCCATTTTTTAAGGAAATCTTACTGTACCCATTTTATCTTCTAAAAAAATGATCACGTACAATGCGGTATTTGGAAAGCTATTCAGATGAGTACAGTATTAATCCTTATCCTTATACTTTAGTTACCTTAAACATTTCATGCGCATTATTAGTATATTTTATACCATATAATTTAAATGAGTATCTTATGGATTATCGCAAAAACTTAACGCGCGAGAAAATAAATTCGTTAAAGAAATATTTTGTTTTGCTTTTATGTTTATAATATCTACATAATAAAATACATTAGACAGACAAAACATGCTGGCATAATATGTCTTAATACCCGTTCAAATCCGGGGCGGGTAGCTTGTTATATATCATTTAATTATCATATATTACTTCTTTAAATTATTTTATTGAACTATCAAGAGCTCTTATATGCGATTTAAATAATGTTTTAGGTAATGTTTCTTTATTATTTATTTTTTATGTAGCACGCCAGAAATCAGATGTGTAAAACATACTATCCGGCTTGAATGATTCTATTCATATGATTTTTAAATAATATTATTGTAAAGTTTTAGTAAGTTTTTGAGGCTCTTATAAGAACTGTAGTGACATGGAGCCTTAGTTATTCTGACCAACTTTTTTAATAGGGAAGAAATTGGCGAAGAGATTAATAGACGGTTTTTTGCCAACAAAGTGTTTGTTTATAGTACTACAGAAAATAATTGTGATTAATACATATTGCAATATCTACAGAGATCACAATGCAACTGCGGGTATTTAACCCAACATTAAAAATTATTATAATATAAAACGTTTCGGTCACATTAAGCTAACGTCAGGTATATCTAAAAATTCCCCATTAGTAATTTATAACAGTGTGAAGCTTATTATTACATACATTATATATTAAATCCACCTTACCAAAATTAATATAGAAACAAGATATGCATTGAAATTATTTATTACCAATTTGTATAGAAAATAAATCCTATACCACTGCATTCCGTCAACATATCTAAGGTTCAGTTGATGGTAGATACTGTAATTTTTCAAGGACAACGGTGATGTAGGAAGGTGATTTGTCCTACATCACGCTCAACCGCCAGATTTTTCCCTCTTATTTTGTGTACTCACTTTATAGTGGCTGGGTGAGCCCCATGAGGGTCCTAGATCCCATATGATCCATCTCCAGCTGCTAACAGACTAAATAAAAGTCTTCCCAGCAGCGGGATTTGAACCAAGATTGTTAGGGATGGTCGGCATAGCAACTCAGTGTTCTTCCACTGGGCCACTCCGTTCCAATTTTTATAGAACAATTTCTTCTTTTCTATAAGTTTTATAAACTGAACTATAACAATATGAAATTCCAATTTAAATAATCGAATTTTCTACTGCTTTTCTATTATCGAAAGATAAAAAACGAAAGTTCCTTCTTTGTCTTGTTTTAATTTTGATGGTGTATAATTGTGTTTAATTGTTCTATTCCTCTTGTATCATTTAATTATGAGCCTTAATGAAGGGTGAAATTATTGCTGAATACAAGGTGTTCGAGGCACGCCCCAAGTTCTGTTCTGACCATTACAAGCTAAAGTTTTAGTTAATGCCCAGCTCTACCCATTCACTAGTCTGCTTTAACATCAAATTTCATAGAAACTGCAGTAAATAAGGGCACATTGTGGGGAAGTTTGTGTCATTAATGAAGGGGTTAACGACAAGATCATTGTAGCAGGAAGGTACTTGTTAACTGCAGGGCTCGCTTCCCTGCAACAGGCAGTCACATAACAAGTCCCTTTAAGTTGAAAATTGAACAGGCTAAGTGATACAATTTCTCAGATCCGTATTATAGGGGAACCTTGAAAAGGTTTCGAGGTAGGATAACTGTTCGACCAATGGATAAGTCATTAATACAGTTATTATTATTAACATAAAATCAATCCCATGGTCGACATATACTCCAGTTTTGTTTACCGAGAAAGAACCCCAAGTCTGTCCCAAACAAAAATATTTGTCCACTACTAAGACAAATTTTTAAAAACTGGCAAAGTTAATTCGTCGAGATTATTATGCTTTATAAGGACTTAAAAATAAAGCATCTAATATAAATAATGAAAGAACTAACTATACGATTGGTATTATTTTTATTAAATCTAATTTGTTATAAATACAGTGCTGATTTTCTGTATCGCACCCTTGTCAGAGCGCTTATTAAATGATTTAATGTCTCTGCTTTGGTAGTAACTGAGTTATCTTTACGTAATGCTTTCGTTCTGTAATATTTAATAAATTATCGTTGTAAGCAATATAAATCTGAGAAAATACAGCATTTGATATATATTTCTCAGATACGCCAGTCGTTACACCACGCTGTGAGCTTTGCTAAGCAAGGCATCTGCTCCAATTATTATCAAATTAGAATGGAACCACCTACAAAAGAGAGGTGGAGAGAATTACTCAGGTATTGGGACACGTTGATTTGGCTGCTAAGACGTTGGGTGAAGCGTTGTGCGGGAACGTGTGATGGATTGAGTAATTGGTTGTAGGTAATGTGGTAGTCCTCTGCGGTTGTGGCTTGCCCAAGACTCGCTGCCCTCATCACCACCCTGTCAATTCTCCCTCACCGTCGTCTCCTCCAAATTTACGACCCCTTACGAAAACCTATCTTCGGCGTGGCTAATTTATCTGTTGTAACGGATAACTTGCGATTGAACATTATGGTGTGCTTGATAGTGGCGGTTGGTAAATAAAACTAGTGAACGTGTTGTTGAAAAAATTGTCTTAATTTTATTTTTGTAATAGAAAACCACCGTATAAAAAATATGACAATCATCAAATGCTTTAATCCTAAAAGATCAAATTCAAAATGAATCGTTGCGATTGAAACATGATCAATTTATTTAAAAATGAAATCAATTATTCTTGTTTCATTGTATTAAGAACAGATAGTGATGAAAGATCATAGTTAAAGATTTCTGAAAAAAAAAACAGAACAAAATCAAACCAAATAGCTTATTTAATTTTTTTATTATATATACACTTTATTGAAATATTACAATCTTCAACTTTTAGGCAATAAGTAATTGCTCTAAACAATCATGGGACAAAAAGTAATAAAATATAATAATAATAAACAAATAAATAAATAAAATATAATAAAATAAATAAATAAAATAAAAAATATATACATGCTGATAATCAAACAAAATAATTTCTCATATTCATACCATAATTACAATATTTACAATTTGCCTGGGGGTCCTCGAACTAAGCTTCTTCCCCAGGAATGGGGGCAAAGCAAGAGTCCGGGAGGTCCCTGCTTCCTTTCCTAGCCGTGTCACTGGCCTAAACGCCAATGGAAGCTGGTTAAGAGCGCGTCACACACACACACACAGAGGTCGTGAGAGGAAAATCTGGCCAGTGCCAGTACTCCAAATAACATTATTACAACAGGTCTCGGGGCCAATCCGAATAGCTAGAAGTAATAACCCAACCTAATTTTACACTTTATCGCATGCAAACAAAATATTACCTCCACCAATACATAAGGAACAAGGTTTCGTTAATGATCTTTCCCACAGCAGTCTCGCGTCCACCATTATATTTGCATATACTTGCAATTTATGCAATGCTAAAAATTTACAGTGCGATAAATAATTGATTCATAAACTGCTATTTGGTTACTAATTTGCTGCAAAAGGATTCTATGTCGCACAAGAAACGAAGACAGAATTAAAGAAAAGCGGACTCATTACGTTCTATGTTGTTGACAATATTAAGTAGAAGCGAGAGTGCTGTAAATCAACAATTCCTATGACTGTGCCGCCATTGCTGAATTGATGCTTTTTTTTCTTAGATGAAGTAACGCTTTCAAATGGTAGTTTTGAATTTAGACCGATTGAATACACTTCCTAGGGGATCAATATAGCTGTAATAATATCGACTTTAACCTTAGCAAACATAATTCTCAATAAGTCCATTTTTTCGAAAAAATATACCTGATGTATATGTTTCTTAAACATGTAATTTAAGTTTATCGTATATCTCATTCTGGAGCAAGACTTACCACACATATAAACTGTCATTTGGGTATTAGTTATTTGGACCGAAAGTCCTTAAAACGATTATCCTGTTTGAAGCTTCGTATTCAAAATTTGTCTTAATACTGGTATATATTCCATATTGAGACCTTGATATGGGTCTTTGCATGTCTTTTATGATTCGTGAGTTGCAAAAACTCTGTTGTTCGTTTAGATTATGCAGGGGGCCACGAACAGGCGATCAACTTCACCCCCCAAAATATTCAATATTCAAAATATTTGGCTGTCACATTCGGCCACAGACTGAATTGTTCTCAACATATCGCTCAAACTGCTGAAAAATCTCAAAATAGAGCAAACCTTCTTAAGCGTCTTACTGCTGTAAAATGGGGTGCCAACCAACATGTATTAGCAACAGCATATAAGGGCATAAGTACGACCAGTCACAGAATATACTGCAGAAGTGACTGTCCTGGCCTCAGATACAGCCTGAACAAATTAGAAGTAGTGTAAAACAAAGCTCTTCGAACAGGTGCTACAAAATCAAACCCAATCACAGCGATGTAGCTTCAAACTGGCATTGAACCACTAAATATCAGAAGAGAAAAAATAACGCCGAAATTTTGGGAAAGAGCCAGAAGAATTGATGCATGCTACTGGGACCGGTACAAAGAGACCTCATCCTGCCTTAAAATAAAAAAATCACCAATTGTTCATGCGGAGGAAATAAGACCCAAACGTAGTCTGCAACTTAGTCCAGCAGCTGCACTGAAGACACATCACAGAGTCTTATCTTCTCTACCAAATTTCAAGTTATGTTTACTTAACCATACCACATCAAAAACGCTCAGAAACCCACACGAATTGAAAGGCGCTGCACTGGAAACAATTGCTGAACTATACAGTCGGGAAAGCTGGCTTCACATGTATACAGATGGTTCAGCGACCATGAACTGCACAGGGGCTGGCTACTTTAGCTCAGTCTTCAAGGGCTCTGTACCTGTGGGGTCCAATGCAAGTAATTGCGACGGCTAAATAATAGCGATATACAGGGCAGTACAGCTCTCCAAAATCGAAACAGTCTACAGATAAGCTGTTTTCCTAGTAGATTCGCAAACCTCCAAAATTGCCCTCTCCAATAACTCTCCGACTGATTGTGAAACCACAAGATCCTGTCGGATAGCAATATCGAATATGATTGTTTAAGGCTGGGAGCTTATACTGCAGTGGATGGCAGGGGTAATGTGAAACGAACAGGCAGACCAACTTGCCATGCAAGGCGCATCTCCACCTCAACCTGACAACCCCGTTTCGCTAACCTCAGCCAAGAATAAGATCGAAACAACAATTAGAAGCTATACAAGGAACCTACACTACAACGCTAGTAGAGGGATGAAATGGGAATGCCTTGCACATGAGCAGCTCCCGTGAGATCTTCCGAGAGGCGAAGCTGTTACAAGATTCAGACTAATCACAGGTCATGATTATGATTACCTCTAGGTACATCTCCATAGAATGGCCATCGCAGAATCCGATAATTGCCCCATTTGTCTTTCTGGTGTAATGGACGGTGCACACTTACGACATTGCAGTGGTCTTAAGGATATTCCACACAATGATGACGATGCATGTCTTTATTGGGAGGCTCGGCGGCGTATGGCAAAAATGCCACATGCTGACATTGGATAAATAAATAAAAAATATTGAGAATTAGAGAGAAATTAATATGAACAATAGTACACATCTGATAAATCGAAAACTCGGATTCGAACAGCTGTCAAAACTTTTCATTACTATCAATAGTATACATAAATATATATCAATCCATATACATGCATATATATATATATACATTTGATACATATATATATATATATATATATATATATTTCAAAATCCCATCGGTTTGAAATTTGTGAGTTGCACAATCACTAAGTTCATTCATATTAAATATCCCCATCCTGAAACAGTCTGGTATTATATATATTCCGTATAATTGATAAGTCTTGGTAAATTTTAATGAAAAAAAGTTTTTAAATTGCGTTTCAGTGTGTCCTTCAACAACCTTAAAAGACATGGCCCGCATTCACTGAAAGCACTTGAGTGGTTTTTACTCGGGTGCCTTTTTCCGGCTGGTTGAATAGAAGCTGCAACTCCTCCCCCCCCCCTTTTCTTTCTGTGTATTTTAAAATAATGTAATGATTTTATAACAGGTGAAGGAAGAACATTCACGAAAATATTGTCTCTTAAGGAAATTTATCGTTTTTATTTTTTTACTATCACTGTTCTAACATACTATAACGTTCTTTTGCGAAACTATGACATGACTTAGTTCATAATAAAGTTATAATAGTCAGTATTGTATTGTATTAGCTGATTTTTACCAAGTTATTCAAAATTACAAAGCCAAGTTTATCGATTTATAGGATGAACTTCATATTCTTAATGATTATGTGTTGAGAAGAATTATGAGCATAAAACCGAAAATAGTACAAATACAGTTTTTTGTCAAAGGACTTTTGTCAAAGGTACTTATCACATCTTGTGGCTAGATGTTTTATTAATTGAACCTTTCATCATTGAAGTAATAACTTCATCCAATTGTATTGTAATGATTTATTTACTCTGATAGCTGTTTTAAGCTATTTATCAGCCATTTGGTTGCTTTATTTGCGACATTGCTTAATATCCTATAACCATATTGAGGAGATTTCTGTGAAAAGATATTTCAACTTTTGGAAAGTTATTATATTAAAGAAAATGTTATTTTCATGAAGATAAATAATTTTTTTATTGATAAAATTCAGTAACAACTATTTTAGTGTGAACATTTTTCGACTTGGATTGTGTGATATTGATTGATCAAAGATATAATTTTTATAAGTGGTTTCTTAACTTTTGATAAAATACTTCTCAGTTTTATTCCATAGGAAGATAAAAAACACCGTCTCAATCTTTCACACCTTACCCTTTGCAGGGCTCTTCCACAGTCTGGCCTTCTGTAACCTGTCAAGATGTACATCGTCTGCCCTGCTCCTGCTAACATGCAAAGATTTCATTTTTAAATTATTTTAGGTATAATATAAAGCAAAGCAAAAATATGTGTCATTAGAATCTAGTTTTTCATGCAACGTTTAGACTAATTAACTGATGAGATGAAGAGAAGTAAGAATACCCTTACGACAGTAAAAGAAAAGCAGTAAATTATATGAAGGATCTTGCCAGGTTCTTAAATCCGGAGAGAACAGACCCTTGTTAAAAGAAGAGGGGCCATAAAGGTTGTAGGTGGGAGGGGTCGTCTACGGAATCGACCTAGTAAACAGAAGAAGGGGACGTTTGAATTTAGGCTGGAGTAAGTTTATTTCCCCTGAATCGATTATATAATTCCATCGGGGCGGGTCTTGGGTCGGTAATAAAGGCGGGGACATGATATTGCCAGCGCAAACAGACGATGGGGCGCATATTGCATGGTCACAGTTGCACGCCCCACTCACCCAGTTCATGATGTACCATTAATGTTTCAGTCGGAATAGGATTCAGTTAGATGAAGAAGGCTTTGTAAGCTGTAGCATCACTTGTGTATTATGATTTTTTTAGGAATACCCATTATCAAATGTTGGTGAATGACAATTCTGTATAAAAAAAAATATAAATATCACTGGCGATTATAATATTCAATAATATATACAGAAATAATGAGAAAAAAATAACAATAAATGTAATTTGGATCATAGGAAAGGAAATGAACGCCATTTCGAAACTCCCAAATAGCGTCCTTTAAATTAACTAAGTGGATTTCGGAATTTTTAATGTAATGGGGTTCAGCGTTCTCATAGATGTTCCTTGCCAAACCAAGATACCACAGTCCTCTCCAAATTATTATTTTCTATACATTTTTAATATCTATATCAAAACTTATAATGTATGTCCCATCGCCATTATATACTCTAGGATTTCATATTAAACTAAAAGGTTTTGAACAGCTTGCTATCTTTTTATTGTTTTATCTTGCTGCTTAACGTCTTTCCTGTTCTAGTTTGGGCTATGAAAATGGGGCTTGATAATACGATGGCATTACAGGAATAGGCCGTAACAATTCGCTAAGTCACCATCTTCCGAGCTTTGAAGAACTGCTGGATCATACATATTTTAGGGTAGAAATGATTGAAACTCAAAAATCTTATTCAGTACCAATAATATCCGATTATCTATTCATTTTTATTTCATGCCTAGTTAAAGCAGTTAACATATGATAAGTAATATAAAAAAATGGTACCCCAGATTTGAGAAGTAAATCGCCTTCGTTAAATACATTATAAATTAATTATAATGTTTCCAGTTGTGGTTAAAAATTGATTATGAAAATACTGATGTACGATAAGACGTTTTAAGAATATTGTTACCTGTGGAGAAGTTTTTCCTCCAAGGATTTTCTTCCTTCTAACCATTTTACAAATTTAAATATTATTCCAGTCATGACAGCCCTTGGCAAGGTTCCAGGGACTTAGTGAAAGGTTGCTGCTTTCCCGTAGGCCCTAAGGCATTCTTCCACACGCAGTTAGAAACCGGTGAAAATATTGGTTGCTTGCTTTGTAGCCAAGAAGTTTGAGCCATCTTTTTGTCAGATATTTAAATTATTATATTTTTAATTTGGCAAGGAAGTGTTTGAATACCACACTTAATTTATTATTGACGACCATGGTTGAGGCCCCAATTTTTTCTCTTTATAGAAATTCGATGTTCGTGTCCTGTTGAAAATCATGATTTCAAGGATATAACTTCCTTTCATCAATTGAGCCTCTACCTTGTGTCGGCCATATTCAGGAAAAGAATTAGTTGAATCTATTAATATAGCGCTAATTTTCTTCCATGAATTCTATAGCTGAACAATGAGATCTTTTTTTCTAGAATTAGAATTCCAAAATGCATTACCTCATTAAAGTTTATTTTGAAAATATCAAAACTCTAGCAACTTCTTTTCTAGAATAAAACTCAATAAGTAATTAACGACTGAAAGTGATAACATTCATAAAAGTGGTTTTACTTATGTCTAATGTTTAACCTCTTTGTTTCACATTTATTAATATGGATGTTTTTCCTGTGGCTATATGATATTAAATGAATCATTACTTTTGCCTTCAAACCTTGCAATTTATTAGTGATCTAGGTTTTCTTTCGTACAGAAGACGGAAAATTTTTGATAGATTCCATTTTTAGTTAGTTTGATTCATTCGATTTTCTTTAAAAAAATAACATCATTTATTTAAAATGTTTAAAAATAAATGTTCTTATGATCATTTATTTTTTAGAGTTGTCAATATAAATCAATCTGTCACCATTATAAAGATTATTCTAATTCATTCTAAAGAGTAATTTAAATTCTGAAGACCAAACCATGGAATCCCTCTCGTATTCAATCCTTGCAATCCAAAATCCTTCGCAAAATCCTAAACGCTCGTTATTTTGTCACAAATAAAACCATCCATAATGACCTTAACGTTCCATATGTTACCGATTTAGCCCATTCCAGATACCTATGATTCCATAATAAACTACAAGCCCATCCAAACCCACTAGTTTCCATTCTTGCATCCAATTCAATCCCTGACAATCCTCCTAGGCGTCTGAAGAGAAGATGGCCTCGGGGACTTCTATTATAGAAATGTTATTAGAGCTGCCAGTGGGTAGTGCCTCTACATGTCCTGTCATGTATTTATTTATTCATATCGCCATTGTACTATATGTATATATGACAGTTGTACAATTCAATAAAATAATTACAAAAAAAATTGTGAAGAAGATTTAAAAATGAAATATACTAAATTAAATAAAAATATAGAAACCTAATTGTGCTCTTAATACTTCTATTTTTTATTTTTCTAACGATTTCCTTTAAAATATGTTAAATTAATTTAATTATTATTATATATTTTTATTAGAGTGTGTAGAAACCTTGGGCAATTTAGTTTTATTTTATTTTATTTTTTATAAACTGGAAAGTTTATTATGTTTCTGAATAAAAGGGTGGTCTATCATTGTATTGGCTTATATTTTTTTTGAAAAAAGTAAATATAAATATATTTTTCGAAAATTCATTAATAGATCGGAAAGATTGTTACAACGTTGATCCATCAAATTCTTTTTCAAACGATTGGCTATTGGGGCATGAACATTTCACTGTAACAGTTTTGTGGTTGACGCGAAAGGCTGTATATCTGATTTTAGATAAATACTGGAATATCATGAAGTCATGAATTTCCGTCTTTGACAAAGGCTTATCCTATAATTTTCTGTCACGTCTCCCTGTAACGGGAAATTGTTGAATGCGTGGAGAAGTGAGCAGGGAGGGGGGCGCGTATTTCGGTGAGAAGTGTCAAGTGTGCTTGTGCAGTAGGGCGAGAGATATGGAGTGTTTGTCACTATTGTTCGAGCAGAGGGGTCAGCAAAGTTCACCGTCAAGTTTGAGTTGTAGCTATCTTTTGTCACCTTGATCTTATAGATAGCCTTTCCTCAAACCACCTCGGCTTGAGGAATAAGGGAGGCGACACTGTGTCCCGAATTGCGAATTTATAACAAACAAATTCCAACGGAGATTTCTTTTGGATTTTTCACTAAGCAATGAAGTTATAAAGTAAGCACGTATAAAAAGTAAAAATCAAGTATGGATAGAGTTTATAATACAAAAATAATAAAAGAAGTTAACATTTTATTAGTAACGGGTTATATTATATTATGGATATTATAAGTTACTTTTTATAATCCTCCGAGGCGTCTGAAAAGACGATGGCCTCGTGATCTTCTAAGTTGATAACCATTGGGTAGTTTCTCTACTTGCCTTTATCTCGGGACATTATTTCTCTTTCATTATATTTACTTGATGTATTCAAATATAAAGTTGTAAATTTCGATAAATACATTTTTTAAAAAAACTTTTAATAAATTTCTAATACAGTCACTGTTTTTCCTGTACCACTACAAGCCCTGAAGGGTCTTTGGTTCAGTACATGGTAAAGACTGCACTGTTTCTTGTACAACGGTTGTGCGGGCAGGTGATTTGTCGTAGATCACGTTCAGCCGCTAAAGTTTTCCCCTTTTTTGGGTAATCTTTTATAGAGGCTAGGTGAACCCCATAGGATTCATCTCCTAGCCACCTAATATAGAAATTAAACTATAATGTGAATAATAAGTGTTCACAGTTCAATTAAAAATGTTTCTTTCTAGATTAAGGTTATATATGTACATGAATAAAGAGAGAATAATTATTCTTTCAGGAAGCCCATAACTTGTGTTATCGCCAGAAAAATACGATCCTCACTTTGAATAAGTCACATTTATTAATGTACTGTTTGAATCGAACCGCTTCATAGAAGGACTAAATAAATCCTGTAATCGAAATAATTTCAGCTAAAGCCACTCCTAGTTTGCGTTATTATTCAAAATTAAACTGACCTTTGTATAATAAGTGTTTGCAATGAGTTCAAACTGGAAGGAATTCGCTGAATAAAAGAAAACTAATCTGTTTCTTTCTATCCTTTTTCCTCTCCCTCTTACTAATTAATAAACTCGCATTCCTTTAATCCTCAGAACCCTTCCCATTTAAAATTTAAATGAAACAATTAATTACACAAATTATCGCAGACTTTAATTTATAAAAACTAAGAAGGAAAAAAACAAGGGAAGACTTTGATGAGTATCAAATCATTGCAACATTTCAGAGGTTTTTTTTATGTCAGACGAAAAGCAACTGAGGAAAAATAATTGAAAAAATCCAGTTGGTTATTATATCAGCATTTAAAAATCCCGAGATTAAACACTTACTTATTTATTAGCCATCTAAAGGATACTTTTATATGAAATAATAACATGTTAACCTAACAGTTTTTAACTCTAATATAAATTTATTTGTTCTTAAAGACTTTCGCTCAATGATATATTTTCTCAAACTTAGGCAATTAAAAAAAATTAATTTTGGTTATTATAACAAACTGAAAGAATTTTAAGTGTGAATTGAAACTGCAAGTTTACTAAGAGATATTTTCAAATAATGCACTTCTGGAAATCTCTTTCACTATCTAAGTAAGGCTTTTGTGTTTTTTCCAATTCCTATATAGACCCTTATATTTCGCGCCAGTATGTTTATGACTATTATCTTCATAATACAGTAGATTGTTATGGACCCTTCAATGAGAATAGGCTATTAGTTAATAATGACATAAAACTTTTGTTGGTTTGATGATCAGTTCTACAATGGGACAATAATAACCAATATATAACTTCAGGCAGAACCTACATTATGATCGATTCCAATTTGGACCTCGACTCCTATATCCCCACACAAAAGCAGTAAGTCAAATGAAAACTATCAAACTGTTTCACACAAATGTTTTTTTTTTAATATTCATTTTAATTTTCACGAGTAATTTATCTTAGTTATTACGAGAATGGACGCATATAATATATTAATATGCACAGCATTATAAATAATTTAATAATGAAAATTGGAGGAGCCAATTTTTCCTTGTTTGAAACAAGTATATCAGAGATAAAATTAAAACGAGATGGCTGTTTGCCGATCTTTTGTTTAAAATACTATATGTGAAATTAATAAACGCATGTTATTAATTAACATAAATTTTGCGATTTTATTTGCTCTCAAATATATAATATATGACATGATGTAATTTAAAATCAGTGTAGAAGAACTTTTTTTTTTTTTTAGAGTATATTGAAAAATTTCTTTTAATAAAATTGAAATATCAAACAGAATATGTAAAGCAAATCAAGTGTATTACTAGACTACCAATAGCATCATCTGCCACCAAGAATATGATATGAGAATATATATATATATATATATATATATATATATATATATATATATATATATATATATATATATATATATATAGAAACAAAAGCATTAGAGAGCAACTAGAAGTTACAGAATTTTAGATCACTCTAGAAAGGCGGCAACTCCAGTGGTTTGGAAGTGTCTGCTGCATGAACGAGGATAAGAATAAAATAAAGGTATTAGAGACTCGACCCACAGGCAGGAGACCGCGTGGACGCCCCAGAATTACATACCAAGAGTACATCCACAGAATTGGAAGCATAAGAGTCAGATTCCTCAAAGAAATGAAGCGGCTAAGCAGAGACCGAGAAGCATGGTTACGCTGGATTGAGGCTCCTCGACGCTAGCTAATGGCACAAGAGGAAGATAAAGAAGAAGAAGAAGAGATTTGAAGTGAATGAGACAAACTTTTATTCTTAAAAGAAAAAAATCTCCTTTCTTTGTTAGGTACTTATGACTCGAATATTGATCATTTTCTATTTTTTTTTAATTATTCATCATGTGACTGCCGAATATCAGTTGTTTTTTAAATAATTTAGGCCTGAAACTATGTCTGAAAATAAAAAAAAGTGAAATAAAAAAAAAACTTTGCACAAGTTACTTCCAAGCACGTAACCTGTAATAGTCTGTTGAAATTCAATTAAAACTTTTGGAGCCTCTTTCTCGAAAGTAAAGCTTTTGGAGCTGTGTTGCTCCTAAACATACACATACGAGAAATATATACCTATGCATGTGTGTGTGTGTGTGCATAATACAATACATACAATATATAATATATATAAAGATAAACCAAAGAAGAATAAAAGAAATAGAGGGAAGGATTGGGGAAGTGGGCCGGGAGTTAAAGTGCTCTACCGTTATCGGGAGTAGGTAAACTACCCCTCTAATGTTCTACCGCTGCCTAACGATTTTTCAATAGCTTCTTCATTTACAGAAAATTCTACCGTCTCATTGTCTAGGCCTAGCTCATGGGCGGCCATTCCTTTCGAATCAACGTCCATGGATAAACCCATTTGATTGATAATATATATATTTTTTAGCTGCATCGTTACGTTTCCTAAGAGATAATAGGGTAAATAGTATATCTCGTGTGATAAAGATACATAAAAATTTCATACCTCAAACTTAAAAAAAAAAAAATAATAATAATAATGATCAAATACTTTCCTTACGTCCAGTCTTCAGCAATATCCAGAAGCTTTCCCTCTGGCATCTTCACACACAGTAGAATGCTGCGAACTATGAATCTGGCATCGCTGATTTAAATGAAATGTTTTTAGTAGTTATTAAGTTAAATTTAATTAAATATGTTTTTATTTATTTATTTTGTATTAAACACTTTATTGAAACATTACAATCTGCCACTTGTGGGCAATAAGTAATGGTGATATGTAGCTACAACCATTCCATAAAAAAAAAATGATATAAATAAAATAAAATAAGTGACTGTAATAAAATGTATACATGTGGTAATAAAAGGAAATCAATGCAAAAATGATAATAAAATAAAGTCTAAATAAAAAACAATAAAAATAAATAAAATAATATACACATTCCAACCCTATTTACAATTTGCCTGGGTCACCGAACTAAGCTTCTTCCCCAGGAATGAGGGTAAAGCAAGAGTTCGGGAGGCCCCTGCTCTCTTTCCCGCGTTACTGGAATTAAACTCCAATGGAAGCTGGTTAAGGGCGCTTCACACACACACACAGGTTGTGAGTGGACAATCTAGCCACTGCCAGCACTTCAAATAACATTATTATAACAAGTCTCGTGGCCGTTGCCGGTTTAGACGGCGTGGTGGATTGTATGGATGTGTGGAACTGGATAATGTCTGAGCCTTGGGGTTGGGATGACAGGCAAGGTTTTGGTGAAAGCTTGAGTATTTAGTAGAGATGAGGTCGAGGACGAAAGGAATGGTGAGATCATTATGGAGGGTTTTGTTGGAGACATAATAAGCGTTGACAATAGTTCTCAGGACTTTGGATTAAAAGGATTGAATGCGTCTAATATTCGATTTTTTTGCGGTCCCCCACAGTCCCCCACAGTCCCCCACAGTCCATAGGTCCAGATAGGTTTGATAATCGTCTTGTATATTAGTAGTTTATTGCCTATTGACAGATGAGAGGCCTTACATAGCTAGCTGTATAGTTGGCTGAATCGTCTGTTAAGTTCTTGTCTTTTGAGTCTCGTATGAGGATTCCAAGTAAGACTTAGTTGGGAGCCATCTGTGTATATGTACGTGCTGCTGTTATATGTTTCATTTTTTTAAATTCTGTTAGGTAGGTAAATTCTGAGATATTATTATTTTTTTACTTTTTGAGCGCCAAATCGGTTGTAGGTAGTTTCAGTGTCCATGGTGGGTAGCTGAAGTTTTCAGTCATTGTTTCCGGACAGCGGATCTCCTAAATGTGTCTTCTTACTCTGATTCCTAAGGGCGCGGGTAGTTTTTGGTTTGTTGAGAGTCTTCGGGATTTTGGTTCGAATATAGGTTTCCATGCTGGGTTCTCTTCGTTGAATTTTAGCCTTCCAATATATCCACCGGCAAGTTGGTGTCTTCTTACAGTTAGTGGAGCCAGACTGGCTTCTACACAAAGACTATTGACAGGGCTTGGGTTGAAGGCACCAGTTGCAAATTAGAACAGTACCATAGTTCATAAGGACCAAGTCACTTATTTGCTTTCAGGAGAACTTCACCTCGATGATTCGTGATTGTACCACCCCATTCCGTTGCCCACGAATTAAAATCGCCAGCAATTATAGTTGGCCCATTGCAATTATAATCCGCGACAATACGATGTTTGCGTATCTCCATATGTCCAACGGATGGATCTTATTGCTATTATGCTTATTGCTACTGCTTCCTCACCCTGTATTGGCTTTAATGCTTCCACAATTCCTCTTTTTTGTGGTCCAACTGTAATAGAAGATCACCGTTGTTATTTTTCCGGACTCTGGTTATGGAAGGGCCCATTTCCATCATTGCCGAATTACCTCTTATTTGTCTCAGCATATCTGCGTAGGACTTACTTTCTGATACCTCCACTATGACTGCATCAGGTCGCGGTGTTTTGAGGAGAGGTTTCTTCTTCGATCTCTTAGCCACTATTTGCTAAGGATCTTCAGAAGATATCTTCGGTCTAGTACATAAGATGATTAGTGAAATTTCTGGTATTCCACCGCTCTCTTCGGTTTTGTCCTCTTTTCTACTGCCTGGGTTGTACTCTTGGTGTTCGATAGCGGGCATGTGCTATTTATTCTTTTACTTCGAATGCCATCCTTCTTGTTCCCAGGTGAAGTAAGCTCCCCTGTTTGGGTATCGCCATCCACCGTCTTGATAGGTATGGCAGTTTCGGAGCATAACTTTTAATTTTCCCGTGAATATGATGTGTTTTGACCGAATGAAAGATAGCAGCTTGTCAATCTTGAGTCCAAGATTCTGCATCCCTTCCGTTGTATGGATAAGGAGTTAATCTTGTAGCCTGAGCTGCTACAATGGCCGTCTCCCACCATTGTAGCACTGCGGTTGCATGATGACGACCCCGGGAAGCCCGGTTCCGCACTTCCTTCCGAAGCTGGTACTGGGGTTCCGTACCCGTGCACCGTAAAATGTTTATCCTTCTCCTACATTATCATTATCTTCAAATAATGCATTTTATACCTCCTTCCAGGTTTAATACAGCCGCCTCTATCCTGAGGAACAGACGCTGACCAGGTCGCCGCCTATTCTAGGAACCGTCGAGCCAGTGTTGATCTAGTTTTGGTCTGCCCCGGGTATTTATTTTATTGCCCCGGCACCCACCATATCTGGTGAGAATTCCCCTATCCGCCACTTGGGGAGGCGCCTGATGGAAGACTTGTGTGCGTCTGTATGTGTGTGTGTGTTTTTGTGTGTGTGCAATGTCTTTTTGATGATTTATGTTTCAAAAAATTAAATCCCAACTTTTTCTTAAGAAATTAAATTAATTCTTGAATTTATAAATACTTTTTTAATTGATTTAATTTTAAATAATTATTAATTAATTATTAATTTATTTAATAATTATTTTAAATAATTATAATTATTTAATATTTAATAAATAATATAATTTATTTAATTACTTTTAATTTATTTAATTATTATATGTAAATATTTCATAGTAAGCATTAATGAAGTTTACAAGGTAGCTGTTTTAGCCGAACACCGTTCAGTATTTTTAGGAAAAAGGAGGCTACTGGAAAAGCTCCTGAAAACGTAGCTAACGTAATGTATACTGCTTATCTTTTTTTTTCTGTTTTCAGTAACTGCCATAATTCTCACTTAATATACTTTAGATACTAAAGGCTAATTTTATATGCCCTAAAAAGCCAGAACTCTTCATTTGCAAGCATAGAATTTTTTAAGTATAGCTTTCCTGGCACAACACAACATTAAAATGATTCTTCTCTTCCATTTTATGCCAGATAAAAAATAGTAGATTGATAGAATTAATATATTATTTTAAAATAAGTTCTTTTATAGCCGTTTTATTAATATACATTTGTTTTGTTTTTTATTGCTTTTCACCAATAAGACAACTATTAATGTTAACAGGGTTATTTTGAATGTTTTACTTCCCCAAGTCACTATTTTATATGGAGTGTGTATTAATTATATTTACGTTTAAAAAATAACTTTTTCCTTTATATTTATTTTCGTCATTGAGAAAGAAAAAAAATCAACAATAAATAATAATAATTTAGCCCTTAAAACAATTGTAAAAGTTTATAGTATTTTGTTGTGTTATTTTGCAACTGTTCTATTAATGGCGTGCATTAAATATATTAGTAACTACTATCTTACTGTTAACAACAATATTTTTCCTTCAGTTCTTCAAATTCAATATATTTGTTATACTTTCTATTGGCCTTACTGTAGATTTTTTTAACTAATAGACTAAATCTCAAGAGATGACAGTAAAACATGCATCATACATTTAGAAACTCGTAAATATTCGGTTTTTATCAAGTCTATGTTAAATCGCTCTAGAATTTAAATCAATAGATTCAAAAAATAGTCATTTAATTTTGGTTTATTTTTATTAAACATATCATATGACTAAACATTTGAATGTTTTTATGAATTTTAATTTTCTATAGTTGTTGTTAATGGTCTTCTTGAATAAGATCTCTTCACAATAAATATATTTCGGTCATGATCCATTGTGACCTCGCTGGAGTTATAAGGGGAAAGCATATTAGACGTTTTTCACCACACATAATTTATCAAGCCTGTCATCTATACAAAGATGAAGAAAATGCTCAAAATAATGGATCTTATCAAAGGTATTCAAAAGGGACTGCGGATTTTTTTTTAAATGTATTTATTGAAATTTACAACTGACTACATCATTTGATTGAACAAATACTGAATACATCAAGTAAATATAATAAAAGATAAATCCTGTCCCGAGATAAAGACAGTTAGAGAAACTACCCAATTGTAGTACACAAATAAATAGTTCAACTTAGAAGGTCACGAGGCCATCTTCTTTTCAGACGCTTCGGAGGATTATCAGGAATTGAAGAGGTTGCGAGGTTTGAACTGAGTGGGTTTGAATGGAAATGCAGTTTGCTATGAAAAGATTGATATCGGATTCGGGCCAAATCAGCTACAAACGGGACATTAAGGTCATTATGGATTACTTTGTTCGTAACAAAGTAAGGAGCATTGGGGATTTTACGAAGGATTTTGGATTGAATACGAGAGGAATTCGATGGCTTAGTGTAGCCCCAAAGCTCTATTCCGTAAGTCCAGTTGGGTCTAATGATTCCCATGTATATGAGTCTTTTGTAATTAATTGGGAGCTTAGAGCGTTTGTCTAGTAAATGTTTATGTAACTGAAATGGCGAGTTGTTTCTTGTCGTTTCAGTCTCATTTGACGAGTCCAAGTTCAGTGTTTGTCAAAGTGTAGTTCTAATTTCTTGAGAAATTTCATTCCGTAGATGATGCAATACTGCACTCAGTTGTTGAAGGTCAACTGGCTGCGGATGATGATTAAAGAGCCTACTCTGCAACGCATACAACCTGTGCCCAATGGGATTGAGGTCTGGAGACAATGGGGGAAGGGGCAGATGAGAAATTCCCATGTTTTCTAAAGTTTGACCAACAGCTCATCCAGTCTCTCAGTTTGAGAGACGTATTTTTCATTGATCTCCTTTGCATAACGAACTGCTGTGAGGTTACCTTTAACAGTATGGAGTGTGGTTCGTCCTCCGTTGTAAATTCCAGCCCTGACCATTACACCACCTCCTCCAAACTGCACTGAAGGGAGCATGAACTGGGGCATTGTACGGATTACTGGTTCTCTGTAGATTCTTCAGCGTCTGCTAACGGTACACAGACAAAAACGCGACTTCTATCTTCGGTAAACATGACAGCATTCATGTTGGAGTCCCCTTCTAGGCGCTCGATGCACCACATTATTCAGAACTGCTGGTGGCGGATTGTCTCTGCAAATCGTCTCAAAGAAGCATCAAATGTAAGGTCTATGGTGGTTTTTATTCTACGGATGCTATGCAATCACTGCCTGATACAATAACCGAGTGTGCAACATTGTAATATCAAGATTTTAATTTTTTGTGTATTTGGTTCTTTTAACTTCCAAAAAGCGGAAAATGGACGCAAAATTCTGAATCTACTTAACCTCTTGCAAAGTAAAGTGCAATGATAAGTTAAGATAATAAAAGGTATTTAAATTACAACATTTTAATCATTTTCAGATATAGTCTTGTACCAAGATTGTGCCGAAATCAATCGATCTTACCTCAAACTCTCTTGAGATGTACTAAGAATGTAGCTTCATTTTCTAATTCATTCATCATTTTCAGCGTCAGTAATCACAACAGAGAGAAATGTAATTCTGTTAATCTCAGCTTTTTAATAAAGAGCGAGGGGGGGGGGGGTCATAGAAATGAAGAGCTAGAAGGGCTCACGGCAAACACCAATAAAGAGCCTTCTTCATTTAGAGGAACAACTGCTGAAGTCTTCATGCTCGGTCAACACAGTTTGTCGGCGGACCTTTTTTGGAGTATAGAGCCTAAATATGGCCTAAAATGGTTCCGAGCGCTTATTGAATGCCGTAGTAAGTCTCTTTCGATGCAAAAGAGTTTTACAGATTTATTAGAGGATACTCTAAAAAAAAAGCTGTATTAATTTACATCCATAAATGGCATCAGTCTTGGAATTATCATTGTATTTACTCCCAACATTAAGACCTATGTGAATGATTAGGGGTGGGTTGGGTCTTCTGGATTTCATCTTCGTGTATTGCACCAGGTAACAATAATTATTTTGCTTTTGCAGTCAATGCACTGTTTCTGATCCATCGGACCAAATCGGTTCGTTGAGATGTGTTGGACTTAGTATTTTCATACACCATGAAAGTCGTTGCTATTTTTAAATATTTGTATGACACTGCCTATTGTAATTTTGTGAAATAGTGTTTTTCTTAATGATCCTGTTTTTGGTGTTTTTATTGTTTTCATTATCAATATAACGAGGATAGTTTAAGGGATTTTAAGATGGATATATTTTTCAGACATTTCTGTTAAGACTGGTTGATGAAATATGTTTGTTTTTTAAAATCAGGATCATAATAAACCGCTCATTATAAGCCACAAAAAAAAACACTCATTATAAACCGCTACTGCGTAGGACCTCGTTTTCACGGGTTTTCTTTCTCTCTTCTAATTTTTTTTTTTTTATCTTTTCCTTAGAGAAAACGAAATTATTTACAAGTCGTAAAACCAGCCTAATATTAAACTCTTTCTTTCTCCCGTTTCTTTCTTATTTTTACCTAAGGCCCGATGTCAGAAATTGCAGGACCACCTTCAATTTTCAGCCTAAAGGAAAAAAAGCCCGGCTCATCCTTTATGCGGTATGGACAGCAACAGGGGGCATTAGTGTTTTTTAACACCATCCACCCACCACAGCTTTAAAAAAACCATAAAGAGCGAGGTAAGGCCGTTAGAGACACTGTTCCATTTGGAAGTCTAATCGGACATTGAGAGTGCGCGGTGATTTGCATGTGCCGCGGTGCTCCTTATTGCCCCAGGCGGTAAGAACTGACTCGCCTGCAACTAATTGCTCCGCCACCCTTTGTCATCCACCTCGGCCTCCCTCCCAACTGCAAACATTAACAAGCCACTCCACCTAGTGTTGCATAAGCGGTCCAGGAAGTAGTACTATACCGTTATCACTTACCATCACGGGGTTTCACTGAAAGTGATCTACCAAATGGCCAAAAACCACTTTATGCCTTGAGGTAGAAGATCAGATCTTTCCAAAGCAAATACAGATAGTTTTTTGTTTAATATATGTATCAAGTTCACTTTTTATGAAGCAAGGCCGTAAAAGGTTGATATTCGTGATAGCAGCATTTCGAGGACTTTAAAAGGGAAACATTCCCAATTTTCCATGCAAATTATTCAAGTTTTCCAGGCAAGGCTGTAACCACTTTCTTTAGCTACTCATATACTCAAAGTAGGCCTAATGAAAGATGTGTCATTTTTAACTTGATTGCAACTCAATAATTTTTCTCCTTTTTATTGTATCATTTTATTTTAATTATAACACTTGCACCTTTTATTGTTTTTACTTTTACTATTATCAATGATTTATCATGACTATGGACTCAATTCTGATGACATAAAACTCGAAAACAGTTGCGAATTTTCGAATCAATTGTAGTATGCAAATCATTCGCATTCATTAAGCAACTTCCACGAGTTGGCCTCTGACTTTGATAGAGTGCGTTTATACTGTGACTTGAAGGACCAAGTACAGTTTACCAACTCTTCATAACTATATTTTTGTTTATTTTATTTACGTTTTTTCACTTAAATGTTTAATGGGATCATAATTAACGATGAGGGACAATGAGGTAGGTGTTTCGCCATCCTTTTCTCAGACCGATGATTCTAAACCAGATGACGAGTTTACAGAAGCTTCTTCCTTCAAGAAACGAAATTTCGAAGGCTCTCCTCTAAACCTATTCCCTGCCAAAAAAAAAATAAGTAAATACTATCTAGGAATCTCATCAACTAATGTAAGTAACAAATTTCAATTACTAAAAGAAATTAATCTTGAAAACCGAAACAACCCTACTTCCAACACAAATGCCGTTCCTAATACCCGTAGCAATACGGTTAAGCCTGTTACAGTGATAATACCGCCAATTTATTTACATAATGCAAATAATTATCAAGCATTGTTAAAGGACCAAAATGCCCTTTCATTACAAAATTAGCCGGTAAAGACACTAAAATTATGCTTTCATCTATCGAAGATTTCCGGAGAGTAACTAAGCATTATGAGGTGCAAAAATTCAATATCATACTTATTCAGTGGAAAAAAACAGATCCCTTAACGTAGTTATTAGAAAAGTCCCATATTCTATAACAGAAGAAGAAGTAAAAGTCGAATTAAAATCTAAACATTTTGCGCGAATTCTAAATAAAGAAAAAACCTTCACCTCTCTGCTCCGTCGCGCTACTTAATAATGAAATGGCCAAAGATATTTTTAATATGACTAATCTATTTTCAGCTATAATATCTGTAGAACCAAAACATAAAAATCAAGATATACCTATGTGTTCAAACTGTCATTAATATTGTGACACAAAAAATTAGTCATTTAGAACCCAGGTGTATTAAATGTAAGGAAACCACCATTTTTCAAAATGTCCGTTAAAATTCACAGACAAACCTTACTGTCTTAATTGTAATCAAGGGCATGTTGCTAATTATAAAGGTTATGCCT
The DNA here is from genome assembly GCA_037127475.1 of Arma custos. Classification (NCBI taxonomy): domain Eukaryota; kingdom Metazoa; phylum Arthropoda; class Insecta; order Hemiptera; family Pentatomidae; genus Arma; species Arma custos. The sequence goes on from CM073761.1 coordinate 95,483,036, forward strand.
ATTACCAAAATATTAAAAAAAAAATAATAAACTCATCTCCAGTCGAAAATATGAATAACACTGACACTGTTGTTAACCGCAAGCCAGCCAGGAGAACTTCACCAAATTTGAAATATTCTTCCGTCTTAATGCCTGATCAAGAAAATAATCAAGAAACTAATACCGAAAGTAATAGCACTGAAAACGTTTTATCATCTGTCGATATAGCATGCATTTCCGACACTGATAAATTTAATATAACTCGTAGAAACGACCGAGACAGTGCACCTCACTCCGGCGGTTTGGCTCTCATTGGAAAAAAGAACATCAGATTTTCCGAAAATATTAGCTATGATATGTCTAATATTGAAGCCACATCAATTTGTTTAGATTCATCTCATAGAACCATTGTCACAACTGTTTACAAACCACCTAACAAGAACATCAGGGAAGAAGAAATTCATGAGTTATTTCCACCAAATATACACACAATAGTAATTGGAGATATGAATAGCAAACATATTTACTAGGGTTGTCGGAAAACGAATTCGAGCGGAAATAAATTGCTAGACATCTACTCCAGGCAAAATATCCATATTATCGCTCCGAATGAAACATTTTACAGAAAAGGTTGTTCACCCGATACCCTAGACGTATTAACCAAAAATATCAGTCTACCGATAACACTTCAAACATTATCCGCTCTTAACTCTGACCATATCCCAATCTTAATTCATTTCAGAACCGAAATTCAACAAATTCCTACTCGAAACTATCTTATCAAAGATAGTTTAATGTATATCAAAGATAATTTAATCGATTGGGACACCTATAAATACCTAATTTACCACAATGTTTGTCCCAAAAACCATTTCACCAGCCCACAAGAAATAGATGAAAGCATAAACAATCTGCAGCAAACCATAGCTGAATGCTTAAAACAGTCAACCACACGAATATTTCGTACAAAAAGGATAACTCTCACAAGCAGTGTGCCTAGTTCCATTCTTCTTAGAAAAAAGGAAAAAAATATTGCAAGGAGGAGATGGATGCAAACCAGGAGCCCTCAAGACAAAAGTAGATGGAACTTTCTAAAACGCGCCGTAAAAAAGGAGTTAGGGGAATTCACGATATCCACGTACGAAAAATATGTTTCCAACCTGGAACCAAGAGACCAATCATTATGGAAGGCTACAAAACGACTTTTAAATAAAACAGAAAATATCCCCAGTCTAGTAACGAACGGAGGGTTTATCACCAGTGACTTGTATAAAACATTTTCATATAGAGGGAGATATTCTGATGTGAAATCTATTACCTTTCTCACCAATCGATTCAACACATTGTAATATATTCCTGTTTCCGTATAGTTTTCCGTTTTATAGTACTATAGTTCTGTTTGTTATTACATTATAATTATTTTATATGAAAAAAACTATTATATATTTATAACTTCTCTTGCAAATAAGCTGATAATGTACAGTTAGGGGTGTCTCTTGCGTGAGACGAAACCCACACTTTTACCTTTTGTTAAAGTTTAAAATTCATTATTTAAAAAAGCATGAATAGCCGATCTGGAAGAAAGGATATAAAAAAAACAAAAAATTAAGCAACTTTAGGCTAAATCCATCTTCGATTTCACTTTTTTCAGCAAAATTTATGTTATTCCATGCCATCTTTTATGTAAGATAATATCTAATCTTTTCGAATCCATGTTTATACCTAAGGTTATCGCTAGTGGAAGTTGCGTATCTATTACCTATAATAGGGCTAAGATACTGGCAAAAACAGCGGTAAGCCGGTCATAATAATGGACCATAATGGGTACAAATGGGACACGTGGTATCAGATGTCCAGTTGAGCACGCCAACAGAATACCAAGTTGGGGAGGGAGAGGCAGGCTGACCAGAAGGGGAGGGATTTACGAAGGGCAATTGTTTTGACAGATAGGGATTCGATTAACTTTATATTTATTTCTCAGAAAACATAATGAATAAATATTTTTAATTAAATACAGCATCAAGTATTTGTCCACAATACATCACTCATTGAATTCATTCAAATCTGTATAGACTTAAATATAAATAAAATAAATTTTATTGTAAGGAGTAATGATTTTAGAATGAAGGCTGGTTTGGGACCTAAAGTTTGGAGAGGAATTGAATGCTTTAGTTATAGAAAGAATTTGGTAGATATAGTCATGTAGCTAATTTCTCATTGTTCAAATAATCCTGAATATTGTGATTTTTATATGTTTGTTAGTTTTTTTTAAGTAATGGATTAATGACCAGTACACACCGACATACATACCCTATCATTAACCATGTTTTGCCAAAACAGAAATTATTTAATGTTGATTTTTAGTTAGATAATAAAAAATAAACTGTAAAGAACGAACTACTTTGAAATAAGAAATATATTTTTTAGATCTATTGTTTGCATGATAAATTATTTATATACAAAAAAAGAAGAAAAAAAACAGTAACAAATAATAAGAAAGGATAAGGCGGGTCCGTACTTTAAAAGTGCCTCTTTCCCTATTAGTATGCAGAGAAGCAAACAACGAAGAAAAACTAATAGAATAGCTAACTACTAAAGATGAATTTTTTCCTTCCTTATTTAATCTCCTGTACTCTCTCTACTGCCCCCTCTTTTCCATTAAACAGGATAGAGTAAGGCAATAACAAAAATAAAAGGTTTTTATCTGATTCACTTTACTCGCTTTTCGTTCAGTATCGAGTTTGATCTTTGTCATAGGAGAGTGCAAGAGAATGTCTGCCTTATTTAAATGAGTTCTTCCAACAGCAGCGAAAAAAAATTTTCACTGCAAATGTTTCTAGATTACGGAGGCCTAGCTTTATGTTTATATATGTTTGATCATTATACTTGAAGGACTGATTACAAACAAAACTAAGGTAAGTTATACTTGTGCTATGTTATAAGTTTACTGTGCATTTTTATAAGGAACTTTGGTCTTAAAATGCACAAGGCCTTGTAACAAGCGTTTAATAGTATATGGTAAAGTTAATATAAGCGTTCCAGCCCTTTTGGGTACATTAAAAATAACCAAACACCGAAATCAGTAAAATTGCATTATACAATATTTGGAATTTTGTTGAAAGGATACCATGGGTAAGTAATCAAGTAATCAGCTAACAATTAACCCCAGAAAAGATAAAATTTTGCTCATTTCTAAACTTTTTCTTATTTAATTCTACTTACAATTCCGCAGGAACAAATGGAATAGGTAGTACGTTACTGTAACTTTAAGATATGAACCTTCCAAGAATCATTTTTTCTGTGATGATCGATCAACCTAGGATTGACCCTAATCATAAAACCTAAATATATATATATATATATATATATATATATATATATATATATATATATATATATATATATATTGGTTTTCTCTCATTTAAATCCTCTATGAAACAAATGATATGCATAATTTTTCAGCGAGAGTAACTATAATCCTTCCTAGGCCAAAGCAGTGAATCTGTAGGTTTGTAGATTATAGTTGCAGAAGAGGGGTTGCTAATTTCTTAATTACATTTTTCATGTTTCGGATCCTTATATATTTTATATGTTTTTTACTATTATTTCATTGTTAATGGTAATGTTTATGAATTTATGAAACATTATATTCGGAATAGAGGAAGTTTGAGAGGGTGACAAATGGGGTTATTGGAGATATTGAGCGACTGGGGAATTGTGTACACGAGTGCACTTGTGCTACTCAGAGTAGAAAGGCTCTTGTCTTCCTGTTTACATTCGCTGAATATGCATCCCTAACGTCAAATCCCTTTCGAGATCGGCTGCACCTCTTACAGTCAAAACTGTCATTTGTAACTATTCATTTCCATATATTTGTCAATATTTATGTTAGTTGTTAAATATTTCGCCAATTGAAGTTTAAATGGAAAAAAAATCGTATTTTTTAAATATTTTTATCTGTTTTTAACATAAAAATAGTATTCAAATTATATAATAATTAATACTATTAAATACCACACAAACGTTTGTAACTGAAGTTCGCAGGTTGAATTTGAACGATTAAAAAAACATCTATGGGATAAGCACAACATTTTTTTTTTTTATATTTAATTTCAATATTATTTTTCTTGCTATTTATTGACGTAAGCAACCCGATAAGTTCTGTGTTTTATCGGTTTCCATCGCAATATAAACATGTTAACTAAGACGGTTTAAATAGGTCAACCAATCCGGTTATCGGATGGCATAAATCACACCGGGCCTATGGATATCTAGACAGTCCAACCATTATACATCATGGCTTCTATAGGCAACTAACTCTTCCTATATAACAAATTCAATATAGCCAACTATAATGTTTATGTTGACTAATAAAAGACGGAACGATATTTCAGATACTACATTAAGCTTGGCCTACGAAGGAGGATGTAGAGATTTTTAAACCCATGATTAAACATATGTTATTGAATATTTGTTTCTATAATTTTTCTTCCGATTTTATAAAATGCTGATATATTTAATCAAACCATATGTAACCCTGTCATGAAAAATAAACATGTTGGAATCAGTAGGACATGGTTTTAAACTTTATAAAAGTTTATTTTAGTAAAACAAAAATAATCCCACAAACCTTATCCTCTATACCTAATAACCTTGGTGATTTTAAATCTATTCCGACGAAATAAAATCTTCAGTTTCATCAGTTCGAGGTTTGTCATTGTGTTAAGATAGCTTATTTGTTTTACTAAAAGAGTATTTATTTTAATCATAAATAAAACAATAAATATTTTGTAAAAGAACATTTTCCTTTTATTTTAATGTTCACCTTTTGTAAATATAGTAATATAAATATTTATTTCAATATTGTTATTATTTATTTATTATTGTTTAAATAATTAATATAATTTAGTGTAGTAGGCAATAGGAAATAGTCTGTTTATTTATAAGTTTAAGAGAAAAAAAAAGACACATGCCGATGGTGGATTCGATCGGCTATTGTTTATTTCGTCGATATAATCGAGCTTGACAGTGTATAGGGAGTGCACATTATAAACAATAGTACAGTTGTTTTGGTGGACTTGAACTGGACTAATTCGCTGCCCCTCTGTAGTTGGGAATTAGTTCAAGTACAGTCAAAGTTTCGTCGTCAAAGTCGCCACAGCGAATCGACCTGATCATTTTGTATTGCCATTTTCGCTCACCCTGTTAGAGTGAGAAATTTTATGGACATTTTCGCTAGCCCTGCTGCGAAAAATTGCTTTGAGATTTCGTCCGCTCTGCCGAGGAGAATTCCTTTGACGTATCGACATCTTCGATGGCCCCGCCGTCGAAATCTACGTCGTCAGATAAGGAAGATTTTCTTTTTTTATATTATTCCGATTGGCCAAAAAGGCAAACATTATTAATGTCTTGATAAACATTAATTTATTTTACTATTGTTCTCTCTTTTCTTATTTGTTAATTTTAGTTGTAATTTTCAGTATAAGTAATTATTTTCATTGCAAAAACGTTCAAATTTTTAATTTAATTGAATTAGTCTTAATATCGAAGTTTATTTATATTATTATTATTTAAATTGTAATATATATATATATATATATATATATATATATATATATATATATATATATTAACTTTTATTAGACTAAAAATAAAAATCATTGTATATATATAAAGTGGATAACTTTAATTATCTTGGCTCCACAATAACCTCAACCAATGAACAATTAACTGAGATAGACCAGCGTATAACAAGCACAAACAGAGCATTCTTCGCTCTTTCAAGAGTATTGAAATCCCGAAGCATCTCTAGAAACTTATAAGGAATTGCCCACAGAAACTGGTCAGGCGATATCTCAGGATATGAAATCAAGAAGGTTAAGATGGGCGGGGCATGTAGCTCGAAGCAATCCGTCAGGACGCCTCTACGCAACAATGAATGCCACAATAGTTGGCAAGAGACCACGTGGGAGGCCAAAGACCAGATGGGTAGACAGGGTCAACAAAGATGCTGAGGAGCTGCTAGTAGCAGATTGGAGATCAGCGGCCCAGGATTGACAGAGGTGGAGAAGGCTGGTAAAGGCGGCCAAAGATCTACAAGGTCTATAGAGCCAACAGAAAACAAAAAAAATATATATATATATACAATGATTTTTATTTTTAGCCTAATAAAAGGTTCCATTCATATGACATGCGATCTGGTGTTTTGAATCAGTGTTATTTTCCCATACATATTTCGGGGCACTTATCGAGAGGTCCTACTGTGTCTCGCGAGAGCTCAAACAAATGTATTATGGAAGATATAACAGGTTTAGGTTCAACTGTTCCCCCTGTCTATTCCTTCTTATTTCAAGATGAAACTACTTAGAAGGGATGAAATTGGAATCTTGGCGCTCCATCAAGATATTTTTACCCCACCATCTGAAAGTTTTTGTTCATTTTGATATGCGTTTAAAAAAAAAAAATCAAATTAACAACTGACGGACGAACTCCTCCTATTCATGGCATAAGTTGAAAAATGGAGATTCAGGTAAATTGGAAGTAAAGAAAAAGAAGAATTTCAGAGGTAGACCTGACTTTGTTAGATGCAAGATCAATTTTTCGAAAGTTATGAGTCGAGAGAAGGGAGATTAGGAGATTGAGAAGGGCAGCCGAAGATAGGTCTGTATGAAAGAAGATTGCTGAGGAGACCATAGCGCGGTTAGGGTAGTAGTATAGATATATGAGATAGGACTAATAAACTAATTAATTCCAAAAAATCTTATAGTAAGATGAACTACTTTAAACATAAAGGTACCTTTATATACTATAAGTATATGTGGGCATCGCCAAATTCACAAACCCGAAATAAAATTTATTATGTACTGGTACAAACCAGATGGCATATTAGTATAATTAACGTGAGATCGTATCGTGAGGCAGAATGTGAGTCAGATCATCATCAGATCAGTGGCATCTACCAGAATATAAACAGAAAGCAAATATAGTATGAACCCATAATGAATGCAATTAGAGATGAAAATAATAATATCTTGGTAGATCCTACAGACATGTTTGTTAAGTATAAAATCATTTTGACAGTGTTTTGAATACCGGAATTAATAATCAATAATCTCTGTTGAAGTGTTGAACCGATTACAGGAACCTAGTAAAGAGCAACTCAAAATATCCGTCGTTTAATCGTATATAGCACCCGGGATTGAAGCTATATATCATATTGAAGCTATAAAGTCATTCCTAGTGACCTGATAAAATTATGCGGAGAAGTAGGAGCCTCGATAGTTCATGTTTTTTTAACAAGGTCTGGGAAAATGAAAAAATGCATGAGGAATGGAAATAATCTTTACTTTTTCCTATACACAAAAAGTGATCGAAGACGGACTGTAATAACTATCTCGGAACATATCTCCTACCAACTTGCTATAAAATATTCTCAATAATCCTAGTTGAATTATGGAATACGCCGAGAAAATCAAGATTAACTGCTTGGTTTTAGAGGAATATGTTTAACTATCGATCAAATATTTTTCCTTACGCAAAAGGAATTATCATAGAGGATAAAATTGGTGGTATCGGCATAAAGCCTTCGGACTTGCTGGCCCTAATTATTGGTATTATACGTATTCCACTGCAATACATTGTTGTTGTGTTATGCAATGACATGGAGTTGAGTTTCAATCTCCCTCCGCTTCAAATCGTGGAAGGTGGAAGGTTTTGGGTTCTAATATCTTGACCTGATTGAAACTATATCTCCCAACGTTTACTTCTAAGCAGTATACAGGTTGAAAAGTCTCTCCCTCTCTCTATGTGTATATACACAATTATGATCGCACTATGTCTGTTGTTGGGTTATAAAAGGCATAGTTTATTATTATTATTATTATTTTTATAGGGTTATTTCTTTTAATGATTATATAGATGAATTACAATATTTCGTATCGAATTAATAAGGCGTCACCATCAATTTATTTAACCCATCTTTTAAATAAGGAACTTTGTAATTTGCATGAAATAATTATTTGTTAAATTACTTATTATTCATGAAGTAGGCAAATTCTCCATAAAGGAACCCTGCTACAAGGCGATCATAGTAGTTGGTGGGAGAGTGCCCCAGAGACCAATCCCAATGAACAACCTTCATCTCGGTGAGGTCATTAATCCTGTTAATGACCACATAGTCCCTACTACCTGTATCTAGCACCTGTTTCTCTCACCCGCCCGAAACACAGCAATAGGTACCTGCCAGCACCACTACAGTTGCTCAATATAAATTAGTTTATTCCAGAGAGAAAATTCGGAATAACAATTTCGAAGACCTAAGAATTCAGGAGTATTGCTAATATGCGATTCGAAATCTTTTAAGAATTCTGATTTCATATTAAAATCAAAATTATGTTATTATATGCCTTCATTAATAACGTTTTTAACATTATTTTTATTAAATATTATTTGTCATAACATCTTAGTACAAGTCAATGTAAAAAGTGATGAATTAAAAAGTCAAATAAAGATAATGATGAAGCACATTAAGACCAAACATTGATCCATTTTTTTATATCATCCAAATACAGTCGATATAAGATATCTATTATTTCCTATTTTTTATCGGACTATTATCTATTAATTACTGGCATTTATGGGCAGGATGATTAGTTTAAACCTTTTAATTCCTATAGGTGGTTCTTAAGGGCTTATAAGACTTAATAAAGAAAGTTGATGACTTGACCACTTCTACACCCTGAAGAAGACCTGCAATGTGGGTCAAAACTTTAGCTTTCATATAAATAGTTCTACCCTATTTAAGAGAATTTTTTCTTACCTTCAACCGGACAGTTTTGTTCCACACACACACATATAATATATATATATATATATATATATATATATATATATATATATATATATATATATATATATAAGATACAAGTCAACTAATATTATTCAAGTGTAAGAGCTAAACTTTCTGTTCTCGATCCTATTCCAAAAAGTTCGCCAATCCATTACTCCCTTTCTCTTAATAATGATATTTACAAAAAATGTATTGAATTTTGGTTATGTGTCTCCAGTAAATATCATAACATCTTTCTTATAATTTAGGTTCATTATGGATGAGAATTCGTTTGTTCAAGCATTTAAATTGGTCTTCTAATTCGGTCTAAATTTGTGTGCCTCTGCAATAATAGAGAGACAGTAGAGGCATTGTAATGGGAGAGAAATTGGTAGGCGGTTAAGGAGGATTGTAAAGGGGGTGGGAGGGGGTGTAAAATGTAAACAGGTCCCGTGGAGGAGGGACAAGGAGGCCGCCGGCACTAAACCGCTTACTCACCCGGTCAATTGCGATAGCAGCATCCCCCCAATCCCCCTTAACGACAATATTTACCCCGTCGATATCTCCTTATTATTCCCTCTTTTTAGTCTAGAAGATGCCAGAAGAAGAAAAACTAATTGAAGAAGTATATGTACATATTTGCTAAGTTTTGGTGGACTTGGGCAAGAAATGGGACCTAGATCCCTCCTGGGACTCACCCAGTCTCTATAAAGTGGTTATCCAAAAAAAGGGGGATGGATCGCTTTTGATCGTGGTCTAGGACAAATCGCCTACAACCGTTGTCCGAGAAACAGTACAGTCACTGCAGCTCACGGAACCCAAGACAGTTGGGCAGTAGTGGTAGAGGTTTAAAAAAAAATTACTACTGCAATGTATTATAAAAGTCAAAACCGAATTACTGAAATTCAAAACTGTTCACCCACAATATACAAATAAATATCATAGGAAATAGTCCAGGAGAAATGTGTGCATTTGTTTGACACATTAGTATTAAACTAAAAAAAATTGAAGACTGATTTAAACACTGCCGATTTATTAAAAGATCACTGACAGAATGTGGTTAACGCAAAAGTAATAATGAACTCCTCCACTGTCTCAGTAATAATAAAATTTTACTTAAAATTGGATAATAATAAATAGCACTAACCAATACATTTCACTATTACAACTCACATAATAATTATTTAAATTATTCACAATTACAAAACAATACAAGATAAGCAATACAAACCAAGACTAGAACATTGGTACCACAATTAATTGAGAGTGGAGAAAAATCTGAAATGCCTCATCAGTTCTGACAATATTTTTCTTTAATTATTTAATTTTTCAGACCATTTATCATATTTCTCTCTAATGTTATCTTATCCTCTAATCTTGTTTAATCCCATTCGGCTTCTTCAAAAAAAGCCTCAGTTTAGTTTATTGTTTCAAACAAGAAACATGGCAGTGTCATACGAAATTCTCGTAATTTTAATTACTGGAAAAAAAATTCACAGCCGTTTAATCATCTCGAAATTATTAAATATGAAGGTGTCCTTGACCAACGCACTGCATGGCGTTGAAAAATTTAGAAGTAGAGATGGCATTGGAAAGGAAGAAGTGCTCCGGGCTATCATTAATGGATGTTGTTGTGTATGGAAGTTGTTCAGTCAAAGCCATCCACAGGTACTCGGGAACTTGACAGGGAGTGTGGTGTATCGAAAGATACTGTTAATCGCCATCTACGCCCCATTGAGAAGGTGAAAAAGTGCTGTAGACTGGTCCCTTACGAACTTATTCCTGACCAATCAGCTAAGAGGTCAGAAATTTATTGAAAACCCTTTCTGATATGAGATTTTATCGGAAGTAGGTTTGCTGCCAAAATCCAAATAACTAGATTGTGGTCATACAGCTTTTCCGGTTGCTACAAGGGGGCAATTTGAAAAAAAAAATCCTTGCTTTGCGTTTTTTGGAATTGTGGCGATGTTATACTTCAAGAATTTGTTCCTGATGGATGCTCTATGAACAGCAGGAAAGATTTTATGAGAAGTTGTCAGACGTTCCTGCTTTGATCAACCGAAAAGGAGTTTTATTCCATCAAGATATTGCTCGCCTTCACACTTCCCGTCGAACCAAAGAAAACTTCATGGGTTCGAACTCCTGGCTCATCCACCATGCAGTCCAGCCCTCGCACCATCGGATTACTACTTGTTTCGATCCATGGTCCATTTTCTACAAGGGAAAAAATGTATAATTATTACTTTCCTTGCTTGCACTATATTGAAAAAAATGTACAATCTTGATGACAGAATACATGTAAATTACAGTTATACAATTTTAGCAACGAGTAGTACAATTAAATGAACAGCTGAAGACTGTAGGGTTTGGTCCGCCATCAGACTGACAGAGAGTTCTCCCAGTAAATCTAAAAAAAGTTTTGTTTTTTTTAAATTTATTTATTGATATCTACAACTGTATTACAATAATACAACAAGTAAATAGGCTGAGTGATACCTAATGACATGAGGATGGCAAATAGAGAAACCCACTGGTAGTACTCAAATCACTAGTTCAACTAAGAAGGTCACGTGGCCATCTTCTCGGAGGATTATCGGGAAGGTTTGAGTGGGAATGAAATTTGTAATGAAAGGATAGATACTGGGTTCGGACCAAATAAGCAACAAATGGGGCATTAAGAGCATTAATTATGGATGACTTTATTCTTAACAAAATAAGGAGCATTGAGGATTTTACGAAGGATTTTGGATTGTAGGGATTGGATACGAGAGGAATTCGATGGCTTAGGGAAGCCCCAAAGCTCTACTCCGTAAGCCCAAATAGGTCGTATGATGGTCATGTAGATGAGTCTTTTGTAGTTAATTGGGAGCTTAGAGCGTTTGTCTAGTAAGTGTCGAAGTATCAGTTTCTTGTCTTTTCAGTCTTGATTGAGGATTCCAGGTTAATCGTTTGTCGAGATGCAACCCTAAGTATCGGATCTGTTCTACAGGCACCAGTGGGATATTATTAAGGGATACTGAAGGGCAGGAAGTCATTGATTTACGACGTAAGGTAAAAGTGATTTGATGCGATTTTTGAGAAATTATTTTAATTCTCCAGCTTTGACACCATTCTTCAAGATCAGTGATATGGGATTGGAGGCTTTGGGATGCAATAACTAGATTTGTGTTGACTGATAATACACATGTATCATCAGCATACGTGGTAAGGATAGTATTAGGATGAGTTGGGATGTCATCTGTATAAACTGTATAAAGGATTGGGCCATGGGTACTACCTTGAGAAACATCAGCAGATTGGGAAAGGAGGGATGAATAGACATTATTATGGTTTACTTGGAAAGTTCTAATTGTGAGATAGGATTGAAGGATGAGATAGCATGTAGGCGGTAGGAATTTACGGAGTTTGTAGAGCAAGCCCGAATGCCAGACTCGGTCAAAAGCCTGTTCCACGTCAGGAAAGACGCCCGAACAATATGATCTACGTCTTAATACAGAGGAGACTACATCCACCACACGATGACATTGCTGAATAGTGGAGTGGGATGCTCGAAATCCAAACTGGTGATCTGGTATTATGTGATTTGCGTCAAGGATGGGCTACAATCGTTTAAGAATGAGTTTTTCTAGGATTTTACCCATGCAAGGTAAAGTACGCTAAGAGGATGGGTATTCTGTTTTTTTTTTTAGGTTTGGGTATCATTTTTAAAATGGATAATTCCAGAGGTCAGGAAAATGTGTAAAACGGAGCACAGCATTATATATATATATATATATAGGTAAGGAATAGAATGGCTGTTTTAGGAAGGTGTTTTAAGATATGAATTGCGATGAGGTCGTGCCCAGGAGCTTTGCGGGAAGGTAATCTGTGAATAATGAATAATGTTGGATATTTCTGTAGGATGGAATGCTTTGGGTGGAAAGGACATTTGTAGGGGACCATCTGACGCTGCTTTTATATATTCAATGTGAGTTGGGTTAATGATAGCAGGGTGCGGATGAATGATTTTGGAAAGGTATTGATCAAATAACTGTGATTTTTCTCCGTCAGAAAGGAGTGGATGATTAAATTCTTTGAACTTTAGGAGTTTTTTGGTGGTCATCCATAATGTTTTGTTGGTGGTTGTAAGATTTTCAGTCCAGGTAATTAAATTTGAACTTCTTGATTTCTGCTATTAGTTTGTTAGTTAATTTTGTATAGATAGTTTTATCTGCTGGATATCAAGTTCTATGCCACTTCGATCTCGCTCTGCGTTTTTCTCTTAATAAGATACGAATATGCTGTGGTAAATCAGTCTGTTGATAGTTATTAATAGTATGATTTGTGATGTTATCATGTAAACTGCTTCTGATTGATTTTTGTAAGTTTTTCAATAGCTGTATCAATGTATTCTTTTCTCTTAAGTGAAATTTTTCAGTCCAGTTTGTCCTCCAAGTCATAACAAAAATCGTCCCATTTGACACGTCCTATAATCAATGTGGGAGGGGAAGGCTTGGGAGCGAAACTTGAGTGCAAGAAAAGGAGGACTGGACTATGATCTGATGAAAGGTCGTCCAAGGATTTAATATTGGCTTGTGCGGGGAAAATCTGGGATGTAACAAATATGTCGAGGATGTCGGGACGAAAAAAAAGTTAAAACTCGAATCCCATAAAGTATATTTTTATCTCTTTTTTTTCGATAGATAAAATAAATTATAATAATATTAACGACTTTAAGTCAACTAGATCCGAAATAAAATTATGTTAAAGTAACACTCTCCCCGTGTATACATCCCAAAGTGCGAGAACACAGAGATGTAGGATCAATTGAAAAGAGGGGATATGGCTGGCCGTGAAGTGAAGCCAGGATAGCCGAGATGGATAAGGCGTTACCATGGTGAGGTGAAGGTCCCGGGTTCGAGTCCCGGTACTGGCCATATCTTTTCTTTTCAAATAAAATATTTAAAAAAATATATAATATAAATATAAAATAAATTATAATATTTATAATATTTTTATCTGATTGTTCAATCTGAGGGTCAATACTTATATCAAGATTATTCATTCAATTGTATAGTTATTACAGTTGCCAAATGAAGAAATCACAGCAATTTCTTCGAAAAATAAATTATGTAAAAATTCACTTGTTAAATAATCGTTACTTCTTGTTTGTTAACATCTTCATGACTTTCTAAATACTTTCATATAATTGTAGTCCAATCCAGAGCGTATAGAAAATATTTTTTCAAAAATCAATTGTTTTCATTCATCTATAACTAACGATAAAAAAAAAATACGTTCTAGTTTATAAGAAAACAAACAGTAGTAGTGGAACAAAATGGTATTCTCACGTTAAAAATATTATATTTCGAAACAATTTACTTTAAGTACATTTCGAACTTCACATGAATTCTGCGGAACTTACCCGATTGCCAACAACATGACAATGCAGGAAGAGCTTTGCTTAAGTGAGCTGTAATGACCAAGACAACAAGCTTGTCACCCGCCTCCCAATCCCCTAATGGTGTTTGACCTCAGTAGTAAGATGATGGGAGGGTTGCCATGCCCTCGGGCAAATCTCCAACAAAACTGCCATCATCTATCTCATTAGTATGCTGGTTTACTGATTATATTTTTTATTCTCGTAAATTGTAATAAAAATTTGTGTACGTCCCTAATTGTCTGCAGATAAGTTCCAACTGATTGGATGGAAATCCTGAATTCTTGGAATAATCTATTATTTATCACTCCGTAATATATAATATTATTAGTTTTAATATAAAGTTAAATATAAGAATTTCGAACAGATATTGCGGTTAAAGTAAAATAGATAAGAATACATTAAAAAATAATTCCATTATAGTCGGTTTTAGAGTGTGATATACTATATATTTGTTTATTATTATCGTATCATTGATCAATAGACTATGAGAAGTTGTTATAGAGGTCACTATTAGGCATTTTTCAATATACAAGGGCACAGTCCTGTTTTTTGTTTTTTTTATTCAGGTCATCAGCACATTATCATGATATGAACGAAGACTTCTTGCATAAGAAACAATGCTTCTTGCATCTATTGTTATTTTAAATCATTCCACTAGTATGAATCATCTGATATGCTTCTGTGTCCGATGTATCAATGATCGATAGACTATTAGAAGTTCTTATTGGTGACTTATTAGCATTCTTTGGCATACAAGAGTATAGTTTTTTTCTTTAAAACATCAGCCTGACGCACATTATCAAATCTGATATTTATGATTTCATTACACACTTCCCTATCCTGAAGATCTCTCAGCGGTTGATCCAAATTTGTTGCGCTCCGAATTGATTTTTGATATTTGAAGCTTTCCTATTTTTCCCCGTCCTCTTGAAATGTGCGGTATTGTGCAGAATCAAAATTATAACCTGTAATTTTTTTCACATTTCAAACTGTTTCTTTTGAGGAGAGGAGCGTCTTGTCGCCGATGAGTCTTTTGGAAGCAGCAAAATTGATCATACTCATGTTATTCTCATTTTGTTAGTCGAGAATTTTGTGTAGACCTGGTGTGGATAATTATTATTTTTTGGTCAATATTTCGTTCCGTTTTACTGTTAAGCAAAAATATGTTTTCAGAAACATAGATAATTCACTGATAGGAAAAAAGAATAATTAGCCACACCAGGTCTATACAAAACCCATAACTACAACAATTATAATAGCGTGAGTATGATAAATTGTGTGGCTCCCAAAAGACTCCTTATCGGTGACATGACGTGCCTCTCCACAAAAGAAATAGTTTGAAATAAGTGAGAAAAATTTCAAGCTCTAAAGTTGATTCTGCCTACTTTTCAACCTTGGAGCAGAAAAGGCCATACGAAATTCTGGAATCCAGGTAGATGGAACCCTGTTTAATAGACTTGACCAAAACCTAGGGTATGCCGATGACATTGACATCATGGCAAGATCTAAAAGGGCGCTGAGGGAAGCTTTCTTAGCACTGGAAGAGGCAGCCAAGAAACTTGGGCTTAATGTCAACATACAGAAGAGCAAGTATATGCGAATAGGAGGAACCCAAGAAAAGGAGGATTACTTCGAAGTTGTTCAGTACCAATTCGATTGCGTTGACAGCTTCGTCTACTTAGGGACAGAAATTGATTCACAAAATGACATGTCTCAGGAGATAAGAGGAAGAATCAATTATGCTAATTTGTGATATTATAGCCTAAGGAAGCAACTAACTAGCAGGTTCCTCTCCAAGCAGACAATGCTGCTGATCTACAAAACCCCGATTCGACCGGTACTCACATATGGCTCTGAGTCCTGGGCACTAACAAAGGCAGACGAGAAAAGGATCTTAATCTTCGAGGGGACAATCCAGAGAAAGATTTTTGGACCAATAAAAGTGGGAGGAATATGGAGAAGGTGATACTTTTTTTCCAATCCCTCAGGAAACATGAAACAAAGAAAGAATGTGCTTAGTAAATATTTCAACAGTGAATTTATGGGTTAGTATAATCCTTATTCTACTTATCTAGTATTAGAAGGTCTATTGACTTATAAAATAAATAAAATTGTCCATATTTCAGGTACAAGTAATTATCCGAAGGTTAGGGGCCTTCTCTAGTTGATAACTGATAGGCTAAACTAATACTAAAACTAAAAGGAACTAAAAAATATTAGACTAGAAAATACTTATAACTAAGAGGAGGGGGGTCATGGAAAGAGGAAAGGAGATAGGAGGGCATAGGAGAGGGAGAAAAGGGAAGGGTAGTTATGCTGTGATGTTAATACTGTTTAAGGGCCCCATCCTACCCTCCGACCTTGCAGGAAGGGGGATGGGGTTATGGCTCGGAAGAGCGGGTTGTGGGATGCGGGAAGGTTGTCAAAGAATTTCAAGTGACACCTGGTGATGTGTGTCTGTATCGTGATTAGCTGTAGTTCGTTTTGTTTGTGTTCCACGTTTCGTCTTTCTAATGTAGTGCCTCTGGTGATCTGTAGGATGCTATTTTGATATGTCTGTAGTGACTTCAGGGCTGACGGATATAGGTAGTGAAGGAGTGGGGCTCCGTGTAGTTGTGTTGGTCTGAGGACTGCTTTGTAAAGTAGGATCTTGAGTCTGAGTGACAGCCCCGGTGAGTAGAGTAAGTGTCTGAGTTGATTGGCTGTGGCTCGTGCTATGTGTATTCTGTGTTGTGTGTGAGCTGTGAATGAGAGGTGTGAATTCGAGTTTCATGCCTAGGTGTGTGAGGGGTGATACAACAGAGCGATATACGAACTATATATATCCTCAAACGTTGTAAGAACAATCAAACTTGGCCGACTGCGATGGGCAGGTCACGTGGCACAAATGGAGGACACTCCGATTCCCAAGAAGATTCTCACAGAGGGAATCCATGCCACACGGAGAGTAGGAAGACCAAACGTGAGGTGGATGGAAGCTATAGCGGAGGATGCACGTACCTATGCTAGAAGCTGGAGGTGTGCAGGATAGAGCTGATTGGCGGAGAATGCTGGAGACGGCCCAGACTCATTGACGATGCCGGATATTATTATTATAATGTTGATTCTGCACAATACCTCACATTTCCAGAGGAGGGGGGGGATCCGGACAGCTTCAAACACCAAAAACCAATGTGGAGAGCAACAAATTTGGATCAACCACTGAGTAATCTTCAGGATAGGGAAGTGTAATGAAATCATAAATATCAGATTTGATAACGTGCGTCAGGCTGATGAACTGAATGTTTTATAGAAAAAACTATGCTCTTGTATGCTAAAGAATGCCTAATAAGAACTTCTAATAGTCTATTGATCAATGATACAGCTGACTCAGAAGCATATCAGATGATTCATACTAGTGGAATGATTTAAAATAACAATAGATGCAAGAAGCATTGTATCTTCAGTCTTCGTTCATATCATGATTTCCAACCCCTACATGAGATATTTAAAAGGTTATGCTTTAGTTACAACCTAATCTCTACTTTATTTGAATGGGAAAGGCAAGAGTTTAACGATTTATTATAACATATGGTTACTAAACACCACTTGCTAAGGTCTAAAACTTCATTGGACGTCCCGGGCAAAAATAAAGTAATAACATCAATAGACATTATGAGTAGGACTTCACCAATTCCAATAACTAGTAATTCTCAATTAATAACACCGACCATTAAACTTATGCCAACTGGTATATTTTCGATATTTCTGGTATTAATTAAAAACGATTAATCGAAATACATTAATAATATAGATATATATAGATAATAGCGAATCGTAACACATTTGAAAAATCAGTAAGGAATTTTTATTATTGAATACGCATTTTAATGATTTTTTAAATACCCCCCCCCCCATATCCTCAGTAACAGGCTTCCGTACTGGTTAGGCAGTAGAGGCACTAAGGAATTTCCTAAACAAGGATAACTCTTCTAAACTCACTTCCTTTTTATAGTCTCTTTTACTGGGCGGATTCATATGCTATAAACCCCGTCGACGCAGCCATGATACGCTCGTATCTCTGACAAATACCTTTTCATTACTGCTACTTTTACCCCGAGGTTGCTGAGGTGAAAGATATTTTATTAAGTACTCTATGTTGAATCTCTTAAGGCTCTTCCTTCACTTACACCCTAAGCCATCTTCGTACAATAAATACTACTTTTTAAAAAAAAGTAAAATTTTGAAGAATAATTATATTAAATATATAATAATAAGGACCGTAATTAATAATCATAAGGTAGTAACCATAATATGAAATATATTATACATTAATTCATCTGATAATCGTGTTACTTTCATTCCGACCCTATATACAATAAATGGAAATTGGAACAAGTCCAAATTATAGACCCTTCTTGGGTTATAGTTAACCCCATTTATTTTTTAAATCAAAACGGGACATGGGTAAAGTCATAATTGTTTTTAACTCTAAACGAGACACGGGTTTATATACGCCAGTTAGCAGGTCTACAATGAAAATAAACACATGATGGATGAATTGGTCAGAGGGTGCAGTCAATGATAAAACAAAAAATAAGCGAAACTCTAGTGATGAGTTCTAGTGTTGTGACAAGTCACCGTACGCACTATTTGCCCTAAAGATGGCCTACACCGTAGGCCGAAACGTTGGCACGATTAATAAAAAATAAGTTTTGCTTATTATTTGTGTTATCGTTGACTGCCCCCTGAAAAATTCAATCCATCATTTGGGTTATCCATTGAATTATCCAGTCAATTATTTTCCACTCAAACTCGAAAATAAATACAACTTTGCAGTGCTCTTTATTTGGAAAATTTGTAGTTAATAGATTTAGTGTTCACTATAAATATATTCAGAGTATATGTAATTCAAAATTATATCCATTATAATATGTTTACTATAACAAATTGTGGAAAATAAAAATCAATCGCACCAGTATTATTATAGAAACGTCTCTCTGACAGTAATTATTAAATTATTTTTATATTTTCAGAGGAACAAATATGCTTTAATAAATTTGATAATGATTTAAAATAAGAACATTTCTTGGCACTTTTTTTTTTATATATTGACCAGAGATATCAACATTCAAAACTGGGACCTAAAAGTGATTTTTTTTCGGACGTCCGCAATTTGAGAAAAGTCTCTTCTACGTGCCTGGCGATTCCATATTTTAAATTTTCCCGAGGTTTCGGACAAATGGTCCTATTCTGCGTCCCGGAGTTTTGATTGGGGACAACGGGACATGTGACCGAGGAAAGGGAGATTCCCATTCAAAACGGGGGTATGTTCACTTTAGTTATGGTACAAGTTAATTTTTTGTTGTTGTTGTTGTAGTACCTTTATTTACTTAGTGTTTTCTTTTGGTATTTGACTACCAATAAGTTCTCTTGCTTACGATATACATTTATGATTTATCAACAATATTATTATCAAATTATAATAAAAGGTAGTCCTTGATTACCATCTGTAGATGGCCGAGATTAAGAATGTCGTATTTTCCAAGTATCAAATATTTTATATTACCCTCGGGGTCACTACATTAGATTACATTTTCGTTTTATTTTCGACAAAATTTAACTTTTATGGAATCCATAAGGAATGGTTTGTTATTTCTAATAAACTTTCTTATGTACTAATTATTTAGAAACCACAAGAGGAAAGGTATATCCTTCCTTAAACAATATTGATCCGTCTGAAAACTTATATAATAATTGAGGGCGTGTTCTCATTTACTAATAGCTCAATGTGGGCCGTCTTAACAAGGCAGTATTAATTGGAAGGTATATAATTTAAAGAGGAGCTGGAGAGTTTAATCAGGCCGCTAGGGACCGACACAGTCTCACCTGTTTCAATTAAAGCCAGCAAAGGGCACCATATTTATCGATCCCATTCATATTATTGTTAACAATCGATCGTATGTTGTTTATGAAATTGTTGTTAAGAATCGATTCCTTACATCCTCCAGGCTATCTAAAGGACTTTGATACTCTTGAGGGCCAAATTGATTTGTTTCAGGTTGAGTTAACTGAATCATTATATTAATTCCAGGGATAGAGTCTATTTATTGTATCAATTAATCGAAATTTAAAAAAAAATCAATATTCTAATTTTAACTGAAAAATCATTGTTAGTTTATTGTGTTTTTTTTTTTTTTTGTGGGTGTGTTATTGCTATTGCTCTGTAATAGGCCATCTAAAATATAAAAGTACTTTAAATCTGGGACTAGGTCCCTTTAGATTAA
Source organism: Arma custos (assembly GCA_037127475.1). Lineage (NCBI taxonomy): Eukaryota > Metazoa > Arthropoda > Insecta > Hemiptera > Pentatomidae > Arma > Arma custos. Next base: position 95,503,530 of record CM073761.1, read on the forward strand.
TTTACATGACAGAAAAAGAAACATAATATATATCTGTCCAGAAGGCTACATAATAAGTTGTTTACAGATGTGTCAATGTGACAAGTAAATAATAAAAAAAAAGTGCATTTAGTGACAAAATACTAAGCAACTAACGATAAAATATAAATAAATAATAGCAAATCAAATTATAAAATGTAGAGAAGTTACAAGAAAAAAGACTATAAAAGCCATTATTTACTACTGATCCATTTCAGCAAATAACTAAACCTGCCTAGAGAGTATCTGTTTGAGAAGTAAGCAGATGTTGGAAAAGCAATGGTGTAAATAAGCATAGGGAAGAGGAATGACGGATAATATGAGGAATTGAGAGATCTTCTTTCCTGGTGCTGAACTGAGGATTTGAATTGAAGGAGAGTGTAGATATATGACTGGTGTTGAGAGTTGATGGATTAGAATAAGGTGATTCTCTATGATTAATATGGAAAGGTGTGGATGGATCTAAGGAGGGAATTGGAACCAATTCTTTGTTTTCCTTTCTAGGCCATTGTTTTCATTGCGTTTAATCCCAGTTTGTCTAGGTTTGCCCAGGCACTAATCCAATCTAGGTCATCCTGAATACTTGCAAACGCAACTAATAGCTCAGAACGAGGAGAGGAATAATATATTGGGAAGTCGTCAGATGGTAGGAATAGTGCTGGACTGATTTAAGAAAATCATTGATATAGCATTCGAAAAGAAGAGCCTGTGGTAATCCTGGGAACAATGAAAGGAAAGTAGGTAAGGGTTAATAAGATATGGAAATATCTTGAGGCCTGCCAAAGAGTATAGATTGAAACCAGTTAGAGCTGTTCGGAAAGGTTAATGATTTGAATTTATAAAAAAAGTATAGAATGCTTCTACGAACCGAAGCTTTTAGAAAAGTCAAGTTGTATTAGTACAGTTAATTATTTTATGCATGTTTTTAAATCATTGGTGATTTTAGTAAGGGCCGGCCACTCTACATTAGGTTCATTCATAAACACATACATTCATCTACACTATGTCCCCTTGTAGAATTATTTGTAAACGAATTTTTCATAAAATTTATATTATTGATTTTTGGAAGAGTAGTTCTCAATAATTTAAAAATATGATTCTAATAGTAAAATTAATATTAGAAAAATATTATAATGCTGCTATATATTATTTTTAAAGATCGTATATTAATAACGCTTATATTGAAATATATTTTCATAAGATGGCCGTTGAAAAAATTTTGCACCACACTTATGTAGTGAAAACCTTTTGAATATTTGAATTTGTGTTCTGACAAAAGATAAAAAAAAATCAGAATAGGTGGTAAATCAGATAATAAATAAACAGCTGCAGTTCTGCGACAGATAAAGTATTTATTAGATTTTCGTTATTCAATTTAATGAAGAATTTCATATTAAGAAATTTTCTTCCAACCCTGGCGAAGAAGTTAGTTCCCCGCCCTCGTTAATTATTCATAATCTAGAACCTCTAGAGGCCAAGGCCTGGCCGTGGTCTTAATCCGCTAAGATTAAGCATAAAAAATGTGTGTTTAGTGAAGGAGACTAAATGCGGGAGGACTGGAGACTAAATGTATTCCTAAGGGTAAAGGGCTGAGGTAATCCCCGATGTGAGCTTTATTGCCCTCCCACGGGGGGCCCTTATTGGGAACCCTCCAAAATGTTCTCCCTTCGGCCCTGTCGGTAATGGCCAACCTCCTCCTCATGCAAAACTAGAGCCACTTCTTCTCGATATATCATCTTTGGCAAAAGAGGGAGGAACGTGTCGCGGTACTGGACTAAAATTCAACTGGATCCGATGCTAAGGATCAATATGAATATTTTGGCTTCTCTCAAATTTTTCAGAAGATTAATTAATTATTCATCAATTGGAAAATCCATTCATTTAGTTCGTGGCATAAAATCCCTGCAAGAGACGGGGCATAAATAATTTAATCCCGCTATGCAAATATTTAGCGTATAGAAGTATGCAATTACATGCACTTACGCCTTTATACATCAATCAATTGATAATATAGACGTCAAATAATTTAAATATTTATCTTTTAAGAGGAGAATTTAAACAGACGATTGGGGTTAATTGTAAGTGTGAATAAAACACCCAATAAAATGTGTTTTTGCGTTGTATTCTTTCAATTTTCCTTTCATGGTCAAGTATCTTGGGTCTTAACAAATGTTCTTTAAACTCGTACTTATCATATCTTTCCCCGGGCCATCAATTATCTTTGATATATAATAACAATCTCCCTGTATGAATTAAGATAAAGGAAGTTAAGGAGACGTACCATTACCATCGTATATTTATCACAACAATTAGCTAAATCTCTCATGGAAACAATGATCAAGTTATTTTATTTTCCAAAACTCTCACACTTAAATCCTCTATCTACCGACAAATAGAATCTTACGCTTCGTTACTTTATTTTAGCAGTTTTACATTATTGCATTTACCTCTATTGTCCTGAATTGGTAAAACGAACCAAAGAAATATTTTTTTTTTGGTAATTAGGCAAATCAAACAACTAATTTACTATATATTTTTGTTTCCTGTTGTTTCGAGACTCAAACTTTTCCACTAATGTCTTAACTTATTATTGCCATAAATATTTTTAATGTTAACTCAACCAAACCTTTTTTTACTTCGTTATTTTTTATTAAGTTCTACAAAATAAAGAGGTTTAATCCGTTTTTCCATAACTAGATAATTATTGCATTTAAATAAATTGTATATTTTTTTTATTCTAGATGTACTACCACCAGTTGCACAACGACGTACGACCCTCGTGGGGATGGTCAAATAGAGGTCTCTTGGGCCGAAAGAATTCTTTATCGTTACACCTTTGTTATTTCTAAGAGTCCTTGCCCCAGATCATATATAAAGGAGGATTCAGCTAATATACCCCTCCCTATATATGCCTAACAGCTAGTAGCTCAAGGTAATTCAATAACCAACATCATTTATACTATTCTGTTTTTAATGGGTTTTTTCATAAACTCACCTGAATAATGGTGATTTTTTGTCGCTTTTGACATTTTGTACTCAAACTGCGTATCCATTGATTCATGTTATAAATTATAAATTGTTATAAATACTTTATCAGTACCCATCTATATATGAGAAAGAAATTGTCCGGATGGAGGTCAGAAAAAATTCTCTTTAGCAAGAAAAACTGTTTATTTCAAAGCCAGCATTTCGATGTCAGTCATCTGTAAACCCTATGTGTGCAATGTGGGCCGAAATGGGTCGAAACGTTGGCTTTAAAATAAACAGTTCTTCTTACTAAAGATAATTTTTTCTTACCTCCACCCGACCCATTTTCTTCCTCATATTTATAAGGCCAACTAATATTCTGCTGTTCATTGGGCTGAGCCTGAAATTAATCAAGATAGTATTGTTTACAATACGGGCGGGCGCATTATGCAAGCAAAATGTTTGGTAACTGAAGCAAATGGAATGAAGCTGACAGTGCTCGGTGGAGGGTGGAGTGTTGGAGCTAATACATCATCGCTGCCTAATCAAACACTAAGTGACAGCAAACATCTTAGCATCAGATCCTTGAGCCTCCCCCCCCCCCCCCACCCCCTCACCCCACAGCCCTTGTCAGTTCTAAAGCCTTCTCTAGTCGGCCTCACTTTAATTTAGCCTTCACTCCAACTACCTGTTGCAATCCGAATCTTAGAGAAGAAATCTTTCTGGATTGTCTTCTTCTTAAAAGATGTATTTAGATTGGACCGACTAGAACTTGGAATATTAATTTTATTTCTTAGTTTGTTCTACAAGTTTTTTCTTTCTTCGCTTACAAAATGATTAAGTACAATTTTTATCCGAAAATCATACAATTGGTGGGATATAATTTCCTCTAATGCCAAATCGGTCACTTTTTAATACGTTTTTTATAAAGTTATAATGAATTCTATGAGACCACTAATCTGATTACTAATTATGTTTATTTCATTTTATAATTAACTGATAAACATTGGGATATTAGTTTGGAATGAAATTTTCTGATTTTTAAAGTAAAATAATTGAAGTAAGATACGTAAAGGGATTGATTTGAAGAAGCAGGGATGATCTCATGATCACTATTTTCAGTTTATTGCTGGATTGCAAAATGTGTTTTTGATATAAACGTCGCTTTGATTGAGTATACCATCGGGAGACTCTAAATGATTATGAATTAATAAATAATATATTAATTCATTTTCACATTTATTCTATTCGGCCATCATTGGGAACAAAAAAAGACAAGATCAGAAATGTATCTACAAACTAAAAACAGCACATATCGCATCTAAAAGGGAAACGCACATCAGTGAAAGACATCCTGCACATAATGGAGGATATGGAGGTAACATAAAACCACCTGAAAAAGTTTATATACAATCGAGTGATCAGCAAGTAGTGATCATCGCTCCTTTTAGTTGAAGTAAGGATTAAAATTCGTATAGAGTTATCGAATTGAAGGACTCAAAAGTTCTGAAAGAGTCTCGTTGCACCTAGCAGGTAACGAAAAGATTAGCTGTAAATTACAAATTTAAATCTAGGTTCCAGAAAGGTATGTTCTAGATTTATTCTTAGGATCAAAGATTTGTTATTATTAGTTTCTATGCCAGCAATATAAATTAAGGGAGGAGCTAAAGTTAAGTAACCTTTCCCAAAGCGGATTTGGATGTGTTTATTTATCACCTTACTCACCTATTGTTAAAACTCAATGAGAAGAGTTACTTCAAAAGGACTTCATCGCAGGGCACTTATCAGACCTTTTTTCATTTTATATGTCCACAAAATTCACCGAATGAGGTTTCCCCAATTTGCCTGGATAGTTTCCATTAAAGAATTGGTATGTAGAACCCGAACGAATCATGGGGCAATAAGATGCTAATATACATAGGCCTATTTTCGGTACCATTCAGAGGGCACAGTGGTTGCGAGATCTCCCCATTTGTAGGGCGTGACGTGATCAAAGGCTCGAGGCATTACAAGTTAACTGATGAATATAGATTAAAGGAGGGCTTCTTTGATATCTCCTCGCTAGTGATGGAGTTGCCCCTTTCGCATAACCATCCTCCCACTGAGGCTAATTTAATTTTAACCACGTTTTACATATTAATCATTGCACCCGCCCGAGAAAGAAATGAAGAAAAGTTGGGCCAGAGGGCTTATTAGAAGGGACTCATCTATCTCTCTAATTAGGAATTATCCATTCATCACTGATCAAGAGTTTTTCTTGCCCCAAATGAAAATATTTTATATTTAATGTAACTCCTCCAAATATTATCCAGAATGGACTAAAATGCTGGAATTGGAAAACTTTTAATAAGGTTCCTGTTTTCTGTTTGTTTTAATACTCTGAAATATAGAAGGGGATGTTCTAGTACTTGATAACAAATTTCAAACAAACAAAATCATTCGCTGATTTTTAGTTATGACTCTGATATTTTAAAAGTCTCGAGTCTCACTTGAACATGAAACATGGACGTTGGAAATAGATGTATATTAATAAAAGCATACTTGAAATTGTAATTATAAAAATATAATTGAAATTATTATACTGAAAAATATACTTAATATTGATTTAACGAAGTTCTCAAAAACGATAACTCGATCATCTGTTTATTTTTTTTAATAAAACATTTAATTCTATTCCAGACTTGAATCTCTGGGGTTGAGCGAGTGTATGTGCAGTTAATAACCTATATGGTTGAAAGGGGGCTCACGTTATATATTTTGACTGAATTATCTAGTAATAATAATGCTTTACGACCCGAAATCTCGTTGCCGATACCATTAATCTCTTCTTACCAAGTTCCGTCCATATACTACACCCAAATCCGAATCTGTAAGATCACTAATGATGCAATCCTCCCACCTATACCTCAGTATGGCACATATACCTTGGGCTCAGCGCTTATTAACTTTTTAGTAAATCATTGCCATCAAAGCTCGAGGACTTTATAAGCCCATCTCAACATTCGAGACGCTATCATAAATAGAGTTTATGAAAATAGAGTTCTAATAGAGCACCGTAACGGAAACATGGAAGACCCGGGTTCGAATCCCGGCCCTGGGCATATCTTTTCTCTTCGAAATAAAAATATTTAAAATTATAACAATTAATAAAAATATAAAATAAAGTAAGTTACTGTATTTAGTTTTATAGTTTCCATATTCTCCCAAACAGTACCAAATCGTCCGCAAACGATAATCTCAATAGCGATTACTTTTACGAATGTATTGTAATTTGCAACTAATTGTCTTTAATGTGATTTAAGGCAGCATCTGCGGTTGCAACCGTCATTAGGTACGTTTTTTAATGTTCCATGCAGCAAGGATTTTCTAAATCTCGAAGGTAATAACAAATTCTTTGTTTAACCTTTAAATGACCCGAAAGAATACATAAAACTTTTTCTATTTTTCAAATGAAGCTATAACAATTTCACTGCAATTCCGGGCGGAGCAATCCGAATTAGATTTGTTTTAGTGGCTTGTAGCCTTGCTAATGTCGCCGAGACATGATGGGACGCTGGGAGCGAGGGATTCGGTATCACGTTATCCCGTCACGACAAATGCCACTCAGCTTGTAACTGACCTGGTGAAATTTCCTCCAGGTGAGCAATCATCCAGTTTCACTACCACCATAAAAATAGTCCTTAAGAAGCAATTTCAATATTGTTGGCACAATATCCATTTTTTTCTTATAAGTTAAAAACTTTTTGGCTTTAATATTATTGTTATTTATAGAATTACGAAAAAAATCAATGAAACCTAATCTTCCTTAGATGGTAAATAACAATTATTCAGTTAATTCACTTATTTAAAACATAAATTTGATTATGTTTTTAAATTTTGCAACTATTAGGCGTCTCTTGATTGGCAGGCATTTTTCTGATCTTTCAATGAGCCCTACAAATGTGTATTACGTACCTTCCTCTTAACAAATGCCCTCTATCTGACGTCACCAGAAATTGAGCCTGTGGTCCACATTGACAAAAAAAGAAAAGAAAAAACGAAGTAACAGTTAAAACATCGTAACTCAAGGACTTAAGCTGTATACATTTTTGTTACTTCTAGGTTTTATTATTAAGGCTTCTAAATTGGTCAAGAATAGAAAAATGTCAACAAGTTTCTATCATTTTAATGCTATCACCTTTTAATGTACATCCAATTTTTTTTACGAATATTATTTATAGAACATCATCCCGAAATGTAATAAATGCCGATTGAAGTATTGCTTAGTTTTCAATCAAAAACCTAACAATACTTCTTAAATATCATCATAGTCCATCCTCTCTACCGCTCACGCGGTGTAAGGTTACTTCTATAATATAAGAGATAAAACAGTCCTTTTTTTTTCATCCAAACTTGCATCTAATAATGAGTGTCTGATTCTCTATAGTTTTAAAGTGAAAAAGTTGATGAAATGAGTGAATAATATTGTTGTTTTTATGATGTTAATTTGTATTATTATTTTTTTTCTTTCTTTCTTTATTTATTTATTTTTTTTTTTTTTGTGGATGAGGGAGAGTTGGTTCACTTAAATACAGCTGCTCAGAGCGGAATTACTGAGTTCAGGCATTGAACGGTAGATGTCATGGACTCTGCAGGTATCCGAGTGTGGTGCAGATTAGATCTGTCATATGCAGATAATTAAGGGAACATAATAGACTACCACAGCGCATTGAAAATCACCTGTCATAATTCTAATAGGAATGACGAAATTTTGATTGGTTGAAGGTTACGGATTCAATCTAAGTGATCGTACGTTTCATTAATATCTCTTAACGATAGCATAATTGAGTCAAATGTTCTTTATATGTGCATATTTGCAAGACAAAATATAAATTAAATAAAAATATTTGAAAAACATTTTTTTAAATTAAATGAACATAAAAATAAAAATAAACAATAATTCTACAGATTATTAATTTACTTATATCAATAAAATAAACTCAACCTTTTAACACATCCATTTCTACTTCTTTATATTTTTACCTATCAGATTAGCAGTTTTATAATAACAATAATTAATGAATTTTGGGATATCGATAAAATAGAATAAAAAAATAGTTTTCAATATATATTAATAGAAACAATATTTTGGAATTGTAATAGTTGTACTTTTGGCCTAGAAATAATAATTAATGGGAGACATAAAACATAACAAGCTATTATTACTCAGATAATCCAGACTGGACAAAGCCCTAGTTCTACTTATTAGTTACAGTAGCTGAGACTATGGGTGACCCCACCCAGCCTTATTCCTCTTTCTTCATTTAAATATTGGTCTACAAGAAAAAAATAAGGTATATCTATCTGTGTACTATTGTGAGGATAACAATAATGTAATAATTGTAATTTATATGCAGTGAATTTTTTGATGATGCCATGTATGATGGTGTGGCTGATAGGATAATTTTAAGAAGATTCATGTATTTCATATATATTTACAAAAAGATTTATAATGTTAAATTTTATAATGTTAATGTTTTGCTTTTTAGAATGTTCTATAGATGTATTTTTGCGGATTGAATTCAGTTAACTGAATGATGATAAATAACATGTACTGAGAATGACCAGATGGATCGAAACGTCTACATGTTAAAGAAAAAATAAATAAATGATAACTTGGACAAAAAAAGGGTTTTTGTATCTATAAAACAAAATAAAATAAAATTCAAGTCCAGTACCTTAAACCATTAATATTAAAAACATTTAGTGTAAATAAAAAAAAAAGTTAAATTTTATTGTTTTTTTTTATATTTAAGAAATGAACATGTAAACAATCGTTATTAGGAATCTACTGTCTAACCGAAAATCTATCCTGGGTTTCTTTATGTCCAGAGATAAATTTAAATATTTTGGACAATCCTATCATGCACGTTTTTGATACTATGCCAAGCAAGTTTGTAATTTTTTTTTTTATTACATTTGCTGAATCGTTAATTCACCAAATGAAACATAATCTTCTATATACGCTCTTTCTACCATTATTACTGCGCATAAGCCAATTACATTGCCAAAGTTATCATTTTTCAATGAGGACTTGAGACTTACTATCTTGTCTCGTTCTAAATTCTCTTATTAAAACATAAATAAATAAACAATTCATTCAAAAATCATTAAACTTCTCCCTTCCCGATTTGACCAACATTTATTTCAAGATTATCACTTTATCATGGATATTCAATTTACATTAAGTTATATTCTTAACCACTTAATCCTACATTTATTTTAATAATAAAATTATTTTTACAAAAGTCAGTATGATAATACATCCTTCTGTCTTAACATGGCTAATGTTTTTCTTAAGAGAGTCGAAAAGGTTAAATTATGTCTGAATATAAAGATTTTTATTTTGTTCTTATCTTAGTTTTTTGTTCATGCACGATTCCTTGTTTCTTGAAATATTTGTATTACTATATTTTATTTATGTTTTGTATTTGTTCGCTTCAACACCTTAGACTTAGAATAGCGAGTGATAGTTCAGTGTATCTTCATTATTCCCAATTCCTCTTCATTCTTTCACTTCTCCTGTTTATCTCTGCTTCTGTGATGTGCATCATGATCTTAGTATCGTTCCATTTGCTATGCACTGTGCCGTCGGCGTCATTAAAGTGATGCTAGGCGGCAATCATGAAAGTGATCGGGTTTTGCACAAAGAGCAATGTTGGTTTGTGAGAGGTCGGTCACGCATGTAGAAGGGTCAGACCTTTATGGTCAAGGTTGCTGGAGAAATGAGAAATGGGGGGCAAGAATTCCACTGAAAAAAACACTCTCTAGCCAGACCCCGAGGAGCGAGGAGGAAGCGGAAGAAGGAGAACCGGCGAACGACGCGGACCGAGAAGATGGCGAGACCCGGAGGCGGGATGGCGAAGACCGACCTGTAACACAATCTACCCCTTGTTTCACAGATATAGGGGTAGATTGTGTTACAGGTCGATTGATACAGATATTTCCTGTTATGTATTTTATGGCAATCCGATTTATATATCTATATCTATATCTGAATCATTAAGCGTACACCTAAAAATAAATCTATTGAATCGTTAATCTTGTTTAAAATTGAATAAATAAACTATACTTATTGTAATTCTGTTGGTGCATACATACCCCAGATACACTATTTATTTATAAATAATATATTGAAGGTATAATAGATGAGTAAATTGGTAACATTGCAAGAATGGCATCAACACATTGGGCTAAGGCAACAACGGATTGGTATCCAATACACCGCACTAGGAGAAGAGGGAGACAAGCTACGAGATGGCGGGACGACATACAAAACTTCATAGGAGTATTATGGCACCGTTCTGCTTGGAACAGACGTAGCTGGGGTAAATTGGGAGAGGCTTATGCCCAAAGAAGGGCCTTTTTTTCTTTTTAAAAAAACTTGTAAATATAAAGACCATGTAAAAATTGTACATAGAAGAAAGAGGAAAAAATAAAGCTTATTATTATATTGAAGGTATAATATATGAGTAAATTGGTAAACCCAAGAACAGACCTCTGGAAAAGAATCCAATTAATATTGAGGCATAGAAATAATAATTTGAGTACTAATCCTAAATGATACTCTGACATCCCAAATATCAATGTATTTATTCAAAATATATTCAAGAGTAGAAACATAACACATTTGTGAATTTCGACAAGCATTTTGTACAAAGATCCATTTTGCATATTTGTTACTGGATATCTTTCTGTTAAAGCCCATCACTTCCTTCATCCAGTTATTTCCTGATAAGCAAGTCGTATTCCACATCTTCTTAGTCACTCTTCTGTTTATTCTTGTATATTATGACTATTTACTTTATATGCAGTATGGTTTCAATTAGAACCGATTGATCGGTATTTTTCTATTACATATTAACATTAAAACACGGAGTCTCAAGCAAAAATAATGAGGAATATAATATTTATTACAGGAGCATATAACCAGAATTAAAATGACGACTAAAATATCACTAACCTCTATATTATAAAGATGACCGCTACATAATTCCAAAGAAATTTCTGAATAAGTCATTTCGGATTCAAGTTAAAAGTAAAATGTAGTAATTTTTGGCCTTACTTTTAGCACAAACTTTACAATCAGATGTTCATATCACTTCATAATACAGCTTCATGATAAAGCTTATCCGAACTTATTTCAGCTGAGATAAGAAACTAGAGTATAAAACAAACGTCAAACTACGTCCAATTCGAGGAGAGAGTTGAGCTATCGAGTGCAGAAGTGATATATTTGTTAAGTGTACTGGGGCCTAGGTAAGTTAGGATCCAAGTGACGGATTTCTCCCGCGCGGACTTTCATAGCATAAATCAACCAGTTCGTATCAATTGAAATCAAACCTGCCACCTCCATATCCTCCCGATCCTCCCTTCGCCATACATCAACACCTCGTTATCACCTCTAGGGTGATTCTTCCACCACTTCAGTGCTTCGTCATTCTACATCAGGTATTTGGCGTGCTGTTTATGCATAAGTGCATTATTTGATGAAGCATGAATCTTAATGATACAAATGAAGTGCATTTTGTAAATTTATTTTCTCTTTACTTAGGTAAGTGATGCACGATAAAGTGATTTATGCTTCTTAATTCAATAGGAGCATGGTAAGTACATCTTCTTCAGCCTAGATAACATGAAATATTTAATAATAATAAATTGTGCAATTTATCAAGCAAACAAGAGAAACCTAGAAGCAGCAGATAAGTTCTGGAAAGACCTTGATAGTGTTCTGATGATAAAAAGAGGGCAATCATTCAGCAAACCTTAAACACCACAGCATTAACAAAGTCAAGTTCTGAGGTGTGGTTTCGGACAGTTTCGAAATTAAGACGGGAGTTAGGCAGGGACATGAGCTCTCCCCCTTGCTCTTCAACTTTGTGCTAGAAAAGTCATTCGTGAGTGAATGGGCGATGGTACCCGAAATGGAATAAGATTGGGCTAAAAAAAAGTGAACCTTTTGAAACGATCTTGCAATTTTCTCCGATTTCTTAAAAAATGGCTATAAAACAAATTAATCAGCTACAAGCAGAAGCAACAAAAGCAGATCTCTTGATCTCTTTGTAGAAAACACTCTTTATTACTAACACTGTCTCAGTACCAAAGGAGCTATGAGTAAACTAGAGGGAAATGAAATGGGCTGGAAAGTTTTAAATCTTGGTGGGTAGATAGAACCCAACGTTTTTTGAGATAAGGACAAATTCCAATTCGCGCTTGAATAAAATAGAAATGGTTTACCAACTCACCAAGGACATTTACAAAAAAACTGTAAATTTTTTTAATACAAAACTAAGGCATTATTGCACTGTTATTCGACCTGAGGTTCTGTATGTTGATAATGCCTCACTGATAGTTGATAATATAATTGATAATGAATAAGAAAGGCCTTTAGAAAAATTGGAGATCAAAGAAAGAATTATGTTGAGAATAATTCTTGGCCCAAGTAAAAACCAAAGTGAATAAAGATGGCGGTATTGCAGTGAACTAACTGTGTTGTCATGTTCTAAAAATATCGGATGTTATGAGAAAAATGCGAATTGCATTTAGTGGTCACTTGTTAAGAATGAAACCCATATGATTGAAGAGCAGGATGTTTGCCTATTTTAAAGAAAAGAATAACAGACCGGCCTGGTTCGAAGAGGTAGGAAAAGATTTACAAGATGGAAATTACTTGCGAGGATATTCTAGAATGAAACCGTCTCAGGATAAAACTAATTACTCACCAGGGCTTCCATGAAGGACCTAAGTTGAAGACGGTAAAGAAATGCACCGATGAAAATATATACTTTAAATTAGCGTTTATGCACATATTAGTTCAACCAAAGGTCTAATAAATAAATTTACAAAAAATAAGTTAAATCGTACTATTCCGTAAGTTTCGTTTAATTAATATGTTAATGAAAAAGTACTGTACCACAAAACTAAAAAAAAATTAATAAATAAAGAAATCAACAAACCACCACATATAACATTTATTTATAAATAAAACTTTTTTTAAGCTCTATTTTAATACATGTTGTAACGATTCTTTTCGCTCCTCAATAAAAAAAAAGATGGCCATTTTCAGACAATAATAATGTATTTCAATGCTGAGCTTGATGCAAATAGTTTTACTAATGAATCTCTTGATAAAACGCAATTAGTTAGTCCCAGTTTTATCTGACTCGAGAGTTAAAAAAACTTGATACTAAGATTGGAGAGCGGGATGGAGAGAATAATTGTAAGTATTCTATATAAAACAGCAATGATACAACTGATTTTATTTGAAGTATCTCATACAAATGGCTTATATTTTAAAATTTGAAGTATAAGTGATCAAAGAGTTAACGTTTAAACTGAATTCGCATTATTTGTTTTATGTGATACCATACATTTTTTTCTTAATTTTGGTATACAATTCAGTTTTAACTCAACATACTACTAAAAATAATTACTTTTAATGTGATCAATCACGTGTTTTCTTTTCTGCAGATAAAAACAGCTGTGAGAGGTGGAGTTGTTTTATTTCGTGCCGGTTGACGATTTCTGTTCGTATCCGGGAGGCACTGGGTGCTGGTTTATTGCTCAGGCCCCCGTAGCCCAGAGCTGTGAGAATTGCTATTTCACGGCAAGTTGCCTGCCTCTCAAGTGTGCGACAGATCTATTTCTTTTATTTATTTTTTTCCGGGACGGATTTACTGACTTGGGTAGGGGAAGAAGGAGGGTAGTCCTTTCAGAATTCCGCTTTGACCTATTCCGTTGGCAGGCGTTACAGATTCGGAAAAATTACTCTTGAGTCTCATTCCTAAAATATATTCGAATAAATCGAGATTTGTTTTGATTTGGTTAATTGCGTATTACAGAAAGTCATGCGTGAATGGGAAAAAAATTGTCTGCCAAACATCAAGATTGGTATAAACATAAAACTATAAAACTGCCTTGCATTCGCAGATGATCTTGCACTATTGGCAAATAAAGTGGAAGAGACTAAATTCCAAATTGAAAAACTAGAAACCATAATAGCTAAAGTGATTTCAAAAGACAAATTTCAAGATAGAAACCCCTGTCATTCAACTAAATAATAACAAACAAATTACGATTGTAAATATCTTGGAGAAGTCATAACCTGGAATGTAAATGAAAGATTGTCAATAGAATACAGAACAAAACTGAAACAAGCACGAGTCACTTGGCCAACACTCGATGAATACCAAATTCAAACATTATAGTTCTGTAGTTAAACCTGGAGCAATTTATGCTAGTGAAGCACTATATAACTTGAACACCAAAGCAACCACAGATAAACTATAAAAAATAGATAGGAGAATCATTAGGATATCATCAATAAAGAACGTCAAATAGACGGACAATAGAGTGGTCTATCTGGAAAATGAATTTATTGTAGAAAAATGGGCAAAAAAAAAAAGTATAGCCTTTTCCAGTCACATATCAATATTACCAAAGACCAGATTAGTAAAGCAACTATTAAACTACTTTTGGGAAAATATAACCGAGAACAACTAGTTCATAGAGGTCCAGGATGACATAAAAGAGTTAAATTCAGCAATGCGACCAATTTCAGATAGAAAAGAGACGGAAATTCTAAAGAGTAGGTATACGATATTTAAATTAAAAACAGTTGCACGGAAACAATACACCATTTCGGATGTAGAAAGAGCAGCCAGTCCTAAAAGAATGAAGAAGTTTTGGGAACATAAGAGAACACACACAAAAAAAAAAAATGGAATTTGCCTAAACCAAAATTTGATTTGAAATATACCAAAGTCTGTTAGGTTCAGTTGACCATAGACAAATATATAATTACACATCTCATTTGAAAAAAACACATGGTGCAATCCCGAACAGAGGATTAAAATACAATTTTGTGTTATTTTGGACTTCAAATGTTTTTGCTGAACTAGAAGCTTTATAAAAAAAACTTAAGATATTTAATGAGGGTATGAATTCTAAATTCTCTTTCAATAAAACTCGATAATACCAGAAGATGCACCATTCATTTAAAGACTACTAAAGGGCCTATGATACCTTAGGCTCTCTGAAAGGCAGAAAGATCTATTTATAATCTGATGGACTCTCACCTGATGGATGGTATGGTCATATATTTTTTTCCGGTTTTGACATGAAGAGCATTAAGATAGAGCATGAAGATCTTTGGTCGAGTGATGTGGTCATCTTGAAGACATATATTGCTTGCGGGAGCTTAGATAGCCTTTGTGGGGTCTACAATTACCGTTACGTTGTTACGTTGCTGCTAACTATGATTGCTATGGTGCAGTGGCCTTTTCTCCATAACCAATCACTTTTGGGCCAATTAAACAGTGTCCCTCCCGCTGACTTATACATAGGACATAGACGGATCAGTCTAGATCCAAGGATTTTTGCAGCTTGTGGTTAGCAGGTGCACGAGAATCTACATATCTTCACCTGTAGCAGAACGTCTTTGGATTACACCTTCAGGCGGCTGTTGACATTATGGAAAACCACAACGCTATTCCCAATAGATATACACGGGGTAGGTTCATCAATCTTACTCACGGTCCTCATGAGTTGCCTCCAGTAGGCTGTCCTACCTGAGGGGTGGGGAAAGCTTGAGAAATTCCTTTGAATTTGTAAGCAAATACACTTTTGCTAGCACGTTAACCCCCTCGATCTCCCCTATCCCCCCATATATATATATATATATATATATATATATATATATATATATATATATATGTATATACATATACAATTGACACAGTTGTTAGGCCTCTGGAATGTAAATCTTTACTAATGTGGTCAGTTCAGCAGTTCTTTAGCTAAACGAACGTTCTCTATGAGGAAAGCTCTTTTTTTTTCGTTAAGAGGAGGTTCGATGGGCCTTAACTGTTGCCACGTGTGTGAAAGAGTTGTCACCCCTTTTTTGCCCCTGCTAATAAATTTCCCTGTTCTTCGACCGATAAATTCTCCCTCACTGAAGGTATTGCTATTTCCTGCTACTTCACATTTATGACAAAATTTCTTTGTAGGAAAATACTATTTTTATTTGTTTTGATTATCCATTATTGTCCAAATTAAAAGTTAAGCTCTAGTTAATTATTTTCATGATCTAGTGTTTTGTTTTCATTAGTTTAGAGGTTTACTATTGTATATTACTTTATAGTACACTGAAGCTGGTCCATATTTGTAATTTCCATTAAAAATGAAAATTGGTTAAGGGTGTTACCGTGGATTAGCTACAAAGTCTTAAGTCTCTCAAATACCTGCGTTTAACTTACCTGTCAGTGCAATTTACCAATGACTATTTGAGAGAAGGTCAGGGTTCCCCTAGAATAATCTTGCTAAAGAAAACATTGAGCGCTTAGGAATCAACCTCCAATTTATAGGTATATTTGTGGGAGAAGAGAGGAACTGCCTCTTACATGCATTTTCCGGGCCCCTTACCGAGACAGTTTACGTTTCACATCAATAGAGGCACAGCTAGGAGGGAGGAGCAAAGGGGTCGGCTGTTACAGGCGCATTCCGGTAAAATTCTTAAGCAACTGATGAAAATGGTTACATGGCCAAATGCTTGAAACAAATTGGAACTGAAAATGTTCTGTAAATGCTTGATTGTTAATTATGATTCTTTTGAAATACGCACCTCTTCTTGCTGCTTTACTTGGCATCAATGGAAATTAGGATGTTACAATTAATGATTGGTCCTGCATAATAAATTTTAACCCTCTAGAAATGGTTTTTAGTTTATTTCTCATGACAAATAGCAGCCTTCGAGGTTCTTTGATTTCTATGGTTGGATCTCAACATGATGTAGCCAAGTACTTCCAGCAAAAGGATCTGTTTCATTTGGGCAATCTCTAGGCAGGTACGACGCAGTTCTTACAGAAAACCATACAGCTGTCGAAGGGCCTCAAAATTCAACTTTCTTTAAAGATGGCGTCTTGAAGTTAACAATCACGATAATTTCTTTTTTGTTGGTGTAGCACTTTTTTAATGTACTCTAGTTCAAAGTAAATGTCATTAGAAAGTACCAAATACTGGAAGAGTATAGGTGAAATCATCCCCTCGAATGATAGCTGAGAGCTGCCTTTGCTTCCAACTTCTAGGATGACAAATACATCAGCGGTTACAGTTAAATGTATTGGTTGATGCAAATGACAAATTATAAATTATTTTCTTACTATAAAAAGAATAGATTTAGCCGCGAAAATTTATGATTTTTTCTAGGTCATTAGTTTATTGGTTGAATTTGCTTCTTGAAAACCAAATAATTATTGTTAATTAAAGTACTTATTGTCTATCTATACTATCTTCAAAGTATTCTATATAAGTATTCAGAAGTATTAATTCTTTCCTTTCGATATCTTGTATTTGCGGTATCTAATACTAATTCTATATATTTGAATAAGTCTGTATTATACGTCCCAAGAAGTAGGTAACCATAGATTTTAGAAGTGAAGAGAAAAATCTTCAAGTTTGCTACGAGTACCATTCACGTACCGTCCTAGGTACGCCACTGCATATCATATGTCCAAGATAGACTCAACAAATAGCAAAACCACTATAATACAGTTCCATCCATATATACTCTAGTAGATAGAGTTTAGAAAATTATAGAATATGTGTTACGCTGTATTATTATCAACGAATCAATATGTATCAGCATTAACTATTGGTTAAATTAACATTTTTGATAATCAATTATTGAACAACGTGATTTTTTTAACAATAATATATTATCGAATTTCCAAAACTAAATAAAGATCTGGAAGTAAATATTCTTTATTAAGGCAGACCAATAAAGAGCCTGTGTTGTTCTTTAATTGTAGGAGGCTGGTTAGGGCCAGTTGGGTGGTGAAGATAGCCCTGGTATTGTGTCCTCTAGAGCAATTATCTCTCAGTAGTTCCTTACTTCTCTGTATTTACAGAACGGAAGTTATTTCTACTAAAAGCCCGATTAAGAGGACCGAGAAGGAGCTTTCCTGATACACATTTCCTCTGTTCTTCCGGACCAGATGTTCTGTTGACAGGACAGTCCGTTGTAAATTACTCTTCCAGTTTCAGGCCCGTTGTATTTGAAATAAAGTCCCTTATTGGTTTCTGATGAACGGGAAGCCATATTGTAATGTAAACACCTCCACACTATTGCTTTACTAATAACTATCCACTGTTCTATAGGCATATATAACAATGGCGTATATTTCATTAATTCATTTATAAATATTTTACTTATATTATAAATTTAAACACTATAGTTTAACTACTTCATCTAATGGAACATTACTCTGCTTTTTTTTTGTAAATAAATGATTTACAAACCCTTTACGCATGAAAAATAGTCCATCCAAACTAATAAACAGTGCAGGATAATAACTAATAAACAGGCTTACCCACGCTCACCTGATTACTAAAGAATACCCGCCAACATGCGAGAAGTGCAACAAGAGCTTGTCAATAGCCCATATCTTTGTTTTGTTGTGCCTTTCACAAAAGAGTGATGGATAAAATAGCTACCTACCAATGTATCCATGATATTGGGAAATGAGGAAGAATACATTAATAAGGTCATCACGTTTCTATCAAAAGAAGGACTTATTAGGAATATCTTTCTTTTTTTATTAATAAAAATTATTATTGTAATTGTTACTAGAATTATTGCTACAAATAACTATTATACTACTGTATGTATTATTATACCGGCATATATTTTTATTATGTATTATTATATATTATTACTCTACTGTATGCATTATTATACTTGTACTATGTTAGTATTACTAAAATTATTGTTACTAAAAAAATTATTATACTAATAAGGCGTTGATGACCAACCGGTTTTACGCCTCTAACTAAAAAGCAACCAACCAACAGTGCAGGATATATTCGTGAGATCTTACTTGAAGTTATGCATGATTTAATAATGACAATTCCCGTTATAATAATCATTATTCTTCATCAAAAATTGCTGCAAATGTTTTTTTAAAGAAATATAAAATCCTCAAAAGCAATTTTTTTTACAGAAATGTATATTTTATTACAATAAGAAATAAGATTGTGTTGAAGTAAGGTTCAATTATTATTAGATTTTAAAGATTTTTTATATCATATTGAGATACAATAGATAATAACACAAAATTTATATTAATTATTGGACTAGTACTTCTTATGTACATTGAAAGTTCGCTGCATCCCAGTAGTTTGTATGTAGGTTTTTGTGTATCTGTCTTCTTGTGTCTCTCCTGGTTCGTTTCCTGAGCCCTGGACTTCACCCCTTATTTCATCCTACAACTTTCTTAGGAAATGAGAGATGTTTGTTCCCTCTCACTGGCTATGAAGTTGAAGTGGCGCCTCCATTCATCCAAAAATTCTTCTAATTGGTTGTGTTAGTTTATTAAGTTCTTTTCATATCATTATTGGATTGTATTAATTATGCGATGAATACATGTTTTTTAGCGCGTTATATATTTGGAGATGAAAAAACGATATAAATAATTTATGAAGTATAATTTAAAATAAGGTCAAAAGTAATATTATGTTACAAAGGTACGTTAACAAGATCCTTATTTAAAAGACCGCTGAAGAAATAATTAGAGTAATGCAAATAGTGCCTATCTTATTCCAAAACACCGACGCGAGGTGGCCGTATTTTCACAGTTTTCCCTGAAGCATTCCAGCCCTGATTGAAATAGTTGGCCAACACCCCCACCCTCCCAGCACCAGCTAACTAGTTTACCTACTTGAAATTATTTATTGTGAGACTTTAACCTCCCAGGGAGATATCCAATATAGCCTTCGAAAACAGGGGCAGATTTACAACCACCTAACTCTTCCTACACTTCCCAATTCTCTTACAATTTCTTAAAGCTTTATCTCTTCCCGGGAGGTTGAGCTCTTACAAGATCCAACACCCCCTAAATGGGGTAATTATTCACCCTAAGTACAATGAATGTTAGAACGGGAGGTTTATTTACCTCTTAGGTGAGGATCTCCTCCTGAAAGGGGTCGAAGCAACCCTTGTCCTGTCTCTTCTCCTACCCTTTATATATGTGTGAGTGTATATATATATATATATATATATATATATATATATATATATATATATATATATATATATATTTTATCGTCTCATTATATTTATTCTTACTTTTAACCATATATTAATTATCACTTTCAATTCACAATTTCTATTACTTACATTCTGTTTTTAATCTGAAATCCTTCTTTAACATTTTTACTTTCTTTATAGCTTAAAGTTGAGGATGGCCCATTAAAGCCTACGTTATTAAAATTCTACCGAAAAATAATCTTTTGTTAATTTTAGCGTTGACAGATTTAAGATATGAACTTTCTTTTTAATACCAGACACATTATTGAAGCTATTACTTATCATTAGTTATTACCGAATTCCTCACAATAAAAACCCAAAATTGTGTCATAAAAATACTAAAAGTTTAAAATTGTGTTAACATTGTTCAGAACATGTAAATATTATATCTTCTCTGTAAGTATTATTTTGATTTATTAAATCAATTATTTAATATGTAATAATAAGCAAAGTTTCGTGATATATACTCGAAATTCAGGTCGTGAGTGTATATTAAATGAAGGTACAGCTCCTTTTATGTGACAACTAGATGCGTTGAGATGACCATGCATGATGTGAGGAACATAATCAGAATACAAGGAGAGTGGTCAAGCGATTTTCAGGCCAATAAGGCGTTACGACAGGGTGGGTTGGCATGTCTGCTTTTCATTTTAGGACTTGAAAAAGCAGTAAGGGTCTCGAAAGTACAGACAACAAGAACTATGGTCAATAGAAGTGTCCAGATTCTGGGATTTGCAGACGATATTGATATAGTTGCAAGAAATCTAAGCTGAGTAGCGCTTTTCTGGGAATCCAACAGGCAGCTTCGCTGTTTTGCCTTGAGGTAAATGAGGCCAAAACGAAATATATGGTGGTAAAGGTCGACGGAGCTCGGCAAGGTGAAAGTTGTATAGAAAT
The DNA here is from genome assembly GCA_037127475.1 of Arma custos. Taxonomy (NCBI): domain Eukaryota; kingdom Metazoa; phylum Arthropoda; class Insecta; order Hemiptera; family Pentatomidae; genus Arma; species Arma custos. The sequence continues at coordinate 95,524,534 of CM073761.1, forward strand.
AGGCCCGAGAGTGCAGGAGTCATCACCTATAGTAATCATCTAATCATAGTAATCAACTACCTCGGATCCCTAGTAACATCGACCAACTACATGTCCAAGAAAATAGGAAAAAGGTTTGCGGCAGCCAATCGTTGCTATTTTGGCTTGAGGAGGCAGATCAGGAGCCATATACTCAGACAAGTTTGGAGGAGACGGTGAAACCGAGAGTTATACGCTCTGTATAATGACTTGAATGTCGTCGACTTCATAAAACTAGGAAGATTAAGTTAGGCCGGCCATGTGATTCGAATGGAGGAAGGTGAAATTCCTAAAAGAGTCCTTGAGGATAGGATTGACCGTATCAGAAGAAGAGGCAGACCCAGACTGAGGTGGATGGATAGTGTGGCGACTGACTCCAGGCTACTGCTAGACACACCGAACTGGAGAGCAGCAGCAATGAATCGAGCTGGATGGCGGAAGAGAGAGAGAGAGAGAGAGAGAGAGAGAGAGAGAGAGAGAGAGAGAGAGAGAGAGAGAGAGAGAGAGAGAGAGAGAGAGAGAGAGAGAGAGAGAGAGAGAGAGAGCAAGATCCACCTATGGGTCTTACGCACCATATAGATAGATTTGTGCGTAACAATTCATAATAACCAGGCTTAATACATTGGGGAGTGGTACTGCCCTTTCGTGCAGTATTTTAAAAAATAATGCCAACCCTTTTAAAATGCTTCCTTTTATGTTTGATGTTATTCTCAAAGCAATGCTCTTTCCTCAGTTTTTCAGCTAATGTCTACTTTTGAGAAGAAACGAAACTTGATTCAATTATTTAACGGTCGTAAATGATACGAACCATATTCAGAAAATTCTTTGTTAAACAAGATTCATAATTTAAAAAGAAACGAGAAGATGGAAGCAAGAAACTTCAGAGTAAACTCGTCTAGGTTCATGTTATAAAGGTAATCCATTGAAACCTTCGAATATTAGAAATACTGTCTGTTGAGAAAAAGGTTATAAAGAAATATTACTCTTAAAGCTATCGTTAAGAATTATTTCTTTCGCTGAGACTTTTTATATAGTCTATAGGAAAATATTACAACGATAATTTCTTTCATGCGTGTATTTTTGCCGGAATGTGGTCGACTATGTAATGTTTGATATTTAGTTAAAACAGCATGTTGTTTGAATAAATAATAAGCCTTCCTACATTTATTAAGTAAATACCATCCCTTCAAATCAAATATTTATAACTGGATAAAATGAGTTAAATGTTCAACTGAGGAAATTCGTTTGCTATGTCGTGTTTACACGGGCGAATGCTTTTGATTATGTTGAGATGTAAATAGGAACTGGTCGGCTTCCTCTTCGTCATATTTTTATAGAAAAATATATAAACGATTTTGATACAAAGATGAATTAAAGGATAAAACTAGTTGAATGCTGAGGGTGAGGAATATGGGGTGTGATTCTTTTTTTTTTTTTTAATGTTTTTTATTTACTTTCCAACTGCTATATCCGCCCTACAGCCAAAGGGATAGGAAATACGAGCCGTGCCTTTTGCTAACTACTCCCTCTTCACTGTTATCGGAAAGAGGAGCTTTGAAGGTTGATTTAGCGGTTGTAGCCTTTATATTCCCCAGATTTTTAGGTCCCATTTCGTTGAGCTGTCTCTTTCCGTCCTATCTCCCCGATCCATTTATATTACTGGAATTCTTTTCTCTCTTTGGAGCGTGTAATGTTTCATATATATTTTTTCTTTTCTTTGTATATTTTTCATACCGATTTCCAATTGAATATGTATGTAGTACCCTCTCTGTACCCCGTTGTAATGCTGTAAGAATGAACTATTTCTGATCACTAAATTTGCTATTATATAATCATACTATTGATTTTATCTATTCATTTACTATTACTAGGTAGACTGATATATTTTATCTAGCTGCATTGACTGTAAAACAATTTTGAACCGTTTATATAAGATTGGAAAACAAAAGAAGCTTTGGATAGCCAAACTGGTTAGTGAATATAATCACTATGGATTATTTTTTATGGTCGAACCCTATTAAGAAAAATTAATGTACAATTTTTAATTTTAAATATTAAGTTGAATACCTCGAAACATGCAGGCAACCATAAAATATAATTAAATGGGTACATCGAGAATACTTTTTAATTAATTCAAATGCTCTATAAAAGTTGCGATTTGGTATTAAAAATATAGGAAAAAAATAAATGAAATCAATTTATATCTCCTGACCACGCAAACGACTTTTAAAAAAATAGAATATATATTAATATTAGAGGTTGGAGGCAAAATGTTTACATCAGTCCTCAGTTCGAAACCAGTAATGATTTTTTAATATTTTATACTCACATATTTAATTGTAAAAAAAGAGATTGAAAGGTGTAAAAACATTTGTTGAAGAGCGGGAAGTTAGAGAGGATAAGATAGGTAAGAGGGGGGACACTTAACTTATGCGAAACACATTAAGACGGATGAGGGATGAGGAAGGCCCGGAATGGCTACAACAATGGCAGCAAGATACGGTAATGGTTCTCTTCTCTCTATGTTTTATGCTTTCTTCTCTTCTCCTTTTTACGCTCAACACGTTCCTTTTCAACACCGCCTTCGCATTAGGAGATCTCTCTCAGCCGAGGTTCTTTACCTTAACCGTTTCGCGTTTGGATCTTGTTCTCAGCAGTGCTATTAAAACCCTGATGTGTACAAAGTGGGGAAGTTGTTTCTTTTTTAACTTGGTGGAATGTTATTTTGCTTGGTTTCATACAAATATTATCTGTTAAGGCATGCCATGTAGATATATTTATCAGAAACTGCTAATTAAAAAGTAGATAATCGATTTATCTTGGTATGCCTTGACTAAGAAATTCACTTTTTTTTTTTTTTGCTACTCACACCCTGCCTATAAAGCTACAACAATTTTCAATTCGTTAATTACTGTTTCTCAACTAAGCAACATAAAAGATTGTTTGTTATATACTTATGTTTGTGAGTTTCCTCGTATGGCAACAGAAAAAACAATTTTAACATTTGACCGTTCATCCAATTCAACATGTTTTCAATCTGTCAAATATTTTGAAATAGATAGACATATAGAATCGTCTCTTCATATTTGATAGTCTACTTCTGGGTTATGTTCTGCTGAAGGAAAGCATTCTCTCATGGAGACATAAGCTATGTACCGGGGTAGGTAGTTATAGGTCGGCAGGAGAGGGTCTAATCCAGAGGAGAAGGGGCTGATATCGGAAAATTGTCGGTGGGGATTCGGCCAATAAGAGCCAGAGTCCAAAATAAATCTGAGCAATGCCTGGTCCCAATATCCAAGGTCACTAGAGCTCCATCAGGGGACAGATTAAGCTTTCATTTCAACTACCAGCTCCTTCTAACCGAATCGATATACCCAAGGGATGTCCGGTCATGGCCATCTTTATCTTCTGTCAGGGGTCGTCCTTTACGAAACGGTCAGGACTTTTGAGAGGACATTTGAAAATCCTTTTGGAAAGAAAGTTTGTCATTGTCAGGATGAAACTATTCGTCTTAGCTCTCCATACGTTGCACAGCGTTTCGATTAGTAGGAGCTAGCTAGACAAAATTATTTTTCCATTTCTTTCGACTAATTAAGTATTGTAATTATAAAAAATGGTTCGTATTTATTCTGGGACAAGTTCCTTTAGAATAGTGATACGGTAAATAAATACAAACAGTAATGTCTTAGAGTAGAATACAATTACAATTTAATTAATAAATAAAAATAAAAAATTAATGAATATAAACTAGGAGCTTATAATAACGAATTAAATGTAAGAAAAGAGATAAACACGATAACAATAATTAAAAAGAAAGAAAACAACTAATATTTAAATATATACAAGTTTTATGGAAAATAAAACAACAAAATAATTTAAGAAATTAAAGAAACAAAAAAACTATAATTATTTTAAAAATAAGTGTGTGTGTATATATATATACACTACTGCTAATCATTTATCCATCCGAAAATTTGTAATCATAAAACTAATTAAAGTTGTTTCGTGGTAAATAAATGCTAAATGAGATATATAATAAATTGGAAGAATTGCTTGCCAAAATCATTTTGATTTTCCTTTCAGAGTCCTCTGTAATGTTTTCAAAATAAATTTTGGTCGAAAGAAACTTAAAGAGATAAGAGTCTTCCTTTGGGTGGATCAACTATTCTTCAACAAAATGTCTTCTCGAAATAAAGTACTCTAAAAAAATGTTGTACTCGAGTGTGCAGGCTAAAATGTATCTTATTATTCATGGGAAAATGTGTAGCTATTAAATATAGAAAAATTAGCCCGGATATAAATGGGTAAAAGGCATTTTCATCACTTCAAAGTTCCATAATGAGAAAAACTTCTTCGGCCATTGAATACAAAAATTAATATACTTTGATTATCAGAAGACTTTTTTATTTCGAAAAAATAGCACTTACCAATACAATTCAACGATTGGTTCGATAAAAGTAGTTGAACAATAAATTTTTGAGGTTGAAATGATGCCTTGAATTCTACTGATTTATTCTATTCCTATGATTAATTTAGGCACTAACCCTCAAGCTGTGAAGTGTGTCAGACTTAAACAAATATTAGATTACCATGTTTAGAAATATTGTTTACAATATTCCAATACCATATTTCATATTTCTAAACATGTTTCTTGTCCTATCTTGTACCAATCGAAAAACTGCGCGCTGCTTTGATTTCCCCGAAATTTTGGAGGAACAGTTAGCCAATCTGGTTTTAATTTTCCTTTCAGATTCCTCTGCAAGGTTTCTAACATTTAATTTGGTCGAAAAAGAAAACTATAAAATAAAACTATAAGGGTGTTTCTGCCATTCTTCAAAAAAAAAACCTTCTCGAAAATAAGTATTCTATAATGTTGTACTCGAGTGTGCAGGTTATGATGCATCTTATTATTAATGGGAGAGATGCAGCTATGAAATATATAAAATTTATCCCGGATACAACCGGATACAAGTCAATGCTATATCTTAAAAGTTTCAAAATGAGGAAAAATCCGTCAAGCATTTAAAAAAAAAAATGATACACTTAGATTATCAGCAGATTTTTTTAATTTTATTTTAAAAAATAGTACCTACGAGTACATATATTACCGATATTTAATAATTGATTCATATAAAATTAGTAACATTATAATTTTGTGCTGTTGAATACAACTGATTTAGTCTATTTCTATGGATTCATGACTTTGAACTCTATTACTGACGAGATGAAGTGTGCCAGGCACAAACAAATATTTGATTTCTAGGTTTTGAACAATCGTTTACAATATTCCAATGATTTTTTTAGAATTTTGTCCAGCTAGCTCCTACTAATCGAAACACTATGCGTTGTTCTCATTCTGAAAATGAAAATTATGTGATCTGATTAGATTTAAAATGAAAATAATCTCACCCTTATTGAGTATCAAATATTGATGACACATTTAATCCTGCATATATTTGTCTGTTTAACGAGGTGGCTCGAAGTCAATGTGCTACTGATTTGTATCAACGGTTTCGGGAACAACTTATAGATAAATCATTCATCCCGTTGACGGCTATAATACTATCCAGCGAACCATCTAAGAAGATTCATTGATCATGTTTTGCAAACAAGTGATATGCCCATGTCTTTCCTTGATCGCCTACTTTTACCCCAAAATAATGAAAGTAGGATGTTTTTACTGTCTGAGATGAAGGTCTTTTTTTAGTATAAAACATCATTTCACCGCATAAACAGCAAACGTGGCATTACCACAGTTTCTGTGTACAATTCATAATCTCTAGTTTTCGCAAATTTCACAGTGTTCTAAATCAAAACCCGTTAATGTTTCATACCGCACATCTAATAATTGTATATATAGATGTAATTACTTGTTTTTCTACTTGTTAGCGAAAAACATATTTCATTCGTGAGTCTTTATTTTTCACTCTGTTCGACAACAACTCTACAAGGGAACGAAAATGGATTGTCTCTCACCAAATTATTAAGGGGACCTTATCAAACTGATTCCTGACCAGACTCCCAAAACAGAAACCTGCATTTTTAATAATAAGAATATAATCTATCTCAGCTGTATTACTATTACCCAATATTGTCTTTAGTACACGTTGAATCATCTCGGAGTAACTTATTTACTTATAATGGTTTTAGACTGTTAATACATGATGTGCTGCCTCTGGTTAGTTATAAACAGATATATAAGGTTTCGATTTTAAATCTTCCAAAAGTATGAGTTTTAATGTTTTTTAGTACTTGTATATATGTATTTGTATCTTGTACATATAATATACCATTACTTAATGTATTTAAAGCCTAACACAATCACTAAGCAGCTATTATGCATAAAATGACGAATCCACAAGTTCTAATCATGGAATTTGACTCGCATACTTTTGGCAATGAATATTCATAAATACATGACGATGATGTACCATATCAACCTGGACCCCTCCCTCGTAGACTGCTAACATTACTAATACTGACATTTGTAAGGCAAATGTTGTGAATTTATTACAGGTAACATGGCTCCTATCTATAACACTCGAGAACGTTAAACCTCGTTAACCTTGTCTCAATTGTCTAAAGAGACATAAGTTCAAATTTTACTTTAGAAATCATACTCTTAACATAATTCAAATAATCGGTTATTCGTTAAAATAATTATACTAATAGATACAAAAGCATTATAAAAAGTATAATTTGGTTGTTAAGTATGCAATTATCTAACTAAATTATTAAATCCTTATAAACATTTTGGAGCAAAAATAAATAACTAAAAGCATAATATTGTATTTTATTTCTTATGAATTAAACAGGCCATGCTTCAGCTCTTACGTACACTTCAAATTGAACAGTAGCTTATTTCTTATTAATTAAGAAATATTTTTTCCTAAGAAAACATTCCTTTGCAGTTCCATGCTAGGATATCTTCTTTGCAGGTTCATAATCCTGAAATATTTTTTCATATAAGTAATGTAAGATCTAATATAAAATATTATCTATAACCATAAACTTTTAAAGTAATTAATTTTAAAATTAATGTTTAAGTTTATTTTGATTAGATTGATAGTTCACTTTACTGAAAATAAAATTAAATCGTTAATTAAATTATTAGAGAGTTCTATTTTCGAAGTTGTGCATGTTATTTCGGCCATAGTTTAAGAGTCTATGTTATTCCTATGAGTCTATGAATCTATATTATTCCCAAATTGTTTTCTCGTAAGAAATTGTCGAGCTTTAACAACATCTATGTAATCAGCCATATCATTCGATTATAGATTCCAGTCACTGTAATCCCTTATAGACGAGTCGCATCAACTAGTATCGCATAAATTTAACCTCAATTGAAGCGCGTGATTTCTGGTAAATGTAGTAAATACAAATTTCTGGTATATCTTTTCAACAGAAAACAATCTGAAAATTGTTTGGTTCCTGGATCAGATTGAACAGCGTATTTTTCCACAAGAAACGTTGATAGAGGAAAAAACTTGTTTAAACATCATAGTATATAACTTTTAGTTGTTGCGAGTATAGGTTCGAACATTATAGAGTGAACGCCAAATTTTCTGCATCTCCTTGTTTTAGAATTGTCATATCATTCGAAGATAGAAGATAGTACTAATTACCCCTCCCCCGCCCCTCCCAAAAAATTTAAATAATTGCAGATATGTCGCATTCAACAAACTAATGAATGCGCACTACGAGGAAAAAATGAATAAGGACTAAAATATTCCTCATAAAATCATATATCAATGTATTTTATGTTGAATTTCCCTGGTAATTGCTGATTCCGAGTAAACATCATACAGCTTATGTTGTGTATCGATTGTAGTATCGATTATCAGTGATCAAGTCTCTGGTCCCGCTCTTTTCAGTAGTAACTTCTCGATTTTTTTATCCATAACAACAATGTGAAAGTGTGGATAGTTTTCTTTAATAAATTTTTGTATAAGTATGTTGTTTTCCTGATTGAGTACCAATCTAGACATAACAGCTTAGATTGATTTAAGTTGACTCAAACAGTTTGAAACATGTGGCTAGAAATAATTCTTATACGACTAAAGTGCAGTAATCAGTATAGGAAAACAAGTTTGAAGTGAAGACAGAAAATTAATTAAAGTAATTTAGACCTGCAGCTCCCATGGTTTCTGTATATGTGTAGTTAGATGAATACTATAAATAGTATACCTCAAATCGACAGTCTATGAATAATCGCATACGTTGCTCCAAAAATAGTTGCACTTATACTTGGATATTTTCCACTATATGGATATTTTCAACAGTGTTGAGCAAAACGATGTTTCAATTACAATGGGAATTTCTACATAACTCCTTAGCCATGTAAATCCAGAGACATAAGGTTGGTTTGTTACTCTTTCATAAACACCGTAACATATTTTTGAGGATTTTTATGTTGTCTATCATTTATGGCTTAATTATGTTGTATAACCCAGAAAAGATCACGTGTAAATTATTAAATTTATATCTAATTAGTTTAATTATTTGTTTCGGTATCAGCAGGGCTTCTCTACGTCTGAATAATTAATAATAATGACCTGAGATCGATAATAACTTACAGACAATCTTTTCTGCGTCATCAGGCCTTTTTACAGATTTTATAGGGTTTCTATCTTTCTTTTGTTTTGTTTTATTTTGGAATCAAACCACCTTCGCAACCACCCTCCCCCTGCTCACCCTATGCTTCGCCGATACCCCATTAGAAAAGATTCTTCCGACAAGAGGGCAGGTGTCCTAATAGCGAATAGATGTGTTGAATAATAGAGCGATTGTGGTGACACCATCACCGCACGCCCCATCAGAGCTGGTCCTGTTTAATATTAAACCCGCCACCGGTGCTAACATCCTCTCTTCTCTCTCTTGAATTATTCCTCCTCCTCCCTCCCTTCCTCCTTGGTGGGTGAAGAAAATTTCTCATAAGTGTTGCCTGTCCGCCTTCATCACTCATCCTTTAGCCCCTATGGGAGATCCCAGTTTTTTATTATAACTTTTTCATTGCTTCGTATCGGTGTGATGTAGATGGACGTAAGCAGGAGTGTTTGAGCTCCTGAAAACATACAATGAAGATATATTATACAAGATGATTTTCGCATAAATAAAGCGATGAAGCGGCAAATATTTATGAGTTATTTCAATAGTTAGACGTGGATTCCTACATCTATTATTCTAATAGTTATATTATTTTCTATATACAACAATTCTAACAAACATTTTATCTTCAGCTGTGTTATTTTCAGAAATCAGCAAATTTTAGCAATTTTATCATCCATTTTTGGTAGAAATGTTTGAGTTACATGACTTTGATTTCTGAAAACCGCATTTAGATCTTTGCATCGACTACGTGGATACTCGGATTTGTACCACGTATAATATATTTTTTATATTTCTCTTTTCATTATATCCTATCTAGAGGAATTATCCTTGTAAACACAATCTTCAGAGCTCGAAATGAAGTTAAATTTCCCCCGGCAAATGAACATTCTGGGGGTAGCTCGGCAGTAAAAATGACCTGGAAGGGTAGCTCCCCCCAAGGGATGAAAGTCCCCAGTTGATTCCAGCCGCTGGAAAGGTACACTTCTATAGTGGAATTTATCATCAGCTATAAAAAGTAATATTAATTCATTACAGCTGAAAGCTTCAGCTGAAAGTAACGTCGTCCGCAATAGACTCAGTAAGTACATTTTTGATTTAACTGTAAAATATTGAGAAAAAAAACATTTTTTTTTTCAAAAATATACTTGTTGATATTCTATTATAAAAATTATATTTTTTATTGAAATTTTTAAATAATAATAATATCGTCATCATCATGTTCTTTTCCTCTTCTACCGCTGTGCAGTATGAGGATCCTGTTAATAGAGCCTGGACCAAGTAACTCTTTCCTGAATCAGCTCTCTTCTTCGGTTCCAGCCCATTCTGAAAGCACCCCTAACGCTGTCTTCAGAGGCCTTCCTCTGGGCCTTTTTCCTTCCTTGCGGTCTCGAAAGTCTTACAGGCGATTCTCTCTGGTTCCATCCTAAAAAGATGTCTAAGCAGACTAAGCTGGTTTAATATCGAGATTATTCCGTATCTTATCTCTCCGAGTTTTCCTTTCTACTTTTTTAAGCATTTCAATAGCTTGTATTTGACTTCTGGTCAAGGTCCACGATTCCGAAGAGTAAGATAGGATAGGAAGGAAGATCGACTTATAGACGGCCAGTTTGGTCTGCCGTGACCTCTCTTCTTCCCAGGAATCCCTGTCGGACCATATTAAACACTTTCCCCCTACTCCAATTCTTTGCACCACTTCCTCGTTAATTTACCCCCTTCCATTGAGATGGGCACCTAGATATTTAAACCTCCAACCCTTAATACTCTCACTATTCTTCCCTATTCGCATGCATTTAGTCTTCCCCTGGTTAATTTTCATGTTTATGTTCAGTAATTTCTCTTGGAGTACATTCATGTTATGTTAGAGGTATCGATTATTGATAGCTTGTAATACGATGTCGTCAGCAATGGCCAACAAAGAAAATTTGACTGGGTGAAGGTTTCTGTGTCCCAGCTGAAATTTCCTCATCATCATCTTGCTTATTGGGCTCGGCACCAAAAACACGATGAAGACCAGTTGGCTTAGGTTGCAGAACTGATGGATATCCAATGTTGTTTCAAATTATTTTGAATTGTGATTTCTGGTTCTAACAACATCCCTCGTTTTCATTTTCATAGCCAAGGTTGTTCCACGGTCTAAACCCCTTTCAGACAGTGCCCGTTTTATGTCTTCTTTCCTTACTCTGTCAAATGTCTTCTGGAGGTCCACGAAGCAGATAGAGAGCTCTTTCTGATCAGTCTATCCAGTTATTTTTCTCATCGTGAAAATGAGTTATTGTGTGTTTATCTGATTCCTTTAGCCATATTGTTCTTCTCCTAGCTGGCAATTTTCTATTCTTCTCACTTTTGTTACTAGGATTCTATAGTATACTTTGGCAGGCACACTGTGAATGGATATCCCCCGTTGGTTACTGCATTCCCGATTGTCTCCCTTCTTGTGGATGGGCACGATCACCGCTTCTTACTAGTCCCTGGGGATCCGCTTCTTCTTCCAGACCAGATTTAAAAATGAAGGAACAGCTCTTGGCCTTTGTTGCACATGTGTTTCATCATTTCTGGAGTGATTTCATCGAGTCCTGCTTCTATCTCTATATCCCTATATGCTCCTCATGCCAGATGATGTTTCCATTGTTTGATGATGTGTCGTATCTCTGATTCCTTTCAGGGAAGTCGGCCGGTCTTTCCTCATATCTTTTAGCACTCAGTAGAAGACTTTCTGGTTCTACTTACCAGTTTCCGACCAAAATCCTCCAAAGATCTTCTTTTCGTTCGGACGATTACAGTTTTGATTTCCTTTCTCTGGTTTTTATATGCATGATAGATAATAGGGATTTTCTGGCTCTGTTAGATCTCCCATGCTACTTTCTTATCTTGGATCGCCTTTTTCACTTCTTCAGTTCACCAGTCGGTTCTCTTGAAACCTGCCCCAACTCTTTTCTCACCGCAGACCAATTTCGCAGCATCCAGGAGGATATTTTTAAAAGCTGACCAGCTCCTATCGATGCCATCGCATTACCATGCTCTGTCACCATCTTATGCCATTCTTTCCACTCCTTCTTAGAAACATATAGCCATATCCTCCTCCTTTAAGCGGTAAGATTTACCGAAACCTTTACTTTATTTATACAAAACAATATATATATGTATATATCTATATAGGGACCAAGTTTTATATATGCATATATATATATATATATACATATATATGTATGTGTATATGTGTGTGTGTATTGTGCTTACTATATATGCATATATATATTGTCCGAAAAGATAACTATAAATTCATGCATATATTTGTGTCCCGCGTTATTCCTTGTGATTGTGCTACTGACACAATCTATCGGGATACTGGAGAAGCAGTGTCCCCTTGTATTCTTGAGTGGTCTAAATTTATACTTTATTTGATGTTCGAAATTTAATTAATATGTTTTATTTACGATGAATATCGTCTGCTTTTAAATTTTTTTTAATATCCTAATATTTTCAATTGTCATTATAATTCTTCATTAAAATAAACTGGAATGTACATAATACTTTTGGTAGAAAGTTTTTAAAAACATTAATTTTATTGCAAACATTTATAAATTATTTCAACTTTATTTAGCATATTTTTCAGATAAAAATAAATTATTTTATTTAGTCCGATTATTGTACATAGTAGATACATGATACTTATTAAATGCATACAAATATGCATATTTACCTACATATAAATATATATTGTCGTTTGTTTTTTCGTCTACGAATTGACAATACCTTAAGAGGGTGTATTTATTTCATTGATTTTGTTTTCTTCTCTAGACCAAGTCTACCACCCTGTACACCTTCAATCTGAAAACATAACAGATTATTTTAATGATACTTGCCTAAACGCTTGTACTTGAAGCCTCATTGATTTTCATATCTAGCAAATCTCCGGAAGTACAAAAAAATATTACGAATAAAATAAACCTTTATTCATGCATAACAAAAAGTATACTCTTTTATGGTTCACGTAACTAATCATTTGTAAGGCAATTCGATTTCCTAAATGCAGAAAAAAAGTATGATCCAAATCGGGTCATTATTGATGATAACTAATTCTTCTTAAACTTAAAGTATTTAACAATGTTTTCTAAGAAAGGATTTAATTTTAGAAATAGTTGCATAAACAGCAATTGATACTTCAATTAAAATCTATATCGCTTTTTACCCTCCATCACGTGGAGAAGTGTAGGAATTGTCTTGAACCTGTCGAGTTTAGAACTTACTATACATTATATAACCCGTTACTTCTTTATACTGTAATACGAAATAAGTGATAATTTAATAATACAGTGTAGTTAAATAATGCAATACAAGTTAGTAATATCGTGTTCAGGGCAGATTATTAACAGAGCAGCATAAGGTTACTACGTTATATAGTGAGTTAGAACACTTGCGTTATTAAGTGTTACAGGTGAAGGTTTGTATAAAATGCATTGGGAATAAGCACCTCTGTAATTAATTTAAGTCGATGAGCTCTTTTTTTCCTGCTGGAAATTTCTATTTGTCTACAAAATAATAATTAACATTATATTGGTGGTGGAGCCTTCGGGTTCGCTAATCCTTATTATTATTATTGGTACCTTGCTCTCAGCTAATCCAATTACCTATTTTCCAGTGTGGACCGTCGCGGTAAAAGTCCCGAGACGGGAATCCACTGGAAGAATGACGCCATTCTCGAAGAGCGGTCCTACTTCAGGATCGGAACAGAACCGCCCACCCTAACTATCGACAACGTCGAAGAACGCGACGAAGCGATATACAGGTGTAGAGTGGACTTCAAGACTTCACCAACAAGGAACTACAAAATAAATCTCACCGTTATTGGTAGGTTTACTTTAAAGTATAAATTATTATTATATATAAGTATACATCGGTATAATCAATTTCATAGAGTGTTAATAATGATCTAATATTTCTTGATAGTCATAACGGATAAATAGGTTATGAGTACTCGAGAAATATTCCATTTCTTCGTGAAAACGGGATTTGGAGAGTAGTGTTTGACAGTAGACTCCATTTTATCCAGAGTTTGAAACGAATCCCTAGTCAATAAACAGATATAACCAACGTAATTACTAACGTTATCGCATTAAAATAATCTTGTCCCCTAAATATCTTATTATTAAACATATCTTTATACTTTACTACACTCAACAATTATATCTCAATAAACCATTTGAAATCAAAAACAAGAAAATAAAGCATAGCCTACAAAAATCATATTTATAGTAGTGAAACACCTAATAATGTTATGCTAAAATCCCAGATTTATATATTATTTACCTGAAGTAAACATGAATGGTTAATATTAATGTCAATGTTAATTAATCAATTTTTTTTAAAATGTTGCCTCCTCGCAATCATATTAGTTTTACTAGGTTTGTCTTACATTGCTATGTTTTATAGAGATGAATTTATTTTTAACCACCTGTTTTTAATTGTTTGTAAAACTAGCATTATTGTTTATACCTCCATTGTTTTTCAAGTGTTAAAAAAAACTTCCGTTAGTGGTTAACAATGTTTTATTACAATATGTTATGCGATATAACATGGGATATGGTTTCACATAAACGGTCCTCAAGGTATGTATTATAGAAGGAGGGGGAAATATTTATAACGATATATTTATATTTATAGAAATATTTATGACGAGGGAGATAAGATTTATAACGAGAAAAAAAAAGCTATAAATTAAAAAATATTTGACTCTACTACATGCGTCGATAACTGAAGCTATGTGTATGGATTCCTGTGATTATCAAAATCTGAAAACATGTTTCTCTCCGAGTAATGTTTAACGAAGACGATGCTGAAGACCCGAATCAGATTAACTTTAAATAATCCCTTCGGACCCCGAATATTGTCCCATTAATACTAAGCATTGGGAATCCACAGGATCCTTGATTACGTAGCTTATTCTCAATTAAACGGGATTTATCGGACACCCTCAGCACCTTGTTAGACCAACCGGGCTGTCGCCATTTTGACTTTATTCTATTTTACACATGGGTTTGAATAACGAAAACGGATAACAAATCGCTTCATATATCGGCTTTTAAACTGTCTTTCTTTATTTCTAATTTTGTTTTTATTTTATCACCTAAGGATAGGTTTAGTCCTAGAAGAAGACGACAATCCGATTTGGAGCTTGGAGCCGTAGGACCTGTTTTAAAACAGGCATAAATTCATCTGGACAAATATTAATATTACTATTCTAGAGTGGGTGGCCAAATTAATAGAGCCACTTGCTACTTGATTTTTTTTAATAAATTCTAAGTTTATGACACTTTTTCTAGAATTTGTTGATACATTATGAAAAATATGAAGTTGGTTTTTCAGTTGGCATTTGTTTCTGTTTAATTTAAATATTTTTCGTGTTCATTCTGGCAAAATTGTTATGGTTAGATATCATTGTTTATGTACGCTGATGTTACAATATTTAAATTCAGTTAACTTTTTTTTTTTTATTCCATTTTTAAGGTTTTTACCACAGGATTAAGCAATGAACCAATTTGAACCCGGAGAAAATTAGTGCAATAAAAATTGTATTAATTAATACTTATCACTCTCAAATTTCTCTCAAAGAAACAACATACAAATTGTCTCATAAACACAAGCTTGAAAGGCGTCTGTGAACAGAATCAAGCTTGTTTTGCAGGTTGGCGCTATTAATTTGACCACCCACGCTGTAGAACGAATTGAATCTATTGAGTATAACATGTATTACGGTATTATAACAGAATGTATTGAGTTGATGATGCATTGTAATATTAATGACTGTAGAGATATGTTACAATCCATCTCTTCAGCTATTGATATTTGCCGATAGCACGATAATGTTTTCTTACAACTGCATTCATAGAAATGTACTCGACCAGTCTTTTTGCTTCAAAGGTAAGGAAGGATTCTTGATCGAATTCCATGATTAGAGACTGAAGTCAGTATCAAACATCTCCAGCTTGGTTTATTCACTGACTTATACCGAATACTTAATTTTTAGAGAATGGACTGCTCTACAAAGTCCATCTTGAAAAAACCCACTCATCAGTTATTTTATGCATAACAGATGAATTGCATGGATTTACAATATGAGATGATCAATAAACTGCTTGTTGCCTTGCACCAAAATCAGACAGTGCTTCTGGCCTCGAATATCATTTCTTCATTTCATTATCAATGCCAATTATGTATCTGGACGTTTTGTCTCTAATTTATGGAAAAATTTATTACTTAGTTCCCCTCCCTCCCAAAAAAGTTTCATTGTTTCCTAAATCGGCATACTGTAGAGTAAAAACATTGAAAGAATATATGGCTATTTTTCTACTATTCACGTACGTACACATTCGTGTTCCTAAACAATTTTTTTTTTTTTTTGCTTAGAAAAGGATGCCTTTTCGGTGCCTTTACATCCAATTTCTGTTACTGGCTAATAATGCTTCAGTACTCTTCTAATAATGCATCATGTTCTTTTTCATAGAACTCGTATAACACTTATGAATTAAGTGATTTGTTATTTCGTACATTAAGAATTTGCATTACAATATATTTCCTTCCGCTCTTTATGAAGGGGGATAGGGGGATGGTAGGGTTAGGTCAGACCTTAAGGGTCTTGTGTTTTGAAGAGTTTTTGTTGCACCTCCAGATACGCAAAGCCTTTTATTTATTTTTCTTTTCAAAATGGAATCCTAAAGACTAGCAGGGCGAATAAAAATACGATAATCTGTTTAAGCTAATATTACTCTTTTTTTATCTTCTTCTTTTTAACCGTATTTCCATTAACCTTTCGTGTTATTTCAAGTTAAATTAGAGCAAAAGTGCGCTACCGACACTAGGTACGCTTCAGCCTAAACCTAATTAATTATCTGATGCAATATAATGCTTTCCTGGATTAGTTTACTTTTTTATAGACGTTTTTATCGTTTTATTATTATTTTTTGGCTGATATATCTTATATTGTTTTCCTAATGAGTAAGTTGACCTCTCATTTAATGATGAAATAGAATATATTTAATAATATGAAACATCGATATTATCTAGCTTGGGTCTAAAAGCCATCGATGGCATTACATCGACGGTTTTAATTAAAATATCTATGACTGTTTGCTATCCCACTCGGTCTATTACTGCTACTAAAGCTCATTTATTGCTGATGTGTAACTATTGCATGTTATTCACTAAAATGTCCCTTTTATTGTTTATTTGTTTTTTTACATTATTGAATTTATGAAAAACAGTAAAGTTCGCTGCGCATCATGAATTTTTATTTTTGTAATATTGTGAACGGCTTGTACACATGCTCTGTCAAAAAAAATTTAAAATATTTAATAAATCCTCCATCATAGTTCTTGTTGGCTAAATAAGAAAAACTATAATGATTTTAGATATACTTTCCATATTTTTATTTATTTCATTCTTTTATGATTCTTCCTTGGGGGAGTAGTAAAAAAGTGAAAAATTGTAATTCTTTCTTTTATAATTATTTGAAGGACTTTGCTATTAGAAAACATTGCGAAATTATTCCATTTCTCAAAATATTGTTGTGATATTCCAATCTTGGACTCTAGTCTAAAAGTCTCTAAAATGCATCAATGTTAAATTATCAAAAACAAGCTTTCTGTACATCTTAAAACATTGGACATGAAAAAAAATGTATTTGTCCCATTCCTCTCGCGACCTCATGTCAATTCTCCTCCTAAAATCTATAATAAGAGATGTTTACATCAAAGAGTAAATAGTAATTTGAGACATGGTATTCTCAGATGTATTAAGAAATAACAGATAATGTTCTCTAAAGATGTTTTCAAAGCCTCCAAAGGATCCCTCTAAATAAGAATGACAAAAGTGAAGTTGGGATGTTGGAGGGAGACGACTGTAAGTGGAGTTAGGATCAGTTGGCTGGGTTCTCGTCCACAACTGACTCGACGTCATCACACTTTAACGAGGCAAGTTCCCTTAATTTACAACTGTTAGGACATTAGGTTACGTAGTCAGGCTAGCGCTTAGTAATAGTCGCTGATGGATGTGCTACCAACATTCGAAGGCCAATGATCCATCTTACCTAATGCCATGGACGTTTTATTGAAGGTCTATTTTTAAATGGTAATGCTCGTTTAGTGCTTTAATGCTGAACCAATTGTGGTATAACTATGTATACGATCCTCCTCAAAAAAATATACTACATTATACTGTTTTTCTTAAAGTATATTCAGAAAAATTGGATTTTCGGACCTCGCACAATCAGTTTGAAACTCAGAAAACAGAGCTCCAAGAAAAGGGAGAAAATTATGTACGTTTGAGGAAATGATAGAAATTAAAAAATTAAATGAGATATATATATATATATATATATATATATATATATATATAAAATAAATAAAATAAGAAAAAAAGATAAAATAATTATTAAAATGAAATTGGAAAACTGCAAAATTCAAAGCCTTTAGTTTATAAATTACTAGAAAAAAACAAACCAGTTGTTATTTCGATAATCCAGTGGTACGGACATTACCCCAAAAAATTAACATTAACGGTGATCTTAAATCTACCGACTCAGCTGTCAGAGATAGCAATAGCAACCCATGACGTGCAATCAAATTCTAAACCGAGTTTTAAACTAATATATAAACAGATAATCAGCGGAAAAACATAGAGCAAGAAAACGATGATCTAACCAAATAATAAAAAAAAACTGTTAACAAAAATTTTCATTCATACATAAAATATGTCCAGTAAGATTTGGTAGGATTGTTTAAATTACATAAGGTTTACTAATTTCTACTGATGATTTCGTTACTAATGATAGTAGAAATTTAAACCAATTTTATTCGGAACCTTTGGGCGTTTTAGACAATCCTATTAAATCCAACTGGATTAGTTTTATATATATTTTTAAATATTTATTGCTGCAAATCATTCATAGGCAATATCTTAATAATATAAACTATATATTAAAGTAAATTATCTTCTTTTGTCGTAGTATTTGACTAAATGTCTCGGAGTGAGATTTCTGTCTCTGGTGGATGATTCTGTTTGAACTGTTGATGTAAAATGTACTTTCCTTGTTCTTCATACAAGTACGGGTTTTTTTTTTTGGTATATGTACTGATGTTGCTTAAATTGGCGAAAAGTTTATTGATTCGTTATTTCTAGTATTTTAGAGACCTAAGACTTGGTTTAGTGAGTATAATATATATTTAGGTATGTATACATGAAGATTCTAGTAAATAAAAATGGTAAATCTACTAACAAACTATGTTATTAGTTGGTCACGTAAAGCACTACACGTCTTTCCGAAACCACTGCCAATTTCAGCGGAAGTAAAGGCCGGAATTACGACCTGCCCTCTACAGCAATCTTTCTTGCTTCAAAGCACCCCTGGAATCTCGTTGATTTCCGGTGTAAGAAGAGCTCAATCTCTTCCGGTTCCTTGGGCCTAGGCCCTAAATCCTTTTGTCCTACAATCCCTTCTGTTAATAAGAATGTAAGGACGGAAAACCTGACGCTATTTGTCTTTTATTTGGTTAAAAAAATATAAATGTCTATATTCAAATATCAATGGTAATAATAATAATAAGGCTTAGCGAACCTGAAGACTCGCTAACCACCAATCTCAGTTTACAAGCTTCCGTCGAATTAGTACCCAAACCTATATCCGTTAGATCACTCATAGTGCAATCCCCCCCACCTGGCCTTTGTGCTACCCCTAGGATATTAACCAGTTCGCACAGTGCTTATTAACTTTTTAGTAATTCGTTTGTAACTAAGCCCAACAACTTTCCCAGCCCATCATAATCATAGCAACGCCATCACTTCTATTATAATAAACAGGTGTATGCTTTACAATTCCGCGTTGTGTAATGTCCTGAATTCTCCGGTGGTCTTATGCTTTTACACCGAATATTTTACGCTATACCTTTACCGAAGTTTTCGAATACCCATAGATGTTATTCATTCTTCAACATTAACGGCCACGTTTCATGCACTTGAAGAACATTTGGAAGGATGATAATATTAGTAACTCGGACCTTTATTTCCTCTTGAATTTCGTTTTTTTTCTAATTTTTGTCGACCCAAAGATCGTCAACTTGACACGTTCGAACCTATTTTCTAAAACTACAGCATCACCAAAATCTTTCCCTTTTCTGTTACTAACCACACTTGATCTTTTACTTTACTTTACCAAATTTACTTCGAGCCCTATTTCACTCTATTCAAATTATATTTACAAAGAAAAACAGCTGGCCTTATTTACAGCAAACATACACGTTGTTTTTTGGATCTGTGAAAAGGTTTTTAGCAGCAATAAACTGTTATCCGCAATCTTGAAACAAATTGGCGGTCGTACTAAAATTTGATTTCATATTTATTTCATTTATAAATAAATCATACCAGTAAGTCCTATATCACTCGGGAGTCAGTATAAATCACGGAACGTTTAATCCTTAAATATCGTGATTAATCCAAACCCATCCATATCGGATATACGCAGGGATATATATACTTAAGGGAGATCCATCAGCTTTCAGACTTTTTTGTTTAAAACTTTGCGTGTAGATAGTGGGCCCTTGATGCTTCTCACATGGCAGAGAAGTACGTGATCTGCTCCAAGATCGAGGGATCCAACAGTTTGTTTCTTAACACCCTTGGGGAACGACATCGAAGGTAATTTATCAGATGGATCACTTCTGGAAAAACAACACTTCAAAACATTCTGAAGAACAAGATTCCACTTAAGTTGGTAGAAAAAGGATTTAGAAATGTTTACTAGAACTTATAACGATTAAATTATGTGCCTATTTTAACTGTAGTTATTTCTTAATCTATTACGCCCACCACCATGATCATCTTACCCATCAAGTTTGTTGTTTTTCATCTAATTTTAAAAATTGAAGATCTTCAGTTCCGGGCATGTCCCTTCTTAGTTTGTCATTACTATTCATTGCATAGAATAAATCGGTGGTCTTTAAATACATAGATTTTTTTTTACAATAAATCGAAATTTTGTAAAGAGTAAAAATTATTTTAAAAAATAAATATTAAACAAACTGCGATTAAAATAAATCTCAACATATAGCATTGTGGTATTGTTTTCCAGAGGTAACTTCAGAACAGAACTTCCATAGCCGATTTCCTTCAACCATTAAGTTATTCATTTCTGTTTATTTCGGTTATTTAATACATTTTTTTAAAGAAAAAAAAATCTGAAATCGGGAACCATATGCCCTTAGCCTTGGCTTGGTTAATGACTGGCATGATGGAAGTAATTAATTAGCTGTTAGCGGCATCAAACCTGATAGAGAAAACAGACGGAATGGGCTAGTTCAAGATCAAATAGCTTTCCCCATTCAATTACTACTTTACCTCACAAGGACCATACTACACAATGGCCGTATTGTTCAATGATGTCAACTGTCCAACAATAGATTCATTGTTAACGCATAGCTGATTATGGCTCACAGTATATTACAGTTGAAGAAATGTGTCTTGTTTAATAAGTCATCAATTTTCTAAGGAGGTACCATTAATCATAAAAAAATTATAATTTTTTTTAATAAAAAATAAATGTGAATATATTATAAGCGTTAAATTCATGATTATTGTGAAACTCTTTTTTGCTACTTAGAATATTGATAACAACTTATTAAACAAGATTGTTGAAATTGATAGTAATTAAGAACGTGTAAGCGAATATATTGATGCTCCGATGGTTTAGGCCTAGGAGTCCCAAGAATCTTTGGAGCCTCCAAGAAGAATTTTTGAATGAGTCAACGCAGCGGAAGCAATGAGAACGAAGATCAAAGACTGTCCTTCAACAATACAAATTCCAATGTCAACGAAATTTTATACTCTTATCGCCAATCAGAATACTCGGCTCGCCAAGCAGTGTGTGAATAAATGTATAACCAGCCAAAAGTGATCGAATTTATACTTTAGTTGTGTTTAAAGAGCCGTTTTTGTATATGTTTGTAAATAATTTGAGATTTAATATTTACTTAAAATTCTCAAACATGTTGCCCTAACGGTTTTGTGTATTTTGAAAACTCAAATATTTATGTTCCATTTACATAATTGTTTCAATTTTTATTTTATGTTTAAAGTCTATTCTATCTTAAAACTGAATTCTGTATAAAAAGTTGTACTTTTTCCTCAACCTAATTATTATTTTTCCCACAATTCTGCCTTTTACACACTCAGTTATAAATGATTTTCAGAACTCTTGCCATGTTAACCCACAATCTCTCATTGCCTTCTGTAAATTCCAACAATATTTCTTGGATAATCTTCATCACATTATAAGTATCTCTTCCTAATTACTCATTCTTACGTCACAATAGATGTTATTGCTCGGTAGATGGTGTACGAGTAATGTTGTACATCTATGATAGTCAAAAGGTCAACATTTTATTACCCTTTTCTACCCTCCTCAGTGGAAGATATGTTTTTGAAATTTCATGTATCTCCTCTCCATATATCATTTTCTTCCTACCTCCTCACGTTCTATTAAACAATCTATTTGAATCCTCCCTTGTTTAACTATTCTATGTAACACCTGGATATAGCTTCCCATGTTTTGCTTTATGATAAAAACATTTTTAAAACAACGAATACCTGGCAGTATTCCAATGAAACTAATAATCTATTTCCTAATTCGTATGTCCCTTCTATTTCATATCTAAAAACTTTTATTTTAAATATTTCTCACTACCCACTTCCATATCCTTAACCAGTTCTAATCGAATATTTAAATAGAACATCGAATCCTCCAGCATTGTGTCGATTATATTCCTCTGCTCTCCAAGACCATTTTAAGTTTCCAATTTCCAGCGATAATGTTTCCCCGTCAACCTTGATTTCAACTTGGCTACTTAAGCTATCAACATTTCGGAAAGACTTCCAAAGCGACATTGGACATCTAAAACTAAATATCCTCGTCCATTAAGATACCCCCAAAGCATTTTACATAGTTGGCATGAATCATACAGTTCTGTTCTCGAGATACAGTTCATCTCCTACAGATCGGTTACAGTACGTAGTCATCCTAAGTGAAGCTTCATTCAATACCACCTTTTCATTCATCGTCTTCCCTGAGATTAATTTTGTCCCCTACTCTAGTTTCTGTTCTGTCTAGTGTCTGTTTCTGTGTTCTGGGGAAGTTCTTCCTATCCATTATCATCTCTATGTCGATGATTCTCCTTCCTATTTCTGGTCTCTTTCCAGCTACAAAATAAATACAATAGAACTTGAAGCGAATAAGTAACCTAGTTGAACCGACATGCTGAAGTTGGAGAGAGATAAGGCAAAAGCATTTTAATAAGTTCCAATCACCTGTGATACTGTCCCTCATATCCTAATCCTGTTTATAAATTACAACCCTATAAAATCAATTCATAAGTGAAGTCATAGTGATATTGCAAGTCTAATATTGGTGTTCCTTAATGGTATTTTTTCTCCTCTTAATTTTAACGAGCTATGAGTTAGGATTACCCAACTTTCATAATTTTCTCAATTATAGCTAATTGGTAATATTACATTAAAACATTTTTTTAATCATTTTATAATCTTATAATTGACAATTATGAGTAAAATATTTTAATAAATTATAATATGAGTAAAATATATAGTAACAAAATAAATAGTTGTGATCACTTTATAACTGAGTTGATATGAATTCGTGAAATAGGCATTAATAAGGCTAAAGGGCTGGGCTTCCTACCTGTTTACGCCCTTGGATTTCCATACACACGTTTTGTATGAGCATTTATTTATCAAAATAAACACACTTTTTAAACTTTACTTACTTTTACAAAGGAATTAACAATGACATTTTATGTCACAATAGAATTTATTTATTTTCAATTTATTGATAAGTAAATATGTATAATTATCAATGTCAAATTTAAATCAGTTTAGAGAATTGTAAAAATTGAGTTTGTGATAATTATCGGTGCACCTCTTCAAAAATATATCCACAGTAAATTCACAAAGTGGATGAACAGGTAGTTAAACGCGATGGGATGGAGGTGATTATTGGTGGGATAAATTCCTGATTGGTCGACGGCTGCGCCGCCTGCACCGGGTGTTGGCAACACTGATTTAGACCGGCCCAACCGCAGGCAACAATTTGTGAAGAAATCCCACTTTATAGTCATGGTGGAGCTGACCAGTGCCGTGTTGTACAGCAGCTTCTTCACCGCAGCCTACACATGTGGCGGGACTTCATCACGCCTACCATCCCTAAGGGAATTTCGTAGTTAATTTTCTCTCTTCTCCATAAATTTAAGAGAAAATTTATAAAATTAAATGTATACATACATGGTATACATACATTCTTAGTTTATTTCGTCAGGATGTATTTTTATTTTTATAAATTATGTGTGCTTTATCATTTTTAGTGATTTTTTGACCTGTCAGAGGTCAAATTGATTGTCATACTATATAACAGAAACTTATTGTTTTGTACTTGATTTTCCAAACCATTGACTGATATTTCTTACTTATACCTATATCATGAAGTACTTATAAGTAACAAACAAAAGTTTGTTGATATATGATGAAACTACATCTTGTACTTCTATCAGCAACCGCGTTTTGGTTTATGAGGATGTCAAATAGCCAACCGGAGGTTTGGTCAAGGAACGGCTTAAATATGTATAGTCGTTATGATTTTCATAGCATTTAACATTTATTACTTCAACATATAAAAAATGTATTTATAATTGTTTACTTATAGCTCTATAGTTGTTTAATCGTATTGTTAAATATTTTGTCTTATTGTAAATTGTTCTCCATTTCTTTTAATCAGTGTCCATTTTATGAAGAAAAGCGATTTGAAAATAAAACATAAATTTATATATTTTTGCAAAATCATTTTGATTTTTGTTTTATATTTTAAAATGTAATTTTATTCATATAATAATTTTAAATATAAATTACCCCAAGCTGGGCCTGAGTAAGGGATAGAGACTACAACGGTGTTCCCTTAAAGTGGAAATACTCCTGAGGGAGATAAAGGCACTTGTTTATTCAACAGTTTTTATCTCTTCTCCTCCTTAGCCTAGGCATTTTTATTTAAACCATTTCGAGGCTTTTGTATCTTTTTTAGACAACTTTCTCTCGGCAGAGCTTTCCCGCAATGTTATTTTTACTTCCTCCGCAGCTACCTCTTATTATTGCCTCAATTTCATGAAAAATCTAAGACGTTTCACAGAAAAAATTTAAAGGTGTTATCATCATAAATCTCCCCAGTTTTCCGTGGTTTAAATAACCTGTTTCTTTCATTTTTAAAATCACCAATTCAAAGTTTATTTCATGTAAGTCAAATATGCCTTGTTTATCGGTTATTAGAAGTCTCACTCCTTAAACGAGTCAGTAAGGTGGAAAAATGTGCAGATGAAATTATTGCTAGGAGTTTTAGGCTTGTGTGTCGGGACATAAGTGTCGGAAACATTGCCACACTTTCAATTAAAGTTTACATCGTGTGCTAATTTTTGAACGAATAAATTCATCACCCTGTAAAGGAATTCGATTACTAACAAATTAAGAAATCTCGTAATTTTTTCCCAGGGAGAGGGCGAATGGGCCTATCTCAATAGCATTTTAATTGATGAAATCTTTTGAAAAATTATATAATGTGCAATATCGTCATCTTGTTATTGACCTCCAACCGTTATAATTTTCCATGAAATAAGAAGGCGGATAAGTCTCGTTAAATGTTAAAGCTTGTCAAATGATCCCCGAATTATTTAAAAAATATAATGATTTGACTTAGCACTTCATGCTATTCACTGAGTTCAGATCATTTTTTCACAGATTGTGAAAAGAAATGTTACATGACAAATGAAGCTGACCTTTAATGACCGATATTTATTTCGAATCAGGTCCCAAATGTGTAGATCAAAGTGGAGTTACCGTTAGGTCCATATTTTAGCCGAAAGTAGCGAATTTCCTCGGCCTTCGCCAGATGGCTGTAGGAGCCGCTGTGTGCCAGCAGTTGAGGTAAGGGGTGCCTCCTATTTAGTATTCGCCAAACATGGCCTACGTCATTATTATAGAGCAATAACTAACACATAAGGGACTGGATGACAAACGCCCCATATTGCCAGCAGCATAACTGATGCTCCCTCCGATTTCCATCACCTCCTCCGGACGCCTAAGTGGTTCACCTTTCCAACTGACCGTGACGGAATGTTAGGTTTATCATAATAAAGGGTCAAAGATGATAAAAACAAGGAAAATACTAGATTTATCTTGAAATATCAAGATATGGAAACAGTTTTAGCTCAGATAAAAGATCACTAAGTTAATTGATGAGCCTGGTTTAAAAGATTTTGAACTCAATAATAAGTTTGTATTTGATCGTGATAGATTACATTCATATTCCTATGAAAAAAAAAACACAAGTTCATTTGAAAAAGTAAGTTTAGAAATCGAATTACAAAGACAGTTTTGAGTTATATGTAAATTTGCTAATGCTTAAAAATGTAACTATACATACTTAGTGCCGCAATGGAGTGACGGTGGTCCATCCTCACGGTGATCCCGCCCCGCTCCAGTTACTCTCTACCTTGTCGGTTTGAAGAGAACGGTACTTACGTTCCTTGATGAACAGTTTTCGCTTTGTCTCTTAATCTTTTTTTTTTTTTTTTTTAATTTATTTATTGATATTTACAACTGTATTACAATTATACAACAAGTAAATAGAATGCGTGTTACATAATGACATGAGAATGACAAGTAGAGAAACTACCCACTGGTAGTACTCAAATCAAAGTTCAATAAGAAGGTCACGTGGCCATCTTCTTTTCAGACGCCTCGGAGGATTATCGGGAATTGAAGAGGAAGCTAGGTTTGAAACTAGAGGGTTTGAGTGGGAATGAAGTTTGCTATGAAAGAATAGATACCAGGTTCGAGCCAAATCAGCAACAAAAGGAACATTAAGGTCGTTATGGATGACTTTATTCTTAACAAACTAAGGAGCATTGAGGATTTTACGAAGGATTTTGGATTGTAGGGATTGGATACGAGAGGAATTCGATGGCTTAGTGGAGCCCCATAGCTCTACTCCGTAAGTCCAAATAGGTCGTATGATGGTCATGTAGATGAGTCTTTTGTAGTTAATTGGGAGCTTAGAGCGTTTGTCTAGTAAGTATTGAAGTAGCCTGAAACGTCGAGCGGTTTCCTGTCTTTTCAGTCTTGTATGAGGATTCCAGATTAATCGTTTGTCGAGGTGCAACCCTAAGTATCGGATCTGTTCTACAGGCACCAGTGGGATATTATAAAGGATACTGTAGGGCAGGAAGTCATTGGTTTACGACGTAAGGTAAAAGTGATTTGATGCGATTTTTTAGAATTTATTTTAATTCTCCAGTTTTGAAACCATTCTTCAAGATCAGCGATATGGGATTGGAGGCTTTGGGATGCAATAACTGGATTGGTGTTGACTGATAATACACATGTATCATCAGCATACGTGGTAAGGATAGTATTAGGATGAGTTGGGATGTCAGCTGTATAAACTGTATAAAGGATTGGGCCAAGGATACTACCTTGGTCTCTTAATCTAAGAAGAAAAAAAAAAGAAAAAAAAAAAAAAAACGAATTCATGAATTCTACCTACCTTTTATTTTTAGCCTAAGAATAAGGTTATTATATAGTTAAGTCAATTTCTTTCTTTGTAGCTTGGGATGGAGTCGGTTTGATTTAGGTGAATTGTACGTGGGTGGAACTATCGAGTCAATTGAATTCGAAACAAAACCCTCTGGTCCTCACTATTCTTATCTCTGATGTTTTGAAATAGCTTGGTTGTCTACTTTGAAGCCTCAATTATGAGGGTTTTTTTTTTAAATATATTTAAGGTCACTTAAGAATTCATGTATCCGGGATGTTCACCTTTAAGTTGTTCACAGATCTGGAATGCGCATAGTGAATTGGGAGTGTTGGAAAACATTTGATATAGAATCTTAACATTCCCATTAAAAATCGATATTTAGAATGAATGCTTCAAGAGAGGCTACATAATATGGTATGGACTCAATATCTTATTTGACATGTGACAAGTGATCATTCCTATATCCTGTTGGTCTAGAGGTTATACGAAATATGTTGTAGAGCAGATCCTTTTTAGCTGAATGTTGAATTGACACATATTTAAATAATTTTGAAACTGTAAAATTTACTGAAAATTGTTTCAATGCGATAATAAGAAATATGTCGTAGGGCAGATCCTTTTTAGCTAGTGAATGCTGATTTGACAATATTCAAATAATTTTGAAACTGTAAAATTTACTGAAAATTGTTTCTTTGCCTTCATCTTGACTCTTTAAAGCTAAAAAATAGATGTTACTATACTAAAAAAAAAAGGAATAGAAAATTACTGTTTGAGATATTACTTGAAGCAAGCATGGATGGTTGAAAGTTAATATAGTGAGCAGCTTTGTGAATTGATTAGAATCAACCTGTTATTGAGATGATCACGTGTACATTCAGAGTACACTCAAAGTCAGATAAGAAGTATAGTTTTCTTTTTTTATGTCAAAACTAATTTAAAAAGAAAAAAAAGTGCATATATATATATATATATATATATATATATATATATATATATATATATATATATATATATATATATATTCTATTTTGAAATAAGAATAACCATTTTTATATAGGATGTTTCTTACTTTAAAAAACAAATTAAATTTATTAAGCATTTTAATCCTTTAACATTTAATAATAACATCATTATGTTATAGTTCCACCTCAGAGACCAAAAATATTTGATGAAGGTGGGCGGGAGTTAACATCAGTTGCAGGACCTTATGAAGAAGGATCAGAAATGAAACTTACATGTGTTGTATCTGGAGGTAAATAATAATATTACTTGTTATATGCATTTTTACTTTATATTAAACTGTTGTTTTGTTTATAATTATAATATCAGCAACTATATTTGTATTATTTACAGTTACAAATAAATTATAAAAAATCTTTTTCTAAATTGAACTAATAATCATATATTTCCTCAGTATTGTGCTTACCCTTAATATTGTTCTTTTAATTATCATGTTAATTTTACAATTGGTTAGACTTTAGATCTCATGAACCATCATATTATATATTAAGTGTATTTTTTTTCCTTTATTACCTATTAAATTTAAAATTACCAAGTATTTATTTAAAATTTTCAATAAACTGATATAACGTTACTTGTCTATGATTGTTTTAGGACGTCCCGAGCCTTGGGTGAGATGGTGGAGAGATGAAACTTTGGTAGATTCATCAGATACTATCGCTGGATATCCAAATGTGAAAAAAAATCAACTTGTAATCAGCAGATTATCAAGAGAACACTTAAACTCTGTTTTCACTTGCCAAGCATCTAATAACAATATTAGTCAGCCAGTTTCAACGAGTCTCACAGTTGAAATCCATTGTAAGCTTTTAAGTTCTGAAATTATTTATTTTTTTTTATATAATTTATAATCTTATAATATAATTTTTGAAACTATTTTTAGTAAAGGCTGAATGAGGATCGCTTCTTTGGGTTTCCCTTGTAATTTTGGTTTAATTTATTTCATGTTTATCTTGTTTTTTTATTGAAAATAATAATGCAGTGAAGGACACTCTATCTTTCTTTTATTATTGATTGATTAGAGATTACAGTATTAGTAGGGGAATGAGTAGACCAAGTGCATCTTATCGTCGCTTTTAACAATCCATGTTGGCTACCTTGAGGTTGCCACGTTATACTCACCAGAGAAGGGATTGGCTTTTTCTGCTAGCGCTCAGAATGGAATGGCTCATTTCGTTCCACCAATTTATTTATTCCCAAAATTATTATTAGAAACAAATCAGGATTTATTCCCAATCCTGTTTTGTTTCTACCTGACTATTATGCATTAACCATACTAACAAACCCTCGGAACAGCTCATTTTGTTAAACCACTGGTTCCATTTTTAATTTCATTCCATTTATGTTACTACCTCACAATCAGATATCTTGGTTGATGATTTTCATTCTGTTCTATCTTTGCTATTTTTTTATAATTACTGTATTATTTTTAGCAACACCTACTTAAATAAATTGTGTATATTTTTCAGAACTTTTTGTTTGTTTTTTCTGCTATAATTGGTTAATGGGTGAATGAATTTCAACAGTTTAAATTAGTTTTCAGCTGTTTAGAGGTATCAAAGGAAAACTATTATTATATTTTTTGACTTATCGTTCACTGTTCTTTTTAAATATTATGAACAGATGAATAAATTTTATATTTAAAACGATTTCCTGACTGAAGGGAAACAAATGAATGAAAAGTTAAAACTTGTGACTCAACTCATGCCTGCCTGTGGAATAATTATCATCATCTTGCTTTCTGGGACTATTTTTTCTTTTAATTTTATTTAAGTTTTGGTCTATGGTTTATGCTGATAACTATATTCCTTTTTAGTAATTTTATTTTATAAAATATAATACCATTCCTGAATTTCATTTTCAATCTATAATTAACCTTGATCTTCATAATTAAATAACAATAGGTTAAAATATTTTTCCTAATTTTTGTTTTAGAGATTCCACCAGTAGCTTACCCTTCTTTTTATCTTTTTGGCCTAAAACACTTCTGCATGCCCTTAAATGTTATTTGAATTAAATTAGATTAATTTACTTAGGAAATATCTGTATCTATAAAATATGTAATTTATGGAATGAATAAGATTCTATTTTGCTTATTAGTATTATTTACCAAAAAAAAATTATTTTTCCTGTTAATCTTAAATTTCAAAAGTACAAATAAGAATTTGAAATGATATGTACAGGTAATACAATACTACTTAAGTTTACATATGTGATATCTAACACTTATACTCACATAGATAATAGTTTAGTGTATTGTTGCCATAGCTTACAGCATAAAAACTGATTTTTGCAGTTAAACCAATGAATGTATCAATTATCACAGAAATGCAACCAATGTCAGCAAACAGGAAGTATAAAATTATTTGTGTTAGCATTGGTTCCAGACCTCCAGCTAAAATTTCTTGGTGGCGTGATAATGAACTGCTTACTTCTGTGTCTGAAAAGGTAAAACAATTTTTCAAACTTTATTTATTTATCTTTATTATTTATATTAGAGAAGAAATTAGTTGACTGGAACTTCTAATGTAAGGATAGAGATGGTTGGGGGTGCAGTCAATTGAAACACCAAATAAGTGCATGATTATTTGTTGTGTGCTGACGTTTCGACCTACTTTGTAGGTCATCTTCAGGGCAAATATACGGAGCGGCTGCAAGAAAAGGAAACTGGCAACTGTTTATATAGTTGCCAGTTACCTTTCCTTGCAGCCGCTCCGTATAATTGCCCTGAAGATGACCTACAAAGTAGGTCGAAACGTCGGGACACAATAAATAATCATGCTCTTATTTGGTGTTTCAATTGACTGCACCCCCAACTATCTCTGTCCTTACTTTATTATTTATAATTGGTCTAATAAATATTAAACTATTGGGAGGTGTCTTGTTCAATAAGATTACTTTAATATAATTAAAAGGAAACATACATAAAACCATAAATTATATTTTTAACGTCAAGTCAAACTTTTTTTTTTTAATGCAACAAAATTGAAGTTTCTACCCTATGTCAAATGACATATAGGATACCCAGCAGCCGTAAATCCCTTAGAGGCCAGGATTTTCATTGAACTTTTAGAATTAGGGAAAAAAATTTATTTTGCTTGAAAAACAGTCAGTTACCAGGAGTTTCGATTTTTAACATAATAATTCCTTTTTCCTATCAGTACTTGCCAAGATATTAATAAAATATTGAGAGCATTGATATAGCTGTTCCTTAAGGACATCTAATTTTATAAAAGATAGAAAAGGCTTCGTTGTATACCAACTTAGTCCACTATTCTCTCTCTGTATGTCACATACTCATTCTATTTTCTTTTTCACCTTACTCAGTCACAAGTGAAGTAGGGAGTTTATGGAAGGGTAAAATAAATTAAAAACAGTTTGCCAAAAACTTCTATTACATAACAATCAAGAAAAATTCATACCAATATGTATATATAAATTATTATTTCTTTAAAAAAATAAGTTAATGAATGAAATCGTTGTGGAATTAAATTTATTTACACTTAGTATTTTTTGCAGTATTTTTTTTTCATTGTTTTTAACTTTGACAATCCTTAGAGCTCTCAGTGTAAGAAGTTAAGTAACATTTTTTCATTATCAAACAGTGATACATCCTTTATTATAACTCAAATTTATTATCAAGTACAAAATGTATATTTTATCATAATTGGACCAAATGCAACACTTTTTGATTCAAAATTTGTTTTAAATTTAGTTCCATAAATTAGGCTTTGAATTTTACATTATATTGGAAGCATATTCACATGTAAGTAAATGATATGCACCTTAATGCATAAAATTAATGTTTATACATTATTGTTTTTTATTGATTATGGATACAAATGTAGTAATATACATAAAAACAAATTATAAAATTATTGTTTATTACCTAACAACTACACCCCATGAAGAAGGGTATGGGATTCAGTACGTGTGGTAAAGACTGTACTGTTTCTTGGACAACGGTTGTGCAAGGAGGTGATTTGTCACTGAGATGAAATAAAATTATTACACTCTGAAATTTTCCAATTCAAGATACCTCTCGAAGCAATCACCAATGTGTAACATTGACTTTTAAAAATAACGAATCTGCCACCTTTTACCCAGCATTTTTTAATTTTTATCTATTAAGATACTACACAATCTTTCTTGGTTCTGGAATGTATGATTTTTAGGTGATTGTTGAGCTTGCCATCCAAATTTCGTGTGTAAATGGAGTCTCGAGATCTGCTGTTTTGTCAAAAATTCCCAACGAATTGATCCACCAACGATTTGACTAGCTTTAAGTATGACATTGGTTTCTCATTTTTTTTTTTTCTGTTACAGAATCGTACAATATTTATGAGTTCACTATTCACTTTTCCATCCCAAAGAAAAATAGTATTTCCACTACTTCAGGGATTTTCTCAAATATATATTGCTGGGTATTCGTTGGCCCAATCTACTGAACGCATATTCTTTATATAATCAATAACAATTTTAGGTTTTTGGATATTGACCAATTCTCCATTTAGTGAGGTTAGCTGGGTTATAAGTCATAAAATATATTTTCCCCCTTGAATATCATAATAGATTCATCAATACAAATCGAATTACAAAGTATAAAGTGTTCAGAAAATTTTGAGTTGATATACTTTAAAAAGTTACTAACCTTTTGAATGCGGGTCCTCATACAGGTATTTTTGTCCACTGGTCCATTTTTCTGTAAATGAAACATCCAGGATATTTTTTAAAATCTATCTTGGGTAAATATTTTTGATAGAATTTTACTGGTGAATTTGATAGACCAATATTCCTGAAGATTTGTGACCAGAATGATTCCCATGTTCAAAAATCTTTCCAATGTAGGCCAGAAATTCTTTCCAATTAACGTCTCTTCATGTAATCCCCATTATCTCCCAAAGACTACCTGTCAATCTCCATACTTTCCAACCTTTCCAAACCTCTCGAAAGAATTGTCCAGTCATAAATATCAAATTTTCTTGAACAGTCCGAACTCCTTGATCCGCTTCAAACAGGCTTTCGTCCTGGTTTTTCCACTCAATCTGCCCTTACCAAAATCACCACTGACATACATAAAGCCATGGACAAGAAACAACTAACCATGCTAATCCTCCTAGAATTTTCTAAAGCTTTCGATTCCTTGGACCATTCTATCCTTTTTTTCCAAATTAAAGTCATTGTCCTTTTCCAACAGCTTTATTCTATGGTTCCAATCCTTCCTTTCTGACAGGTCCCAAGCGGTTTCTATGCCCAACCAACCCCTTTCCTCACTCTATCCTCAAGTGTGGCACAGGGCTCAAGCTTCTCTCCTCTCCTTTTAAACTGTTACATCAACGATCTTCCTAAATCTGTTCCCCACTGTTCCTACCATCTATATGCTGATGACTTCCAAATCTATTTATCCTTTCCTCCATCTGAGCTATCATATGGGTTCACCAGTATTCAGCAAGACCTAGATAGGATCAGTGCCTGGGCAAAGCTGAACAAACTGGAATTGAACGCAATGAAAACCCAGGTCATTGTTCTAGGTTCCAACTCCCTCCTTACAACTATCCCCACCCTTCCAACATTAATCCTAAATGACCACTCCATCAGTTTCAACTCCTCCATTAAAAACCTAGGCATTACCATTGACCAAAATCTTTTCTGGAAACCCCATGTCATCCAAATATTCCGACGATCAATTAGTTCCCTGAAATTATGCCATCAATTTCGGCATCTCCTTACACAATCTACTTAGAAGCTGCTCGTATCATCCCTCATCTTCCCCCTCTTTGACTACTGTAGTGTGGTATATGGGGGCCTCTCAAAAATGCCTAAGGGCCACTTAAAAAGAATAATGAACTGCGCTTTAAGATTTGCTCTTGGTACTCTGTGGCGATCCCTGGTGTCACATCACTATGATGAGTTAAAGTGGCTCTTCCCTCCCATTTGTAGACAATATTTCCTTAGTGCTTTTCTATACCAATCCATTGCAACACCCTTCATATATCTATAGCCTCCTCCCATGTTAATATCAATATATTTATTTTCGACAGTTAGTTAAAATCTTGTCGTTTCGTACTTTTTATTTATTTATTTTATTTTCTATTTCTATTTTTATTATGTTTTGTCACTCTTGATTATTTCATGATTTGTATTATTATGTAGCCTTCTGGCCAGATGAATATTATGTTTTTTTTATTTGTTCATTATTGTTATTCTAAAAGGACTTGGTCCCAGAATAAAATTTGTTTTCTATTCTAATCCATATAATAATAATAATAATAATGTCTTTATTTATTCTGGGACGAGTCCCTATAGAATAACAATACAGGCATTGTAAGCTATTAAATCTTAGAGTGTTAAATAATTACTTTTAATTAATTATTACAATTAATTTAATTAGTGAGAACGAATAAAAAAAATGAACAAATAAAAAATGTGAATTACCTACAATAACAGTATTTCAAAAACATATTAGAAGAAAAGAAAGAAAAAAAATTAAAATAAGTTTACAATAATTATATAAGAGAAACAAATTTATGGTCACATATATCAAATTTATGCCAAGAAAAAAAACAAAAAAGAAAGATTAAACAAGATTATCCGAGATTTACCTTTCATCCCTTTTTGTCCTTTTTAATATCTATCTATATGACATTAATAATACATATGTACGTGGTTTAAATTCCACACACTCAAATATATGAATACAAAATAACACACACAAATGTACATCTAAAAACATCATTCATTCATCGAATAAAGAGAGCATTAAGTCAATACTGATCCCCTACTGTTTTCGAATTTTTGGGAATTGTAGGGATAATAGGTGCTGGAATATACGGGATTTGAAGGTTGGAAGATTATTGGAACGACGAATGGAAGAAGGTATAGAGTTCCAAAGGGAGGAGGATCGGATCAGGAAAGCTCTGTCAAAAGCTGCAGTTCGGTGGGATGCTGTATATAGATCAGAGAGCCGAGAACGGGTGTTGCGGGAGAGGACTGTGGTTTTGAATTGAAGGAGATCGAAAATGTAAGATGGTCGACGGGATTGGATAACTTGGTAAAGGAAAGATGCTAGGACGTACTTACGGCGGTAGGAAGGGTAGAGCCATTTCAATTCTTCGTAATATCGGGTCACCGAGGCATCTCTAGGGATCCCAAAGATGAATCGAACAAAGCAATTAAGCAACCGCTTTAATTTTGCTTCGAGATCCCCAGAGATACCCCCATACACCGAACAACAATAGTCAAAATGGGGGAAAATTAAGGAAGAAACTAGGAGTTTACGGATTTCAAAAGGGAACAGGTGACGAAGGTAATTGAGACGCTTTAAGGTGGAGAAGGTACGACGAGAAATTTCAGAGATATGGTTTTTCCAGGAAAGGGTCTGATCAAAAGTAATTCCAAGGTTTTTGACAGTTGGGTAGAATTTGATAGGATTATTGTTTAGAAGGAGGATTGGATTATGGGGAATAGTTTTAAGGAAGTAGTTTGACCCTATTATTATTGTCTTGGTTTTGTCCACGTTCAACTTTAGCTTGTTATCCATTGCCCATCGATTTATTCGATTCAGGTCATCTTGGAGTTTTTCGGTGGCTAATATTAGATCGGAAGGGGAAAAGGATAGGTACACTTGAAAGTCATCGGCATAGAGATGATACTGGGAATGTCGGATAAGAAGTGGAAGGTCGTTTATGTAAATGGCAAATAGGGTGGGGGATAGTGATGAACCCTGTGGGACACCACAGGATAGCGGAAGGGTTATGGAGGGAGGTTGACCGGGGACCAAAACATATTGGGAGCGATCTGAGAGGAAAGACTTGAACCATCCTAGAGCACTGTTGGATATAGGTAAGTTTCGTAGCTTGGCGAGAAGGATATTGTGGTCTACTGAGTCGAAGGCTTTGGAAAAATCTAAAAGGATCAGAATGGTTAATTTTTGCTGTTCAATTGCAGTATGGAGATCATGGGTGATTTTGAGGAGAGCGGATTGAGTTGAATAGCCTGGACGAAAGCCGGATTGGAGAGGGTTAATGAGGGAATGTTCTTCTAGAAAATTTGAAATTTGGTTTTGGGCTAGGCGTTCTAATGGTTTTGAGAGGTTAGAGAGAAGGGAGATAGGGCGGAAGTCATTTGGAGAGGAGGGATTTTCAACTTTATTTAGCGGGCGCACTAACGCGGTTTTCCAAGGCGTGGGAAATATGGAGTTTTGTAACGAGAAATTATAAATATGATGTAATACGGGCATTAAGACAGGAAGGCAGGATTTTAGTAGCTTTAAAGGAATATTGTCGGGGCCATACTCACTGGTGCGCGATTTCAGAATGGCGTTTAATAGTTCGTCATATGATACATGGGAGAAAAAGAAGTTATCAGGGTTAAAGTTTATATGATCAATGTCGGTAGCGGATGAGGATTTAGGAGATGTGATGGGTACGAAGTGGTTATTGAGATTGTCTGGCGTGATTGAAGAGGAACAGAGTTTACCGGATACTGTTGGCGATAATTGTCGGAGTATTTTCCATTTGGATTTGGGATCGGTTGCATTGGTGAGGATGAATTGGATGTGGTTTGATTTTGCACGACGTATTGCAGATTGTGTTTCATTGCGAAGTAGTTTGAAACCTGCATAGTCTACTGATAGACGTGTGCGACGAAATTTTCTCCTTGCTGCTTCTCTTTTCTTCATCATTTCTTTTATTTCCGGGGTTAGCCAAGGTGCCGTTGGACGGCGTAAGGTAAGGGTTTTTAAAGGAGTATGGATGTCTAATATGGATTGCAGATTGGAAGTCAAGGTGGAAACCATCTGATCGATGGAACTATAGGAGTAAATGACGTCCCAGTTGATGGAACTTAAATCGGATTGAAGTGATTCGAAGGAAAGGAGATCCAAATTGCGATAGGACACCGTTCTGGGAGTAAAGGATTTGACTGGTAGGTCATATGAAATTTGATATAGATCTCATCGACAATTGCTTTCCTCACAGTTATGAATTTTCATAATCATTTGTCTCTTTTATTATAGAATAAATCAATATCCCTCAAGTAAAATAACAACAAATTTAGGATTCTTTGTGGTCTGGCAATTTGGGGTAAAATATTGAAATCCACAGGTGATAGAATATCCACTTCTGATACCTCTATTCATTCGTTTTTCATTTTCATTTGAATCTGCTGTTCTCCTTATTTTCTTCTCTATCACTTTCAAATCCCTCAATATCACCTTCAATTCTTGGTATTCTTTGTTGTATAACAGTAAGTATATCACTAATTCAAATTCTAATTCATCGTTACTACGTTTAAAATTTTCACATTTTTTTCTTTTATTTGCCATCTGGAGGATGTAAAATATAAAAATAACAGATAAACTGAATCTGATATATTCAACTACTTAATAAAAGGATTAACTTAGCTCATTTGCAACTAAGTGTGAAATATTTCTTGAGCAACAACTGTTTGCATTGTCTCCAAAGTGGAGCCCTCGAGTTTGAAGACAAATATTAAATGGCTCCACTCTAGAGGCCTCGAGTGCAAAGGGTTAATTTCTATAAAATCATACAATACATTATTAACAATACCTCTAATCAAACAATTTACTATTTACAATACTCGTGTTTACCTAACTAATTATGCTCACTTATGATTAATACATGTTTATAAGATCTTCATTTGGTAGAAGACTGGTCTTCTAAATCTTCATTCTATGCTGGCAAAAGTTAGAAAAAAAAATTATGCTGGCCCTTCTGAAAGCTGTTACATCCTTCTTAAATCAACACCTCTTGTAGATATCCATCACACTGTAGTCCCTTACTCACTCTGTTTCTCACATTTAACTAATTTCTTTGATTAATTGAGAAGAGAGCTTTTGATATATCTCAATATATATTAATGTAGTTCTTTATGTTTTAAATAAAGTAATAAAGTTCTTTTCATCTATGCCTGATTACTGAATATGCCTCAAAATGCTGAAACAGAGCATTTTAATAGAATCAAATTTTAGTGAAATATTTTTGGTAATTATTTTTTTACATCTTATTCATACTTGTTTTGAAGCTACAATTTTATGAAACTTTGATGCTTTTAATGAATAAAGAATCTGTACATTTATTTTGTAATCCATCTTTGATTTATTGTATAATTCAACTTAAAAATTATAACAGGGAGTAATCACATACTATACCAATCCTGCAATACTATTTTATACCATTCCAAGACTAATTGCAATAGTTGGAACAATGATTTCCATAATGAATAATGAGATTAAAAATCATGTGATGAGAACATGAATTATATCTTATGAATTAGAAGAAAAAAAATTCAGGTGATCAATTTATGGAACTACTAACTGGATATTATGGAACCACTAAGGAACTATGTTTCAAACGCAGGTCTCTTGAGGATACTCACTTTTTGTGGACATTCTTTAGTATAAACAATCCTTAAATATTTATTTCTTATTGGTAAATCCTGAAAAATTTTAAACTTGGCTCTATATTTCAGTATAAAATTTCTAAACAAAAATATGAACAACTGACTAAATAAAATTGTATTTTTTAAAAATTAAATTAGAGAGAGAGAAATGCTTTATTTTTAAAGCAGTGCTGTCCAACTACATTGGATTGCCATAATACACAGCATACTGATCAATCCATATCGGACATACTGTACATTACAATTTGTTTGTCTTAAATACATACTTAAAAACTACAGTACAATTCCTAATTCTTC
Source organism: Arma custos (assembly GCA_037127475.1). Classification (NCBI taxonomy): domain Eukaryota; kingdom Metazoa; phylum Arthropoda; class Insecta; order Hemiptera; family Pentatomidae; genus Arma; species Arma custos. Next base: position 95,563,532 of record CM073761.1, read on the forward strand.
TTACTCTCTTTTCCCCTTTTTATATACAAGAAAATAAAGAGAATACAAAACAAATAAAACATTTTTATTATATAACAAATATTACATTTTATAACCTCCTGATTTTCCTCTGGGTAGGCTACAGAGCCCTTACATTAAAATATAGTGAACTCATTGGATTTTATTTCAAACCCTATATGGTATTATTTTTAATACAGGGATTTCTGAGGAGGATAAAATGTTTGGGAATTAATTATTTTAAGGTTCTTAATGTAAGTTTCCACTCATTCAATGTTAAAATTCAAAGCTTAAAAATGATTGTTTTTAGATTTCCGATGATGAAAATGTTACCACTTCAACTCTCGCATTTACTCCTTCAAATGATGATAATGGTGGTCGTCTCACTTGTAGAGCAGATAATCCAAGAGTAAATGGTGCAGCCCAGGAAGTTACTTGGAAGCTGGATGTTCACTGTATGTTATAATTTTATGTCATAATATTAATGTATTTATGAATATCAGTAGTAAAGATCTTTTGAGGTATTTAACTTTATATTATTTAATTAATTTAATCATGTTTCAGATATGCCACATGTGCGATTAGAGCTAGGATCAAAAATGAATCCAGAAGACATTGAAGAGGGAGATGATGTTTACTTTGAATGTAAAGTGAAGGCTAATCCTAGTGCTTACAAAGTGTTATGGAAGCACAATGTGAGTGTGGAAATGAAATAATCTGATCTAATTATTAAATGAATATTTTCTCATAATATTAATAATGCATATAACTATGTGTATTTTGAATTAGATTATGCTTTTCTTATACCGGACATTCTGATCAGAATGGCAATATGAGATTTTATTTTGCAAAAATGATATTTTGTATTATAACTAAAATAAATATTCTTTTCTTTTTATCATCTTATATTATAATGACAAACATCAACGACAATTCTGACCATAATACATATCAGACAGCATTGACATCCTTTTAGCCTTATAGATATTTTATATATCACTATATTTATTTAACATTTATGTATTTGTTTCTCTGGAAAGGATAATACTTGAATACCATAGGGTTTATTGAAAGTAAAACTCTATTCACACATACCTGCATAATTTATTGTGAAATATAAAATTACTAAATTGTGGACATGATAATTTTTATGAAATTATGTTCTAGAACCAAATAATTCAGCAAAGTATAAAAGGTGGAGTTATTCTCAGTCATAAAGCATTAGCATTACAATCTGTGAGAAGAACACAAGCTGGAAATTATACTTGTGTTGCTTCAAATGTGGAAGGAGATGGGGATAGCAATACAGTGCAACTGAAAGTCATGTGTGAGTAGAATATAGGTCAGGATTTTGTTATATTTCATGACTGAGTCTTATAATTCCCATTTAACCATGCAATTTTTAGATAAACCAATATGTAGAAGTGATCAGAAACATGTATTTGGAGTTGCAAGAAATGAAGATGCAAGAGTTATGTGTGAAGTTGATGCCTTTCCTACCCCAGATAGCTTCCGTTGGTCTTTTAATAATTCTGCTGAAGCTATTGAAATAACACCTTCAAAATATCATAATTCACTACACCTTTCTCTATCCACCCTTTCTTATACTCCTCAAACCGAAATGGACTATGGGACTGTGATGTGTTGGGCATCTAATACAGCTGGACAGCAACGGGAACCATGTGTTTTTCATATTATTGCTGCAGGTAAAAAATCATATTTAAAAGAAATATTCTTCAAAGGTTAGTTAAAGTAAATTTATCTGATGAAAATTACCTTATAATTTGTTTAATCTATATTTTTATTTTTGCTATTGTTCTTTAATTATTAATTATATTTTAGGTCGACCAGATCCACCTTACAATTGCACTTTAATAAATCAAACCCTTCATTCTCTCGACTTGGAGTGCTTAGATGGCTTTGATGGGGGGCAAGTTCAAAATTTTCAATTAGAAGTCTATAATTTTGAAACAAACTATCTCTTAGTTAATACAACATCAAAACAACCTGTATTTAAAGTAGAAGGTTTGAATCCTGGTGTGAATGTTAAAATAAATATATATGCTTTTAATTCAAAAGGCAAAAGTGATATTGTAAGCCTTGATGGATTTACTCTGAAAATTGCTGAAAAACAAACCGGTAAGATAGAATTGATTTCGTCAATTTTATATTTTAATAAGTTTAATATTAATAAATATTAGAGAATTAGTTGAAATGTAAAGGTGTCATCCATCAGTTCTGCACTGGTTTCAAAACGATATATAATTGTTTTCACATCCAGAGGCTGTTAACCATTTTGATAGAATGTGGTAATTTTCCAAAAAAAAATAATAACAGATTTACTATGGATCTGAATGTCTTGAGCATCAGTAATTTTTATTTCAAAAGATATGAGGTGTGTTAAGGTTCTGTAAGTAGGGCGATTCTCCTCTTACAGTTTTATTCCATTTAACATTGGAAGGTGTCATTAAAAAATTGTACTTTAAACGGATAGATTATAAATAGTAAAATACAGAAGTTTGTTTATATTGATTATTTGTAATTATTTATAAATATCTAGAAGCTATTACATTAAATGAAATAGGGTTGATAGAAGCTGTTAAAGAATTAGGTGTTAGTATGAAGAAATGGCAACACTTGAATTGGTAGAACAATTGACCCGAATGAAAGTTGACCTCGCTACAATCCAAGAGGTACGTTGGACTGGTGCCGGTGCTCTCAAAAGAAAAGAAGCAACTCTCTACTATAGTGGGAGTAAAGAATGGCATGAGTTCGGGACAGCATTTCTTGTTGGTAAGAGATTACAATCAGCCGTAGTTGATTTTCAACCAATCAGTGGAAGATTATGCACCCTGAGATTGAAAGGAAGGACCGGACATATTTCAGTGATAAATATACATGCCCCAACAGAAGAAAAGAACGACGAAGAAAAAGAAGTTTTCCATGAAGATCTGGGCAGAATCATGAGAAGTTGCCCATCTGGTGATGTGAAGATTGTTATGCGAGATTTTAATGCCCAAATAGGTAAAGAATCAGAGTTCATACCAACAATTGGAATTAATAGTCTCCATAACAAATCAAATGACAACGGAGAAAGAATGATCAACTTCGCAATATCGAACTCTCTAGTAGTTATGAGCACAGTATTCCCGCATAAAGATAAACACAAGCAGAAATGGCATTCCCACAATGGTGCTTTTACTCAAATTGATCATATCCTTGTGGATAATTCTTACTTCAATAATATCCAAATGTGAGATCTTTTAGAGGCCCGGATGTCAACTCCGATCACTTCCTCGTTATCATGAAAATAATGCTCAAAACGTCTCCCTTCAAAAACGAAAGATCAAACCTAAGGTCAACAAATGGTCCAAGGAATCAATAAAAGATGAGCAAATACAACAATGTTTTTCCCTTAGAGTAGAGAAAGGAATCAGAAATACACCGGTAGTAGAAGATGGATGGGAAGTGAATGCACATTGGAATCATATTAAAGAAATTATAACGGGGACCGCGAGCGAATACTGCAAAATGGAAAAGAAACCATCACGGAATATATGGTTTGATGAAGAATGTAAAGAGGCAATCCAAAAACGAAATGAGAAAAGATTAAAATACCTGAGTATGAGCACGAGAAATAACAAGAAAGAGTACCAGGAAGCAAGAAGAGAAGCAAAGAAGATCTTGAAAGGGAAGAAAAGGAAAGCTCTATACAATAAGGTTAAAGATATCGAAAACTCCAGAAGAAGCAACGATACCAACAAATTCTTTAAAGAAGTGGAGTCGTGTAAAACCAGTTACTGCTCTAGAAGGAGCATGGTAAAAAATTAGGAGGAACGACTACTGGTGCTGGAGACGGACATCCAAGTAAAATGGAGGAATTATTTCCAAGGACTACTAAGCCAGACAGAAGAAGAAATAAGTGTATTGAAATGTGACTCGTATGACAGCCAAGACAAAGCAGTACCACCGGATGGAGAGGATATAGACGATATTGTTATGAAGCTGAGAAATGACAAGTCACCAGGATCAGATGGAATCCCTGCTGAGTTCCTGAAGGCAGCTGGCAATGCTCTAACTAAAGAGCTGCAGGAACTAATTGCTCAAATATGGGAAGAGGAGCAAATCCTGAGAGAGTGGAAAGAGTCTATTATAGTGCCTATCTACAAGAAGAAAGGAGCCTCTACAGAATGTAAAAATTACAGAGGGTTAAGCCTACTGAATACTGCCTATAAGATATTCTCGATAACTCTGTATAACCGCCTACTGCCCTATGTTGAGAGAAATCTTGGAGAATACCAAGGAGGTTTTAGACCTAACAGATCTACTATAGATCAGATTTTTTCCTCCAAGCAGATGTGCGAAAAAATGAAGAAGTTTAACAATACATTGTGGATGCTGTTCATAGATTTCAGGATGGCTTATGGCACAATATCCAGGTGTGAGCTCTTCAGAGCTATGAGCGAAATGAAAATTCTATCCAGATTGGTGCACTTGGTAATGATTACGATGGAAAACACAGTTTGCCGCGTAAGGGTAAATGGCTCAACCACAGAAAAATTTAAGATTAGTACAGGACTTAGGCAAGGAGACTCGCTGGCACCTCTACTCTTCAATATTGTAATGCAAAGTGTCATTAAAAGGGCAGGATTACTGATGGAGGGAACAATCTTTAACCGTAGTCTGGGTATTCTTGCATATGCTGATGACTTTGTATTAGTAGGAAGAACGCTGATTCTCCTAAAAGAAGCTTTTGAGAGGCTGGAAGTGGAAGCTGGAAAAATGGGGTTACATGTGAATGAGGAGAAAACCAAGGTCATGGTAATAAAGAATAGGAAACAAAACCGACCACCTCATAGCTACGCTTTTGGAAAATACACTTTCCAACGCGTGTCAAGTTTCCAGTATTTAGGAAGCCGTATAAATGAGAATTTGAATGAGGAGGAAGAAGTTAGAGCCAGGATAGTATCAGCTAATAAAGCATGTTTTGGGATCTCAAAGCTCCTGAGAAGTAAGCTCCTTAGCCTAAAGTCCAAGCTGATGATATATAGAACCATCATTAGGCCAGTAGCGACGTACGCTGGTGAAACCCTCACACTGAATAAATCCAGCGTGGAAAAGCTGAATAGATTCGAAAGAAGAGTCCTACGGCAAATATTCGACCCAGTGCGAGAAAACTACCAACTCAGGATCAGAAGGAACAAGGAGCTGAGTGAGTTATATGGAGACCTAACGATATCGAGCTTCATCAGGATTCAATGCATTGAGTGGCTGGGCCACGTATATAGGATGGAGGAAGAAAGGACAGCTAAAAAGCTGTATACAGGAAATCCGGATGGAGTAAGACTTTGAGGAAGGCCCAAAGCTAGATGGAAGGATGCCGTCTGAAGATCTGAGGCTGAGCAAGGTCTCCATCACTCGAGCAGGCGATCGGGACGATTGGGGAAGAGCGGTTGAGCAGGCCAAGGACTTCTTTATGAGTCTGTCACGCCAATAATGTAATAATGTAATGTAATTATAAGGTGGATATTAATTTTGTAGATAAGGTTACAGCCAAGAAACGCTTGTTACTTTTCAGTCTTGACATTACTTGTCTTGAAATATAAAAATTGATGGATAAAAGGGAATGCATCAAAATTTTGTACAAATATAATTGTAGAACATGCACTAATTTAATGTAATTAAATTGTATCATGAACATTGAGATTGGCTTGTGAAGTTGTTGAGGTAAGTAACGAATGAATTCTTAAAATGTTAATAAGCACTGAGCAGATCGGTAAACATCCGAAGCTTGGATGGGAGAACTGTGTTAAGGATGATCTCATGGGTTAGGGTCTGCAGGTAATCTTTGGGCGAAAGTTTTTAAACAGTGATTGACTGTATTTGTCACAAAGCCTTTTATTATTATTTATAGGAGAAGTTAATTTTTATAGAATCAAACTCTATAATAAATCATAAATTTATTCGATGATTATAAAAATATCAATTTTTATACCAGTAATAATTCATAAGACTTATTATATATGTTTTATATTAATAAATAGATATGGCCTCATTTTTCTTATTTCTTACAAATTTTCATTTTGCTGCTGTCAAAAAATTTTTAAAATACAAAAAATAATTTTCAGGTACTCCAGTTCCTTTTTATGTTACTCCAGTGGTTGTTGTTCTGGTTGTTGCAACTGTGATGTTGATGACCTGTATTGTTGTTATTTTTGGAGTTCTGAAAGCTCGAAATAGAGCTCATGTAACTACTGAAAGTACTAGCAACAGATTAAATGAAAAAACCAAAGTTCCACTACGAATTGATGCTAGGGAAATTTATGACATGGATGATAACAATCCAGATCTTATTCCATGCAACAAAGGTAAAAAAAAATTAAAGTCCTATCTATTTTTATATAAATAAATAAGTGTAGATAAACAACTTAAGGAAGAATGTCTGCATTAAACTATAACCTTTTATTATTTAAATAACAATCGACTTAAAACATTAATGGTTAAACTGACTCAGACAGCAATCAAAACCAAAATTTTAGGAGCACTTCGGTGTAAAGTTTAACATGATCAGCTATCATATCCACCTTTTGTATGTATGTAGTTTCCCAGTTTTATGCCCACAGGATTCTCTTTAGTTTTTGTCTATAAAATTACTACAACTTGAACATAAAATTCCTAATTAAAATTTTAAAAAACCTTACCTTAACATCGATAACAATTTTTGTAAGATTTTCAATTTGTTAATTATCATTTATTAAGACAAGAGTGTAACTTTAGTGGAACATAGATAATGTATATAATTATTAGGTTTTACAACTCATGTATTCAAAATGAGACACATGAATAAAATAATTCTTCATGATTACAATCCAAAAAGGGTCTTGGGTTTAATTAACAATAATAAATAAGATAAGAAATATTATCTTGATAAAAAATTACTGTTCAAATTTACTATTGCTAGGGAGTGATTTGGCCAGGATCATGATCTACTGGATGTGCCCTATGGGCGTTTCCCAACCCAAGAATTAATCTAGAGCTTCCTATTGGACCTCACACATCTCAACCATGTTTTGGGATTTTGCCTCATTTTTAAGATATAATAATATATAATTTAACTTGATTAAAATAATATTGCAATGTATACACAATTATATAAAAATGTACTTATATTTTGCATTATCTTAAAATACACACTTTTGTTAAAAACAATGTTACATATATTTATTATATTTAACCACCTAAATTTTCTCCCATTGGGTCAAAAATATCCATGTAATTATATTGCCACACATATCTAACAGTAATAAAATTGTAAAATATAGTAGTAGAAGTACACAGATTCAAAATTGCAAACTAGCATACAAACACATCTACATGTCATAGTTTCTTAATCAAATAAAATTCAATTTTTCAATGTTTTTTTCCAAAAGAAACATATGTAAAAATTAAGTAATTTAATATTCCAGCTGATTCAGACTATCAGTTGGTAGCCAATACAAGTCTCCATTCAGGAAATTTAAAATTATCTCAGGAAAGAGGTTCTAGTCAAAGTCAAATTCTACATGAAAATGTTAAAGATTCTAATCTGTTGAATGTTGACATCTATGAAAACTACAAGAATGTTCATCATAACAAGGAACAGGTAAAAATTTCATTGACCAATATTATCCATTTATATTTTCTTGTGTAGATGAGTATGTTCATTCAAGGAAAGTGTTCATATTTTCCTGAATCTATCTTAGGATGAGCATTTAATTATAATGCTTTTATCTTTAGAAAAATTGAACTAACATCAAAATTATTTAAAAAATAAAAATTGGTCAAGTAACAAATTTAATTTATTTATTCCTAGATGTTTTAATCCTATTTTTTCTCTAGCATCTTTCGGACAAATAATATTAGATCTGTTCTGTATCTCTCTTTTTTGAAGGTTACCTTGTTAATAACCAACTTTCCTGCCCGTTCGATTAGCCATTGCAACATGAAAGTAATGTTAAATAAACAAACAATCAACTTTCCTTCCCATTTTCCCCATGAGTCTTTCAACGATTGAAGTGGATGGCACATTATGAGTCACTGAAAAGAAATTTCTCTATAGTTGGAACAGACTTTTCAAATTCCCAAGATCTCCTCCTGGATGGCAATTATGATTTGGTGGAGCTGATTCCAGATCTTATCTCCATTCTATTTAAAGAGATTGTTCTGAATTCCATGTACTTCTGGCTTTATAAGTATTCAGACCACGGGCTATTTTGATTACTTCTCCCTTGTTGTGTCCTACCATCAGAACCATCCAAGTTCTGTTTCCTATGGTTGTTATCCTTCAGAATGGATCCCTTGAGTTCCTGTTCAAAGTATTTTGGCTGTGATCTGCTTCTATGTTGCCATCTATTGGCAACACAAACTCTGTCCACTAACTAATTTTTTTTCCGTGTATTCCTATATGTTGATGTTTGCTTTACATCCTTCTAAGACTCCTCATTTTCCAACAAATCTTCTGGAGTTCTAATTGTTAAATTCTACCTGTATTTCTCCATTCCGTCTTTCATCGATCATTAGCTTTATTATCTAGACTTTTTCTCTCATTGACAGGTCTCCTAAGCTTTATTTTCTCTTGTTGACATCCTGAGCTGTCATTTTTGTCAGTCACTGATGCATCATGCATCTAGCCTGGTTTCTATCTTTCAGTTTGAATTTGGATTTCTCACCGAACCAGCCATTTCACCCAACTCTTTGTCTTTCATTAAGCACTTTGACAGCAGGTGAAGTGCAGTTTATAGTTAAACCAGGGACAGTAAATATCTCCCATTTAAATTTATTATTTACATTTAAACATTTATGTGAATTTTAATTGTTTTGGGAAAAACTTCCTTTTCCTCAAAATATATTTTTTTTTAATGATCAAATTATTGTATATCTATTGAAAATCTATAAATAATTTATGTAAAAATAACATAAAAGAAAATGTATATGTATGTGAGTATATGAATACATGTGCATATACATGTATTCATGTATATATATTTGTGCAAGAGTGTAATTGGTAATTGTGATTGTTATGGTATATTATAAATATCAAAGTGATGTCTTGGAAGAAGAAAATCATACTGAGGTTAAGAAAATGAAATCTGAAGAAGAGCTATACATAAACCGCTTAAGTCTGAACCAGGAAAGGTAGAAGAAAAATTACGACTATTCTAGCATTTCCTGCATATTCTGTTAATAAAACAAAAAGAGTTTATTGACAAGGTTTAATAAACAGAAGGGAAACAGACTATGGATATTGATAAAGAATAATTTGGAAGTAATAATGTGTGGAATAACGAATTCACTGTTAATTTGGTTTATTTTTTTAATACGATTAATAAGGTTGAGTAAAATAAAACCATTGTTTAGTAGAGTCCATTGATAATCAATTTGTGTCAGTGTTCACAGAGTACTCAAAAACAAGTTTAGATATATTTAATTATTATTATTATTTTGTTTGTAAAATATAGTCCATTCATTTACTATCAAATAACTTATATATTAATTATAGATTTCCTCTTATAAATTTTGATTGATCTCCTTTATGATATATATTTGCACGTTGTATATAAATGTATGCAAAATTTAAGTTCTATTATTAGGTTCATTTTTCATGTTATGAACATCATGTTATCTATGTTACTCGTTATATAACTTTAAATAATCACATCATACATGATGTATTTTTAATATTTTAATAATGAAGAGAAAAAGGATGTTTGTATTAATCAGTCATTATTTGTCTTAATATGCTGTTACTCCATAGATTAATAATTTATTTATTTCATTAATTTAAAGACAATTCACAGTAATGATGGTTGTTGGCTGACATACTTATGATTATGATGATATTTCATATATTACTAATGATTACTAATTGAATTCAATTATAATTTGAGTACTATTTTAATTAAAATTTCTATATTATAGAGTTATTGTTAACAAAAATAAAAAAAACATGAATTATACCCTGTTTAATACATGGTAGCTACTGTACTGTTTCTAAGACAACAGTTGCACAGGGAGGTAATTAGTCCAAGATTACTCCTAACACTTCAGTAGTCGCACCTTTAAATGGAACATAAGTATTCGCATGTCATCTGTGAGATGCCTTTTCTATTTTGTCCGATTATACTCACAATATTACTTTAACATTATAGAAAATTGGTAAAATGATTGAAATAATTAAATCTCTAGTCATGGATGTTTAATAAAAAAAATTGTGAAGAAATATAAAAAATAAAACAATAAGGACAAATTTTAATATATAAAATAATAAACAGAGAGGTTTACAAAATATTTCACAGGCAATATGAAAATGAATTTAAAGTATATACACATAATCAAAAATAAATTACCAATAATACTTTTTTAAGTAAAAAAATTAAAAAAATGTATTAGTCTTTTTTGCGACTACAACCATAAGCACAAATAAAGGAACAATGTGCACCTAAGCATAAATACTGCCCAAAATCTTTACATCTTTACTGGGTGTACCTTTTTTTCTGTCTTTTTGACAAGGTGAACACTGTTTACGAGAAGTAGCTTCTGCTGCAACTTCATTTGTTTCAACAGTAGAAGCAGTTTCATCTGGTGATATCTCCTGCAATCTGTTCAACATTGCGGTGGGAGGAGTAAGATTTTTCTTCTCCTCTGAAGCTGCTCTTCTGCTATCCCGAGACGTCTTAGAAAAAGTTGTCTAACTGGTACCTCGTTCCCATTCCATAAAAATATTACTTGGGCATTGATGCCAGCAATATTTAGTAAGGAGAAAAACACCACCATAGGCCAACGTCGCCCTCCTCCCAGTAGTCGCGTAGGATCTCACAGATGATTCAGCTAATATCAAGTTAATCATTTGTCCAGAAGAAAAACAAAACTACACTGGCATGTAGTTACTACTAGGGTAGGAGGATAGAAGGAGGGAGGGGTATGCAAGTTTGAACATATTCTGGCAACAACCATAAATGTTTCTCTAGAATCTCTCAGATGACATGCGATTACCGGAGTCCTAATAGCCAGATTTTTCTCCCAGTTAAGAGTAATCACTTTACAGAGGCTGAGTAAATCCAGCGAGTCTGTAGATCCAATGGAATCCGTCCAAGGCTTTTAACACATTAAATAATTTATCTGCCCACAGCTAGTTTTAAACCCAAGATGTTCAGCAGAGCAACTCAGTGCTCAGCATACTGAGCTCCTCTGCTCCCCTAGTTCACAAAAAAAAATTATACTTAAAAAAATAATATTTAAGTGATAATTAACAAAATGCTTGTTTTAATATTTTACCAATCTAAAATCCTACATTATTTTGCAGGGAGAAGACAATTATTTTGAAGACCAATGCATGAGACGACTCAACAGTGGTGATGTTGCTGCTTCTTCAATTCTAAAAAGAGAAATTGCTTCAAATGTATTTTCAGAGAATGACTTAAACCGTTGCAATTTATCACCCAGTGGTCTTCCAACACATCGTGAAGTGATAACTGTAAGAACACCACTAATGGCCAACCAGCAAGAAAGCTGTGTGTAGACAGAAGGATGAATGAAAATCAATTGTAATATAATTTTAAAAAAGTTGTTAAATAAAATTTGAAATACAAATATGGGTGTCATACTAATCCTATCACAACCAATTCTTGCTTCATCCATAGTCCCTATTTATCATACTTATAATTTTAATCTGAATGTGTATTATTTTTCTATGATAATAATAATCATGATTTTAGATGTTGGATGTTTTCTATTAGATAACATTTCTTATTAGAGTTGATGTATAAAATAATTGTAACTATAAAACATGAGTTATCTGCTACATTTTTTTAATACAATGTCAAGATTTCATAGACTTAAAATTTATAATAACCATATGTGTATATATATATATATATATATATATATATATATATATATATATTTATATATATATATATAAAAACATTTATTCTTAAGAAATATAATTGTCATAATTTATTTCAAACTTGTAGTGTATTGAAACTGCTATTTTAATCAAATTACTGTTTAATACTTTATGCAGCTGATAGTGTTGTAATAAGTCTAATATAATAATTTTTTACTTTGTAAAATATTAATGTATTATAATTAAAACAATAATGATCTGAAATGTACTATAGAGTTGTGTATAATAAATATTATATTTTTATTAAAATAAATTCTATAAAATTTATTTAAATTTCAAATTGATTTCAAATACTATTCATTTTGTAAGAAAAAAATAAGGTAATGACAGTAGAAATGTGTCACTTAAAGAAACTAAAAGTAAGCTAAACCAGTCCAAAAATAAAAGTAAGTTCCGACCATTAGCCAAAAATAGATAATTTAGTCATTATTATTACAGATAATTTAAATCTAGCAGTTTTTACATACATGGGATATCTGTGGCACATGGAATAATTACCTATCAAATCTGTGTATATATTTCTTGTTGATTATTAGAATGAAAATACAGATATAGTCACTAAGTAGACTTGTGATCAATGCATTAAGGCTGAAGGGACTTAAAGATTTGTGATTTTATAATTTATCAAAAAATATTATGTTTTTCAATAATAGTAGGTACCAATAAATAATATTTTTTGGTCATTTAAATACATTTCTAACACTGTTATTTTCAAGAAATTTATTTTATTTTCTAGATTGTGAGATTTATTTTTTAATCTACATAAATACTTCTTTTTAAAAAAATAAACTAAATTAAATTATAATTCCAGTTCTTTTCGAATTTGTATGAATAATTGAATTATTGAAACACAAAAAAATTATTATTTGTGTCAATGACAGAAAAACGAAGTGAAATTGACTTTTTTTTAAAAAAGTATATTTTATGATACAAATTTAACAAAACTATTTATTAAATTTTTAACACAAACCCAACATTTTTTTTAATTTCTTAGTTTAATCTAGAATCGTGCTCAAATGGGGATAATAAAAAAATATTATAACAATTTAACAATTCTATATAATTATAATCTATTTTAACAATTTCGAATGACATAAAATGTTTATAGATTAAACTAACAATTGAGATACATTTATAAAAAAAAAAGTGAAAATCATATATCACTAAAATTCTAGTTATGTTATATAAGGCCACTATAACATACTAAGTTCATAGTTAGAATGAGAATCATAAGATTTTTTGAATTATGAGAAGTCCAAAAGTGTTAGTCAAGACTTGATCGACTGTAATGTTAAGTTTGTGACAACAAATAAACAACCTTTGCTTAATCAGTTATCTAAAATTCACTAATGAGACTTCTTAGTATAGGCTTTAAAAGACCAGAAGTATAGTGAAATATAATGAATACCATAAATACTTTTATACACAATTATAATACTGTTTATTACATACATACAAAAACACACAAATCAAAGAGAGCTACTACTCTTACATAAGTAATAGTAAATACAATAAATTCTATATGATTTAACCCAAATTAACAATAGCATTAAAGAAACTGGTGTTAATAATAATCCACACCTTGATTTAATACAATGACTGAAAGATAAAATAATAGATAAAAACAAAAATATATAATTTTAACAAACTATAAAATTAATAACGTAACACACTAATAATATGCTTAATATTTGTCATAAACTAGCCATCTTAAAACATTAACTCAGCTTGATGCTTAATTACATTTTAATTAAAACATCAGCTTACGTATCAATAGTTAATAGATAATTTACAAATTCTACATTTTGCAAAACAATCCCCCTCATAAATGATATTTTTCATTTATGTGATTAATTATTTTATAAACATGCATTGAAATCATCGTATTGAGTACCTTTGAGAATCTTTGCTATTTTCTTAACCTATTGGTATCTGCAATTTAATATAGTTTATGAGGTTGAATTCTCAAGTAATGTAGGATAATCAGATTCAAAGAGTTTTACTTCTATACCAATAAGGATTTTCCCAGGATTCTGAGTATAATACTGCCAAAATCCTTAACTATTTTCAGGAATCCAAAAAAATATATTCCTTACCTTTGGAGTCCCATTTGATTCTCTTCCCTTTAGGAAAGGGGTAGGAGGGTCCAAACACTCTTAATTGACTAAGTTTTATAATTCTTGATCCAGTCCCAAGGTTTTGTCTGGGGATGGCCAATTGATTGCAGCAATTAGGCTTATATAGTTTAGCTAAAATATGCGTTTATACTCTTTATATGTTTATGTAACCTTGCTGAAGGTTGTGTTATCTTTATATTGTTTACTTGTTTTTGGAATCTTCTACATTTTTATGTAACCTTTACCAATACTTAAGGTTATGTACCTTACCAATGTGTAAATGTGGATTTTGATTTGTTTTATAAATAAAAAAGTAATGTAGACCTGATTTCTGATATCATCGATTATAACATTAAACTATAGAGTACACATTTGAGCTCAAAAATGTCTCAGGATTCATCACAATACAAACCATCATCACTATCATAAATGGCTCAACAACCTGTCACCGAATCTAGCCCTGCCAGTTGTCTCTACCTGTAACTGCAGTTCTTTTTCTCACAGTTCACTATCTGTTAAGGAAACATCGTGGTTTGCATTTTTTTAAAATATTATAATTATTATTACATTGAATGGGGAATGGAATAGCCCAGTAGGTATGGTACCTACGCCCTGGGTTCATGGCTGAAAGGAAGAAACGAGCCCAAGACTCTTCAAAGGTTCTTGTGGCACAGCACTATTAAATTAATGTAATTATTCACCATATAACTTCGTATAATCTATTATATATGCTATTGCTTTACTTTTTATTATATACAAATAAAAGTATGTAAAATTATTTTTGTATTTTCATTTCAATATTATCAATTCTATTGTTGGAATCAAAAATATTAAATTTCAATGTTATTTATTATCTTTATAACCATTATCTCAAAATAATAAAAATTGAAAAATGATTTTAAAAAATAATTTTTAGAATAATGATTGTTCTGTTTAATATGTTTTTGAATTCTAAAAGGTTTTATCCAACTTTTAAAAATATTTATGTGGGTTATAAAATTAAAAAATGAATTTCCAACTAATTTGTCCGCTGATGAATGAACTTTAGACCGGGTTAAAGGAGGTAGGTGTGTATTCAGTGAATGAGGAACGGTTGGGTAGTTATATGTTTGCTATAGATTTCTTAGCGGTTGCTATAGCGCTAATATTGCGTGCTCGGCCACGGCACGCCCAGTTTCTCTTGTATTAGCCACTAAAACCATCACGTGCCTAGAACTCTCTCTTGTAACCATAAAGATATTGAAAACACCTGATCACTTCCGATTTATTCGTTTAGTAAAATGGGTTAAGTTGATATCGGAAGAAGTTTCGACTCGTCCGAAGGAGCATACACTCTACGTCAAGTTTATTAGAATTGCCAAGCAGCTAAGAGCAAAGTATACAACATGGTAATTGCGGTGCCCTCCAAGCATTTGGCGGTTCTTGCACTGAATCAGAAACACAGGAATATTACCCGCGACAACCTGAATATGACTAACATCGCACCAACCAATGCTGGAGTTAACGTACTGCTTGGAGGGTGAGTTCTAAACAAAGCTATTACTACTCTAGTGTTCAATTTCATTGTAAATATTGCAGTTTTAAAAAATATTTAAATCTAACAGAAATATAAGGGATCTAATCCGGTGTTGACCTAAATTTCATTTGCATATTAAAATGTCATCATAACAATAAAGTTTAATTCATCCTTTTTCAAAATTTTAGAATAGCTATTTAAAAAATCTAAATAGTGAAATCAAAGGAAAAAGCATAGTAGAATTCCATCAAATTTTACCTCTCATTTTTATTTTGAATCTATTTCTATATTACACGATCCTTTTTAAAAATTAAATCGAGTCATTTGCTGATTAAAAATAATGTATTTCACTAAAAGAGATTTATTTTTAACTAGTAAGAGTTCTTATCATCAGTAGTTCAGAAGTTGTATACTTAATTTGTTGTGATTGTTATAGCTTTGAACAAGATGGGTGAAATAATCATACACTTTACTCTGTAAGAGGGAATACAAACGGCTCTTTAATATTTTAGTAATAAAACTTTTTAACAATCCAAACGGAGGGGGGCATTCTTAATTGCCTGTGTATTTTTATAATTTAAAAGTTTTTAAACAACTACCCCCTACCAAAATACACATTGAATGCCCATCTAATACAATTGTCGTATAGTAGGTTTAACTATTGTAAGAAAAAGGATCATTGTTGAAAAAAAATGTTTAGGAGGACTAAAAGTGATACAACCTGTAATTCGATGTTTAGGTTATTATTAAGAAATAATCATTCGCAGGCTGAAATATCATTTAATTCATATATTAAAAGTTTCTATAAATTATGAAGAATAATTTATTATATGTATCATTGTACCAAGAGATTAAGATGAAATAGTTAGTATATGCTATGTGTGAAATCACGAAACTCAAAAAAGTATTTTAAGAATGTAGAAAGGTAAAATCCTTTCAAATTTCATTATATTAATACTTGTTTTTTTCTATGAATGAATGGCTATGTGAAAATAAACCTTCATATCTGTTTTAACTTTTTTAAATGATTTCATTATTTGACAACGTTTTAGGGCTAATGCTTCATCCTCAGGTCTTCTCTCAATGACCAATTTTTTCTTAGTTACAAGATATCTTTGAGATGAAGTTGTTTTGTTTTTTTCCTTTCAATAGATATCAATATCGTAATTTTGATTTTTTTAGGCTAAAAAGGTATCACAACTTAAAGTCAATTATAAAATGTTTAAGATTTTATTTTAAAAATTATAAAATCATAAATTTGCCTAAGAACTTAAAGTAAACATTTTATGTAACGTTTGTTCAATCCTCTCTACTTTTTTTTTTGTTTTCGAATTGGCCTACATCCATATATATTATTCCCTCCATCTATCTGAAATATCTCATTCTTTACGGTAAGCCAGTGAAAAGACAATAAATTTAGCATTAAACATATTTCTAATATAAAAGGAAATATGTTGTATAATGATGCAAACACAACACTACATCGTGGTTGCTATGAGTTTTAACATACATATATATTTTGTATTAATTAATAAAAATAACAATGCAAGGTATACTATCACTGCTGAAAATATTTCTCTGTGAAGGAATTTTGAATACTCTTTAACTCACGACGGATTTAGGGTCGATTCCTTCAAATGGCATAATCCCTGAGTGACAGAACTAAAGACTATTTTTTAAATTAAATAACACCAGAATTAGTATCTGGTATACTAGCGAGGACTTTGGGAACATTTAGAAATCGTTTATCTTAGGTTTCGGTAATCGGTTTCTCGCAGACAATCACAAATGTATGTTGGACGAAGAAATAACGATGTTTAATCACACTAAAACACTATCGACTTTAAAAACGTGGCCGAATGGCTTTTTACGAAATTAATTATCTCGAGGAAGGTGTTGGAGGATTATCTGACGATCGGGAAGGTTAGATGTATGAATTCATCATTAGATGGACTAAATATACAACCTGAACAAACATGAGTTAGTAGAATATAATCTGCATATCTCTATACTACCATCAATCTTAAAGACAGAAGGAGTAGTGATTTTTTGTATAAAATAATTATAGACGAATGTTATATTTTTAATCTAATCTAAACTTTTAATAACATTTTCTTTAGTTTTATAGATACATAATTTTTTTTTCAATAGCAATATTTGAAAATACTAATGCGCCACTAGATTAATGTGTTTCTGGACTAATACTCACGGTATACACAAATACTGGTGATATTTAGGGATAATTAAGATAATAAAACCTAAAGAGTCTTGGGTTCAGTACGTGGTAGAGACCGTTTCTCGAACAAAGGTTGTGCGCAGAGAGGGTTTCGCCCGAGATCACGCTCAACCGCCAGGTTTTCCCCTATTTTGAGTACCCATTATATATATGCTGGGTGAGCTCCATGAGGGTCTCCAGATCCCAAAGGATTCATCTCCAGATTGAATAAATTATCTGCCACAGCCGGATTTGAACCCGGGACTTTCGGCGCGGGAATTCAGCGTTTTTCTACTGATCAACCCCGCTCCCTAAGATTATAAAAATATTCTTTAATTATTTCGGGACTTAAAATATATTTAATAATAATATGGGATCAAATTTATTAAATTTAAAATGATATTGTCTAAGAAGTGTGTATATTAGTAATAATATTTATAAATTATTAACCTATCGATTCTTATTAAAACAGGAGACGACTATTTACAGTTTTGAAAAACTTGATGACCAGACAATGCTTAAACTGGCTGGATTAGCAAGTGGGGAGGGGGTATTAGAACTATGAATGGAATAATAGAATTCCAGTGGGTTTAGCATTGGTTTAGAAATAGGTGATTCAATGTTACCCTAGAATAGCATTTGAAATATTAATTCTTCACATTTGGCCAAAATTATGTTTAAAAAATTATCCCATGATCTGTTTTAAATTTTATTTTAAACTTTAATATTGACAGAGAACATTTAAAATAACCGATATTATGCTATAAATAGGCGTTGCGCGGAATAAATCCTTTTCGTGTCAATCATTAGCGTGACACTATCACATCTCACATTCCCACTTATTATTATGAGCTAATTATAAAATAATTTTACAATAAAACATTTTTTTATGACCTACTGCTTGTTACTCGTTGGGGCATAAAAAATTACCATCTATATTATTAGAAACAAATTCTCCCTTCTGAATATTAAATAAAAAACTATAAAAAGGTTCAATTCCACTGAGCACACAGGAACATGCTGTTTGAACATGTGTTTTCAATCTGTTAATCTGACACAAACTCTCACTATGTTGAAGTTTTCAAGTCTTTTTTTCATGATTTTAACCATTTATGACAATCACGATACTGAGTGAGTATGACTTACTTAAGGTATTTTAATTTGCGTTAGTTAATTTAACGCATTAATGATTATTATTATTGGTTCGGCACAACAACACGTTGACGCGTCCAGGCCTCCTCAATCAGCTTCCACCAGTAGTCTTCCAACAGTGACCGTTTGAGTGCTGCTGCCATCCAGTTGCGGACTCCCAGATTCCTGGCATCTTCAACCACACAGTCAATCCACCGCAGTCGTGTGCGGGCGACTCTCCTCCGTCCATGGATGACCTCTGTCAGCAGACGAATTGGGATTTCCTCCTCCCTCATCCTCGCCACATGTCCAGCCCATCTTAATCCGGATCGCTTGATAGTACTGACCACGTAAGGCTCATCAACGGTTTGCAAACAGTATTCTTCTCCTGGTTTCCACTCCGATGGTGTTAGTACACGTGACTTGGGATCCAAGATACGTGAACTCTGAGACCCACTCAAAGAGTTAAGTTCCACCTTCCGAATTCCACCTTTTCTCCGGGGTGTCTTGGGTACTCTTCAGCTACCATGTATCTGGTCTTGTCTTGGTTAACCACCAGACCAAGTTTTCTCACAACAACAGTCTTGAACGCAAGATCATTTAGGCTGTGGCTCCTTTTATGCTACCTAATTGATTTAACCATGGAGGTGATTAGGTTATGCAGGACCATGACACTTCTACCATTGTTTCGACCCAAATCAAAATGTAGGACAGTCTGTATTCCGGGTTGCCTATCTCCAACTCCTAAAGGTTGATAGCATGAGAATATGACTTGAAATTATGAATAATTAACTGTTATTTGTTTCGCAATGGCTGCAGATTTTATTTTTCATTACTTATTTTGAAACTAGTACGTTTTTACAGAGAACCTTTACAATTTATATAGAAATTTATTGCCCCAATATATGAATCTAAAGCACAAAAATCGTACTAGAAATTTTTTAGAAAAAAATGAAGAAGAAAAATAATGGATTTTAAAGGATAAGAAAATTCATTTAAGAGTTATGTGTGAATAAATAAATTAAAATATGGATGAAATAAAAAATATTGAAACGAATCTATCTATGTTAAATGAATGAATTTGTGATGTTTGCTAGATGGAATTATATGGCTTACTAATTAAGAAATTGTGGATTTTGGAATTAGTGGAATAATATATATAAAACCCGTACCGCCATAGCCCTTGAAGGGTCTTGGGTTCAGTACATATTATAGACTATAATATTTCTTCAACAACGGTTGTGTAGGGAGTTGATTTGTCCTAGATCATACTCAACCGCCAGATTCCTCCCCCCATTTTGGGCTCCCGCTTTATAGAGGCTGTGTGAGCCTCAGATCTCAAAGGATCCATCCTTGGTTGCTAACAGATTAAATAAAGTCCTTAGGCAGCCTGATTTGAATCTGAGACCTTCAGCACTGCAACTCTCTGTCACTCTCTCACTCACTCTCTCTCTCTCTCTCTCTCTCTCTCTCTCTCTCTCTCTCTCTCTTCTCTCTCTCTCTCTCTCTCTCTCTCTCTCTCTCTCTCTCTCACTCTCTCTCTCTCTCTCTCTCTCTCTCTCTCTCTCTCACTCACTCTCTCTCTCTCTCTCTCTCTCTCTCTCTCTCTCTCTCTCTCACACACACACACACACACAAAGTTGTATGATATCAAGAAGAACCAAGGTCATGCTGTACAAAACAATCATCAGGCCTATTATAACTTATGGATCAGAAACCTGGCCTCTGTCCAGGGCAGATACCAACAGTTTGCTACTCTTCAAAACAAAAATATTAAGAAAGATGTTTTGAGCTGTAAGAGTTTGGGATCAATTTAGATATATCAGGGGATTCCTAATATCTGGTGTATCAGGAGCCTGATTTTGCACAGCATATAAGAATAGCTAGACTGAGATGGGCTGGACATGTGGCCAGTATGGAGGACGATGCTACCCTGTAAAGACTGCTGTTTGGGTACGTCGATGGAAAAAGGAAACATGGGTGTCCACGACTTTGATGGGCAGATGAGGTCAAGGAGGATGCAGGTTGCATCATTGGATCCAGAGCTTGCAGTACCTTGGCACTGGACAGAGAAGAATGGAGAAAAAGTCTTGGTGCGGCCAGGACCCATACTGGATTGTAGTGCCTGAGTTGATTGATATATACATATTTATCATTAATGAAATGAATAAACCAGTATGTGAGCAATAGCAGAGTAATGCACTTAGTGATTAGATCATTTCAACTATTAATATGTTTTAAAACTATTAATGAACAATGCTTAAAAAACATTAATGCATAATACAAAATGTTTAATAAATAAAATCTTCGTTGTGATACATTTACTAGAATCATATAGCATAAAAGTAAACCAATTAAAAAAAATTGTCATTTTATGAAGACACAAGTAAGCTGAAACCTAGAATATAATATTCAATATTAATTAACTTTAAAAACTCATTAATAAAATTACTCAATACATTACATTTATAGCGGTGAATGGAACACATCTTGTATTTAATAGCACACTATTTATTGACAACACAATGTCAATAGCATGCTACATGTTTTTTATACAACTTGTAAAAAATTTCAACCTCAATAAAGTCATCTTAACAATTAATTAATTAGAGGTCGTAGTCATATATAGCATACCAAGAATTGCACATA
Source organism: Arma custos (assembly GCA_037127475.1). Lineage (NCBI taxonomy): Eukaryota > Metazoa > Arthropoda > Insecta > Hemiptera > Pentatomidae > Arma > Arma custos. The sequence continues at coordinate 95,585,101 of CM073761.1, forward strand.
TTTAAAATATAATTTTAAAACAGTATTTTCACTCTTTCTACCTCTTGATATTAACTATCATAAATATAATCATACAACTTATGATTAAACAGAATTTTTTTAAAAACAAACAAATAAATAAAATAGTCTTAAGAATATTGAAAAATTTTTGACCCTAAATAAGTCATTCATTATCTGTTATGACTAGCAGTATGTGTTCCAAAAAAGTAATCTTTATTTAATTATTAATCAAAATAATGCTTTTTAAATATTTCAAAATATTACTAGTGTCTACTACCATTTTAGGAGCACATGCCAGGCTCTAGTTAAAAATCTCTTTCAAACAGTACTCTTCTTTTGTTAATTGGTGCAATATTTAATTTTAAAATTTTTTACCAAAATTATTATATACAATACTCAACATTGAAGAAAATTATATGAAAAAATAAATTAATATGAAGTGATTATTTAAAGTATAACATTTTATGGAATATATATTTTGGTAAATATGAATTGAAAAAACTCATTCACCTAATCACCTTTCTTTTTAAATAATACATTTATCTGTTACTTTGTATACAATTATTGAACAGGTTTAATATTGATTTTTATTAGATATACACTTTTGATAAAGCATTGGTTATACAGATCCTACTATTACAGATAGATTCTTGAGCTATTATTATAATTATTTAAGAATCATACTTCAATAAATGATTTCATAAAAAAAAAGGTATTACTTAAAGTTTTGTTTGTTTCATGTATATTACATTATATGTATATTACATGTATATTACTCGATACCATGTTGTTATTGTGTTTTTTTTCTAAAATTGTGTTTACTTTAGGGCTATGATGAGTTGTATGCTTATAATGGTCGTCTGCATTTGCTACCTTTGTCACTGGAGATTTCAAAAAGTGGAAGAAAGATTTGAAAGGAATAATTCATGGATGCAAGTTACAGACTCAGATACACCAATTCATATTTTCACTCTTAATCAACAAGTATGGATCAGAAAATATTTATAATTTGAAATATTGATAGATGATATTTGATTTATACTCAGTTTTTGATTATTTTCTGTTAGGGTCAATTTTTTTTTTTTTTTTTTTTAGTTTGGCATTAAATATGGGTTTAATAATTTCTAAATTGTCTAAAATACCCTTAGCACCTTGTCTTATTTGTACATTCTTGAAAAAACTGAACATCAGGAGCAAGTAGCTCAGCACACCATGTGTATATGCATCAAATATGCATTGTCCTAATAGTCAAAACATTGAACCTAAAATGAAAAGAAGCACAAATAATTTTTGTCTTTTTTTTAAACATGTATCGGCCATTAAGGACTACGCGAATATCATTGGTTAGGCTTATTTGGTCTTTTATAATATTCCAATTGCAAAAATTTAAAAATGTATCTTCTTGAAATGTGCAGATGTTGTTTTCAAAGTTATAATTATTTTTAAAATATTACTTCCTACTGGGGAGCGGTGTGGCTCAGTAGTAGAGTGCTTAGTTGTCGTGCTGCAGGTATTGGGTTGAAATCAGCGAGCAGGATTTTAGCCTAGGACCTTCGGCACAGCAACTAAGCGTTCAACCACTGAGCCACTCCGCTCCCATGCATCATGCATAATGCCTGAAAAACACCATACCAAACTAAACAAGACAATGAAATAAAAAACTTTGGTAAATTTTTTTATATACAAAACATGTAATACATGTTTTATTAAATAAATATATTTTTCTATATTATATATACATAAAATATTTTTCATCTAAAAGCAATACATTGATCAAATTTGTTTTTTTAATAATAGATCTGCTATTAAATACTTTTTATTTGATAAATAATTCTGCAAGGTAGTGACGTAACGATGATTGATTTTTGCAGCGATATGATGTCTCAGGACTTTATCAAGATTCAGATGATTATGATCAGCCCCCTCCTGACTATGATGTTGTTATGTCAATGGAAAAAAATGATTGTAGTGAAGAAAATGACCCAGAGTTGCCTAGTTATGAGACAGCATTGAAACTTTCTGGTCAGGGCTATGTATAGTATTAAGACTATCTTCAAGTTTTCACTCAAGAACCAGACAAAGGTTAATCTAATAATTAATAGCATCAAAATAGGTATAAGAGACTTTGTTTTAAATGATAAATGATTTATTTTATTTAAAAATTTATAGAAATTTTGATTAAGGAAAGTTATACAGATTTGATATTAAGACTGTTTTTTGTTCTGCACATTTTATGAATGTTTGTATTGCTTGATGTGTTTAAACATTTTCTGTTTTCATTTGATTCAATTTGTTATAAATAAAGTTTAATAAAATATGTTGCCATATTGTTGTAATACTATGCTGTATTTTTGACTATCCATTGTAAATACTTATAAATTAGCTACAACTATTACTTGTTGTTAAAAAAAAAGACTGGATAATTGGTCAGAAAGAATGAAATCACTGATAAATCAATTAGAGCTTATTAAAATATATAAAATGTTTGATATTATTTGTTATAAATTTTATTCTCTGAAAATTTTGTAAAACTGTAAGAATATTACATTTACTGTATTATTAGAAATATTAACTTGAACAGTTTTTATAACATAATGATAGTACATTTCTATTTTTTTTTTCTTTATAAATTGAAAGTCTTAGAAATATTCAGTTTCATAAAGTTATTATGTTTCTAAATTGATTATTAAATAGCATCATCTAATTATTTTTTAAAATGTTTTACTTACACTGTAAATTTTACATTGTGATCAAATAAGCTTTGAAGGGCTTGATTATTAGTTCTTTTCAATATTTAGAACTAGAACTTTGAATTGTATATAACTTAATATTGACATGTTAAATGAAGTTTTAACCACAAGTTTTCGATCAATGTAATTTTAAAATTGTTTTACCTTCTTTCAGAGGTTTCTTCAGTTGTAATAATTAACAATATGAATCATGATTTATATTCAGCAATCTACCAGAGTCAGATCACTGCCATTAAAGCCAGTGAAACTCAGGAAGGAAACCACAGTCATTCTGTCATGGGTAGAGAGAGCACTTGGTCACTACCCATAATTTGCATAGACTGATAACTTGCAAAGATGCTTGCAAATACTGCTGTTTAATTTTTTAAGAAAAATATATTAACAGATGGGGCTGGATAATGATTGAGAACAAGGATTATACTAATCAGAATTTTTACTAAATCTTCATAATTTTGGAGATGTAATAATTTTAATTGACAAAAATAGTTAAACCAAATTAGCATTAATTTTTTACATAATATAATATAAAAATTTTACAAAATAATGTATACATTATTTTAACAATTATCTTTAAAAAGTATCATATATTTGTGTGTGTGCATGTAATTGTATATATAAAACTTTTTTTATTCTGTGATCCTCAATATTTCTTATTAGGCACTTTTAAATGTATAGCATTACTTATAAAAAATGTACTGTGTTAATATTAAATTCTCCTAATTTAACAATTTTGGAAATATAGTTGGTTCAATTAATATGAAATAGATTGTTATAAAGATTGAGAGAAAAAGAATGTTAATTGCCTAAAATGGTTATGTAAGATTATTTGATAAGATAATGTTTATCAAACAAATTTACCGATAATATATTTAATAAATTATAGCTTTGAGAATGAGGAACCAATGTTAAGCAATAACTTTAAATTTTGAAACAGTACCATTAAGATAAATCTTTCTATAGAAGTTTAATTATTCAAAACAGCCTCATATTAAGCAGCATTAAGATTTTGAAAGAGGTCTTTAATACAATCAAAGAAAATAATTAATAGAAAAAACTTTAATGATTCCTCATGTTTTAGTTATAAAATGTTTCTATTCCTAAATGTAAACAATATATGTTTATAAATTCCTCCCTATCTCTCTGTCTTTCTCTCTATCTATCTAAATTTCAAGATAATTTATTATTGATTAAGGAAATAATATATATATATATATATATATATATATATATATATATATATATATATATATATATATATATATATCTTGTATTCACATAATAAAATTATTCCTACTAAACTATAATCAAAACACTATTTTAATTTTTTGTATTTGAATAAGTTGTAGTCATGTAGTTTTTATTATTATTTTATTTATTTGTTATTAATAAATTTTATAATATAGACGTTTTACGAGTTATAAAATAAAATTTAAACTATTTTTTAAATTGTATTGAGGTATTTGTTTATAAATACATTAACTCATGTTCTGAAAAGTGATGTTAATGTTTTAGCTTTTAATAAGTATAAGAGAACTATAAACATTGGTCAAATTAAAATGTTCTGTGGTATGTTACCTGTTTAGTTTTAAGTAACACACGAGTGATCATATTTTCACAGATTCCTAAGCTTTACTGTAATTGATTTTCATGAAAAAATATTTTCATTGTAGGATTTATTTAGTATATTTGGAGCTTTCAATTGAGTGCCTTATGAAAGTGGACAAATGATTAATTAGTAATTAGTCATCTCGTAATGTTATATGCCTATAGAAATTATTTTATTATTAAAATAAACATATCTTAATGTAATTTATATAGATGTAGTATTATGCAAGCAATTGTTAACATTTATAGTTTATTTTTGTATTCTTTATACTAATGTTTCCAATTTCTATATATTAGTTTACATTGGATTTTTTTTTAATGTTAATTAGAATAGTGAAATATATCACCAGATTATTAATTCTTGTATCTAGTCAATCATAAATTCTCTCTTGATTATCATACTTTAAAAAAATAAATAAAAAATAATTGTATTGATTAGTATATTTCATAGAATTAATAACAAATCTCATTTTGCATTTTACAGTAATTTTATTTTTGTAATATGTTATAGTACCATTTTCAATATTAGTAATGAGAGATGATATTTGGTGCATCCATTTAAGCTGTGAATAGATATATACTTAATGGAACACTACACAATTTGAAATTATGACTTATTTTTTATGAAAAATTAGTAATTAAAAATCAGAAAGGTTTGGAAAACAAACTATAATTTTAAAGTAATTTATAATTATGTTATTAAAAGGAAATTATTTTATTAGTTAAACTTGACTGAATAAGTCTTCTCTTCTTACTAATGTATATTGCAAATGATGATGTTTAAAATACCTTTTAATTTTACCGAATAAACTATCTTATTCAACGATAAATTATCTTTCCTGTGCTTTGGCAGTTAGATTATTAAAAAGCTCTTTTTGAAGGCAGTTAATATTCATTTAACAAGAATTTGTCTTGAAACAATGAAAAAAAATTAAAATGGTTATAAAATATTGATTATTTTGTCTATAGTTATGTTTATTTTTAAAACTTTAAATGTTCAATCATAACTTAAATAAATTAATGATTATTTTTAAAAACAAATTCTCATGCTGCTATTCTCATCCCAACCCATTTTGAATTAGAATGAATCAAGTTTGTAGCATTCAAAATCCATTCAAGTACATTTTCCAATTTTTCTTTCAACTTTTTCTTTTGTTCTAGCTCTTATGAGGTGAAATAACATAATTCAAAATCAGTTAAATTAAAAGCAATTTAACTGATTTCGGATGAATGACTCTGGAAGCCCAGAAGTACATTTGCATTGCCTGCAAAGATAGAGCATTCAGCAGATGGAGAAAAGGCTTATAGTTGAATCACAAACTTAAGGAAAAGAATCATTAGAAAACTTATTTCTATAAGAAATGGGATGAGGAAGTTGGTAGAATGCAACTATATTTTTAAAATGAATGGGGGGAAAGAAAAGGAGTATGTGGAAGTGGTTAAAGAAATCTTTTGATTTTGAATGGTAAATATAAAACCTTCCATCCGTTAAATTTAAATTTTTACTCAAGTCCAATAAGCTGATTTTTTTTATTTACCCTTTGTGGTCCTTTTTTTATCATACAATTTAATTAGTCAGCAACATATAACACTGTTTACACAAGGAATCTTACCCACAATGGTTAGAATATTAGGTATAAGAGTTTGACTAATGTAGGTAATGAATAAAGAAAGAGAAAAGAGATTCGGACTCACAATGACATCAACTTATAATTAGTTGAGAGAAGGTGTTTGATTGGATAAGATAAGCATAGGTTGGGTAAGATGTAAACGTTATTTGGGGAAGTTGTCAAACGATAGATTAGTGTGAAAATGCGAAAGGATTCGAACTCCAAACGGTTGACAACTTTAGAAGTTAGGAAATAAGAAATCAAGAGATAGGAAGAAAGATATTCCTTATCCATAGATGTAGAGCATTGAGGAACATGGGATACTCTATATAAAAAGTGCAACAAACTAAATGTTAACAATTGGAATAATGGATTGAAATTAAATCCATTATTAGAATTATCCAGTCAATTATTTTCCACTCAAACTTAAACATTGGAAATGTCATTAGCAAAAGATATAACCCCTTTCCAAGAAGAAGTCAATGAGATTCAAAAATTGATGCAATCAGCATGTGTTTAGTTTAACTTTTCTTTTTTATTTAATTTACTTGTTGAAATTTACATAGGTACACAGCCGATTTCAGTCCGAAAAGATTCAAGTCATACTTACTGTTAATCCTTTCACATAGCATAGAATTTTAAGGTTACATAGATCGGGGGATATATATTACCTCCTGAAAATTACGGGAAAAATTGATTTTTATACTTACCAATACAAGGTTGGCACTTTTAGGTAATACTGTAAAATTAAATAACTAGAAACGAAAAATCATTTGAATCGAAATAAAAAATCATTAAAACGTATTTGGCAATTACAGCCAAACGATCACACATAAGGTTTTTATTACCAAATCCTTCGTTTGAAATCAAGTTCTGCCTATACCATAGCCACTTAGCTACCCCACTCTCCAACTATCAATACATATGGTATTTAATATATTTGATATATTCAGTCAAAAATGTTCGGTTTTAGATTTTGTCTCTCTCTTAATAAATTGTTGTAGTTACATTTTATTACTTGTCGTATTCATAGTGTCTGAAATTAGAAGTTGCTTAATGAAATATTATTTTGTTCATTTACGAAATAAATTTTACGAATGCAAGCTTAATTGATCTTGGAGCTTTATGATCTATTTTGTCTAAATAAGTCGGAGACAAATTAGTCAGATAGGTCACAACGAAGAGAATCATGAATGATAAAACATAAATCAACTTGTCAATGATCTCAACAATGCCTATGCTGAATGAACTGCAATTAAATCAATGCCAACCTGATCACGCCATGTCATCACGCCATATTCCGAAATTAACCTAATAAGGAAATAAAAGCTTAAGCCCAGCAGGTAAGGTCGCAAAATAACTTTTCAGTTATTTTCTCATTTTAAAAACTTCTTATTTTTAATTATATGATTTTACTATTGATAAATAAATGTATTTACAATCAATTTAGAAAAATTAACATCACCAAGAAATACTTAATAAAAAAAATCTTTGCACAAAATGAATTTGTTGTATAATTGGATCTAGGGAGGGCAATAGTAGAAACACTACAGGAGGCAGAATTGAAGGGAGAAACTTTCTTGAGTTTTTCCCCTCAAATACTTCTTATTTCTCACCTTAGTCCAGTAGATAAGAAGCTCTGAAAACGTGAATTAAAAAAAAATAAAAATTTCATTTCTGGTCAATATAAGTAAGTGACACAAGAGAGCAAAGCTATTATATTATATATTTAGGCTCTATTTCATGGTAAGGTAATTATATATATATATATATATATATATATATATATATATATATATATATATATAAAATAAGTGCAATCCAAATGCGATGCAATACAATAAAAAATACAAACAAAAACATTGGGTATTATTTCATAGTCTAGAAGGTTATTTCAAGAGGAAGATCTCTGGTTATTCTTTGCAAGTTTCCCTTCTGGATTAGTTTTAGTATTATTATCACGATGGGTAGTATATACAAAGTGCCTGAGAGATCTTACTGCAAACAAAATCCATTTTACCGTCAAGGATGTGAATGACATATCTGCCTAGCACATGTCAGTAGCAATAATTCTTGAAGAAACATGTCACTGGATATATGTGTAACCTCGAAAAGTTATAAGAGAGCTAGGGTTTATACATGATAAGGAACGTTGTTATAAGATTACTTCGGATTGTCAAGTTCTAACTGGAAAGGGTGATACAAAAATGTTACAAAAATCTTCATCAGGCTATATCCTTGAAAATAAATAATTTAATCATCCAATCGTTTTATGAATACTGTCGTCAATTATTTCGTGCCAATCAAACCACCAAGATTTATTGGGATTACTATTTCATAACAGACCATACGGTTTTAAATATTATTAAACGGAGATATATTTTCATGTTAAACACAAATAGGACATTCAGGGGAGATTGTAGATATTGGTATAACGTCAGATCAATAAAAAAACTACTTGTACACCAAAATACTATTACTACAGTTTGTAGAAGTTACTATCACGCAAAAAGGTTGTATTAATTTGTTCTAAAAGGTCTTACACGGTTTCAATAAATACTTGCTCTCTATTCCCTTTTCCATATTGGGTAATTGAGATTTTTTTTATTTAAAAGATTTTTTTCTCTGATTGCATTATAAGTCTAATAAAAAAAAAATAATAGAATATTATAGTTTAGGATCATTAAAAAATGTTGATCTACTAAATCCTAAGGACGGAAAAAGTAATGTTAATTATTTAAAACTATGCATTAAATCCAAAAATATTATACATTTTAGTTTTCTTTACTGTTTCGGATATAGTACTTATCTGTTCCAAATGTTGGCATTAATAATTTCCTATGTTATTCATAAAACAGAATTGTATCGATAAAATCTCAATTTCTTAAATTAAAATTTATCTGTTTTTAATTTTCTGCAAAATGTTTTACAACTAGTTTAGCTGTTCAAAGTAGGTTCTCAAATTTCCCAAGTTTTTTATTTTTCGAATATTGTTTCATACATTCTACAAACAAATATATAATCTATACTTCGAAATTTTAGCTCAAACTTTTATTTCTTGATGGAATGATTACCTAAATCTACTCATTACATTCTCTTTTCCGTTGTAAAGCTCAAGATAACTTTTATTTTTGAAAGATATTAAAAATTAAACGAATAAAGAGTTAAAACTTGTTGTAATTCAACTCGAAGGGACGACCGGAGGAAAGGATACCAAAATAATTAGGGATTTGTATTATGTCAATACGTTCCTAATTATATATAGGCGCCAGTTGCCTTTTTCAATTTACATATTATTACTGCTTTTTTTAATACCATTATGTTTTTCAGTTCTTATTAATTTTGAGAGGTATTGCTAAAATAAACCGTGGAAGGACTACTTAAAAATTGGTAGAGGCTGAAGAGAAGGCATTCCTCCGTAGCTCCCCGCACGGAGAAACCGGTTATGATAATCTTAACGTCTGCTCGGAGGACCAACGCTCTAGGTTTCTTCTTTTTCCTTCCAACAGCCACTCCTACACCACCTCTCACCATTCCCTTACCATATAATAGCTTCACCATATTCTCATATATCGGAAATTGATAGGAATTTTGTAGAGAAATGCAAGATACTAAGTCATCCCACGTACTGAAATGAATGAATCATACCCAGACTATCGCATATTTCAGTTCGAATTCTACTCGGTTAATAAAATGCATATACATGATTAAGTAAATTATTTTATTGACCATAAAGTTATCGTAATTTTTTAAGGACATTAAATAGTTTCATAAATGCATTATATCTATTAATTTTTTAATAAAAACTAAATTTCCCTTTTGTAAGAAATTTATTTTTAATTTAACAAGTCCTGTAAAGAAGTATGGGATATAGCAAAATTTTAAATAATCGTATATTATAACAATAAATAATTATAATGTATATGATTACATAAGTATTCTTAATGGTTTCATAAAATTCATTTTACATTCGGCTTTTAATTTCATTTATAAAATAGAATTCTGTAAATCAATTCAACTATTTTCTTTTTAGTTTTAGTTTTGTATTATAGCTGGAATGACAGTAGTTTTTGAAGGACATTAAAGTTATGAGAAAATGATTTGAATCCGCATTAACTAAGTCACTAGGAGGGAATTGCTTCCGTGGATTATGATGCAATTTGATCATTATAGTTTTATGTGGAAAATTAAAAGCATTAATACAGTGAAAATTTTTAAAGTATGTCACAAGTGATGTTATAATAACTTGCTTTTTGTGGTGTTTCAAGAGATTTCCTTTGGAAGAGGGCTTGTTAAATGAAGGGAATTACACTAATTGGTATGGGAGAGATAGTTTAAACAATATGGCATTATCTTTAATGTATGTATTGCATTATGAAACATATGTTTCGCCGTTACACCATTTTTATTCCTTTCGGAATGTTCTTACGCTGAATTAAAAAAAAATTCTTCTTATTTTTATTTCAACAGATATCCTTAGGAAAAAGGATTTGAATGTTTATATATTTATAAGATTAAAAAAAAAACTACTTGAAACTTAGATTACTTCGTTTGTTAACCTAGAAGCTAATCATCGTATAAGAATGACAGTTACCCATAATTTAGACACCACAAATAATTTTCATGAAATCGTTTCGTTAAAATTATTTGTTTAAGCATCATTAAACGAACGGGGAAGTTAATTCTCACTTCATCACTGACTTTTTAGGTAAATATGAATTGCCACATTTTTTAATCTAAAAAAATATTCAATTTTATTCCAAAGAGGTCCGCTATTGGCACAATATATGGGTCCCTATATCTAATGCACATAATTTCAAACTTCCATCAGATCGAGATTTTCTTTTAAGTAAGATACTGATGCGAGAGACAAGAAACAGCTTTATATTTATATTTATTTATTTGAATTATATTTATATTTGAAATTGATAATACATGGACTGGAAAAATTCCAATGTAAACTTTCAAATTAAATCAACAAAGTCAAAGAAAATATTTTAGATGTGAGATTGTTTTGATGCTAAATAATAAATCTTGGGTCAAAACCCTTAGGGTTTAGGATCATCCTGTATGATGATCATGCTGTAGTTTTCATTGAGCAAATCAAATAGTGAATGGGCTCAGAAGTGTCATCAGTTAGTTGCCTCCTGTTCTGCCCGTGCAGCACTTAAGAAGCCCTTGCTGGTACTTTCTTTAACCTTATTTATTTTAAATGTAAATTTTATTTTATTACTAATTATTTGTATGGTTATCACAAAATTAGGGATGAATGAGAACAAAACCTTTCGCATTTTCGCTTTGAATAATTTGTTTTTAAATGTTTAAGGATATTCATAACTGCTGTCACCATTATTATAATTGAGGAAATAACAATTATTTGCTGCGATCTTGATTAAAACGTGAAGCTAACACAGATTTAAACTATCTCAGAAATATTTATATTTGTATTGTTTTTTTTAGTATTATAGTGTAACACCCCTAGATAAGTCACAAATTTTTTTCATCGATTCATCAAAAAGTAGTTTGAAAGCTGTACTTCTTCACAATAGTAACCTATATGCTTCTGTGCCTGTTGAACACTCAGTCCATTTGAAAGAATACTACGACAATCTTGAGTTTGTTCTTAATAAGCTCGGCTAATCTGACCATAAGTAGACCATTTGCGAGGATTTGAAAGTTATTTCCATGTTACTAGGTCAACAAAGTGGTTACAAAAAGTTTCCATGTTTCCTCTGTGAATGGGATAGCCGTGACAGGAAACAACAATGTGTCAATCAGACGTGGCCAACCAGAAAGGCTCTTATTCCTGGAGTTAAAAATGTTGAAAGACAATGTTTAGTGGATCCTAAAAAGAAGATTTATTTTTTACTTCCACCACTTCATATCAAATTGGGGTTAATGAAACAGTTTGTGAAAGGATTAACCAAAGAAGGAGAGTGTTTCATGTATTTTTGTGAACTGTTTACTGGTATATCCGATGCTAAGCTGAAAGTGGGAGTCTTTGTTGGGCCTGACATCAGAAAACTTTTAAAACATGAAAGCTATGCCACTAAAATGGCAATGGAAATGGAAATCAAGGAAAAAATGCCTGGAATTCATTTAAACTTGTTGTAGCAGGCTTTTTTGGAAACAAAAAAGACCCAACTACAAAACTTTGGTTGCGGAATAGTTACAAAACTAAAAAATGTTGGACTGCAACATGAGTGTCAAAGTTCATTTTCTTCACTCACATCGGGACTACTTTTCAGAAAATCATGGGGCTATAAGTGAAAAACAAGGTGAACGTTTCCATCAAGATATAAACGAAATGGAACGCAGATACCATGGTCGATGAAATGGCAACATGATGGCAGATTACGTTTGCATGTTAAAAAGGGAAAATTCACAAGAACACAGCCGAAAAAGTACCAAAAGAAGGTTTGATGGAAAAAGAAAGCGTTTTTACAAAGACTTATAATAACTTTAAAACACATGTAATACACTTGTATGGTCATTTTAGCTAGGTATCGTTTTTCTTTTACTTTTACTTTCTATTAAAATAATAAAAACAAATCCAAAATTTTCCATTTTTTGTAATTTTTCCAAAAACTTCAACTTTATTTTGGAGGCAAGCCTAACGTAATAAAAAAAAACCCAATGTAATTTTTGAAATCAGCCCATAAACGACATAAAGATCAGTTAACTAAATCAAAACAATTTTTACTGGACATCTTATGTTGAATGGTCATGCACATAAAACATTTGGCTTCATTAATAATAATAATTGTTATATGATATAATTTTTTTTTAAAATATTTTATTTGATAAGAAAAGATATGACCAGGACCGGGACTCGAACCCGGGTTTTTCACCTCTCCATGGTGGTTTTTCACCACCATGATTATCTTTTCTTTTCAAATAAAATATTTAAAAATTAAAAATAATAATAATAATATGTTGAATAACTTCTTCTAATGTACCGCTTGACCTACTCAGTTCTATTGTTGCATTGAAAAAAATTATGTGATTAAAACTACTTTAACTATTTTTGGCTTTTGCGAGTTTTTCCAGGGACAATTTAATTAATCAAGTGGAACGTGAAGTACTTATATAAAATAAACTTAAGAACTTGGCAATTTAATGAATTGACAGTCAACTAAATTTTTGCGAGTTTTCTCTCAAGAAATTGGGAGTTTTCTCTGAATGCACAATTACATAAATGGAAATCTCTACAAAACTTTACGATTTAAAAGTAACGTATCGTAAAATTTATGCTGGATTAATCATAATACAATTTTAATTAAAATTAATAGAGGGGTTCATATTTTTTAAGAACTAATAAGGATATATTAACTCCCTCGAGTCAAGTTACAAACCAATTCTTTTAAACACTTTCGGTTATGCTACAATCTCTTCTCTCTATTCAGTCCAAGGTGAAATACTTTCAAAAAGTTCATTCAAATCTGACAAAATTTAGTTTTTAAAATGTTTGAAAATTCCATTATTTTTATTAACGATAAAGGAAAATGAACAAATTATTATTTAAAAAAAAACAATTGATACTAGAATTTTTTTAAATTTATTTTTATCTTATGAAATAATAAATTTAGTTAATAGTATATTAAGTGTCCGAAGTTTTCGAAGCATACAAGTCTCAATTTTATATTTGGACTAGAGTGTGATTTAATGTAGCTAGCTAAAAGCCTGGTTTTTCACTGTTGAGCATGAATATGAGAACAAAAAGGCACGAAACGCCGTCAAAAGATAATTAAACAATTATAAATCCTGGAACCCTGATTTTTTACGTGACCAATAATTGGACTTTTTCCTTATAATTTCTAAAAGGTACATTCAATCGACTATAGGATAATAAAATAGGTAACAATAAATACCCGAATGTTCACCACTACATAATTATAAGGTTAAATGGCGTGGTCGAAAACCACGTTCAAAGACTTTTTAGCTTCGTAAAAAAAAAAAACTAAGACATTCAGCTGAGATTATATATTACTATAACTTAGAAATGGACATTTTTTTTTGTTGACTGCCCCATATCATTCCAATATTAAGCTTTCATAGCCTGGGTTCAGTATCGCAGTTTTAGAAAAAATTGAAATAAAATCGCGGTTATTTCACCGAGGTTTTCGACCACGCTACTTAACTGAATAAATATTTTGTGGTGCTACATTTTACTTTTTTAAATATAAATACTTAAATTCCAATGTAAAAAAAAACTAAGACATTCAGCTGAGATTATATATTACTATAACTTTACTTTTTTAAATATAAATACTTAAATTCCAATGTAAAAAAAAACTAAGACATTCAGCTGAGATTATATATTACTATAACTTAGAAATGGACATTTTTTTTTGTTGACTGCCCCATATCATTCCAATATTAAGCTTTCATAGCCTGGGTTCAGTATCGCAGTTTTAGAAAAAATTGAAATAAAATCGCGGTTATTTCACCGAGGTTTTCGACCACGCTACTTAACTGAATAAATATTTTGTGGTGCTACATTTTACTTTTTTAAATATAAATACTTAAATTCCAATGTAAAAAAAAACTAAGACATTCAGCTGAGATTATATATTACTATAACTTTACTTTTTTAAATATAAATACTTAAATTCCAATGTAAAAAAAAACTAAGACATTCAGCTGAGATTATATATTACTATAACTTAGAAATGGACATTTTTTTTTGTTGACTGCCCCATATCATTCCAATATTAAGCTTTCATAGCCTGGGTTCAGTATCGCAGTTTTAGAAAAAATTGAAATAAAATCGCGGTTATTTCACCGAGGTTTTCGACCACGCTACTTAACTGAATAAATATTTTGTGGTGCTACATTTTACTTTTTTAAATATAAATACTTAAATTCCAATGTAAAAAAAAACTAAGACATTCAGCTGAGATTATATATTACTATAACTTTACTTTTTTAAATATAAATACTTAAATTCCAATGTAAAAAAAAACTAAGACATTCAGCTGAGATTATATATTACTATAACTTAGAAATGGACATTTTTTTTTGTTGACTGCCCCATATCATTCCAATATTAAGCTTTCATAGCCTGGGTTCAGTATCGCAGTTTTAGAAAAAATTGAAATAAAATCGCGGTTATTTCACCGAGGTTTTCGACCACGCTACTTAACTGAATAAATATTTTGTGGTGCTACATTTTACTTTTTTAAATATAAATACTTAAATTCCAATGTAAAAAAAAACTAAGACATTCAGCTGAGATTATATATTACTATAACTTAGAAATGGACATTTTTTTTTGTTGACTGCCCCATATCATTCCAATATTAAGCTTTCATAGCCTGGGTTCAGTATCGCAGTTTTAGAAAAAATTGAAATAAAATCGCGGTTATTTCACCGAGGTTTTCGACCACGCTACTTAACTGAATAAATATTTTGTGGTGCTACATTTTACTTTTTTAAATATAAATACTTAAATTCCAATGTAAAAAAAAACTAAGACATTCAGCTGAGATTATATATTACTATAACTTAGAAATGGACATTTTTTTTTGTTGACTGCCCCATATCATTCCAATATTAAGCTTTCATAGCCTGGGTTCAGTATCGCAGTTTTAGAAAAAATTGAAATAAAATCGCGGTTATTTCACCGAGGTTTTCGACCACGCTACTTAACTGAATAAATATTTTGTGGTGCTACATTTTACTTTTTTAAATATAAATACTTAAATTCCAATGTAAAAAAAAACTAAGACATTCAGCTGAGATTATATATTACTATAACTTAGAAATGGACATTTTTTTTTGTTGACTGCCCCATATCATTCCAATATTAAGCTTTCATAGCCTGGGTTCAGTATCGCAGTTTTAGAAAAAATTGAAATAAAATCGCGGTTATTTCACCGAGGTTTTCGACCACGCTACTTAACTGAATAAATATTTTGTGGTGCTACATTTTACTTTTTTAAATATAAATACTTAAATTCCAATGTAAAAAAAAACTAAGACATTCAGCTGAGATTATATATTACTATAACTTAGAAATGGACATTTTTTTTTGTTGACTGCCCCATATCATTCCAATATTAAGCTTTCATAGCCTGGGTTCAGTATCGCAGTTTTAGAAAAAATTGAAATAAAATCGCGGTTATTTCACCGAGGTTTTCGACCACGCTACTTAACTGAATAAATATTTTGTGGTGCTACATTTTACTTTTTTAAATATAAATACTTAAATTCCAATGTAAAAAAAAACTAAGACATTCAGCTGAGATTATATATTACTATAACTTAGAAATGGACATTTTTTTTTGTTGACTGCCCCATATCATTCCAATATTAAGCTTTCATAGCCTGGGTTCAGTATCGCAGTTTTAGAAAAAATTGAAATAAAATCGCGGTTATTTCACCGAGGTTTTCGACCACGCTACTTAACTGAATAAATATTTTGTGGTGCTACATTTTACTTTTTTAAATATAAATACTTAAATTCCAATGTAAAAAAAAACTAAGACATTCAGCTGAGATTATATATTACTATAACTTAGAAATGGACATTTTTTTTTGTTGACTGCCCCATATCATTCCAATATTAAGCTTTCATAGCCTGGGTTCAGTATCGCAGTTTTAGAAAAAATTGAAATAAAATCGCGGTTATTTCACCGAGGTTTTCGACCACGCTACTTAACTGAATAAATATTTTGTGGTGCTACATTTTACTTTTTTAAATATAAATACTTAAATTCCAATGTAAAAAAAAACTAAGACATTCAGCTGAGATTATATATTACTATAACTTAGAAATGGACATTTTTTTTTGTTGACTGCCCCATATCATTCCAATATTAAGCTTTCATAGCCTGGGTTCAGTATCGCAGTTTTAGAAAAAATTGAAATAAAATCGCGGTTATTTCACCGAGGTTTTCGACCACGCTACTTAACTGAATAAATATTTTGTGGTGCTACATTTTACTTTTTTAAATATAAATACTTAAATTCCAATGTAAAAAAAAACTAAGACATTCAGCTGAGATTATATATTACTATAACTTAGAAATGGACATTTTTTTTTGTTGACTGCCCCATATCATTCCAATATTAAGCTTTCATAGCCTGGGTTCAGTATCGCAGTTTTAGAAAAAATTGAAATAAAATCGCGGTTATTTCACCGAGGTTTTCGACCACGCTACTTAACTGAATAAATATTTTGTGGTGCTACATTTTACTTTTTTAAATATAAATACTTAAATTCCAATGTAAAAAAAAACTAAGACATTCAGCTGAGATTATATATTACTATAACTTAGAAATGGACATTTTTTTTTGTTGACTGCCCCATATCATTCCAATATTAAGCTTTCATAGCCTGGGTTCAGTATCGCAGTTTTAGAAAAAATTGAAATAAAATCGCGGTTATTTCACCGAGGTTTTCGACCACGCTACTTAACTGAATAAATATTTTGTGGTGCTACATTTTACTTTTTTAAATATAAATACTTAAATTCCAATGTAAAAAAAAACTAAGACATTCAGCTGAGATTATATATTACTATAACTTAGAAATGGACATTTTTTTTTGTTGACTGCCCCATATCATTCCAATATTAAGCTTTCATAGCCTGGGTTCAGTATCGCAGTTTTAGAAAAAATTGAAATAAAATCGCGGTTATTTCACCGAGGTTTTCGACCACGCTACTTAACTGAATAAATATTTTGTGGTGCTACATTTTACTTTTTTAAATATAAATACTTAAATTCCAATGTAAAAAAAAACTAAGACATTCAGCTGAGATTATATACAGTAAAACCTCGAATTAACGGACAGCCATGGTGCAAATATTTTTGTCCGTTATTTAGAGGTGTCCTTTAAAGGGAGGTTTTATTTTTTTATAAATATGTATTTGTACAAATTAATTCTCTCTTATTCAATTTCCCATGTGTTTAAAAGGTAAGTAGAATAAAAAAAAAAATCGCACGGTTTTTGAGTGTTCCCGAAACTTGTGTCCTACCGATATTGAGTCTTTCCGCTAGCGCACGTACCCTTAACTTTTCAAGGTCATAAAAGTCGATTACATTTATTTTTTGTTCTAAAGTGAGTCTCTTACGTGAGAGAAACATTTTCAGCCGCCTGCCACGAGGGTTAGAACAGAACTAAATTTTAATAAATCAAGTTCGAGAATAAAAAAAAAGTATTTATGTGGAAAACCTTTACTCAAAAGTAAATACAACTGTCCCTGTTTCCTTAGACCGGAAACAACTAATTGTTTCCGAGAAACGGGAAAGGGATAAAGTCATACTGTCCGTCTTTTAGAGGTTTTTTTAATCGATTTCTAACCAACACAGCCTGTCCGTGACCGTTAATGAGAGGTTTCGTTAAATAGAGGTTAAAATGCCTTAAAAATTGTATTAAAATGTTGGTGCAAAAAAAATCGTCCGGTAATGGGGAGTGACCGCTATTTAGGGGTGTCCGTTAGTAGAGGTTTTACTGTATTACTATAACTTAGAAATGGACATTTTTTTTTGTTGACTGCCCCATATCATTCCAATATTAAGCTTTCATAGCCTGGGTTCAGTATCGCAGTTTTAGAAAAAATTGAAATAAAATCGCGGTTATTTCACCGAGGTTTTCGACCACGCTACTTAACTGAATAAATATTTTGTGGTGCTACATTTTACTTTTTTAAATATAAATACTTAAATTCCAATGTAAAAAAAAACTAAGACATTCAGCTGAGATTATATATTACTATAACTTAGAAATGGACATTTTTTTTTGTTGACTGCCCCATATCATTCCAATATTAAGCTTTCATAGCCTGGGTTCAGTATCGCAGTGGTGCTACTTCTGCGCGTTTTTTCTTTTATTATATCATAACAGCCAGAGAGATTCAAGAAACAGTGTATCCTTTCTTTGATCAAAATAATATTTTATTTAGTCATTTCAGATTCAATAGATCCACCCTGCTAACTAATATATCAAAGTTTTCTATCAAGAGAGGCCTTTTGAGAAAGTGGAATCAGGTAAGATAAGAATCTTATCTGTATTGATTTAGTTTCAAGGCGGGTGAAATCTCTTTTATGTTTTTAGTTTTCTTGATGAAAGTAGTTTTATTGAAGTGAAATGTTTAATAGGCTGCATTAAAATATAAAATTTTCAGCCCTTAGGTTCCTGAATTGTCGAAGAGTTGAATCGTTTGTAATTTTCTTTCTCTAGAGAAACTTGAAGTTCGTTCTATGTTGGAATCTCTGAATAACAGCAGTTTATTTTTTCGTGACTTTGCATTGATAGCTTGAAAGTCGTTTTCATCAAACCCAATCCAATAAATAAAGACCAGTAACAAAAGATGTTAAAAATATATTTATGTAACAAACTGCTTCCAAAGTCGCCTTTCACCCATAAGTTAATGGTGTTGTAAGACAGTTGGTACATAAATTTAAGTTGTTTTTTGTTCTTGTTTGGATCAGAGACTGTTTTCGACTTTTGAGAGAATACGTTTTACCTAAATTGTATTAGTTTAAGATGAGAACTCCGTTAATCGAAGTGGATTTAATACTTTGGGTTAGCATAGCGTCCGGGCAGCTGTAGTGTTCAACCTCAGCTATTTATAACTGGTCAAGCCCGTCAAGTTTCCTTTTAGAGTCAACACCTAACCATTTTATAATTTCACTCCGTCTGTATAATAGTCTCTCAATAAAACAGTAAAAGTTCATTATTAGTATTAACATATAGAACTACTTATCGATAAGACCAACTTAAATCCAGAAAATAAAAATTGAAATTTATCGGATTAAAATCAAATTTTTTCAAAATTTATAAAAATTTAAAAATTATAAAAATTAAAATCTGATTAAAAAAAACAGATTTGTATAAGAGGTACAGTTGTGTTTATACATAGCTTGATATATTCTATTGTTATCCATTGAAAACAATGGGTTATTTTTTTAATTTTTTTTTTTTTTAATTTATTGGTCAGAAATAAAAGCACACAATATATTTTTTTGTTTTGTAGAGAAAAGATTTGCCCTGGCCGGAATTCGTACCCGGGTCGTCTGCATCTCCGTCGAAGTGCTCTAAACCACTGAGCTACCAGGGTTCGTATCCAAGTCAGGCAAATCCGTTCTCTTCACCGATCCTATATCCCCGTGTTCGTAATTTTCGCGATGTATACACGGAGAAGAATGTTCATTGAACAATACTTAAATTAGAATCTTGTTGACTTACGTCAATATATTATTTATAATTTATTTTTATTAATTATCATTTCAATTGTGATTATTTTTAAATATTTTTGTTTTGAAGAGAAAGGATTTGTTAACCACTAAGCTACCAGGGGTCGTATCCAAGTTAGCCAAATCCGTTCTCTTCACCGATCCTATATCCCCGTGTTCTCGCAATTTTTGCGATACGACCCCTGGTAGCTCAGTTGTATAGAGCACTGCGCCGGAGACGCAGAAGACCCGGGTTCGAATCCTGGCCAGGGCAAATCTTTTCTCTTCAAAATAAAAAATATACTATATTGACTGGTTTGATGTTTAGGCCGTCTATAGAGTTTCATTAAATATACATTATAACTGTGTACATATAACAGGATTACCTAACCTTAAAAAGTATGTAAAATGGGAGGAAGGAAATCCCCTTTTTGCTTATTTGGCAAGGTGGCTTTTTTACCTTGGACATATGCCACGATCTCATGGGCTTTCCCCTTTCAAACTTCCTCGAGTTGCCAAACATCCATTGATGCACTTTAATTTAAGCTAGAAACTTTCAATAAATAAATGAGTTTAAATTAAAAAAATAAGTTATAATATATCAAACACAAACGTGGCGACCTGTGGTCTAGTGGTTAGCATAACAAACTACTAAACACAGAGATCGCGGTTGTGCGAAAGGTTTTATACTATGGATATTAATATTTTACAAAAACAAAATAATTTTTTTAATTTTTTTTTTTATAAAGTATATTAAATCTCTTATGAATCGGATAATCTAGCGTAATTGAGTTTATTATCACTCTGCTACAGTAGAGTTAGGGAACTATGCGCATTGCAGAAATAAAACTTCTATCGACCACAGATATAGCCAGTTTAAGCTAAAACATATGATTATAATAATAATCCAGCCAAACGGAATGACTTCCCGTCAGAATACTGTCATATAACTTTATCCTTATATATCAGCTATTAGGGCTGTATTGTGTAAAGTTTATGTATTGTTGTCTTTGGAAAATAAAAAGCTATACCTTCAACAATGTTTTTATTTAAATATCAATTAATATTTGTAATCTATGGTCATTTATAAATATTTATATGTGTAATAATTTTAATTTTTTTCATTCTTCATTTTTAAATTATTTTGATTGGAAAGATGTGAAAAAGTGCAATGGATCAGACAACCTTCCATTATGGTGCAAATAATGGATCAGATTCCCTTCTTAAATACATCGATATCTTCACCACATTAATCCTAGATGATCCCACCTCTTTCTTTTAAAAAACAATCTATCATTTTGAGCCAAACCCTTTTACTTCAAAACATATATCGCCCAATATTGTCAACATTTAATAAGTTCCCTAAAGTTGTTCCAAATTTTCGTCAGCATACTCGTATCATATTTTATCTTCCCTAATTTTGACTAGTGTGGTGTGGTATATGGGGACCTCTCAAACACGCTCGAGGATAAATTTAAGGGAGTCAAGAAATACTCTCTGAGTTCTGTTTTCGGCAAGGCCTACCTTTATGACGTGTTAAAGTTGCTCTTTCCCCAAAACTTTAGACATTATATCTTTGGTTCTTACATGTATTAAACCATCAATTCGGACAACCCTCCCTATCCTGCAATTCGAATGGTCAGCCCCTTCTCAGAAAGCCAGACCTGGTCATCCCTTCACACAAAACTAAAACATTTTCTTCTTCCCCTATGATCAGCAATTAATTCCAACTAATACCCACCATGCATCCTCTCTGCTTTTCCAACATGTCCTTAATCCCCAAGCAGATGCTCTCTAATCAATTAATTATAATTGATGATTTACATCGATCCTATGTAAATAACATTGTTTATCGTTTAGGAGCTTGATTTGATTGTTTATTTACGCCAACTAAGGTTTGAGGCTGTGATGAGATTCATTGGGCCGTTTCTTAACCTTTGATGAAGAAGAGCGAATGTTAGTCAAGAGGCGCTATTTCGAGCGATAGTAGATGAATTCAACAATTTGGCACTTGTTTGGCATAGGAGAAATTGACGTCGGTGATCAGTCGGCTTAAGTAGGTATTGTGGGACCTTGATTACGACCGTAAATTGATGCTTTCCGGCGAACAAATGGTAACAGTGAGTTTCCAATAGTGATAAAGTTATATCACTTATAGGAACGTCTTCCAGCATCTATGACCTAGAGTAAATAAATGGCAATACTTGAAAGGATTATATACTTGGAACTTAGGAAGCTGTAAAGAGTGTTAGTCGCCAATTTCAGAGAATCTCTATCAAGCTGTCTGTTTGAGCCAGATTTGGGATAATAAGGGAGTTGGCACAGAAATACTAGTATATCTACTATCAATACATATTAGCGGAAGACTTCGACCAAAAACGCTAATTCAGTCGAACAACAGGAACATTAAATAAACAAGGACATAGAAAATGGAAAAGGGAAACGGCAGGACATACAGGTAGAAGACTTACCCCACAACGTTCCGTGAGATAGTGGTTTTCTAATAAAATGAGAGAGATTTGGGCTACGTTTCAGGCATGATCTGGGTCTCAGGATCAATGACTGTATCTGTTTGTGGATATCGTTGGCCGTTCCACGATGGACTTATTAGATTCCGGGGCTCGGATCAAGAACAGTAAGATGACATTTTAAAAATAAAAACATATTTGGTGGCAATTGAATTGGCTTACCTGGATTTCACGAGAATCAAGACAGGAGCCTCCTTCATTGAATTATGATCAATATTGTCTCAAGAATTCGACGAAGGGGAGAGAGATGGTACTTCACTTTTGCACTGACCTTAATTCAGATCATCATCTGCAGTGTTCAATTTCAGAATTATGACACTATCAGATACAGAACAAATCAGGAAAGAAAAACATAAGAGCTGATGCCTTATCAGCTTAAAGTTAAGTTCATAAATCTACTGTGTGTAGATACATAAAGACCAAATATCCATAACCTATTTTAAATATTCAGGTTCTCAGTTTGTTATGTTTAAATGAAATATACATATTTTCCGAAGAGACTAGCTAATAATTGCTATATCCATAATATATCTAATTATATTCATACGCCATCGTGACATATGTAAGCTTAGAGAGACTCATTCCCACCCCCACTGGGCAAGATTAATATGTAATTTTATACAATGTAAGTTGGTATGGTGCAGTATGTTGGTTTCAAAATAGCCCCATGTCAATTTTATTTAGTCCTTTCGTAACTCAGAAACGTATTTCCTTGACACCTATATTTCAGAAATAGAACGTCCGTTTTAGAAGACAGTTGGGAATTCATGTATAAATGACCCACTTTCAATTTTATTATAAATCCGTCTAAAACTTTCGCTTATGAATGCGCAAACGTTAAATCCTTGACACATCTATATTTCAAATGAGGCTTGTCCGATTTAGGCTAAAGTTGTAAGCAAGATAGAGATAAGTTTGATAATACAAAACTAACAGCTTTATCCAATTCCAAAGTATTATTTTCTTTGCGTATAGAATAAGGCCCTCTTATGTACATAATT
This sequence comes from Arma custos, assembly GCA_037127475.1. Lineage (NCBI taxonomy): Eukaryota > Metazoa > Arthropoda > Insecta > Hemiptera > Pentatomidae > Arma > Arma custos. The sequence goes on from CM073761.1 coordinate 95,608,779, forward strand.
ACACTTCGGATAGTCCAGTAGTACTTTGAAGTTTGTACAAGGGTGTTGATTTTAAGAAAAAACTGAATAAAAGCAATAAGGATAAGAAATGGACAGAGGTCAGCTGAAGAATAAATAATTAGTTCATGAATAGTATGGCCATATCAATGATTTTTTTTACCTTTTAAATATTTACATCTAAATACAAACTGTGCAAAAATGAATAGGGATACTACTAATTTTGATGTATTTACTTTGCCCAGCATTTTAATATTATTTTTATTATAAAAAGCATTAATATTTATTAGAAATTATACTACATTAAACATTAATGCAGTTATTAAATATATAATAATATAAATGATAGGTACAGTATATACTACAAAGCTAGCAATATCCCTATTCATTTTTGCGCAGTATATTTAAAATCATAACTTAATTTCATTTAATCTCTGTTGAAGTTTATTTTTTTCAAAGTACATTTTCTTTATTTATATATATATTTTTTAATATAATAGGTTTAATTATCATCTAAAACCATGTAATCTATAAAACAATTGTGAATTGTATATTTTTTATTATTTCAATTGTAGATTGCGATAGCTTTTACGTTGAGGCAATGTTCAAAGGTTCGAGCCTGGCTATATTAAAACAATTTTCTGTATTGCAGCCTCGAGTCGAACACTAGAAATCTCTCATTAACTAGGCACCAAGATCATTTGTCATATTAATTTTTTTTTATAGTTATTAATTTGCCATTTAAATAGGCAATAAAATAATCTTAATAAAATAAACTTCATTTAAACGTTAACTCAACCCACCCCTGACTGATAGACGCAATAATCATAAAATATGCCGATACGCCCTGAAATAACAAGTGAAACTTTCAAGTTTTTCAGCAAACCCAAGGAGTATCGAACCACTATTTGGCCCGTGACTGATTAAATGGGCACATTTTAGAATAATTAAGTTATATTTACTCCTTGCGTGATGCCCTGTAACGACGAAGGCGAATTTAAACAATCAATATTTTTCTTCATTATGTCGAAAATATCGATAACCTAATCTAATGGTTATCGCCGGATTGCATCATTAGTAATAAAGCTACCTTCCATAATTTTACTTATATTCGCAATGAAGCTGACTACGCGCGGATAATGTTACAGGTAGAAAGTCTCTTGGTAGCTGTTGAATGAGAAGGGGAGGTGTGCCTGGTGCAATTAGCTGACAGACGCCTGACCTTGACTGGAGCGACGGTCGGGGGAAAGCCGTCATTCGAAGAAAGTAACAAACTCACCTTGGGACCCTCACATCTGACCTTAGCGTCCAACAGATCCACACTACCTTATGTAATCTTTTTAACATACTCATCCTTTCAGTGACTATTAGGCTTCTCTTTCTGATTGCAATACCAATTATACACGAACACTTTTCCTAACTAGAGCGGGACAAAACACCCCTCTGTTGCCATAAATAAAAGCCTACCATGAATCTATTGACCACACGTATCGGATATCGCGATGCCACTCGCCTTTCACCGGTAAATTCATGTGTTTTCTCATAGGCATTGGATTTACAGCTTAAAGAAACTTTCCTTGTTTAACCTCAATAGATGGGCTACCATGTCACTTTCCAGTTTGTTGGAGGTCATTGGTTTCTTTTCCAGTTGGACCAGTTAAAAATGTCAACTGTTAAACATGAATTATTAATTAAAGAACAACAGTATCCCATTCATATAACAATCCAGTTAATAGAATTTAGAAGAATGCAGAAAAATATTTGTAAATTTTGAGATAACTACATCACACAAAATTAGGCTGGAGACAAAGTTAAAAGTTAAAATTATTCCAAATCAAAAACAAATTTTTACACTTTATTCTTCCCCATAATTTTTCAGTTCTGGGATTTAAAATTTGATAACATGTTGGTAGAAACGTATAACACAAATGAGGGTAAATATTTTGAATAAAAATGTTTTGATTTCATAAATTTGTTTTCTTAATAAACATTCCTATATGTAATGTTTAACCTTGTAATATTAACAGTTAATAATTTTAATTAAAATTCTTTAAGAAGACTCGGATTTTTTCTACTCGTGTTTAATTTGTTCGCTTTTACATTCCTTGCTTCCTTAGATTCTTCTCAATTCCCGTCTCTCAAATCTTAGCAGATCCAAATCCCGGTCTCCGGCATTCTGCAACTTATGTGGAGACCGACCTCATTAGAGTATTATGTACCTTTATTGCTCATGATGCTACTTGACTTTTGGAATACCCAAGGAAGTGACCCAAGCACAATGACATTCTGGAAATCGACATATTATCCTATATAGATGAATCCCTCCATTCGCTGAAAGGAATACAACCCGATATGTTCATTGGGTCTTCTTCCTTAGAGAGGGGGGATGTACACATATACTTCGTCTTAGACTCGTTGATAACGAGCCCCATTCTTTCAGCAGCGTTTTGGATCACCGGAAATGCATCTTTCATGGCCTTAATGGTTATTTCGGTTGCATTAATGTTACCAGCAAAGCCAAAGAATCTTGGCAGTTCCGATGAAAATTGATTATCCGTCTTACAGATTTCCTGACTGCACACCAAAAGGCCAAGTTAAAAAACAGGCACGCAAGTCACAATATCCATGTTAAAGCCATTTGTGGGTGCCATTCTCGAAGTAATAACCTAAATACGTACCATACAATTCAGTTGTTATTGTTTGGATGACTTATTATTATCAGCTGCTGGTTCAATTTCACCCTCAATTAATTCTTTGTCTTAGTCATGCTCCATATTATTTCCATCCAAAAAATTGGAAAAATGCTCATCTACTGTCACTCTTATACTGTTCCACTGTGTACATGACGGAGTATGTCACATTCTTCAGTTCCCGCTGGACAAACTCGATCAAACAAAGATTCATCACTTTTTATCTACACGTTCAAAGAATTGTTTATTTAAGCCTATAAAACACTTTACTCTTTTCTTGTATAGTTTAATATAAAATATAGTAATTTAAAATAATGTTTAGCAAATATTTTTAATATAAAATGACAAAATCTGAAAGAAGTACAGTCATATTTGAAACTTCGTGTTTGGGTGTTTCCGATTATATATTCCAAAGATATTTATTACAGTAGTATAAAGTCAGGTCTTTTATATTTTAATTAAAATTTTTAAATGTCTTAAAATTCATTTTTCGAAATAATCGAATCGAAATAAGCTATTAATTACTTTAATTGGTGTGTGCCAAAAACATCGAGTCTGATATCAGCCAATTGGAAAAATATAGAGTAAAATATTAAACTCCTTTTTTTTTTTTTTTTTTTTTTTTTTTTACTTTTAAGCATCAGCTGCTTGTTATAAAAGCCGATTTTTGCATTTAAAAATTAATTTCTAAAAAGCTAACTTAGTGTTTGTTACAAAACCACGACGCGGTACGTGACAGTTTAACGCGTGACTATTCTTCAGCTCCCTGGACCTGATTCCCTATAATCACCATTAGACCGTGCCTCGGTGTGTACACGTCCTCTTCTACAGCCTTTGCTGAACCAAGTGGCTTCACTGCCCCCTTGTTTACAATGGCACACCAACTATAAAGTGCTAACTTAACGAGAAAATAAACAATTAATAATACAGTCTCTCTCTCTCTCTCTCTCTCTCTCTCTCTCTCTATATATATATATATATATATATATATATATATATATATATATATATATATATATATATGTTGATATTGATCTTGATATGTATGCAGTTATATTATAATGATACCTGTTAGATTTTAATAGTTCTGCAAATACTACTCTACGTTTCGCGATGCTGTGAAAAGAGCACTCTCGTACTGTTATTTTAAGTTATTACAGAACCGTAATATGTAGTTGAATCCGAGAACTTAAATGTTCCAAACATAAGTACAAGATTTTATTTGTACATTAATGCATATTAAACGACAAAAAGCCTAAAAGGGTATTTCGTTGAAATAATGATAAAAAAAAAATAAGTTTAATTAATTTAGTTAATATACATGCTACTTAGCTGATAATAATAGGGTGTATAAAAAAAAATGATCGTTTTATCAAATTCCTGAGTTCAAAAGTCCGTAAATATTTTAATGATATTTAATATTTACCAACACTTAATAATCCCTTTAGGGCATTCTCTAAGCTTGCTTACTAACACTTGATTCTTCAAAAAAAGCCTCAGTTTAGTTATTTATTTCAAAGAAGAAACATGACAGTGTCCTACGAAATTCTCGTAATTTTAAGACATTACTAGGGGGGGGGAAAATTCACAGCTGCTGAAGCAACTCGTGAAATTATTAAATATGAAGGGGAAGGTGTCCTTGACCATCGCGCTGCGCGGCGTTGGTTTGAAAAAGTTAGCAGTGGAGATACGACGTTGAAAAGGAAGAAAGGCTCCGGGCGACCATTAATGGATATTGATGAGGTTCTGAAGGAAGCTGTTGAATCCGTCCACGAGTACTCGCGAACTTGTCGAAAGATATTGTTCGTCGCCATCTTCTCTCCATGGGGAAGGTGAAAATGGCCAGTAGATGGTCATTATTTTTATACACCCTATTAATTAATAATACAGATCATATATTACTTTTATTGTGAAAAATTGTATTGGTACTGCTGAAATTAGGTAATGATTGAGTAGGTAATTCCTAATACCAATTAGAGGGTTAGAGGTACGCAAAATCTCCTAAAAACCTCGAGACACCAATTTTTAATGTTCAAAACACGTTCATGTATACCGGAATTTTTGAAAATTTGGTCGAAAGAGCTAGCCGCTGGAAGTGCACCGATGTGAAGAGAATACGGGCATTTTCATCACGGAAACACCCAAAACCGTGTTCTTGGGGTTTGGGAACAGATTTTTAATTTTCTCTTTTCTCAGTTATATTCTATTATTATTAAAACTCACGGTTTTCCGAAAAAGTACGACGAAAAGATGAAAATATAATGATAGAAGGGATGAAGATAGTAATTAAAAAAGAAAAGATCTGTTAGGATTTAGCAGGTGCCGTTTAATTGATAAATAAAATATCCCAAGAAAGGCGATGTGATCAGTATCGCACTCCAACCATCAAGTTTAATCGTTTTTTTCCCCTTAGATATATTTCTTGCTCACTGCTCTGTTCGGTTAACCTATCCAGTCACTTACAGGCACTTAGATCGTTCCTCTTCTTTATGTTCAAATTATAATCGCTATATTAATGAACGGCAAATATGAGATGGCATCAACTTGACCATTAACTATAATGAATTAATTCAAACAACTAATTATATGATGATTAAAATATGACCTTTTCAATAATAAAACGGAAATAAACTCTCTTATTTCAATAAAGTGATGGTACGGATTATTCAACAAACTGGATTACCATTAAAAACTGAAGAATTAAGAAGCAAGAAGAATTTCGTTACATGCACTATACAGTGAGTTGAGAAAATTATAATTAAATTCTTTCACAATAATCGAAGCCTTACTTTTTTCAAGTACTCACAACTGGAATGATGTAATCTCATAAAAATTAAAAGGGGATAAAGTTACAGCTAAAAACGAGTGTTTATGTACAAGAAAGTTGATAGTATGCTAAATGCATGGAGTCAGATTGCATGGAAGTGGAAAGGAGTCGGCGGAGAGCCTGGCACTATGCAGCCACCGCTATTCCACATTTTATGCCCCGACTTGCAATAAATTTTAATTCAAAAACCATTTGTTTCAGTCAGCCCGATTGTTTCATTCCAGCTGAAATCGGATTCTCCCATTACTTCAGTGCAATTGAGCACTTCGCAACACCACCCTGGCAGTCGTATACTGTTTAATATCTTCTCTCAAATGTCAAATTGCACTATCCCCTCCCCCTTCCACTGCCATGGTTAACCCCATTCCTGAAGGACTTTATTCGCATGCTGCATTGAGTGAGAAGTTTATTATTCATCATAAACTTTAAATACGTCATTATAAAGGGAGGGGTTACATACATAGGGTCCTCATATCCAAGAATTCTTTATATTATATAGCGATTCCGGTGTGTTTTATTTATTTTGTAAGAGTTAGAATCTGAAGCATAAACTCTATTTAGACTCCACAGGTTAAATAGATTGCAAATGATCGACATACAACCAAAAGGCACGCATGATTACGATAAAGAACGCCTTAATCGCCAAGTGCTAATCTAAATTTATACTTAATAATAGTGATACGAAACCGGTATTTTGCTTATAAATTCCAATTCAGTTTCTGGTATAAAATTGGTGAAAAATATAAACCATGTCCGTTTAATCTTTTACATTCGCTTAGGATTAGATATCCATTTTACATTCATGTCATCTTAACGAAGAGGATGACAAATTTTTTTTTCTTCAAAGTAATTTCTACCTCACAGCTATTTATGGCTAAGCTATCTACTTCCTGACATATACACACATGGTTCAGAAATACTATTTTCATGGCATAATAGTTTAACCAGTAACCAAAATTATACGCATTTTTATTATCTTATATATTTTTTAAATAATTTATAGGCAAGTATTCTCAACTGATTATGAAAGGGGGCCTTTTCTAAAACAGGATATGAGGCGATTCTATAAGTTATAAAATGCTTTTAGAATGTGTCATCATCGGTACCAACCAAACCAGTAAGCAAAGTGATGTCATATAACAAATGACAACCATATGCTTCAGAGTTTTGCTACGATATATATATATATATATATAAAACATATTTTTTTATGCATGGAATTTAAGGAGTCCGACAAGACAACAAAGAAATTAAGGGAATTTTACAATTGCCTTTGAAATTGTAAATACACACTATCTGATTACATCTTGAACATGTCATTTTATTTTATTTGGGTGTGCTGTTTAGTGTTTTTATTTGAAAAGATCTCATTTTTCGCTGTTAGGACATGGAAAGGAGAAAAAAACCTGATTCTGGAAACGTCGCCAGTAAGAATTTTATAAAAAAGAAAAGACTGAAACTCAAGAAAATAAAACATAACATTTTTAAAACAGTCGAGAGAAGTAAAAAAACCGTATATATTTATAAAATAATTTTCAGAATTGCTTAAAACGACGAACTATAATTTATTAATTATTTTTAAATTACGTTTTAAAATATTTACAAAAGCTGAATTTTGTAATAAACAAAATAAAACAAAAAAATATTAATATTCAACATTCCTTTCATGATTTGAAACTAAAAGAATTTGTTGGTGGCACAGAATGTGTCCGGTAGAGAAAGCGGTTTCCTGTTAAGGGCCAGAGACGTTTTAAATGGTAGTAAGGAGAAGACATAATATAAACTAATGAAAAGTAATTTGTAAACAAATATATACATACAAATAAAAAAATCTTTTCTTATTCGGAAAAAATGAATGGAAAACTCATGTTTTGCTATCATCAAATATAAATAGGCAGAAAAACATAATAGTGAAATGAAATGTTCGAGTTCATTTTATTTATTTATATATATATATATATATATATATATATATATATATATATATATATATATATATATATATATATATGTATGTATGTATAATTATATTTTTAATGTTTTTATGTCTTTGTATAATGAATGAAAGAAAGAATTGTTTCTCTGAAAAAACAAAGATTTATTTACATTATATTCATATTTACATATTTTAAATTATTACAATAACTTTCAACTAAACATTCCCTCGCCTGAACAAACAAAGAAACGGCATTCAATCTCTTTACTTCGTCTTTCTTTCAGTTAAAATTAAATTTAACTCAATACACTGTAACGGTAACAAAACTATTTCCTCTCGGATCTTTTATTTACAACAGTTGTTGGGTCAAGAAGGTTTTGACGCTCTCGCAGCAAATACAAAATTAAGAAAACTTCCGTATATTAAAGAGGCAGTTTTCTTTACATATATGTATATATGTATATGCTAGCTGACACGGCCACGCGTTGCTGTGGCTGTTGTAATAGTTTTAAAAATATATTACGTTAAAATTTGAATTTAAAAAAAACAATGAATGAATGTAAAAAATGAATTAAATAGATTTTTTATTTTACATTTTATTCGTATTATAATTAAGTACAGTATATAATAAATAAATAATATACGAAATTCCTAACTGATAAAATATAAATTTTTAATTATGGCTAATCATATTTTTTTTATTTATAACTATTTATTACAATTTAATTGAGCGCTAAACGATGCACAATATTTTTTTTTTAATCTGTCCTTTGCTAATATAAATAGATCAGATAGTTTACTAACAGGTGAGCATGCAACATATAATTGTCCATGGGAGAAACATGGATGTTCTAGGTCCAAACCGCAAATGGACATTGTCTGACCATATTTTTGATGAGACTTGTTGATGGTCATAGCAAAAGCCAAGATTATATCAAATTGAAGTCTTCAACGGTATTCTGGGTTCTAATGGTATCATTGGAAAACATGGCTACAGGAGGACTTCTCCTTTAAAGATTCCAGTCAACATTGCTGCTTCAATAACATTCCCGGTGATATTTTTGATGACCAAACGATAATTTTTCATAATCGGTGGATTCCTATTACACATAATCAATAATAATGGCCGACACATGTCACTTAGGTGTATGAAAAATAGCTTATATCCTATTCTCAGACCTACTGAATATAGACAAAATTTTTTATAAGAATCGGTCAAGTCGTTTCGGAGGAGTTCATTCACAAACACTGTGACACGACAATTTTATATATTAATAGCTGACCCAGCCACGCGTTGCTGTGGCTGTTGTAATCGTTTAAAAAAAATCTTACATTAAAATAATGAATGAATGGAAAAGATGAATTAAATAGATTTTTGATTTTACATTTTATTCATCTTATATCTAAGTATAGTATATAATAAATAAATAATATACAAAAATCTTAACTGATAAGATATAAACATTAGATTAAGGTATATGATGGTTGATTTTTAATTATAACTACTAATACTTTTTAATTTATAACTATTTATTTCAATTTATTATGCGCTAATCGATGATCAATATTATTTTTTAATCTGTCCTTTGCTAATACAAATAGATTAGATGGTTTACTAACACGTGAGCATGCGACATATAATTGTCCATGGGAGGAAAATGGATGTTCTAGATCCAAACCGGCAATGGACATTGACTGGCCTTGAGACTTGCTGATGGTCATAACAATAACCAAGCGTATATCAAATTGAAGTCTTTTAAACGGTATTATGGGTTCCGATGGTATTATTGGAATACGTGGCTACAGGACGACTTCTCTTTTAAAGATTCCATTCAACATTGAACCTTCAATAACATTCCCGGGGATTTTCTTGATGGCCAAGTCGTCAAGTCGCTTCAAAAGAGTTCTGTAACAAACACTGTGACACGACAATATTATATATTAGATAGAGCTAAGATTCCGCTGAATTATTATATGATTGCAACTTAACTAAAACTTGGATAAACACTGTTCAGACGTGCCCTTAGAACATATCAAAAATGCAGCATCATGAAGCGTCACTGCTACGATCGACGCTTAATCGGTAATAATGGCCGACACGTATCACTTAAGGTCATGAAAAATAGTTTACATCCTATTCTCAGACCTAATGAATATGGACACAAAATTTCATAAGAATCGGTCAAATCGTTTCGGAGGAGTTCTGTAACAAACACTGTGACTCGACAATTTTATATATTAGATACAGCTAAGATTCCGGTGAATTATTATATGATTGCAACTTAAGTCAGGATCTGTTGATTCTACAGAGCTGCATTTGAACTTAAATCGTAGCTATTTCAATCTACTTTAAAAATTGTTATTTGTACTTTTTCCCTAAAACGCACCGATTAGGAGATACAGGCCAAAAACTGAAAAAAAATCCGAAAATTTCGAAGTTTTTCGGCCACGAAAAGTATTCCCGTTCGTTTTTTCGGTTGCAAACTTGGATATACACTGTTCAGACGTGCCCTTAGAACATATCAAAAATGCAGCATCATGAAGCGTCACTGCTACGATCGACGCTTAATCGGTAATAATGGCCGACACGTATCACTTAAGGTCATGAAAAATAGTTTACATCCTATTCTCAGACCTAATGAATATGGACACAAAATTTCATAAGAATCGGTCAAATCGTTTCGGAGGAGTTCTGTAACAAACACTGTGACTCGACAATTTTATATATTAGATACAGCTAAGATTCCGGTGAATTATTATATGATTGCAACTTAAGTCAGGATCTGTTGATTCTACAGAGCTGCATTTGAACTTAAATCGTAGCTATTTCAATCTACTTTAAAAATTGTTATTTGTACTTTTTCCCTAAAACGCACCGATTAGGAGATACAGGCCAAAAACTGAAAAAAAATCCGAAAATTTCGAAGTTTTTCGGCCACGAAAAGTATTCCCGTTCGTTTTTTCGGTTGCAAACTTGGATATACACTGTTCAGACGTGCCCTTAGAACATATCAAAAATGCAGCATCATGAAGCGTCACTGCTACGATCGACGCTTAATCGGTAATAATGGCCGACACGTATCACTTAAGGTCATGAAAAATAGTTTACATCCTATTCTCAGACCTAATGAATATGGACACAAAATTTCATAAGAATCGGTCAAATCGTTTCGGAGGAGTTCTGTAACAAACACTGTGACTCGACAATTTTATATATTAGATACAGCTAAGATTCCGGTGAATTATTATATGATTGCAACTTAAGTCAGGATCTGTTGATTCTACAGAGCTGCATTTGAACTTAAATCGTAGCTATTTCAATCTACTTTAAAAATTGTTATTTGTACTTTTTCCCTAAAACGCACCGATTAGGAGATACAGGCCAAAAACTGAAAAAAAATCCGAAAATTTCGAAGTTTTTCGGCCACGAAAAGTATTCCCGTTCGTTTTTTCGGTTGCAAACTTGGATATACACTGTTCAGACGTGCCCTTAGAACATATCAAAAATGCAGCATCATGAAGCGTCACTGCTACGATCGACGCTTAATCGGTAATAATGGCCGACACGTATCACTTAAGGTCATGAAAAATAGTTTACATCCTATTCTCAGACCTAATGAATATGGACACAAAATTTCATAAGAATCGGTCAAATCGTTTCGGAGGAGTTCTGTAACAAACACTGTGACTCGACAATTTTATATATTAGATACAGCTAAGATTCCGGTGAATTATTATATGATTGCAACTTAAGTCAGGATCTGTTGATTCTACAGAGCTGCATTTGAACTTAAATCGTAGCTATTTCAATCTACTTTAAAAATTGTTATTTGTACTTTTTCCCTAAAACGCACCGATTAGGAGATACAGGCCAAAAACTGAAAAAAAATCCGAAAATTTCGAAGTTTTTCGGCCACGAAAAGTATTCCCGTTCGTTTTTTCGGTTGCAAACTTGGATATACACTGTTCAGACGTGCCCTTAGAACATATCAAAAATGCAGCATCATGAAGCGTCACTGCTACGATCGACGCTTAATCGGTAATAATGGCCGACACGTATCACTTAAGGTCATGAAAAATAGTTTACATCCTATTCTCAGACCTAATGAATATGGACACAAAATTTCATAAGAATCGGTCAAATCGTTTCGGAGGAGTTCTGTAACAAACACTGTGACTCGACAATTTTATATATTAGATACAGCTAAGATTCCGGTGAATTATTATATGATTGCAACTTAAGTCAGGATCTGTTGATTCTACAGAGCTGCATTTGAACTTAAATCGTAGCTATTTCAATCTACTTTAAAAATTGTTATTTGTACTTTTTCCCTAAAACGCACCGATTAGGAGATACAGGCCAAAAACTGAAAAAAAATCCGAAAATTTCGAAGTTTTTCGGCCACGAAAAGTATTCCCGTTCGTTTTTTCGGTTGCAAACTTGGATATACACTGTTCAGACGTGCCCTTAGAACATATCAAAAATGCAGCATCATGAAGCGTCACTGCTACGATCGACGCTTAATCGGTAATAATGGCCGACACGTATCACTTAAGGTCATGAAAAATAGTTTACATCCTATTCTCAGACCTAATGAATATGGACACAAAATTTCATAAGAATCGGTCAAATCGTTTCGGAGGAGTTCTGTAACAAACACTGTGACTCGACAATTTTATATATTAGATACAGCTAAGATTCCGGTGAATTATTATATGATTGCAACTTAAGTCAGGATCTGTTGATTCTACAGAGCTGCATTTGAACTTAAATCGTAGCTATTTCAATCTACTTTAAAAATTGTTATTTGTACTTTTTCCCTAAAACGCACCGATTAGGAGATACAGGCCAAAAACTGAAAAAAAATCCGAAAATTTCGAAGTTTTTCGGCCACGAAAAGTATTCCCGTTCGTTTTTTCGGTTGCAAACTTGGATATACACTGTTCAGACGTGCCCTTAGAACATATCAAAAATGCAGCATCATGAAGCGTCACTGCTACGATCGACGCTTAATCGGTAATAATGGCCGACACGTATCACTTAAGGTCATGAAAAATAGTTTACATCCTATTCTCAGACCTAATGAATATGGACACAAAATTTCATAAGAATCGGTCAAATCGTTTCGGAGGAGTTCTGTAACAAACACTGTGACTCGACAATTTTATATATTAGATACAGCTAAGATTCCGGTGAATTATTATATGATTGCAACTTAAGTCAGGATCTGTTGATTCTACAGAGCTGCATTTGAACTTAAATCGTAGCTATTTCAATCTACTTTAAAAATTGTTATTTGTACTTTTTCCCTAAAACGCACCGATTAGGAGATACAGGCCAAAAACTGAAAAAAAATCCGAAAATTTCGAAGTTTTTCGGCCACGAAAAGTATTCCCGTTCGTTTTTTCGGTTGCAAACTTGGATATACACTGTTCAGACGTGCCCTTAGAACATATCAAAAATGCAGCATCATGAAGCGTCACTGCTACGATCGACGCTTAATCGGTAATAATGGCCGACACGTATCACTTAAGGTCATGAAAAATAGTTTACATCCTATTCTCAGACCTAATGAATATGGACACAAAATTTCATAAGAATCGGTCAAATCGTTTCGGAGGAGTTCTGTAACAAACACTGTGACTCGACAATTTTATATATTAGATACAGCTAAGATTCCGGTGAATTATTATATGATTGCAACTTAAGTCAGGATCTGTTGATTCTACAGAGCTGCATTTGAACTTAAATCGTAGCTATTTCAATCTACTTTAAAAATTGTTATTTGTACTTTTTCCCTAAAACGCACCGATTAGGAGATACAGGCCAAACACTGAAAAAAAATCCGAAAATTTCGAAGTTTTTCGGCCACGAAAAGTATTCCCGTTCGTTTTTTCGGTTGCAAACTTGGATATACACTGTTCAGACGTGCCCTTAGAACATATCAAAAATGCAGCATCATGAAGCGTCACTGCTACGATCGACGCTTAATCGGTAATAATGGCCGACACGTATCACTTAAGGTCATGAAAAATAGTTTACATCCTATTCTCAGACCTAATGAATATGGACACAAAATTTCATAAGAATCGGTCAAATCGTTTCGGAGGAGTTCTGTAACAAACACTGTGACTCGACAATTTTATATATTAGATACAGCTAAGATTCCGGTGAATTATTATATGATTGCAACTTAAGTCAGGATCTGTTGATTCTACAGAGCTGCATTTGAACTTAAATCGTAGCTATTTCAATCTACTTTAAAAATTGTTATTTGTACTTTTTCCCTAAAACGCACCGATTAGGAGATACAGGCCAAAAACTGAAAAAAAATCCGAAAATTTCGAAGTTTTTCGGCCACGAAAAGTATTCCCGTTCGTTTTTTCGGTTGCAAACTTGGATATACACTGTTCAGACGTGCCCTTAGAACATATCAAAAATGCAGCATCATGAAGCGTCACTGCTACGATCGACGCTTAATCGGTAATAATGGCCGACACGTATCACTTAAGGTCATGAAAAATAGTTTACATCCTATTCTCAGACCTAATGAATATGGACACAAAATTTCATAAGAATCGGTCAAATCGTTTCGGAGGAGTTCTGTAACAAACACTGTGACTCGACAATTTTATATATTAGATACAGCTAAGATTCCGGTGAATTATTATATGATTGCAACTTAAGTCAGGATCTGTTGATTCTACAGAGCTGCATTTGAACTTAAATCGTAGCTATTTCAATCTACTTTAAAAATTGTTATTTGTACTTTTTCCCTAAAACGCACCGATTAGGAGATACAGGCCAAAAACTGAAAAAAAATCCGAAAATTTCGAAGTTTTTCGGCCACGAAAAGTATTCCCGTTCGTTTTTTCGGTTGCAAACTTGGATATACACTGTTCAGACGTGCCCTTAGAACATATCAAAAATGCAGCATCATGAAGCGTCACTGCTACGATCGACGCTTAATCGGTAATAATGGCCGACACGTATCACTTAAGGTCATGAAAAATAGTTTACATCCTATTCTCAGACCTAATGAATATGGACACAAAATTTCATAAGAATCGGTCAAATCGTTTCGGAGGAGTTCTGTAACAAACACTGTGACTCGACAATTTTATATATTAGATACAGCTAAGATTCCGGTGAATTATTATATGATTGCAACTTAAGTCAGGATCTGTTGATTCTACAGAGCTGCATTTGAACTTAAATCGTAGCTATTTCAATCTACTTTAAAAATTGTTATTTGTACTTTTTCCCTAAAACGCACCGATTAGGAGATACAGGCCAAAAACTGAAAAAAAATCCGAAAATTTCGAAGTTTTTCGGCCACGAAAAGTATTCCCGTTCGTTTTTTCGGTTGCAAACTTGGATATACACTGTTCAGACGTGCCCTTAGAACATATCAAAAATGCAGCATCATGAAGCGTCACTGCTACGATCGACGCTTAATCGGTAATAATGGCCGACACGTATCACTTAAGGTCATGAAAAATAGTTTACATCCTATTCTCAGACCTAATGAATATGGACACAAAATTTCATAAGAATCGGTCAAATCGTTTCGGAGGAGTTCTGTAACAAACACTGTGACTCGACAATTTTATATATTAGATACAGCTAAGATTCCGGTGAATTATTATATGATTGCAACTTAAGTCAGGATCTGTTGATTCTACAGAGCTGCATTTGAACTTAAATCGTAGCTATTTCAATCTACTTTAAAAATTGTTATTTGTACTTTTTCCCTAAAACGCACCGATTAGGAGATACAGGCCAAAAACTGAAAAAAAATCCGAAAATTTCGAAGTTTTTCGGCCACGAAAAGTATTCCCGTTCGTTTTTTCGGTTGCAAACTTGGATATACACTGTTCAGACGTGCCCTTAGAACATATCAAAAATGCAGCATCATGAAGCGTCACTGCTACGATCGACGCTTAATCGGTAATAATGGCCGACACGTATCACTTAAGGTCATGAAAAATAGTTTACATCCTATTCTCAGACCTAATGAATATGGACACAAAATTTCATAAGAATCGGTCAAATCGTTTCGGAGGAGTTCTGTAACAAACACTGTGACTCGACAATTTTATATATTAGATACAGCTAAGATTCCGGTGAATTATTATATGATTGCAACTTAAGTCAGGATCTGTTGATTCTACAGAGCTGCATTTGAACTTAAATCGTAGCTATTTCAATCTACTTTAAAAATTGTTATTTGTACTTTTTCCCTAAAACGCACCGATTAGGAGATACAGGCCAAAAACTGAAAAAAAATCCGAAAATTTCGAAGTTTTTCGGCCACGAAAAGTATTCCCGTTCGTTTTTTCGGTTGCAAACTTGGATATACACTGTTCAGACGTGCCCTTAGAACATATCAAAAATGCAGCATCATGAAGCGTCACTGCTACGATCGACGCTTAATCGGTAATAATGGCCGACACGTATCACTTAAGGTCATGAAAAATAGTTTACATCCTATTCTCAGACCTAATGAATATGGACACAAAATTTCATAAGAATCGGTCAAATCGTTTCGGAGGAGTTCTGTAACAAACACTGTGACTCGACAATTTTATATATTAGATACAGCTAAGATTCCGGTGAATTATTATATGATTGCAACTTAAGTCAGGATCTGTTGATTCTACAGAGCTGCATTTGAACTTAAATCGTAGCTATTTCAATCTACTTTAAAAATTGTTATTTGTACTTTTTCCCTAAAACGCACCGATTAGGAGATACAGGCCAAAAACTGAAAAAAAATCCGAAAATTTCGAAGTTTTTCGGCCACGAAAAGTATTCCCGTTCGTTTTTTCGGTTGCAAACTTGGATATACACTGTTCAGACGTGCCCTTAGAACATATCAAAAATGCAGCATCATGAAGCGTCACTGCTACGATCGACGCTTAATCGGTAATAATGGCCGACACGTATCACTTAAGGTCATGAAAAATAGTTTACATCCTATTCTCAGACCTAATGAATATGGACACAAAATTTCATAAGAATCGGTCAAATCGTTTCGGAGGAGTTCTGTAACAAACACTGTGACTCGACAATTTTATATATTAGATACAGCTAAGATTCCGGTGAATTATTATATGATTGCAACTTAAGTCAGGATCTGTTGATTCTACAGAGCTGCATTTGAACTTAAATCGTAGCTATTTCAATCTACTTTAAAAATTGTTATTTGTACTTTTTCCCTAAAACGCACCGATTAGGAGATACAGGCCAAAAACTGAAAAAAAATCCGAAAATTTCGAAGTTTTTCGGCCACGAAAAGTATTCCCGTTCGTTTTTTCGGTTGCAAACTTGGATATACACTGTTCAGACGTGCCCTTAGAACATATCAAAAATGCAGCATCATGAAGCGTCACTGCTACGATCGACGCTTAATCGGTAATAATGGCCGACACGTATCACTTAAGGTCATGAAAAATAGTTTACATCCTATTCTCAGACCTAATGAATATGGACACAAAATTTCATAAGAATCGGTCAAATCGTTTCGGAGGAGTTCTGTAACAAACACTGTGACTCGACAATTTTATATATTAGATACAGCTAAGATTCCGGTGAATTATTATATGATTGCAACTTAAGTCAGGATCTGTTGATTCTACAGAGCTGCATTTGAACTTAAATCGTAGCTATTTCAATCTACTTTAAAAATTGTTATTTGTACTTTTTCCCTAAAACGCACCGATTAGGAGATACAGGCCAAAAACTGAAAAAAAATCCGAAAATTTCGAAGTTTTTCGGCCACGAAAAGTATTCCCGTTCGTTTTTTCGGTTGCAAACTTGGATATACACTGTTCAGACGTGCCCTTAGAACATATCAAAAATGCAGCATCATGAAGCGTCACTGCTACGATCGACGCTTAATCGGTAATAATGGCCGACACGTATCACTTAAGGTCATGAAAAATAGTTTACATCCTATTCTCAGACCTAATGAATATGGACACAAAATTTCATAAGAATCGGTCAAATCGTTTCGGAGGAGTTCTGTAACAAACACTGTGACTCGACAATTTTATATATTAGATACAGCTAAGATTCCGGTGAATTATTATATGATTGCAACTTAAGTCAGGATCTGTTGATTCTACAGAGCTGCATTTGAACTTAAATCGTAGCTATTTCAATCTACTTTAAAAATTGTTATTTGTACTTTTTCCCTAAAACGCACCGATTAGGAGATACAGGCCAAAAACTGAAAAAAAATCCGAAAATTTCGAAGTTTTTCGGCCACGAAAAGTATTCCCGTTCGTTTTTTCGGTTGCAAACTTGGATATACACTGTTCAGACGTGCCCTTAGAACATATCAAAAATGCAGCATCATGAAGCGTCACTGCTACGATCGACGCTTAATCGGTAATAATGGCCGACACGTATCACTTAAGGTCATGAAAAATAGTTTACATCCTATTCTCAGACCTAATGAATATGGACACAAAATTTCATAAGAATCGGTCAAATCGTTTCGGAGGAGTTCTGTAACAAACACTGTGACTCGACAATTTTATATATTAGATACAGCTAAGATTCCGGTGAATTATTATATGATTGCAACTTAAGTCAGGATCTGTTGATTCTACAGAGCTGCATTTGAACTTAAATCGTAGCTATTTCAATCTACTTTAAAAATTGTTATTTGTACTTTTTCCCTAAAACGCACCGATTAGGAGATACAGGCCAAAAACTGAAAAAAAATCCGAAAATTTCGAAGTTTTTCGGCCACGAAAAGTATTCCCGTTCGTTTTTTCGGTTGCAAACTTGGATATACACTGTTCAGACGTGCCCTTAGAACATATCAAAAATGCAGCATCATGAAGCGTCACTGCTACGATCGACGCTTAATCGGTAATAATGGCCGACACGTATCACTTAAGGTCATGAAAAATAGTTTACATCCTATTCTCAGACCTAATGAATATGGACACAAAATTTCATAAGAATCGGTCAAATCGTTTCGGAGGAGTTCTGTAACAAACACTGTGACTCGACAATTTTATATATTAGATACAGCTAAGATTCCGGTGAATTATTATATGATTGCAACTTAAGTCAGGATCTGTTGATTCTACAGAGCTGCATTTGAACTTAAATCGTAGCTATTTCAATCTACTTTAAAAATTGTTATTTGTACTTTTTCCCTAAAACGCACCGATTAGGAGATACAGGCCAAAAACTGAAAAAAAATCCGAAAATTTCGAAGTTTTTCGGCCACGAAAAGTATTCCCGTTCGTTTTTTCGGTTGCAAACTTGGATATACACTGTTCAGACGTGCCCTTAGAACATATCAAAAATGCAGCATCATGAAGCGTCACTGCTACGATCGACGCTTAATCGGTAATAATGGCCGACACGTATCACTTAAGGTCATGAAAAATAGTTTACATCCTATTCTCAGACCTAATGAATATGGACACAAAATTTCATAAGAATCGGTCAAATCGTTTCGGAGGAGTTCTGTAACAAACACTGTGACTCGACAATTTTATATATTAGATACAGCTAAGATTCCGGTGAATTATTATATGATTGCAACTTAAGTCAGGATCTGTTGATTCTACAGAGCTGCATTTGAACTTAAATCGTAGCTATTTCAATCTACTTTAAAAATTGTTATTTGTACTTTTTCCCTAAAACGCACCGATTAGGAGATACAGGCCAAAAACTGAAAAAAAATCCGAAAATTTCGAAGTTTTTCGGCCACGAAAAGTATTCCCGTTCGTTTTTTCGGTTGCAAACTTGGATATACACTGTTCAGACGTGCCCTTAGAACATATCAAAAATGCAGCATCATGAAGCGTCACTGCTACGATCGACGCTTAATCGGTAATAATGGCCGACACGTATCACTTAAGGTCATGAAAAATAGTTTACATCCTATTCTCAGACCTAATGAATATGGACACAAAATTTCATAAGAATCGGTCAAATCGTTTCGGAGGAGTTCTGTAACAAACACTGTGACTCGACAATTTTATATATTAGATACAGCTAAGATTCCGGTGAATTATTATATGATTGCAACTTAAGTCAGGATCTGTTGATTCTACAGAGCTGCATTTGAACTTAAATCGTAGCTATTTCAATCTACTTTAAAAATTGTTATTTGTACTTTTTCCCTAAAACGCACCGATTAGGAGATACAGGCCAAAAACTGAAAAAAAATCCGAAAATTTCGAAGTTTTTCGGCCACGAAAAGTATTCCCGTTCGTTTTTTCGGTTGCAAACTTGGATATACACTGTTCAGACGTGCCCTTAGAACATATCAAAAATGCAGCATCATGAAGCGTCACTGCTACGATCGACGCTTAATCGGTAATAATGGCCGACACGTATCACTTAAGGTCATGAAAAATAGTTTACATCCTATTCTCAGACCTAATGAATATGGACACAAAATTTCATAAGAATCGGTCAAATCGTTTCGGAGGAGTTCTGTAACAAACACTGTGACTCGACAATTTTATATATTAGATACAGCTAAGATTCCGGTGAATTATTATATGATTGCAACTTAAGTCAGGATCTGTTGATTCTACAGAGCTGCATTTGAACTTAAATCGTAGCTATTTCAATCTACTTTAAAAATTGTTATTTGTACTTTTTCCCTAAAACGCACCGATTAGGAGATACAGGCCAAAAACTGAAAAAAAATCCGAAAATTTCGAAGTTTTTCGGCCACGAAAAGTATTCCCGTTCGTTTTTTCGGTTGCAAACTTGGATATACACTGTTCAGACGTGCCCTTAGAACATATCAAAAATGCAGCATCATGAAG